>LR738715.1:795157359-795173420 GCA_902687465.1 Secale cereale
CTACTCCGAGTGAAGAGCAACCCTCTCACTCGGGGGCTTAGCTGCGGTCCTCCGAACTATGCCAGAAGTACCAGGCGGTTCGGTCCTCCGAACTCCGCCACAAGTACAACGTAGCTTGGAATCGCCTAAGTTATAAACATATTCTACTCCGAGTGAAGAGCGACCCTCTCACTCGGGGGGCTTAGCCGCAACCCCATGACTCGCCTAAGTTACAACTATCTACTCCGAGTGAAGAGCGACCCTCTCACTCGGGGGCTTAGCTGCGACCCCGTGACTCGCCTAAGTTACAACTATCTACTCCGAGTGAAGTGCAACCCTCTCACTCGGAGGCGAATTTAATCAAAGACATCGACTCAAAGATTCAGATGGTCAGAAGAAGAGCGACGAACCAAATGATCAAAATCAAATGAAAGCCCCGCAAGGTTCGGGTAAGAGTACTTGGGCCACAGACCCACCAGAGTTTAACGAGTACAAATCCACGCGGCAAATAAAGGATAATGTAATAAAGTCACGGCTCGGGGGGAGGCGGGCTTGTGGGCGCGACAAATTCATCCAAATCGATCCCATCGGCGATACGAGTGGCAGCTTCCAAGAAAGACTCCATGAAGGACTGGAATTGAAGCTCCTTCGTGTTTGCGAACTTCAGCGCAGCAAGCTTCTTCTCCTTCACCTCCCTGCAGTGCACACGGACCAAAGCCAGTGCCACGTCTGCTCCTCCCTGAGCGGCCGACTTCTTCCATTCTTGCACTCGGTCGGGGACCTCATTGAGTCGAGTCATCAAGGACTCGAGGTCGTTGTCCTGCACGATTTCCCTCCAGAGCGCGGCGTCGATTCGGGCCATCACCGCCTTCAGTCGTCCCAGATAATCAGTGGCCGCAGTAAGGCGGGACTCCAGCCTCAGTATGTTCATGGAAACCTCGTCCTTCACAATGGAGTTAGTGGGGTCCAAGCCAGGCTCGACCCGGCTAGTCTCCTCTCCCAAGTTATGACAGAACTCTGCACCAAGAACAACAGTCGAGTTAGCAGATGGAACACGGGTCGACCAGCCCAATTTCAACCAATCCAAAGAGGACATTCCATCGAGCACGAGGTACCATTTTTTAGTCATATCGCCCAGATACGCCTCAAGGTCAAGCCTCTTCCGAAACAGAGCCTCGTACTTGACGTTCAAGTCGGCCCTGGACTTCTTCAGCTGATCCACCTCCTTGTTAGCCGCGTCGAGTGAGCCTCTTAGTCGGATAATCTCCGCCTCGAGTGCGCCCATAGATGCCAGCTTCTTCTCAGCCAGCTCCGACTTCTCCTGGGCCGCCTGCTGCGCCGCCGCCAAGTCAAGGTCCTTTTGCTCCAAAGCTGCTCTCAGTTGACCTACCAAGGCCGCCACTTGACAGATGAACATGAAGGAACACTCTAAGCGAAAAGTCCGTCGACAGGAGACAGAAGTAAGTTACCAGCTGATGACCCACAACCGTAAGGGATCTATTGCAGCGTTTTCGATAAGTAAGAGTGTCGAACCCAACGAGGAGCAGAAGGTATTGACAAGTGATTCTGAGCAAGGAATAACTGCAAGCACTGAAAGATATCTTTTTAGGGGTTTTCTTGATATAAGCAATAGGAAAGTAAAAGCGAGCAAAGTAAAAGGCACTGGAGAGTAACAAATGGCCCAATCCTTTCTGAGCAAAGCAGAGGCCTAGCAACTGAACTTATAAAGGCTAAAGTGTTCTTGAGGACACACGGGAGAGGTAGTCATGTGCTTTCGCCATATTCCGTATCGGTACTATGTGATGTGTTGATAAGTGTTGAGTGGGTGGATCTATGCTAGTACACTCTCTAGAATAAGATGAGTGCACTCTTATGATTAAACACCTTGCAAGCATCCGCAAATACAAGATAGTATTTAAGGCAAAAGCCTAACCATAGCAATACGATCGATGATCCATTGTTCCCTTGTGCAAAAGCGTGCGAACTGGGGTTCAGGTTTCTGTCACTCCGGCAACCCACCGTAAGCATTCCTTGTACACAATGTATTCCCCTAGGTCCTTAATAAGGCGAAATGTTGAGTGTTCGACTCACACAACACCACTAGGAAAATAACAACACAACTTAAGTATCAAACAACATATATTACTTCAACATCATATGACTACTAACAACAAGACTTCTCCCATGTCCTGAAGAACTAAAGTAACTACTCACAAGACATAAAAGAGATCATGATCAGTGGAGATAGATGGGTGATAAACAATCTGGACATAATGATATTTCTCCAACAAAACTCAATAGCATTCACCACAAAGTAGTAATCAACACCGATAGGGTAGGGAGGATAGATAGTACGGATTACAACACAAGTTGCAATTGTGAGATGAGATTGGATGAAGATGGAGATGGTGCTGATGTTGGGGATGATGTTGATGATGATCTCGATGATGCCCGTGACGATGGTGATGACGATGGCGATGATCTCCCCTTCCGGGAGGTGATGTCCCCGGCGGAATCTGCCCGTCGGAGATGGCTTTTTCTTCTCTGTAGGTTTCCGCCACGGAGCGGCGGCGGAACTCCGTCAAAACTCTCTCTTTTAGGGTTTTTGGATGATGAGGAATATATAGGCAAAATGGGGAAGCCGGGAGTGGGCCAGGGGCTCCAGGCGCCCCCCCGGTGCGGCCAGGGTGGGGGCCGCGCCAGATGGCCGCCTGGGCGCCCTATGGCCCCCCTCTGGTTGCTCTTTTGCGTGTCTTCGTGATCCTTCTGGAAAATATCCTCCGTCGAATTTTAGGTAATTTGGAGGTATTCTTCTTCACCAACTCAGCGTCCACTTTTCACCGCTGAATCCTGCGTCTGCTGCATCGGCACCGGAAAGTTGCAAACTGTGTAAAATACGCCAAAACAACATAAGAACATCATCGTAATGTGAAATATATCAATGAATAAGTATGAATTACGATATAAAATAGTGATGCATTTTGGACGTATCAACACCCCCAAGCTTAGACCTCGCTTGTCCCCAAGCGAATACTGAGCTCGGTAAACCTGTCCACAAGTTTAGAGAGTGAAGTGTTGATAAATAGATTACGGACAAGAAGCATCACAGTCTCTTCACCAAACTCAAATATTCTCAACAGCAATCTTCAACTCATAAGGCCCTTATAATCATAAGTAGGGCTAAGGAAACTCATCAAATCATGGCAAACATGTCCTTTGGTCAAAGAACAACTAATAGCTTTTACATTTGCTCTTTCTCTTTATGTCTTGATGAGATTAATTTTAGGTTTTGTAAGAACATGTTATTAAGCAAGAAGTGAAAGTGTTAACACAAAGGAAGATGTTTGCTTAAGCTGGGCTTGACAAACAACTTACTTATCAAATGATATGATATGACAAATCTTAATGCAACTTTATATGAATGAATTCTCGTCAACATCAAATGTCTGCTCTCTTTAAGAATAGAAGGAAGTAGGAAAACTGACTCAACCTAAAACTAAGAGATAGGCCCTGCTCTAGGGAAGTAGGGAAAACTCATGTGCTATCCTTAAATCAAACAGAATGAAAACAAGTTTTGAGAGGTGCATGATTTGTCAACGAATGCTAATAGATAACTCAATTACTTCTCGAGGTGGACAAGTTTCGAGGAACGGCTCCCGCACGGGGAAGATCACATCCCCTTAATCTCCTTTGTTTATCGCTGCCAAAGTTTTCTGATTTCTCATGAACAAAGCGTGAAGGAGGGTTTGTTTGTTGTATTATCTTTTATGAGCCGGGCGCACTCATGCCAGTTCCTTCTCGTATTAGGGGTTTGCAGATTAGACATGCAATCCCGGGGTAAAACTTGTCCATCTTAAAAAGATCATGAATTAACTACTACTTCCTCATGAGCTAAAACAGGGGCACAAAATAGAAGATTTTGAACATTTAAGGATAACACACAAATTCTATACTTTAGGAGGTGGTAGTGGAATACCACGAATAGGAAGGTATGGTGGACTCATATGGAAGGTATTGGTTTAAGGGTATGGATGCACAAGCAGAATTCCGCATAGTACAGAGTTTAGGCTAGCAAAGGCTTTGAGAGAACAGGCAATTGATGATGACTAAGATGCAAAGCAATATAAAGCATAAACATTAAAATAAGCATAACACATCAAGTTGTCTTCCTTGTCAGCATAACACTTCAAGCATAATAACATAAAGGTTTTGGCTACGTCGCTACTTTAAGAAAATCATGCTTGTTGTTATGACCAAAGCTATGTTTGCCAAGATTAAATAAAGTTTTCCAAGACATACCTGATATAAGGTCAATACACCCCATAAGAATCATCATATAAGGCCGATTGCGTGCAGAGAATACCGAGTGCAGCAAAGGAACCAATAGACTTCTCATTAATATTCCATCATAGACGAATCCACACTCACGGATACAATCTCTCCACAGAAGAAGTGATAGACCTCAATGCACACACCTATTTCATAAAATAACCTCCCTAGACATGATACGACTCTACTTGACTCTAAAAGACAAAAGATAAAGATAAAGATACCGGGCACTCCCCCAAGCTTGGAACAAGCCAAGGGGATGCCATTACCCAAGGAGATTTCACTCCTCATTCTTGTTGATGTTGATCACGTAGTCCTCGGCGAAGCGCTTCCATGGAAGGGGTTCTCCAGTTTCATATGAGAAGTTTGTCTGGAAAACTATCGTTGACTGGGATGCGATCATGCGGTATATCTTCCATCCTTGAAAGATTGTCCGCCACCGGATTGTCTTCTCCTTTCCTATCAACAATCTGCAAATCAAATTCTTGAAGAAGGAGTACCCATCTGATAAGCCTTGGCTTGGCATCCTTCTTTGTCATAAGGTGCTTAATGGCAGCATGGTTAGTATGAATAATAACTTTGGAATCAACAATATACTGCCTAAACTTATCACAAGCAAACACTACAGCTAAGAATTCCTTCTCAGTAGTAGCATAATTCTTTTGAGCACTGTCCAGAGTTTTACTAGCATAATGTATAACATTCAATTTCTTATCTACCCTTTGTCCTAAAACAGCTCCAACAGCAAAATCACTAGCATCACACATAATCTCAAAAGGTAAATTCCAGTCAGGTGGTTGTACTATAGGAGCGGTTATTAAATCTTCCTTAAGAACTTCAAAAGCCTCCTTACAATCTGCATCAAATACAAAAGGAACGTGCTTCTGGAGAAGATTAGTGAGGGGTCTCGAAGTCTTAGAAAAGTCTTTAATAAATCTTCAATAGAATCCAGCATGACCGAGAAAACTGCGAATACCTTTGATGTCCCTTGGATAGGGCATCCTCTCAATTGCTTCGATCTTGGCCTTGTCCACCTCAATTCCCCTTTCGGAAATCTTGTGGCCAAGAACAATTCCTTCGTTAACCATGAAGTGGCACTTCTCCCAGTTAAGTACCAGATTTGTCTCCTCACATCTCTGCAAAACTCTATTAAGGTTGTGGAGACAATGGTCAAAGGAAGTTCCATAGACGGAGAAATCGTCCATGAAGACTTCCACAATCTCCTCACAGAAACCATGAAAGATAGCAGACATACACCTTTGAAAAGTAGCAGGGGCATTACATAAACCAAAAGGCATACGCCTGTAAGCATAAGTACCAAAGGGACAAGTAAAAGTGGTCTTCTCTTGATCAACAGTATTAACATGAATTTGAGAGAAGCCAGAATAATCATCGAGGTAACAAAAGTGGGTATTTTTGGATAACCTTTCAAGCATTTGGTCGATGATCGGCAACGGGTAGTGATCCTTCCTGGTTGCCTTGTTTAGCTTCCTGTAATCAATACACATTCTATATCCAATAATAATTCTCTGAGGTATTAGTTCATTCTTATCATTAGGAACCACAGTTGTACCTCCTTTCTGAGGAACACAATGTACCGGGCTTACCCACTTACTATCAGCTATAGGGTAGATAATACCTGCGGCTAGAAGCTTGAGAATCTCAGTTCTTACAACATCCATCATCTTCGGGTTCAACCGTCGTTGATGATCAACAACTGGTTTAGCATCGGGCTCAAGGTTGATAGTATGTTGCCAGATAGATGGACTAATCCCCTTAAGGTCATCAAGGGTATAGGCAATTGCACCTCGGTGTTTACGAAGTACTTCCAATAGTCGCTCTTCTTTATATCCTGAAAGGTTAGAGTTGATAATAATAGGATATACTTTATTTTCATCTAAATAAGCATACTTGAGCTTATCGGGAAGAGGTTTAAGATCGAACACCGGGTCTTCTTTTGGTTTTGATAAAATTCCCAAAGGTTCAACTGGAAGGTTGTGCTTTAGGATATCAGGTTGTCTCAAGAATATTTCATCTAGTTCATTTCTTTCCTGCATATGCAAATCATTCTCGTGGTCCTCCATATATTGCTGCAAAGGATCATTAGGGGGAATAGCAATAGAAGCAATACTTTCAATAATTTTATCATCACTAAATCGGTACCACGAGGCTGCTTAGAGAACTTAGAAAAGTTAAATTCATATGGTTCACCATTGAATTCAACAGAAATTTTACCTTTCTTGCAATCTATTATAGCTCCACAAGTTCTGAGAAAAGGTCTACCAAAAATAATAGGACAGAAATTGTCCCTCACTGAACCAAGTACTAGAAAGTCGGTAGGGTATTTTACCTTTCCACATAGGACTTCAACGTCTCTCACAATTCCGATAGGAGAGATAGTTGCTCTGTTTGCAAGATGAATGGTAACATCAACTTCTTCAAGTTCACAAGGTGAAATCTCACCGATGATCTCTTGATAAAGTGAATAGGGGATAGCACTAGCACTCGATCCCAAATCGCATAGCCCATAATAATTGTGATCTCCTATTTTAACAGATACTACTGGAGTACCTGAAATTGGGCCTTTATTCTTGGCTGTGACAAGGTTAGTGGAAACAGCACAAAAATTTACATTGGAATCCAAAACATCATTAGTAACAAGGTCTTTAACCAATGCAACTTGCGGATCGACCTTGATCTGGTCCTCAGGCTCATCAATTCTTCTCTCACTTTTATTTATAATGCCTGTCACAAGAGAGTGCTCCCTTATCCTTGCGGGAAAAGGAGGCTTTTCATATATAACTGCAGGAAAAATAGGGTCAGCAACATGAATATAAACAGGAAACTCTTTGAAAGGTTCATGATGCTGATCTCTCTTCTTTTTAAAAGAATCAATGTGAGAGGCAAAATCATTACAAAAATCAATCATTAGATGGGAATCAAGACCAATCTTAGAGCAAAAGGTATTGAAGTAATCAGTTTTCACATAGCTCTCAATATAATCATGCTCATAATTTATAGCGGGTTCAATACCTTTATCGATTTCCCAATCTTCGGTATTCCTCTGGATCCTTTCAAGGAGATCCCACCTTTCTTCAACGCTCTTCGTCTGAAATACCCCACTAGAGGAGGCATCCAGCATCTCCTTATCCTGACGAGAAAGCCTGGCATAAAAATTTGTAAGTATAATTTTCTTGGGGAACTCATGAATAGGACATTTGAGCATTAGGGACTTCAATCTCCCCCAAGCTTGAGCAATGCTTTCTCCGTCACGAGATCTAAAGTTATAGATATAGTTCCTGTCTCGATGAATTTCATGAAGAGGATAAAACTTGGTGTAAAAGAGAGACATAAGCTCTTGCCAATCAAGCAAGTGTGAGTTATCGAAAAGCTTATACCAATCTGAAGCTTTATCTATAAGCGATACGGAGAACAATTTCCTCATGACAAACTCCATTGATACACCTGCAAGCTTAAATAATGAACATAGTTGTGACAGATATAGCAAGTGTTCACCAGGATGTATGTCTCCTGCATAACGATTAGCCAAAACATAATTGATAATACCAGCTGGTATTTTATAGGGCACAATTTCAGTAGGGGGAGGAGCAACCACCACAGGTGTGGGGCGTCTTCCCACAAGCAACGATCCAATAGCAAGGTTGTCCATAAGGACAAAGAGCAGCAACAGCAAAATAAAAACAGAAATATAAAAACTTCCTTACCAGCTTCACTTACCAATAGCACTACACTCCCCAGCAACGGCGCCAGAAAACGGTACTTGATGACCCACAACCGTAAGGGATCTATTGCAGCATTTTCGATAAGTAAGAGTGTCGAACCGAACGAGGAGCAGAAGGTATTGACAAGTGATTCTGATAAAGGAATAACTGCAAGCACTGAAAGATATCTTTTTAGGGGTTTTCTTGATATAAGCAATTGGAAAGTAAAAGTGAGCAAAGTAAAAGGCACTGGAGAGTAACAAATGGCCCAATCCTTTCTGAGCAAAGGAGAGGCCTAGCAACTGAACTTATAAAGTCTAAAGTGTTCTTGAGGACACACGGGAGAGGTAGTCATGTGCTTTCGCCATATTCCGTATCGGTACTATGTGATGTGTTGATATGTGTTGAGTGGGTGGATCTATGCTAGTACACTCTCTAGACTAAGATGAGTGCACTCTTATGATTAAACACCTTGCAAGCATCCGCGAATACAAGATAGTATTTAAGGCAAAAGCCTAACCATAGCAATACAATCGATGATCCATTGTTCCCTTGTGCAAAAGCGTGCGAACTGGGGTTCAGGTTTCTGTCACTCCGGCAACCCACCGTAAGCATTCTTTGTACACAATGTATTCCCCTAGGTCCTTAATAAGGCGAAATGTTGAGTGTTCGACTCACACAACACCACTAGGAAAATAACAACACAACTTAAGTATCAAACAACATATATTACTTCAACATCATATGACTACTAACAACAAGACTTCTCCCATGTCCTCAAGAACTAAACTAACTACTCACAAGACATAAAAGAGATCATGATCAGTGGAGATAGATGGGTGATAAACAATCTGGACATAATGATATTTCTCCAACAAAACTCAATAGCATTCACCACAAAGTAGTAATCAACACCGATAGGGTAGGGAGGATAGATAGTACGGATTACAACACAAGTTGCAATTGTGAGATGAGATTGGATGAAGATGGAGATGGTGCTGATGTTGGGGATGATGTTGATGATGATCTCGATGATGCCCGTGACGATGGTGATGACGATGGCGATGATCTGCCCTTCCGGGAGGTGATCTCCCCGGCGGAATCTGCCCGCCAGAGATGGCTTTTTCATCTCCATAGGTTTCCGCCACGGAGCGGCGGCGGAACTCTGTCAAAACTCTCTCTTTTAGGGTTTTTGGATGACGATGAGTATATAGGCAAAAGGGGGCAGCCGGGAGTGGGCCAGGGGCTCCAGGCGCCCCCCCCCCCCGGCGCGGCCAGGGTGGGGCTCGCGCCAGGTGGCCGCCTGGGCGCCCTGTGGCCCCCCTCAGGTAATTTGGAGGTATTCTTCTTCAGCAACACATCGTCCACTTTTCACCGCTGAATCCAGCGTCTGCTGCTTCGGCATCGGAAAGTTGCAAACTGTGTAAAATAGGCCAAAACAACATAAGAACATCATCGTAATGTGAAATATATCAATGAATAAAGATGAATTACGATATAAAATAGTGATGCATTTTGGACGTATCACCAGCTGCATCGTCTTGCGTCTTCTTCAGATGGTCCCGGGCCGACTGCAAGTCAAGATTGAGCTGGATTTGCTTCTGCTCAAGATCTGCAAACTTGGACCCGAACTCGCAAGATTTCTGCATCAACAAGACAAAGCAAAGGTTATAAGACTACAGTCGAGTCAGATCACTTAACCGCAGCCTCGGGGACTACACCCAGTGGGTGCAATGAGCGTGCCCCCACTGGTTTCACTCGGCCAAGATCAGTCCGGCGCGAGCACAAAAAAAACAGCATGGAAGTTCTATAGTAAGACCATGGCCGACCGCAATCAGTCGACCACGGTCTCGGGGCTACACCCAGTGGGTGCACTGAGGTGCCCCCACTGGTTTCACTCGGCCAAGATCAGCCCGGCGCGAGCTCAAGGAAGACAGGAAAAGAAGAACACCCAGTGGGTGTGATACCTCACAAAACAAAACAAGCAGATTTCTCCCGAAATCAGAAAGCACTTCGACAACATACCTGGACGTTGGCCCGAAGAGCAGAGCTGGCGTCGTAAGCCGCCATGGTGGCCTCATACGCCGCCTTCGTCCGCCCAATCATCACCTCCGCCTGGCGAACGGCCTCTTGTGCCGCCCCCACAGGGTCCTCCGAGAGGCGGTAGGTGGAGGAAAGGACGGACGAAGCAGCAGGCGTCGAGCCAGCTGCAGGCCCAGGCGCTGGATCGACGGTGCGAATCGGCGCTGTGTCGACAACCGGAGTGGGCATTGGATTGACAACCGAGGCAGGCGCTGGGTCGACGCCCGACGCAGCCGGTGGGTCGACGACGGGCGCGGTCGACACAGGAACAGCGAATGAGACCGCGGTTCGGGCCGCGTCCTCGGGTCGCTGGGCCCCCGAGCCAGAAGGCGCCTTCCGGCCCTTCCTCCTGGCGCGCCGGTGGTCCTCCCCCAGCCGCTCCTCGTCCTCGTCGTCATCCGGCAGCTCTATAGCAAGGCGCGGCGCTTCGGATCAAACAGGGAACCAAGTCAATCGACTATCGCCCGCGAAAGAAAAGAAGGACAAAAACGAGTCTCATAGAGCCCATACCTGCTCGAGATGTCGCGGCATCCGCGACCTCCTCGTCATCTCGACCCCGGTCGATGTCCATCGAGGTCATGGAAGCGGCAGCTCTGGAAAATTCGGTCAATAAATGAGTCGACCAAAACTGCAGTCGACCCCCAAGAAACAAAGAAAAGCAAGCCCGAGCGACACTTACGTGGAGGCGATGGGTACATCCACCTTGATCCTTGGCAGGGCCTTCCGGGGCTCGGTGGTGGTGACTTTGGGCTGCTTGGGCGTCTTCTCAGCTGGCTCGGGGGTATTCGTGCGGGTACGCTTGGGTGTCCGGGACCCCGAGGGACCCACATGAGGTCGAGCGGCTCCTGGGTCGTTCTTCTCCTTGGAGCGGCGCTCGGCACGGGGAGGTGACTCGACCTCCTTCCCGCTGCTGTACTCCTCGCTCTCCTCGGTCTCCTCCTATGACTTCCACTCGGCGGCGTCACCCGTACCCTCCTCGACTCCCTGGCCCGAGTCTCCGTTGGGCAGTGAGTACATCTCCGTATATATCTGCAAAAAAAGGAAGTTCACCAAATTCCAGTCAAGACCATCAATAAGATCACAAATCAATCGACAGATACGTCACTCGGAAGCGGAAGGCTAACCAGGTCTGGCAGGTGGTCAGCGTCGAATGTGATGATCCACCCTGACCCCCTGGGGTTGTCCTTGTTCCTGGTGACGCTCTTCAAGAAATGCACCACGTACTTCGGGTCGGCCGCCTCCGGTTGGACTCGCGACGAGTCGTTAGTGCCGGAGTACAGCCACATCGGGTGGTCCCGGGCTTGGAGCGGTTGGATCCTCCGCGAGATATACACCTCGAGCAAGTCCATAACCGTGACCCCCTCGCGGACTAACTGGACGACCCTCTCCATCAACATTTCTACCTCGGCCCTCTCGGTCTTGCTCACTACCATCGAAGGAGGCGGGCTGGCTCGACCTAGGGTAAATGGAGGAAGGCCAGTCGACTGACCCGGAGTCGGACTGTCCCAGTAATAAAACCAGGTCGACTGCTAGCCCCGGATTGACTCTGGAAGGTTCATGGGGGGGGACGCACTCCTATTCCTAAGATGGATCCCGAGCCCGCCGCACGCCTGGAGGACGTGCGTCTTGCCGTCATTCAGGTTCACTCTCTTAACGGTCTGGGTGCGGCAGGTGAAGATATGCTTGAACAATCCCAGTCCGGTCAGCAACCGAGGAAGTTCTCGCACTAGGAGATGAAAGCGGACAGAAAAGTGATGGAGTTGGGAGTAAAATAATGCAGTTGAGCCCCGAAGAAGATCTAAAACGCGCAGAAGAAAGGGTGCGGAGGAGTAGAGAAACCTCGGTCGACGTGTGTGGCGTGGAGTACACACTCACCCGCCTGCGGCCGGGGCTCGAGCTCTCCTCCCGGCGCCCGCCAGGAGCCGCCGGCGATCAGCCCCTCCTCCTCCAGTTCCTCCAAATCCTCCACCACGACGGTGGGCCGGATCCAATCCCCCTGGATTCATCCAGCGGGGAGCCCAGACCTCGACGACGATCCGACCCGGCCGGCTCGCCGCCCCTTCCCCGATGCCGCCTTCTTGGAGTGCTCCATGGCCGCAGTCTAGGCCTTAACCTTGGCTCACGAGACGGCAGTTGCGGCGCAGAGTAGCAGGGAAGATTGGGGGCGCGACAAAGAAGCGAGGACGCTGCGTAGAAGACAAGGCGAACGGGGGAAGGCTAGGCGCACAGTACCCCCCGCAGCGGACTCGGCGCACCTTTATAACAGCTCGGCCGGGTGGCTGACCGGTGGCCCCGGGCGATCTTATCCGATCCCGTAACAGGCGCTGACGCGATACGTGGTGAAAAAGGGGGCGTGGAAATCACGGCTTTCAAACCGCACCCCTCCGATTGATGCGGCACGCCCCGTCCCGCGCGCTCCCCCAAATTTCGAAAGCCCCGCCGAATCCGGCGGACAGAAGGCAACCGATTCTGTCAAAACAGCACGCGCTCATGGCGCCCGACGCCTTGCGCAAAACTCAGTCGACGCAAGAAACCCAATCGACGCAAGACGTCCAGTCAATGCAAAGGCAACTGATTCACCAATGGCTTCAGAATCGATCGAGGCGACCAAGACACAACTGGGGAGGCCTGCCCGGGCCACAAGCTCCAAAACAGTATGCCCCGAGGACGTCGAGTCAGGACCGGAGCTTCCCTCAGCATCCCCTTGCTCAAGCCCCGATCCATTCGGGGGCTACTGACGAGGTTACAGACCTAGGGTAGGGTCATAGGCCTGACCTAAAGGCCCCTCCCAAGGTCACTATCCTAGGAGATCAAAAGACAAGACCCACGACGGTGGAGACAGTCGACTGAGATGGTCCAAGTTGACACTTCACTCGACTGACTCATGTAACCAGGACGACTCAACTCCACTCGACTGGATCAATCACTCGACCCCCGAGGACTAAACGTTTCTCAGAACAGCAACGGTCTTATATTTACTCACTTTAATAAACCCCTTAACTACCCTTTATTGCAGGCGTTACCAATAACACCTGCCTTAATGTATCTTTAAGCCCTTGGTAACGTGGAGCATGGCTGGGGTCTTGGCATACTATATAAGCCACCCCCTCCTCCAGAACAAGGGTTCACACCTCTGTAACACATGCATACACACATCAGTCGACCAAGCCCTCGGGCATCGAGACATAGGGCATTTACTTCCTCCGAGAAGGGCCTGAACTCGCTAAACACTCTGTGTACAACCTCGCCATAGCTTGAACCTTGCCTCTCCATTCGTACCCCCTACCCTCACTGTCAGACTTAGAACCACGACAGTTGTAGCCCACCGTGGGGCAAGGCGTCTTAGCGACATTTCGTGAAGTTGCAATCCATTCCCCGACCACCTTCATCATGGTGTCTGTCGGCGTTTTGGCGTCGGGCCACGAGATCCGGCTCGGCGCACTGCTCTTCGTCGCCGATGACTCCGCGTGGCTTCAGGAAGCCCCGCTCGACGTTGAGGCTCTACCTGCCCACGGAGCTACGCACTGTTGTGCCGGAATCGGCGGCGTCCTCCTTCTGCAGCCGTCGACCCGATACTCGTCGGCCACTATCCCCGCTGGACGCCACCGTAAGCGATCTGGTCGTTCATGGCTCCAGCGGTGGGTGAAACATGCGATGGCCCTTCAAACGGCCACCCCACAAGTCGCGGCCATTGAGCCCGACGGTTACCTTTACGGGCCGGTCGATCAGTCGGCCGGGCTCGAAGATTCCGTTTCCGAGTGCGGAAGCAGCGACCCCACAGCGGAAATCCTCATGGTCGATTCGCGCCACAGCCCGCTAGGTTTTCCTCGCGGGGAGAACGGCGGCAGCGGTGGCGATCGGACGCGTGACAATGACGGTTACGTCCCTCAGCCCCTCACCTCCGAGCAAAGAGCTGAGCTTTGTCGCTGCAACGGAGATGCGCTCTTCACCCCCATCGTGGGAGATTCCCCAGAAGCTTTGGCCCTCGAAGCCATGCGCGTGGCCACCTTGCCCGAGCGCGCGCGCCTGGAAAACATCCAACGTTCACTCGACGAACAGGCCCGCCGACTGGCCACCGAGTCCAGTCGACAGCCGTGGCAATCACGTCAGCGTGAGACTCAGGTGTTCCGCACACCAGTCCAAAAACTCGAAGCCGCAGCTCGTATCGTGGAGTCGATTCAACCCTCCCAGTCGGAAGCTGGAAGAGGCCTTCAGCAGATCTGAGCTTTGCTCCGAACGGCTAAAGAGCAAAACGTGGCACCAACCGGTACTAAAGGCCTGTTTTGGCCAGGCCAAGTGGCGGGAAGGGCACCCCCTTTAGTACCTGTTGGTGGCTCCAACTATTACCAAAGACCCCCCTTTAGTACCGGTTGCAGCCACGACCCGGTACTAAAGGGTGTGCGCTGCCAGGCGAGGGGCGCAGAAGTTTAGTCCCACCTCGCTAGCCGAGGGGGGCTCGCACATGCTTATAAGCCCCGCCGCCGCTGCTGTATCGAGCTCCTCTCTACTGCAGGCTTGTGGGCCAAATATTTCCGTGCTGCCCTTTGTGTCTGCTGGGCCTTTAATGGGCCTGCAATTACAGGCCCAGGGCCTTCCAGGCCCATAGGGCAGCGCGCAACAATTTTTTTATATGTTATTTCATTTTATATCTAACTAAAATTTGTATATCTAAAATTTCTATCTAGCATTTCTATATCTAAAATTTTATATCTAACTAACATTTATATATCTAAAATTATCTAACAAACATTTTATATCTCCTTTAACTCTCTAAAAACAAATCAGTAAATGAATGAAAAATACCAAATCAATTCAGAAAGGGTTGATAATTGATTCTGTGGATTTGAATGGTGCATTTTGAACACACAACAAGTGTGGGGTTCTAAAAAGTTCAAAAAAATGCAATGCCTTTGTATCATATGAGTTTTCGTCCTAAACCCTGATACTTCGAAAGAGATTGTCCATTTTGTACACGAAGTGCATCCAGTTTTCGCCGTGACCCTCTCTTCTTTTTTGCACATGCCATGTGGATGAAATGATGATAGCATGCCAAGTTTCAACCTATTCAGAGTTCAATTTGTACTGCTTTTCAATTTCACGGTCATTTAGCTCTCTCAAAACAAATCAGTAAATGAATGAAAAATACCAAATGAATTCAGAAAGGGCTGATAATTGATGATGTGGATTTGAATGGTGCATTTTGAACACACAAAAACTCTGGAGTTCAAAAAAATGCAATGTCTTTGTATCATATGTTTTTTCGTCCTAAACCCTGATACCTGAAAAGAGATTGTCCATTTTGTACACGAAGTGCATCCAGTTTTTCCCGTGACCCTCTCTACTTTTTTGCACATGCCATGTGGGTGAAATGATGATACCATGCCAAGCTTCAACCTTTTCAAAGTTCAATTTGTATATCTTTTCAATTTCACGGTCATTTAGCTCTCTCAAAACAAATCAGTAAATGAACGAAAAATACCAAATGAATTTAGAAAGGGTTGATAATTGATTATGTGGATTTGAATGGTGCATTTTGAACACACAACAAATCTGGGGTTCAAAAAAGTTCAAAAAAATGCAATGCCTTTGTAACATATGAGTTTTCGTCCTAAACCGTGATACCACGAAAGAGATTGTCCATTTTGTACACGAAGTGCATCCAGTTTTTGCCGTGACCCTATCTACTTTTTTGCACATGCAATGTGGTTGAAATGATGATACCATGCCAAGTTTCAACCTTTTCAGACTTCAATTTGTACTGCTTTTTAATTTCACGGTCATTTAGCTCTCTAAAAACAAATCATCATTAAATGAATGAAAAATACCAAATGAATTCAGAAAGGGTTGATAATTGATGATGTGGATTTGAATGGTGCATTTTGAACACACAAAAACTCTGGAGTTCTAAAAAATGCAATGCCTTTGTAACATATGAGTTTTCGTCCTAAA
>LR738715.1:795173604-795265824 GCA_902687465.1 Secale cereale
CTGCTTTTCAATTTCACGGTCATTTAGCTCTCTAAAAATAAATCATCAGTAAATGAATGAAAAATACCAAATGAATTCAGAAAGGGCTGATAATTGATGATGTGGATTTGAATGGTGCATTTTGAACACACAAAAACTCTGGAGTGCAAAAAAATGCATTGCCTTTGTATCATATGAGTTTTCGTCCTAAACCCTGATTCTTCGAAAGAGATTGTCCATTTTGTACACGAAGTGCATCCAGTTTTTACCGTGACCCTCTCTATTTTTTTGCACATGCCATGTCGGTGAAATGATGATACCATGCCAAGTTTCAACCTTTTCAGAGTTCAATTTGTACTACTTTTCAATTTCACGATCATTTAGCTCTCTCAAAACAAATCAGTAAATGAATGAAAATTACCAAATGAATTCAGAAAGGGCTGATAATTGATGATGTGGATTTGAATGGTGCATTTTGAACACACAAAAACTCTGGAGTTCAAAAGAATGCAATGCCTTTGTATCATATGAGTTTTCGTCCTAAACCATGATACTTCGAAAGAGATTGTCCATTTTGTACAGGAAATGCATCCAGTTTTTGCCGTGACCCTCTCTACTTTTTGCACATGCCATGTGGGTGAAATGATGATACCATGCCAAGTTTCAACCTTGTCACAGTTCAATTTGTAGTGCTTTTCAATTTCACAGTCATTTAGCTCTCTCAAAACAAATCAGTAAATGAATAAAAAATACCAATTGAATTCAGAAAGGGCTGATAATTGATGATGTGGATTTGAATGGTGCATTTTGAACACACAAAAAGTCTGGAGTGCAAAAAGGGGCGAAATGCTCGTTAATTAGCTGCAAGCCTTTCGGAGAAGTGTACAAAGCACTTCACATATATAGCTCCGTGCAGTCTACACTATTCCTCAAGGTTTGAAGCTAAGCAACGTGCAGGTGAACATTGCGCCTCTCCCACATTGTCTGTGCACTCAAGGCTTATAAACCGCTCCTAGTGCCTCTCTCTTGGCGAGGTGGGACTAAAAATCAGCTTAGTAAGATACTTTAGTACCGGTTCATGCCATGAACCGGTACTAAAGGTGCCTAGCGTAAATGATGTTAAAAAATGCATTGACCATCATTGATCTTTTTGTGTACAATTTAAATTGTCAATAGGAGTCCTCACCGGTTTAGGAACTGGTGATGACTCCTATTGCAGCCACAAATCCTACACATAGAGTTCAATGAAGACCAAGTGGTTGTGATAGTTTGAGAAATAACATATTTAAGGTGGTAAAATCTCTGTTAGACGAGCGAGGTGGGAATAAAAAAGCGTTGTAGATCGAAGTGAGTAGAAACCTTTTGTACCGGTTCGTGGCACGAACCGGTACTAAAGGTTCTGGTGGGCCCCCAGCATAACCACAACCAGCAACAACCTCTTTAGTACCGGTTCGTGCCAAGAACCGGTACTAAATGTTCACCACGAACCGGTACTAATGATCGCCGCTGGCCTAGCCTCTGGAACCGGCACTAATGGACCTATTAGTGCCGGTTCATTTGCAAACCGGGACTAATTAGCTCTACATTCGACCATTTTTCTACTAGTGAACCCGGGCCGACATGACTAGTCATAGAACCAAGGTGGCACAAACATACAGGGACAGGCATACATGACCCAGCAATGCACGTGTCGGTCATCAGTGAGTGCAACCAAGTCGTAGCAAGCTACAAGGACTTCAGTGATACACCGCGTGACATTTCCCCGTAGGGACAGACACAGGAGCAAAGAAGGACACATGTCGGTCAATCCATGTATTCCGGAGCAGTAGCGAACTACCATGGCTCAGTGGAAGCACTAGGAGGCATTTCCCTGTATGGAAGGCTACCAAAGGCAGACGACTAGTTGTCGAATCCCATACATACAATGCATTTCAAACATACACACATTATGCATGATATGCGTAGATACAACATGGCATCACAACAAAACTCTATTAAGCAAAACACAAGGGAAACTTACCGTCATCACGAAGGTGTAGGTGTAGGTGCAGGTGTAGGACCGGTCGCGCCAGTGGCAGACGGAGAAGGATCGGTCGATGCTTGTCGGGAGTTACGCTGCACCAAAGATTATTTCCAATGTATCGTTAGCATGATGCAACTCAAATGTGAAGATTAGTAACTAATGACCGTTCAAATGAAACTCACCGTGCCCGCCGGAGCAATGACTGGCATCGACGGAGGGGTCTGGCTGTTCTTCTCGCACAGGGACTGCACATTTTGTTTCGACGAGTCAGTCATATTAGTTACTAATGAAAGGAACATTGCGTGCATGATTTAGCTAATATGCAGAAAAAAATTACCATGAAGAGATCGTACATGGCCCGGTTAGCCGAGTCGTTCCGGTTCCTCTCGTCCTCCAATAGCCTAGCCGTCCTCTCCTCATTCTCCCTCTCCCTCCCCTCCACCTGCCGGTCCCTCTCCGCAAAAGCAGCCTGGGTCTTCGTTCTCTCTGCCTCAATAGAAGCCTGCAACACCACTCGTTAGCATTGTAATCATCGACGACCGCAAACACAATATAATGGAGGAAAGGCTACTGAGTCCGTATAACAAACCTGGAATTCGATTTCCACTGGTCGTAAACGAGACGGTATCTTAGGATCAGAGCTGGTCTGGCGCTTCTTGATCTGCGGGAGAGTGCTACTACAATGTATCAGTCCATTACCAATGGCTAACGAGCCATGGGACCTCCCGCCACCAGGTATCATCACCAGCTCTGGATCAAGAGGCCGGCTCGGGTTAAAGTCCGGCCCTTTCCTGGCCTTCCCCTGCTTAACGTACTGCACCATCTTGTGGTGGGAGGCCTCATTGCTGAAGTTATTTACATTTTCGAGGTCAGACTCAGAGAATGCCTTGGCCTTCTTGTACGGTGCAATATTGGACATGCCATAGAGGTCGAACAGCTCTGGCACTGGAGCCTTGTTGTGTTTTGACTAAAAGAGACGAACAGAGTATTAGTTAAGGACTCAAGCTAGCACAAAGAATGAATTTGCATGAATCATGAAGCAAACCACACATACCCAGTTTTTCTCGTACCCATGTGCGTTGACGCTGCCTAGATGGTGTGGCACACCTTTCATTTTGAGACGCTTCTCCTTTGCAATGTTGTGGGCGACGCGCCATTGGGGAGAGCACCACTCATCCACCAACGCCTCCCATTAGTCCATCTTGTCCGCACACCATCTCGGGGGCACCTAAGTTAAGCAAGAGAAATTTGAGCGCTACGCCTACGAATCAAATCAAGGAAACTAAGTACAAGGCCTTAAGAATAGGTAATTACCTTCATGTACTTCTCCTAACTGAGATACTTGTTCCGACACTTCTCTTTTCTCCTCATAATACCAGTGTGTGCTAAGTAGTCTCGAACAGCCTGCGTCCGAGCCTCGTGCCGAAAGTTTCCAAGTAGGCGCCTGCACTCGACGTCGATAACCCGAGCCGCGGCCTCCTCCTGTCCCTCAGCACACCTGTAGAAGGTCTGCAATCAAACAAGAAAACATGGATTAGAAGGTCTGTAATCAAACAAGAAAACACATGTAGAAGGTATGCAATCAAACAAGAAAACACAACGTAAATGGCAAATGAGAAATTACCCAAAATGTGGCGATCACAATGTCGGCAACCGTGTCGCACTCGACATTGCCTCACCGGGCAACGTGACCCACCCTGAGAAGCACTGGCGACAAATCACACCAAGAACAGTGTTGGGCCTGCGGACACGATCTTCGTGTGTCCAAGAACTGCAGTATGACGCATGTGCCATAGGCTCGTCAGCCAGAGGCTCGTGGAGTGGAGTCCGAGACGGGTCCACCTCAGATGGCTCCATCTCAGACGGAGTAGTCCTGTGGTCGGGTGACTCAGCTGGGGGTGGCGGCGAGGAAGGCATAGCAGCCTTCCTACCTCTCCCGCCGCCATGTCCACCTCTAGCAGCCTTCTCCTTCTTCTTCCCCCCCGTTGGACTCTGCAAACTGAGATCTAGCGCTCTCCGGAGGCTATGGGGGAATGGAACTACTCCTCCCACCACGCGCGAAGGTAGGAGCCTCGTAGCGCTCTCGACCCGCGCCCACCATCTGTCAACACCTGGAATGACAAAGAGTAAACGAAATTCGTACAACCTAAAAAAATGAATACCTGACATGAATAATAATATGTATATAAATTCATTTTAGAGGAATAAATGCTAAGTATAGCTCATTTTAAAGCTATCCTAGGTTAAATAGGTCATTTTTGAGCTAATTAAGGTTGTTATGTCATTTTTGAGCTAGCTAAGCATATAAATTCATTTTGGAGGAATAAATGCTAAGTATAGCTCATTTTAGAGCTATCCTATGTTAAATAGGTCATTTTTGAGCTAGCTAGGTTAAAACTAGAACTAATTAATCTTTACCTAATAATAAAGCACGAAACGAGTTTGTCGGGTTCATCGTCAAAATACGCTTCTTCCCGCGAATTTACGTTTTTAGTTTTTTTTTCAACACGTCCATATATTTTTTGCTAGATCCAAGGTGGTACTAATATCCGTCCGTCAAAACAGCTGATTGCTTCTTGCTTTCGGTAATTTCGTCCGTTTTGGTACGTCGTCGTTCGTCCGTTCGCTCGTCCAAGTTCTCTACGTTGTTTGCAGCGATGTAAGTCAACGAGCCCTGGAGTTCTCATCCGGATCATGCCAGTTTTGGCGGGGACGACGCGACAGAGCTCTTGGCTAGGTGGATCCGGTGCAGAGGGGGTCACAGGCGAGGTGGAGGAAGGCAGGGCACTGAGCTCCTTGTTTGCCAATGGCAGCGCCGTTCTCTGGTTCATGTCGAGGGAGAGAAGAGAGAGATTGGACAGGGAGAGATGGGGTAAAAGGAACCCCTAGGCCGACGACAGCAACGGCCGAGGCCGGGAGTAAGTCCAGAGATGCGGGACGCGGCGCCAACCTCGCCGCCGCTCCTCTCCGCGGCCCTGAATTGACCGTCGGTGCACATCCAAAGCCGGGCCCGCTGCCCGAACATCGGGCGAGACCCGTGGCGTCTGCGCCACCGGCTCTCCAAAGCCTCTCGAAGAAGCCGATGGCTTGTGCAGTCAAAACCAGTAGTAGCAGCGCCGTTCAAGCGGTCTGCTCGACCTCCGATCGACGGCAAGAACATGAGGTCGCGGGCGAGGACCAAGCTCATCATAGGGTAGGCCCAGCACCCAACTCCTCCAGCCCGCCACACGCTCGACGTCACCAAGCAGCTAGATAGACGAGCCATGCGGCCAGCACCCTTCCCGGCCTCACCTACCGCATCCTCTATCTGTCTCAGCTTTGATGACCAAGGAGCAATAGAGCGCGGGTTGCCTGGAAGAGATAAGGTTGGCAGTGGATGCATGTGAATTATTTTAGCTGGTATGTTGCCGTCTAAGTTTATCCATGTGATGAAGAGATAAAGTTATCTGTTTGGAAGAGATATGGTCAGGATGGTTCCACGTGCTTGAGCTAAAAACAGAATAGTTCACCAATGAGGATCAGATATGTTTACTTTATTATTATTCTTTATTGTTTTGGGAAAAATACATTATTATTTTATACTGTAGTTAAATAAAAATGTCTCAAATTAATATATACTCCTATCCATATTATTTGTCTAGATATGGATGTATCTAAAACCAGGCGATTTTAGACACAAATACCAAATGGTTTAAGATACATTCGTCCGTAGCTACACAAATTTAAGACAAATAATATGTATCTCAAATCATTAGATATATCTGTATCTAGACAAAATAAAAATAAATAACATGAATCGGAGTGAGTATCTTTATTTTTAAGAATGCGAATGAGACAACTCAAATGCATAATAAAAGGATGTACTGATTGTCAACTCATGCCCCATATACTATATAAGGTCAAAAATACAAATGCTTTATTTGTATAAGTGTATCTATCACTTATCCGAGCACATTTAGAATAAGCGAATATATGATCTACCACGTGCTGTTCGCTTATGAATCGTGACACATATTTTTTTGGTTTTTTATGTGCTTATATTTATATGGGTTCAAGAAAGGGACGCATATTTTTTTGGTTTTTAATGTGATTATATTTATATGGGTTCATGAAAGAGGAGTAAATTTCCCCATGATACTACTCTTTAGTTGCATTTATACAAAATGTGCTTGGTGGTCCATTAAGATGACAATAATTTTAAACAAATTCAAATTGCTTGATACTACTCTTTACGGTGTACAATTTCCTTCCAAATTGATAATTCAAATTTACTTATTTTAAACTTCATAATAATAATTCTAAACAACATAGTAATCTTGAAAATATTTTCCAAAGGATGTTCTTTTATGTCTTATATCATTATGATGTGAGATGGGTTGTAAATACATGTCTCTAAATAATTTTAGCAGAGTTGTTATTTAACATCTGTAAGCCATCATTGGCAAGGGTGAGATGGAGGATAAGCAGTGTCAATGTGGTATTCTGTTTTGAAATAGAGGGTGTGGATTGGTGAAGAGGGTCCTTGAGAAATGCTTATTAGGGTAAGGGTGTTCGATACTTTTCTTGGAAAAGATAATGTGTAAGCGTTGGTCGCTGTGTGCAACCACACTAATGCCGTCTGATCTTGTCGTGGAGTGGAGATGTACGACTCATTTCTAATGTGATGATGGCATCCTGGATGAGACACCAATGTCTATGCCTGCTGGGACATATGCTCGTCGATTCGTTGTGTTGTCATATTATTTTTCTCCCGGTGCAACGCACATGCATTTGTGCTAGTAATATATATGTATATAATAATAATGGAATACCTGACACGAACTATATTATTAATCTTCATCGTCATCATTAATAAATGCATCATCATCATCTATATATGCTTAGGGGTCAATAAATGCATCATCCTCATCACTATCAGTAATGACGTGCTCATCATCATCATCATCATCAATAAATTCATCAACATCTGGAAGGCCTCCCGTATGTTCTGAGGTCATCCGCAGTAGTAACCTCTTCTTGTTCCGGCTCTTCTTGTTCCTGCTCAGGCTCGGATTCATTGCCGCTGTCCACTTGAATGTTCTGAGGTGAGCGGTTCTTGAAACATTTTTTGGAAAGACGTATTTCTTGGAAGAATTCTCCTTCATATGTGTCTGGATTAATGTGAGGTTCATAATCCTCTTTATTGGGGAGAGGTGGTCTAACACGTGGTGACACTTCATAAACGACATCCCAACCTTCGAGATTTGGATCACTTTGGCAGGCCCACGGTAGATAGAAAACTTGGGCTGCTTGTTGAGCCGTAATATACACATCGGGAACATCCAAGTGGGTGCTTTGTTTGATTTTGACTAGCCCTAGATGTTCATGAGTCCTTCTAGTCTCTTTCGGCTGGAACCAATGACATTTGAAGACTACGACGTTCGGTGGGTTTGCACCATAGAGTAGAAGTTCATAAATTGCTTCAAATCTTCCATAATACTTGGTATCTCCTTTGCAAAATAAAACCAACATACACTTCATCTTTCTTACTTAAGAAGACACACAAACAAACGACCTTGTCGTTAAAATGTAAACCAACAATAAGAGGAACACATCATCTTATCCATAGAAAGAGGCAATGACAGAAAGGGACTAACATGGGCAATTTACTCACATAATGCTAGCTGCTAGGAACAATAGCTTTAGGCAATTGCCTGAGGCTGCCTACTGTCTGGAAACAAGATGGGCTATGGACAGTGCATAATTCTCATGTGAATGTGACACAAGCCAAAGCCCTGTAAAATACTTCTCTCGCGTACAGCACTGAGATCAATACTGTCTGTCCCTGCTGAGAATACTCAGTGACTTCAAATGCAAATCCAACAATTGCCAACTAAGGTAAGTATCAAAGCAAATTAACCAATCACCGCACCACACAGGGACACAACACAACATTACAAGCCGCTGATGTAGTGTCTTACACCGACCACCACCAATCTCAAGCTCTTAACAAAAACGCGAGGACATCCAATATATCCTTAACCCAATCAGCACAGATTAAACAATTATCACGGAGGGAGGCACAACATAATCATGATTCAAAAACTAATTTGATCCTCTAAACGGAGAAACGTGAAACAGGATGGCACACCCCCTTCTCGTACGCAGAACAGCATGCTATAAATGGTGGCCAACCGCGAATGATCCAAACGCACTAGGACCAAAATCAGCAAAGCATTCCAGGCACTCTGCAACGAGAGCAGAGGCGCGGAGCTGGAGGCAGCCGCCAGATCGACAGCCTCCGAAATCGAGCGCGCCATAAGTGGAGGGACTGGAGCGGAGCAGATCGGAGGACCTAGAACACGAAAACAGGGGACGAACGATCCCCGCGTGTGCGAAACCGAAAAACCCTCACCCACCCCATAAAGCTCGAGCACAGCGAATCCACGCGGGAAGACGGAGCGAGAGGGGAGCCCGATCGACGACGCGGCTCCTCCTTCACCCGTCCCCGCCGGCGACGAGGCCAGCGGAGGCGGATCAAGACGGCACGGGCGCACGCCCGGAAGCAGCGAGGGCCGTCCCCCAGGCCGGATTTAAGTGGGAGAAACCGTTGGGGGAAGGGACAAGCAGACTCGTGCGCGCGTACCTCGGGGGCGATAAGCGAATGCTGCGGGCAGGCGGGCGGGCATGGCGGAGGTGGCAGAGGCGCAACCAATGTCCCGGCGGGGAGGAGGAGATGCGTGGGAGAGAGGGAGAGGAGAGGATAGAGGCCACATTTTTTTACCTGAAACAAAATAACCCCATCTCTTTGCCATATGCTAGCAGATGGCAAAGAATCTTTGTCGTCTGTTGGTAGATGGCAAAGAGGTGGGGCTGGTACGCTGTTAGACCCCTGATGGCCATAGGATTTGCCAACCTCTTTGTCATCTGCTGGCAGATGGCAAATATTATTTGCCATCCACTAGCAGATGGCAAAGAATTAGATGATGGCAACTATGTTCTTTGTTGTCTGTCAGTTCTTTGCTATCTGTTTTTTATAAGAAGATGGCAAAGACGTTCTTTGCCATCCGCTGGTGATACGTCCAAAATGCATCACTATTTTGTATCATAATTTATCCTTATTCATTGATATATTTCACATTACGATGATGTTCTTATGTTGTTTTGGCCTATTTTATACAGTTTGCAACTTTTCCGGTGCCGAAGCAGCAGACGAAGGATTCAGCGGTAAAAAGTGGACGCTGAGTTGCTGAAGAAGAATACCTCCAAATTACCTGAAAATCAACGGAGGATATTTTCCGGACGAATCACAAAGACATGCGAAAGGGCAACCAGAGGGGGGCCACACAGCGTCCAGGCGCCCTGGGGGCGCGCCCCCCCGGGCCGCGCCGGGGGGGTGCCTGGAGACCCTGGCCCACCTCCGGCTGCCCCTTTTGCCTATATACTCTCCGTTATCCGAAAACCCTAAAAACGGGAGTTTTTACGGAGTTCCGCCGCCGCTCCGTGGCGGAAACCTACAGAGGAGAAAAAGCCATCTCCGGCGGGCAGATTCCGCCGGGGAGATCACCTCCCGCAAGGGGAGATCATCGCCATCGTCATCACCATTGTCACGGGCATCATCGAGATCATCATCAACATCATCCCCAACATCAGCACCATCTCCATCTTCATCCAAATCTCATCTCACAATTGCAACTTGCGTTGTAACTCGTACTACCTATCCTCTCTACTCCATCGGTGTTGATTACTACTTTGTGGTGAATGCTATTGAGTTTTGTTGGAGAAATACTATTATGTCCAGATTGTTTATCACCTATTTATCTCCACTGATCATGATCTCTTTTATGTCTTGTGAGTAGTTACCTTAGTTCTTGAGGACATGGGGAAGGTCTTGTTCTTAGTAGTCATATGTTGTTGAAGTAATATGTGTTGTTTGATACTTAAGTTGTGTTGTCATTCTACTAGTGGTGTTATGTGAGTCGAACACTCAACACTTCGCCTTATTAAGGACCTAGGAGAATACATTGTGTACAAAGAATGGTTACGGTGGGTTGCCGGAGTGACAGAAACCTGAACCCCAGTTCG
The DNA here is from genome assembly GCA_902687465.1 of Secale cereale. Lineage (NCBI taxonomy): Eukaryota > Viridiplantae > Streptophyta > Magnoliopsida > Poales > Poaceae > Secale > Secale cereale. The sequence continues at coordinate 795,183,671 of LR738715.1, forward strand.
CATGCTTTTGCATAAGGGAACAATGGATCCTCGATCGTATTGCTATGGTTAGGCTTTTGCCTTAAATACTATCTTGTATTTGCGGATGCTTGCAAGGTGTTTAATCATAAGAGTGCATTCATCTTAGTCTAGAGAGTGCACTAGCATAGATCCACCCACTCAACACTTATCAACACATAACATAGTATTGATACGGTATATGGCGAAAGCACATGACTACCTCTCCCGTGTGTCCTCAGGAACGCTTTAGCCTTTATAAGTTCAGTTGCTAGGCCTCTCCTTTGCTAAGAAAGGTTTGGGCCACTTGTTACTCTCAGTGCCTTTTACATTGCTTGCTTTTACTTTCCTGTTGCTTATATCAAGAAAACCCCTAAAAAGTTATCTTTCAGTGCTTGCAGTAATTTCTTGCTCAGAATCGCTTATCAATACCTTCTGCTCCTCGTTGGGTTCGACACTCTTACTTATTGAAAACGCTGCAATAGATCCCTTGCGGTTGTGTGTCATCAAGTACCGTTTTCTGGTGCCGTTGCCGGGGAGCGTAGCGGTATTGGTAAAGTGAAAATGGTAAGGAAGTTTTTATAATTCTGTTTTTATTTTTGCTATTGCTGTTCTTTGTCCTTATGGACAACCCTGTTATTGGATCGTTGCTTGCGGGAAGACGCCCCACACCTGTGGTGGTTTCTCCTCCCCCTACTGAAATTGTGCCCTATAAAATACTAGCTGGTATTATCGATTATGTTTTGGCTAATCATTATGCAGGAGACAGACATCCCGGTGAACACTTGCTATATTTGTCACAACTATGTTCATTATTTAAGCTTGCAGGTGTATCGAGGGAGTTTGTCATGAGGAAATTGTTTGCCGTATCACTTACAGATAAAGCTTCAGATTGGTATAGGCTTCTCGATAACTCACACTTTCTTGACTGGCAAGAGCTTATGTCTCTCTTTTATACTAAGTTTTATCCTCTGCATGAAATTCACCGAGACAGGAACTATATCTATAACTTTAGGTCTCGTGACAGAGAAAGCATTGCTCAAGCTTGGGGGAGATTGAAGTCCCTAATGCTCAAATGCCCTATTCATAAGCTTCCCAAGGAAATTATACTTACAAATTTTTATGCCAGGCTTTCTCGTCAGGATAAGGATATGCTGGATTCCTCCCCTAGTGGGGTATTTCAGAAGAAGAGTGTTGAAGAAAGGTGGGATCTCATTGAAAGGATCCAGAGGAATACCGAAGATTGGGAAATTGATAAAGGTATTGAACCCGCTATAAATTATGAACATGATTATATTGAGAGCTATGTGAAAACTGATTACATCAATACTTTTTGCTCTAAGATTGGTCTTGATTCCCATCTAGTGATTGATTTCTGTAAGAATTTTGCCTCTCACATTGATTCTTTTAAAAAGAAGAGAGACCAGCATCATGAACCTTTTAAAGAGCCACCTGTTGATATTCATGTTGCAGACCCTATTCTGCCTGCAGTTATATATGAACAGCCTCCTTTTCCCGCAAGGATAAGGGAGCACTCTCTTGTGACAGGCATAATAAATAAAAGTGAGAGAAGAGTTGATGAGCCTGAGGACCAGATCAGGGTCGATCCTCAAGTTGCATTGATTAAAGACCTTGTTACTAATGATGTTTTGGATTCCAATATAAATTTTTGTGCTGTTTCCACTAACCTTGTCACGGCCAAGAATAAAGGCCCAATTTCAGGTACTCCAGTGGTATCTGTTAAAATAGGAGATCAAAATTATTATGGGCTATGCGATTTGGGATCGAGTGCAAGTGCTATCCCCTATTCACTTTATGTAGAGATCATCGGTGAGATTTCCCCTTGTGAACTTGAAGAAGTTGATGTTACCATTCATCTTGCAAACAGAACAACTATCTCTCCTATCGGAATTGTGAGGGACGTTGAAGTCCTATGTGGAAAGGTAAAATACCCTACCGACTTTCTGGTACTTGGTTCAGAGAGGGACAATTTCTGTCCTATTATTTTCGGTAGACCTTTTCTTAGAACTTGTGGAGCTATAATAGATTGCAAGAAAGGTAAAGTTTCTATTGAATTCGATGGTGAGCCATATGAATTTAATTTTTCTAAGTTCTCTAAGCAGCCTCATGGTACTGATTTACCTAGTGATGATAAAATTATTGAAAGTATTGCCTCTATTGCTATTCCCCCTAATGATCCTTTGCAGCAATATATGGAGGACCACGAGAATGATTTGCATATGCAGGAAAGAAATGAACTAGATGAAATATTCTTGAGGCAACCTGCTATCCTGAAGCACAACCTTCCGGTTGAACCTTTGGGAATTTTATCAAAACCAAAAGAAGACCCGGTGTTCGATCTTAAACCTCTTCCCGATACGCTCAAGTATGCTTATTTAGTTGAAAAGAAAGTATATCCTGTTATTATCAACTCTAACCTTTCAGGATATGAAGAAGAGCGACTATTGGAAGTACTTCGTAAACACCGAGGCGCAATTGGCTATAGCCTCGATGACCTTAAGGGGATTAGTCCATCTATCTGTCAACATACTATCAACCTTGAGCCTAATGCTAAACCAGTTGTTGATCATCAACGACGGTTGAACCCGAGGATGATGGATGTTGTAAGAACTGAGATTCTCAAGCTTCTAGCCGCAGGTATTATTTACCCTATAGCTGATAGTAAGTGGGTAAGCCCGGTACATTGTGTTCCTAAGAAAGGAGGTACAACTGTGGTTCCTAATGATAAGAATGAATTAATACCTCAGAGAATTATTATTGGATATAGAATGTGTATTGATTACAGGAAGCTGAACAAGGCAACCAGGAAGGATCACTACCTGTTGCCGTTCATCGACCAAATGCTTGAAAGTTTATCCAAAAATACCCACTTTTGTTATCTCGATGGTTATTCTGGCTTCTCTCAAATCCATGTTAACACTGCTGATCAGGAGAAGACCACTTTTACTTGTCCCTTTGGTACTTATGCTTACAGGCGTATGCCTTTTGGTTTATGTAATGCCCATGCTACTTTTCAAAGGTGTATGTCTGCTATCTTTCATGGTTTCTGTGGGGATATTATGGAAGTCTTCATGGACGATATCTCCGTCTATGGAACCTCCTTTGACCATTGTCTTCACAACCTTAATAAAGTTTTGCAGAGATGCGAGGAGACAAATTTGGTACTCAACTGGGAGAAGTGCCACTTCATGATTAACGAAGGAATTGTTCTTGGTCACAAGATTTCCGAAAGGGGAATTGAAGTGGACAAGGCCATGATCGAAGCTATTCAGAGGATGCCCTATCCAAGGGACATCAAAGGTATTCGCAGTTTTCTTGGTCATGCTGGTTTCTATAGAAGATTTATTAAAGACTTTTCTAAGACCTCGAAGCCCCACACTAATCTTCTCCAGAAGGATGTCCCTTTTGTATTTGATGAGGATTGTAAGGAAGCTTTTGAAGTCCTTAAGAAAGCTTTAATAACCGCTCCTATAGTACAACCACCTGACTGGAATTTACCTTTTGAGTTTATGTGTGATGCTAATGATTTTGCTGTTGGAGCTGTTTTAGGACAAAGAGTTGATAAGAAATTGAATGTTATACATTATGCTAGCAAAACCCTTGATAGTGCTCAAAGGAATTATGCTACTACTGAGAAGGAATTCTTAGCTGTAGTATTTGCTTGCGATAAGTTTAGGCAGTATATTGTTGATTCCAAAGTTATTATTCATACTGATCATGCTGCCATTAAGTACCTTATGACAAAGAAGGATGCCAAGCCAAGGCTTATCAGATGGGTACTCCTTCTTCAAGAATTTGATTTGCTGATTGTTGTTAGGAAAGGAGAAGACAATCCGGTGGCGGACAATCTTTCAAGGATGGAAGATATACCGCACGATCCCATCCCAGTCAACGATAGTTTTCCAAACGAGCAACTTGTCGTTGTAAAAGTACAATCTCTTTCCGATCCTTGGTATGCAGATTATGCTAATTTTATTGTTGCAAAGTATTTGCCTCCAGGTTTAACATTTCAGCAAAGGAAGAAGTTCTTTCATGATTTGAGGCACTACTTTTGGGATGACCCACATCGTTTCAAAGAAGGTCCCGACGGGATTGTGAGAGGATGCATACCGGAACATGAGCAGAAGGACATTCTCAGACGGTGTCATGATAGTCCCTATGGAGGACATCATGACGGTGAGAGGACTGCACATAAGGTTCTTCAATCAGGTTTTTATTGGACTACTCTCTTTAAGGATGCTAGAAATTATGTTTTAGCCTGCGGTAAATGTCAGAGAGTTGGTAACATTAGTAGAAGGAATGAGATGCCTATGAATTACTCACTAGTGATTGAACCTTTTGATTGTTGGGGTTTTGATTTTATGGGTCCTTTTCCTTCTTCGCACAAGTACATGCACATTTTAGTAGCTGTTGATTATGTGACCAAGTGGGTTGAAGCAATCCCCACTGAAAGTGTTGATCACAAGACATCTTTGAAAATGCTTAAAGATGTAATTTTTCCTAGGTTTGGTGTACCTAGGTATCTCATGACTGATGGAGGATCACACTTCACGCATGGAGCTTTTAGAAAAGCTTTAGCCAAATACGATGTCAATCATAGAATTGCTTCACCATATCATCCTCAAACTAGTGGGCAAGTTGAGCTCACCAATAGAGAGATTAAGTTGATCATACAGAAGAAAGTAAACAGAAATAGAAAGGACTGGTCAAACAAGTTAGGAGATGCTTTGTGGGCGTATAGAACTGCTTACAAAAACCCCATGGGCATGTCCCCCTACAAGATGGTGTATGGCAAGGCTTGCCATTTGCCATTGGAGTTAGAGCACAAAGCTTTCTGGGCTGTTAGAGAGCTTAATGCTGACCCAAAATTAGCTGGTGAGAAGCGTCTCATGAACTTGACTTCTCTAGATGAATGGAGAAGTGAAGCTTACGAGAGCGCTAAAATGTTCAAGGAAAAGGTAAAAAAGTGGCATGATAGGAAGATTCTGAAACGTGAATTTAATGTTGGTGATAAAGTTTTGTTGTTTAGATCCCGTTTCAGGTTTTCTCCAGGCAAACTACTTTCCAGGTGGGAAGGGCCATTTCATATTGAAGAAGTCTATCGGTCTGGTGCAATTAAGATTAACAATTTTGAAGGCACCAAACCTCAAGTTGTGAATGGGCAAAGAATTAAACATTACATAGCAGGAGACCCTGTCAATGTTGATGTGAATATAATATACACAACAACTCACGAAGAACATGTTGCAGCCCTGTTTCAGACGTCAGCAGAAGCAGAATAAAGAAAAGGTATGTATTACGGTAAGGAAACATCTCGAACCGCCATAAAAGTTCTGTATTGTGAGTTTTTGCAAAATTAGTAAAAATCTGAGCCTAAGTGGAGCCGAAGACAAGCTCCAGGGGGTCCAGGCGCCCCCCTGGCATGCCCTACCTCCTGACCGCGCCGGGAGGCCGCCTGGACACCCGGGAGTCCGTCTCCGACCCCGCTTTAGCCTGTTACCTTCCTTTCTGTGCATAAATTTTTGCTATATATTTGTCCGGGTTGTTCCGGCAATGTATCTCGCGATTTCGTGTGTTTTCTTTTCGATCTGTTTCTGTCAGGGAATCTTTCAGCTGAATCTAGGTGCCATGGCTTCTCCAAGTTCCCCCAAGGACAAGTTCGTCGCCAACGTCATCAACCCTTACCTCGCTGAGGTGAAGAAGCACCCTCGGGTTGTTCGGATGGAGGACGGTGTCCTTCATCAAGAAGATCTGAAGGGACCTATCAAGGAGGGGGGGCATCCAGGCCAGGTTGGAAGAAGTGGAGCAAGAAGTCTTCAAGTACAAGAAGATGATCGAGCGTGGTGTTGAAGCTAACTTTGACATCATCAACGAGATGAAGACCTACTTCCTGAAGGAGATGAAGAAGATGTGGAAAAGCATCACCGCGTCTGAAGAAAGAATTGAAGAGCTCCAAGGGCAAATTGATGATCTACATAACCAGAACTATGAGTATGAACTAAGGTTTATGCGCATGGGTATGGGTGCTGCATGCAGGATTCAGGAGACAAACTTCTCATATGAGACTGGAGAACCCCTTCCACGGAAGCGTTTCGCCGAGGACTACGTGATCAACGCCAACAAGAATGAGGAGTGAAATCTCATTGGGTAATGGCATTCCCTTGGCTTGTTCCAAGCTTGGGGGAGTGCCCGGTATCTTTATCTTTATCTTTTGTCTTTTAGAGTCAAGTAGAGTCATATCATGTTTAGGGAGGTTGCTATATGAAATAGGTGTGTGCATTGAGGTCTATCACTCCTTCGGTGGAGAGATTGTATCCGTGAGTGTGGAGTCGTCTATGATGGAATATTAATGAGAAGTTTATTGGTTCCTTTTGCTGCACTCGGTATTCTCTTCACGCAATCGACCTTATATGATGATTCTTATGGGGAGTATTGACCTTATATCAGGTATGGCTGTGAAAACTTTATTTAATCTTGGCAAACATAGCTTTGGTCATAACAACAAGCATGATTTTCCTAAAGTATCGACATAGCCAAAACCTTTATGTTATTATGCTTGAAGTGTTATGCTGACAAGGAAGACAACTTGATGTGTTATGCTTATTTCAATGTTCATGCTTTATATTGTTTTGCATCTTATTCATCATCAATTGTCTGCTCTCTCAAACCTTTGCTAGCATTACTCTGTACTAAGCGGAATTCTGCTTGTGCATCCATACCCTTTAAACCAATACCTTCCATATGAGTCCACCATACCATCCTACTCGTGGTATTCCACTACCACCTCCTAAAGTACAGAATTTATGTGTTATCCTTGAATGTTCAAAAATCTTTTATTTTGTGCCTCTGTTTTAGCTCATGAGGAAGTAATAGTTAATTCATGGTATTTTTGAGTTGGACAAGCTTCACCCCGGGATTGCATGTCTAATGTGCAAACCCATAATACGAGAAGGAACTGGCAAAGAGTGTGCCCGGCTCAAAAATAATATAACAAACAAACCCTCCTTCACGCTTTGTTCATGAGAAATCAGAAAACTTTGGCAGTGATAAACAAAGGAGAATAAGAGGATGTGATCATCCTCGTGCGGGAGCCGTTCCTCGAAACTTGTCCAGCTCAAGAAGTAATTGAGTTATCTATTAGCATTCGTTGACAAATCATGCACCTCTCAAAACTTGTTTTCATTCTGTTTGATTTAAGGATAGCACATGAGTTTTCCCTACTTCCCTAGAGCAGGGCCTATCTTTTAATTTTAGATTGAGTCAGTTATTCCTACTTCCTTCTATTTCTCAAAGAGAGTAGACATTTGATGTTGACAAGGATTCATTCATATAAAGTTGCATTAAGATTTGTCATATCATATCCTTGTTGACATTATCATTTGATAAGTTGTTTGTCAAGCCCAGGTAAGGCAAATATCTTCCTTTGTGTTAACACTTTCACTTCTTGCCTAATAACATGTTCTTCGAAAAGCTTCAATTAATCTCATCAAAACATAAAGGAAGAGCAAAAGTAAAAGCTATTAGTTGTTCTTTGACCAAAGGACATGTTTGCCATGATTCAATGAGTTTCCTTAGCCGTACTTCCGAATATAAGTGTTACCACTCTTTTATAAGGGCCTTATGAGTTGAAGATTGCTGTTGAGGATATATGAGTTAGTAAAGAAACTGTGATGTTTCTTGTCCGTATTCTATTTATCGATACTTCACTCTCTAAACTTGTGGACAGGTTTACCGAGCTCAGTATTCGCTTGGGGACAAGCGAGGTCTGAGCTTGGGGGTGTTGATACGTCCAAAATGCATCACTATTTTGTATCATAATTTATCCATATTCATTGATATATTTCACATTACGATGATGTTCTTATGTTGTTTTGGCCTATTTTACACAGTTTGCAACTTTCCGGTGCCGAAGCAGCAGACGCAGGATTCAGCGGTAAAAAGTGGACGCTGAGTTGCTGAAGAAGAATACCTCCAAATTACCTGAAAATCGACGGAGGATATTTTCTGGACGAATCATGAAGACATGCGAAAGGGCAACCAGAGGGGGGCCACAGGGCGTCCAGGCGCCCTGGGGGCGCGCCCCCCCTGGCCGCGCCGGGGGGCACCTGGAGCCCCTGGCCCATCTCCGGCTGCCCCCTTTTGCCTATATACTCTTCATTATCCGAAAACCCTAAAAACGGGAGTTTTTACGGAGTTCTGCCGCCGCTCCGTGGCGGAAACCTACAGAGGAGAAAAAGCCATCTCCGGCGGGTAGATTCCTCCGGGGAGATCACCTCCCGGAAGGGGAGATCATCGCCATCGTCACGGGCATCATCGATATCATCATCAACATCATCCCCAACATCAGCACCATCTCCATCTTCATCCAAATCTCATCTCACAATTGCAACTTGCGTTGTAACTCGTACTACCTATCCTCTCTACTCCATCGGTGTTGATTACTACTTTGTGGTGAATGCTATTGAGTTTTGTTGGAGAAATACTATTATGTCCAGATTGTTTATCACCTATTTATCTCCACTGATCATGATCTCTTTTATGTCTTGTGAGTAGTTACCTTAGTTCTTGAGGACATGGGGAAGGTCTTGTTGTTAGTAGTCATATGTTGTTGAAGTAATATGTGTTGTTTGATACTTAAGTTGTGTTGTCATTCTACTAGTGGTGTTGTGTGAGTCGAACACTCAACACTTTGCCTTATTAAGGACCTAGGAGAATACATTGTGTACAAATAATGCTTACGGTGGGTTGCCGGAGTGACAGAAACCTGAACCCCAGTTCGCACGCTTTTGCATAAGGGAACAATGGATCCTCGATCGTATTGCTGTGGTTAGGCTTTTGCCTTAATTACTATCTTGTATTCGCGGATGCTTGCAAGGTGTTTAATCATAAGAGTGCATTCATATTAGTCTAGAGAGTGCACTAGCATAGATCCACCAACTCAACACTTATCAACACATAACATAGTATCGATACGGGATATGGCGAAAGCACATGACTACCTCTCCCGTGTGTCCTCGGGAACGCTTTAGCCTTTATAAGTTCAGTTGCTAGGCCTCTCCTTTGCTAAGAAAGGATTGGGCCACTTGTTACTCTCAGTGCCTTTTACATTGCTTGCTTTTATTTTCCTGTTGCTTATATCAAGAAAACCCCTAAAAAGTTATCTTTCAGTGCTTGCAGTAATTTCTTGCTCAGAATCGCTTATCAATACCTTCTGCTCCTCATTGGGTTCGACACTCTTACTTATCGAAAACGCTGCAATAGATCCCTTACGGTTGTGGGTCATCAGCTGGCAGATGGCAAAGACGTTCTTTGACATCCGCTGGCAGATGGCAAAGAGCTGGCTGATGGCAAATTCCCTGTTTCCAGTAGTGCCAGTGCTGATTTTGCCAGATATACGAAAGTATTTCAAAGTGTATTGCGACGCTTCACGCTTAGGACTTGGAGGAGTACTCATGCAGGACGGAAGAGTTGTTTCTTATGCATCTCGTCAACTTTGACCGCATGAGTTGAATTATGCTACGCAAGATTTGGAGCTAGCAACAGTGGTACATGCGCTCAAAACCTGGAGAAATTTCCTTAATGGAAATCGTTGTGATGTGTACACGGATCACAAGAGTTTGAAGTACATTTTCACCCAGAAGGATTTAAACCTCAGACAAAGGAGATGGTTGGAGCTCATAAAGGATTATGATATGAAGCTGGACTATCATCCAGGCAAGGCCAATGTTGTTGCAGACGCCTTGAGCCGGAAAATTTATGCCAATACCCTAGTAAATGGAGGATTGCCAAAGGAGTTAGTAGAAGATCTCACGGAGCTTCGTCTGGAGATAGTTCCTAGAGGTTTTATTGCAGCCTTGGAGGTTCAGTCAACACTATTGGGAAAAATACGAGAAGCTCAGAAGGATGGCATGGAGATTGCTGAAATAAAGGAGAAGATGAGTGAAGGAAAAGCAAAGGGTTTTCGTGAGGACGAACACGACACCTTGTGGTTTGAGGACTGAGTCTATGTGCCCAACAATGTAGAGATCAGGAAGTTGATACTACAGGAAGCACATGACTCGCCATACTCGATACACCCCGGAAAAACTAAGATGTATTTGGAATTGAAGGAACATTTCTGGTGGACGGGTTATCAAGTTTTGCAAAGTTCAGTGGAGTCACCATACGGAAGATGAAGCCACCTTGGAACGAGAGGACGATCTACGCAAGGATCACCCACACCTATTTTTGAGCAAACCTGAATCTTGAGGACGAGATTCATCTTAAGGGGGGTAGGTTTGTAACATCCCAAATTTTCAATTTGGGATGTTATACATAGGTCATCTTGCATATCATATTTTATTTGCATTTGTGTGTTGCGATCCTCGAAATTCTAAGCAACTCAAGGACCCACGGAGAGAGTTGGGGATTTTTCCGTTTTCATATTTGAGTTTCCTCAAATATCGGTACGAGGATCATATCACTTTGGTTTTATTTGTTTTTCTCTCCGAAAATATTTCTTAATAAAGTATATGAGCGGAGATAATATGACTTCTCCAAAACAAAAGAAATATTGGAGGAAAAATATTTAAATCACTTTTGGTATTTTATTTGGATTTATTTGAAATTTTATTTGCATATGAAAAATACGCGTCTTTCAAAATTGCATTTAGTTCCGGCAAAAATGTTTAGTTTATCCTAAATATTATTAGAGGACGGTGAAAATTTATTTCGGAATTTTTCGAGTCTGTTTAGTAACTTTTTTCGCCTGTTTTACTGCGTGAGGACTGTTTAAAAAAAACTGCACTGCCTTAACGGCCGTGTCCGACCAGGACTCCGGCCCGGCCGGCATTTATAAGCCGCCGCACCCCTCGCCCCTCAGCCCGGCAGCCTAGCCGCACCAAACCCTAGCCGCGCCGGCCCGCTGTACGAAGCAGCCGCCGCCGCACGTCGCCGCCACTGCTGGAGGACGCCACCGCCGCCGGAGTACGCCGCAGCCGTCCCGTTCGACCAGGTAGCTGCCGTTTTTTTAAAACCGATCGGTTTTGTTTCGTAACCCTAGATATTGTTTTTTCCGGTTAAGTTTCGGTTTTTGTCGGTTTGGTTAAATAGGGGACGCTCGTCCGTACATTCGTTTTAACGAATGTTGTTCGCCCGTTAGTCACAGACAACGAACGTTCATTCGTTAGCCTGTTCATCAGTTTTTCTTTTGCAAGGTTTTTCCGCGATCATTTTCGATCGCGATTTCTGCCCTGATCTTCGTTTTAGTTTTCCTTTTCGCTCGTAAGTCAGAATCAGGCGATTCAAGCACCCAGATCTTCGTATCGAAGCCCTTTTTCTCTGTTTAACCAACTTGAACAAGGTTTTGGTACTGTAAAATTTGACTTTAGTTCAATCTAGTAAACGAATCTTGTTTCTTTCGTATTTTGAGTTTCGTTGCTCTGTTTGATTTGATTCTTTTTGCAATCCGGAGTTCTTCAGTTGAACTTTCTGGTTAGATCTTCTTATTTGAGATTTACCCGTGCATCTTTGCTTCATTGCTTATGTATGCTATTGTTTTCTTGCGACAGAATTCCCGGAGTGCGATGCGTGCTACTACGAGTCCCTAGGTTTTGCGAATCGTCAGCAAGGCAAGTAATACCCTTTATTACCCAATTTTTATCCATTAGATCAAACTCTCACGCAATGCATGAGTAGGATCTCTTAACTTGTGGGTGTGCGAAGTAGTTTGAGGTAGAACCTATTACCCGCATTAATTATTTTTCAAGCCCATGGAGTTACTTCTACGTTATTCTTAGGATGCCATGCTATGCTCGTAGACGTGGTTTGGGTTTGAGAGTATCCATGACAGATGTGAGATGTTAATTAATGGTTCAACTTAAGGTGACAGCGAAAGAAAAGGTATTTGCAGACTATTGGATAAATTTTCCGAAAATAGCGGATTTTGGTGTGTTACAGGAGAAATGATCTTGTGCTATAGAGGTAGTTCCCACTTGAACAGATTCCCTGGTTTAGTTTTCCACAATGCGAGCGCACTGCAAATGATGATGAATTTTGACAACATCAATTATTAAACCAGATATGAATGAAAATTAAGTTCAACATCATAGAATTCAATACCTATCCATGAATTCCTGAAGATGCGTCAGATCCTAAGCATTTGTTGACTCTCTGAGAGAATCCATGTAGTAAACTGTGTTCTTGTTTGGAACAATGAATACCAATATCCAGTGATCAATACATATTAAGAAAGCCATGAACTTATGAATTATGTCAAAATCTAAAAGACAATCAGTGTATGCGTAGTTGTTTACTTGACTTACTATTCATGATATGGCCAGAGAAATGATTATGCATGGGACATGTTTTTGAAGATACAGACGACCGTGTTAATGGCCCGGTCCTGTAGGTCCTTACCATCTAATGTTGTGCCATTTGCTAATGCTGGATCTATGAAATACACACATTCCCTTTTCTTCTCCGCGCGGTCAATCCCCTGAGAGGAATAAAATGCAGTTAGCTATTTATCATTTACAACCTTGTATGGATAAGTTTATCAGAGTTTGTTAAGTACTTACAAAATCAGGCATCTAACAAGAGTGGCATCGAGCTTGTTGAAGTTGAAGAAGAGATGTAAATCCTCGAAACTCACATTGAGGGAACCAACATCGTGTCGAAAATGAACTCTATTGTAGCAGACTAGCAAACCATGATGACCTGTTGACATTTGATCCATGCAATATTCATGTAACTCGCGACAACTGGAGCTGCACTCATCAAAGTATTCGCCAATAAGAAATGGCTGGCCATGGATGTAATTGCATGCTTCAAGTACGTCTACTTTACTTTTAGCAAGCACAAATCTACTTCTTCATCACTCATGCCGTCAGAAATAATATTACTCCACGATTCGAACAACCTACTATTAATTTGGTTCTGGGCGATGAGTGCTTTAAGTAAGAGCCAATCGTTCTCTTTCCTCTTCGCTCGCCCGCCGCGCTTCCTCGCGGGTGCAGCCTTTTTGACCGCTTCCTTCTTGGTACTTGAAGCATTTCTCGCAGAACATCTAGTTGGCTGCAAGGTAGACTGCCGAGCAGACGGTGAAGCTTCGACGAACTTCTCAGCAGATGATTTATCTATGCTAGACCGCTGAGCTGGCGGTGCTGCTATGACGGACTGCTGGGCTGTAGGAGCAGAGGCATCTGACTGCTGACCATGCGTTGAAGCTATGTCAGGTTTCTGCGCAAGTGGTGCCAACTTATCGGTGTGCTGAGGAGGTCGTGCCATCTCGTTGGTTTGCTGAGCAAGAAGTGCTGAGGCATTGGTATGCTGATCACATGGCTACGGACCAACGGACTAATGATGAGTTGGTTCTGGACCTAAAGACAGCTTAGTAGGCGGTTCCGAAGCATCAGACTGCTTAGCAGTCCGTTCCACCATGTTGGTATGCTGAGCATGTGCTGCAGCTGGGTCTCCCCCCATTGCTTCAGTGGCCGGCATCTGAACTGGTGGTGCGTCTTGATACGTCTCCAACGTATCTATAATTTTTTATTGTTCCATGCTATTATTTATGAAGTCCTGGATGTTTAATGGGCTTTATCATTCACTTTTATATCATTTTTGGGACTAAGCTACTAACCCAAAGGCCCAGTCCAGATTGTTGTTTTTTGCCTATTTCAGGGTTTGCAGAAAAGGAATATCAAACGGAGTCCAAACGGAATGAAACCTTCGCGAGAGATATTTTTGGAGGAAATCACGCACGAAAGACTTCAGGACCAAGCCAGGAGACAAAGGGGCCACCCTCGAGGGTGGGGGGCACGCCCCCTGCTGCGAGGGCAGCCCGTGTGGCCCCCTTCTTCCTATGTATACCTACGTACCCCAGAAACTCTATACGCAGAGAGAAAACCCTAATTCCACCGTCGTAGCTGCTGTTCCCGTGGAGATCCCATCTTGGAGCCTGTTCCGGGAGGGGGATCCATCACGGACACCTTCATTATCATCATCATCGCCCTCACCATGAGTTGTGAGTAGTTTACCACAGACCTTCGGGTCCATAGCAAGTATCTAGATGGCTTCTTCTCTCTCTCTGGATCTCAATACAAACTTCTCCTCGGTCTTCGAGGAGATCTATTCGATTTAATCTCTTTTTGCGGTGTGTTTGTCGAGATCTGATGAATTGTGAGTTTATGATCAAGGTTATCTATGAAAGATATTTGGTTCTTCTCTGAACTTTTTACGTGTGCTCATAATATCCTTGCAAGTCTCTTTGAATTATTGGTTTGGTTTGGCCTACTAGATCTATAGTTCTTGCAATGGGAGAAGTGCTTGGCTTTGGGTTCAATCTTGCGGCGTCCTTTCCCAGTGACAGTAGGGGCAGCAAGGCACGTATTGTATTGTTGCCATCGAGGATACAAAGATGGGGTTTTCATCATATTGCTTGAGTTTATCCCTCTACATCATGTCGTCTTGCTTAAAGCGTTACTCTGTTCGTATGAACTCAATACACTAGATGCATGCTGGATAGCGGTCGATGTGTGGAGTAATATTAGTAGATAGAGGCAGGAGTCGGTCTACTTGTCTCAGACGTGATGCCTATATACAATGATCATGCCTATATGGTCTCATAATTATTCGCTTTTCTATCAATTGCTCGATAGTAATTTGTTTACCCGCCGTAGAATATCTCTATCATGAGAGACGCCACTAGAGAAAACTATGGCTCCCGGGTCTATCTTTATCATATTAATTTTCCGTCAACTAGCCAATTTTCTGTCGCCGTTGTTTATTTGCTTTCTTTACTTTCTGTTTCTATACCAAAAATACCAAAAATATTATCTTATCATCTCTATCAGATCTCACTCTCGTAAGTGACCGTAAAGGGATTGACAACCCCTTATCGCGTTGGCTGCGAAGTTCTTATTTGTTTGTGCAGGTGCGAGGGACTGGCGCGTGGTCTCCTACTGGATTGATACCTTGGTTCTCAAAAACTGAGGGAAATACTTACGCTACTGCACTTCATCTCCCTTTCCTCTTTGAGGGAATACAACGCAAGCTCAAGAAGTAGCAAGAAGAATTTATGGCGCCGTTGCCGGGGAGGCATACGCAAAATTCATATACCAAGTACCTATCACAAACCCTTATCCTTCGCATTACATTTATTTGCCTCTCGTTTTCTCTCCCCCACTTCACCCTTGCCATTTTATTTGCCCTTCTTCCGCCATGTGTTTTTTTGTTCGCCTGCCTTTTTGTTTGATTGTGCGTTGCTTGCTTTCTTGCCATTATGGCTCTCCCTATTAGTGTTGACCCTCACCTCAAGAGGCTGGTGGAGACTGAAAACAATGTTAGACATTTTATGACTATACAATTTGAGCATAATGACTTTTTCCGAAGGGAGCTTAAAGAACAGAAAAAGTTTATGGAATAAATGAATAAAGACCTTGATGATATGTCTAAGGAATTTTATGGTTTGAAATCTCAGTTTGCTCATCTCGAGAACTTAATTGCCCAAATTTCCGATAAACAGTCCACCTTGATCAATAAGATGGCTGCCAAACCGGAAGAGCACGAAAATAAAGATGAAGATCTGAAAGTTATTGATATGTCTCCTATTAGATCCTTGTTTTCTAGTATTAATCTTGATGAGAATAGGATTGGAGATGATTCTGCTTTAAGGTGTCCCAATAATTCGGAGTTTTTAGATCTTGCTAAAATTGCTAAAAGTGGGGTTGAAGAGTTTAAACTTTGCATAGTGATGAACTCACTACTTTGGATTTCAAGGGATTCAATTATGATAATTTCTCTTTGATTGATTGTATTTCCTTGTTGCAATGTGTGCTAAATTCTCCGCATGCTTATAGTCAAAATAAAACTTTCACTAAACATATAGTTGATGCTTTTATACAATCTTATGAAGAAAAACTTGAGTTGGAAGTTTCTATACCTAGAAAGCTTTATGATGAATGGGAACCTACTATCAAAATAAAAATAAAAGATCATGAATGCTATGCTTTGTGTGATTTGGGTGCTAGTGTCTCCGCTATCCTAAAAACTTTGTGTGATTTGCTAGGGTTCCATGAGCTTGATGATTGTTCTTTAAATTTGCATCTTCCAGATTCCACTATTAAGAAACCTATGGGAAGAATTAATGATGTTCTTATTGTTGCCAATAGGAATTATGTGCCCGTAGATTTCATTGTTCTTGATATAGATTGCAATCCTTCATGTCCTATTATTCTTGGTAGACCTTTCCTTAGAACGATTGGTGCAATTATTGATATGAAGGAAGGAAATATTATATTCCAATTTCCGTTAAGGAAAGGCATGGAACACATTCCTAGAAAGAAAATCAAATTACCATATGAATCTATCATGAGAGCCACTTATGGATTGCCTTCCAAAGATGGCAATACCTAGATCTATCTTGTATCGTGCCTAGCTAGGGGCGTAAAACGATAGCGCTTGTTGGGAGGCAACCCAATTTTAAGGTTTTTGCTTTTGTTGCTGTTAGGGAATAAATATTGCATCTAGCCTATGATTCGATGTGTTTTCATGTTTTGTTTAGTGTTTGTGCCAAGTAGAACCTTTGGTAGGACTTGTGTGACGTTTATACGATCTTGCTGTGAAAAACAGAATCGTTAGCGCTCGCTAAAGTAGTCTTCAGATTTTACTGGAGCGTGATTTTTAGTTAATTATTTTTGCTGCTGATTGGTAGGCAAATTGCGCAAATTTAACAATTTAGTTTGAAGTTTTTGGAGTTACAGAAGTAGGCGAACCAAGCAGATTACCACAGATTGTTCTGTTTTTGACAGATTCAGTTTTTCGTGTGTGGTTTTCTTATTCCGATCCATCTATGAGTAATATTGGAGGATATGAATCATAGAGAACTTGGAGTTCAGTAGGTTTAACACCAATATAAACAATTAATGAATTCCTTGCTGTACCTTTGAGTGGTGGTTTGCTTCTCTTACTAACGGAGCTAACGAGAATTTTTGTCTAAGTTTTGTGTTGTGAAGTTTTCAAGTTTTGAGTATTGCTTTGATGGACCATGGAACAAGGAGTAGCAAGGGCCTAAGCTTGGGGATGCCCATGGAACCCCAAGTAAATTCAAGATAATCAAAAGCCTAAGCTTGGGGATGCCCCGGGAAGGCATCCCCTCTTTCGTCTTTATCCATCGGTAACTATACTTGGAGCTATATTTTTATTCGCAACATGCTATGTGTTTTGCTTGGAGCGTCTTGTATAATTTGATTCTTTGCTTGTTAGTTTTCTACAATCGTCCTTGCTGGACACACCTATTTGAGAGAGTTAAATATGCCCTAGAAATTATTAGAACACTCTATGTGCTTCACTTATATCTTTTGAGTTGAATAGTTTTTGCTCTAGTGCTTCACTTATATCTTTTAGAGCATGGTGGTGGTAATATTTTGTAGAAATTGTTGAACTCTCATGCTTCACTTAGATCTATTTGAGAGTCTATTAAAACAGCATGGTAAAGTGTTTAGGCTAAAGAAACTAGTCTTCACATGGTAAACATCCAATGTCAATGTAGTAAAAAAAATCACTACAAGTGCATTGAATAGAAAGAGATGTTGGATGCTTGATAATTGTTTTGAGACATGAGGATGGTGATATTAGAGTCATGCTAGTGGAGTAATTATGAAATTGAGAAATATTTGTGTTAAGGTTAGTGATTCCCGTAGCATGCACGTATGGTGAATCGTTGTGTGACTAAGGTAAATCATGAGGTATTTGTAGAGTGTCAACCTTTGTGTGGATGTCGGGGGCACGCGATGGTTAACTCCTACCAACCTCCCCCCTAGGGGCATGCGTTGATTGCTTTGTTTTGATGACTCTTAAATTTTTGCAATAAGTATATGAGTTCTTATGACTAATGTTGAGTCCATGGATTATACGCACTCTCACCCTTCCACCATTGCTAGCCTCTCTTGTACCGCGCATCTTTCGCCGGTGCCATAAACCCACCATATTGTTCCTCAAAACAGCCACCATATTGTTCCTCAAAACAACCACCATATATCCTTCCTCAAAACAGCCACCATATTGTTCCTCAAAACAACCACCATACCTACCTATCATGGCATTTCCATAGCCATTCTGAGATATATTGCACTGCAACTTTCCACCGTTCCGTTTATATGACACGCATCATATTGTCATATTGCCATGCATGATCTTGTATTTGACATCGTATTCGTGGCAATGCCACCATGCATAATCTTTTCATACATGTCACTCTTGTTTCATTGCACATACCGGTACACCACCGGAGGCATTCACATAGAGTCAGACTTTGTTGTTGTACTATCGAGTTGTAATTTCGTGTTGTAATGAAAGTGTGTTGATCATCATTATTAGAGCATTGTCCCATGGGAGGAAAGGCTAAATCTATAAAGCCCCTCCGCAAAAAAAGAAGAAGGAGAAATGGCAAAAAAAAGGCCCAAAAAAAGAAAAAAAGGAAAAAAAAATAAAAAGAAAAAAGGGACAATTGCTACTATCTTTTCCACACTTGTGCTTCAAAGTAGCACCATGTTCTTCATTGTAGAGAGTCTCATGCTTAGTCACTTTCATATATTAGTGGGAATTTTCGTTATAGCACTTGGCTTGTATATTCCAATGATGGGCTTCCTCAAATGCCCTAGGTCTTCGTGAGCAAGCAAGTTGGATCCACACCCACTAGTTTCTTTTGTTGAGCATTCATTCATATTTAGCTCTAGTGCATCCGTTGTATGGCAATCCCTACTCACTCACATTGATATCTATTGTTGGGCATCTCCATAGCCCGTTGATACGCCTAGTCGATGTGAGACTATCTCCCTCTTTTTGCCTTATCCACAACCACCTCTATTCCACCCATAGTGCTATATCCATGGCTCACGCTCATGTATTGCGTGAAAGTTGATAGTTTGAAAAAATAGAGTATGAAAACAAGTGCTTGGCTGAAATCGGGGTTGCGCATGATATGAATATTTTGTTTGATAACAAGGGAGCATAGCCAACACTATATGATTTTGTAGGGATAACTTTCTTTAGCCATAGTATTTTGAGAATACATGATTGCTTTGTTAGTATGCTTGAAGTATTGTTATTTCTTGTGTCAATATAGACTTTTATCTTGAAACCTTCATATCTGAACATTCATGCCACAATTAAGAGAATTACATTGAAAAACTATATTGGTTCGCATTCCACATAAAAAATTCTTTCTTTATCATTTACCTACTTGAGGACGAGCAGGAATTAAGCTTGGGGATGCTTGATACGTCTCCAACGTATCTATAATTTTTATTGTTCCATGCTAATATTTATGAAGTCTTGGGTGTTTAATGGGCATTATCATTCACTTTTATATCATTTTTGGGACTAACCTACTAACCCAAAGGCCCAGTCCAGATTGCTGTTTTCTGCCTATTTCAGGGTTTTGCAGAAAAGGAATATCAAACGGAGTCCAAACGGAATGAAACCTTCGCAAGAGATATTTTTGGAGGAAATCACGCTCGGGAAACGTCAGGACAAAGTCAGGGGACGTAGGGCCAGCCCTCGAGGGTGGGGGCGTGCCCCCTACCTCGAGGCAGGCCCACACGACCACCGGTGCCTCCTTCTTCCTATATATACCTACGTACCCCAGAAACTTCATACGCAGAGAGAAAACCCTAATTCCACCGCCGTAGGTGCTGTTCCCGTGGAGATCCCACCTTGGAGCCTGTTCCGGGAGGGGGATCCATAACGGAGGCCTTCATCATCATCATCATCACCCTCACCTTGAGTTGTGAATAGTTTACCACAGACCTTCGGGTCCATAGCTAGTATCTAGATGGCTTCTTCCCTCTCTCTGGATTTCAATACAAAGTTCTCCTCGGTCTTCGAGGAGATCTATTCGATGTAATCTCTTTTTGCGGTGTGTTTGTCGAGATCTGATGAATTGTGGGTTTATGTTCAAGATTATCTATGAGAAATATTTGGTTCTTCTCTGAACTCTTTATGTATGATTATAATATCCTTGCAAGTCTATTAAAACAGCATGGTAAAGTGTTTAGGCTAAAGAAACTAGTCTTCACATGGTAAACATCCAATGTCAATGTAGTAAAAAAATCACTACAAGTGCTTTGAATAGAAAGAGATGTTGGATGCTTGATAATTGTTTTGAGACATGAGGATGGTGATATTAGAGTCATGATAGTGGAGTGATTATGAAATTGAGAAATATTTGTGTTAAGGTTAGTGATTCCCGTAGCATGCACGTATGGTGAATCGTTGTGTGACTAAGGTAAATCATGAGGTATTTGTAGAGTGTCAACCTTTGTGTGAATGTCGGGGGCACGCGATGGTTAACTCCTACCAACCTCCCCCCTAGGGGCATGCGTTGATTGCTTTGTTTTGATGACTCTTAAATTTTTGCAATAAGTATATGAGTTCTTATGACTAATGTTGAGTCCATGGATTATACGCACTCTCACCCTTCCACCATTGCTAGCCTCTCTTGTACCGCGCATCTTTCGCCGGTGCCATAAACCCACCATATTGTTCCTCAAAACAGCCACCATATTGTTCCTCAAAACAACCACCATATATCCTTCCTCAAAACAGCCACCATATTGTTCCTCAAAACAACCACCATACCTACCTATCATGGCATTTCCATAGCCATTCTGAGATATATTGCCATGCAACTTTCCACCGTTCCGTTTATATGACACGCATCATATTGTCATATTGCCATGCATGATCTTGTATTTGACATCGTATTCGTGGCAATGCCACCATGCATAATCTTTTCATACATGTCACTCTTGTTTCATTGCACATACCGGTACACCACCGGAGGCATTCACATAGAGTCAGACTTTGTTGTTGTACTATCGAGTTGTAATTTCGTGTTGTAATGAAAGTGTGTTGATCATCATTATTAGAGCATTGTCCCATGGGAGGAAAGGCTAAATCTATAAAGCCCCTCCGCAAAAAAAGAAGAAGGAGAAATGGCAAAAAAAAAGGCCCAAAAAAAGAAAAAAAGGAAAAAAATAAATAAAAGGAAAAAAGGGACAATTGCTACTATCTTTTCCACACTTGTGCGTCAAAGTAGCACCATGTTCTTCATTGTAGAGAGTCTCATGCTTAGTCACTTTCATATACTAGTGGGAATTTTCGTTATAGAACTTGGCTTGTATATTCCAATGATGGGCTTCCTCAAATGCCCTAGGTCTTCGTGAGCAAGCAAGTTGGATCCACACCCACTAGTTTCTTTTGTTGAGCTTTCATTCATATTTAGCTCTAGTGAATCCGTTGTATGGCAATCCCTACTCACTCACATTGATATCTATTGCTGGGCATCTCCATAGCCCGTTGATACGCCTAGTCGATGTGAGACTATCTCCCTCTTTTTGCCTTCTCCACAACCACCTCTATTCCACCCATAGTGCTATATCCATGGCTCACGCTCATGTATTGCGTGAAAGTTGATAGTTTGAAAAAATAGAGTATGAAAACAAGTGCTTGGCTGAAATCGGGGTTGCGCATGATATGAATATTTTGTTTGATAACAAGGGAGCATAGCCAACACTATATGATTTTGTAGGGATAACTTTCTTTAGACATAGTATTTTGAGAATACATGATTGCTTTGTTAGTATGCTTGAAGTATTGTTATTTCTTGTGTCAATATAGACTTTTATCTTGAAACCTTCATATCTGAACATTCATGACACAATTAAGAGAATTACATTGAAAAACTATATTGGTTCGCATTCCACATAAAAAATTCTTTCTTTATCATTTACCTACTTGAGGACGAGCAGGAATTAAGCTTGGGGATGCTTGATACGTCTCCAACGTATCTATAATTTTTATTGTTCCATGCTAATATTTATGAAGTCTTGGGTGTTTAATGGGCATTATCATTCACTTTTATATCATTTTTGGGACTAACCTACTAACCCAAAGGCCCAGTCCAGATTGCTGTTTTCTGCCTATTTCAGGGTTTTGCAGAAAAGGAATATCAAACGGAGTCCAAACGGAATGAAACCTTCGCAAGAGATATTTTTGGAGGAAATCACGCTCGGGAAACGTCAGGACAAAGTCAGGGGACGTAGGGCCAGCCCTCGAGGTTGGGGGCGTGCCCCCTGCCTCGAGGCTGGCCCACACGACCACCGGTGCCTCCTTCTTCCTATATATACCTACGTACCCCAGAAACTTCATACGCAGAGAGAAAACCCTAATTCCACCGCCGTAGGTGCTGTTCCCGTGGAGATCCCACCTTGGAGCCTGTTCCGGGAGGGGGATCCATAACGGAGGCCTTCATCATCATCATCATCACCCTCACCTTGAGTTGTGAATAGTTTACCACAGACCTTCGGGTCCATAGCTAGTATCTAGATGGCTTCTTCCCTCTCTCTGGATTTCAATACAAAGTTCTCCTCGGTCTTCGAGGAGATCTATTCGATGTAATCTCTTTTTGCGGTGTGTTTGTCGAGATCCGATGAATTGTGAGTTTATCATCAAGGTTATCTATGAAAGACATTTGGTTCTTCTCTGAAATTTTTATGTGTGCTCATAATATCCTTGCAAGTCTCTTCGAATTATTGGTTTGGTTTGGCCTACTAGATCTATAGTTCTTGCAATGGGAGAAGTGCTTGGCTTTGGGTTAAATCTTGCGGTGTCCTTTCCCAGTCACAGTAGGGGCAGCAAGGCAAGTATTGTATTGTTGCCATCGAGGATTAAAAGATGGGGTTTTCATCATATTGCTTGAGTTTATCCCTCTACATCATGTCATCTTGCTTAAAGCGTTACTCTATTCATATGAACTCAATACACTAGATGCATGCTGGATAGCGGTCGATGTGTGGAGTAATAGTAGTAGATGCAGGCAGGAGTCGGTCTACTTTTCTCGGACGTGATGCATGTATACAATGATCATGCCTATATAGTCTCAAAATTATTCGCTATTCTATCAATTGCTCGACAGTAATTTGTTTACCCGCCGTAGAATATCGCTATCATGAGAGAAGCCACTAGAGAAAACTATGCCCCCAGGTCTATCTTTATCATATTAATTTTCTGTCAACTATCCAATTTTCTGTCACCGTTGTTTATTTGCTTTCTCTACTTTGTGTTTCTACACCAAAAATACAAAAAATATTATCTTATCATCTCTATCATATCTCACTCTCGTAAGTGACGGTAAAGGGATTGACAACCCCTTATCGGGTTGGCTGCGAAGTTCTTATTTGTTTGTGTAGGTGCGAGGGACTGGCGCGTGGTCTCCTACTGGATTGATACCTTGGTTCTAAAAAACTGAGGGAAATACTTACGCTACTGTGCTGCATCTCCCTTTCCTCTTCGAGGGAATACACCGCCAGCTCAAGAGGTAGCACGTATTCAGCAGTTGTAGGCCTTGCCACTGACTGCTCTGGGGCGGAGGATGACATGGCCTGTGCTGCACAAAATCGGGCCGGCTGATCACATGTTGATGCATAAGACGTCATACTATGAGTATTAGGTTCTTTGGGGGAAGCACGCGAGAGCCATTATGGCAAGGAGAGCGTCACCGTTTGAGGGGCGACATTGGTTGCTCTTGGCGGGGCTTTAGTGATCTCATCGATGAACTCTATTTCCTTCCGTGACCACTGGATGTGATGTAACAGTGTTTCTCCCAAGGACCTTTGCTCATCAAAGTCTCCTAGGACATTCTTCATGGAAAATTCATTGAATCTAGACTTTACTTCAGTCACGTAGCACTTCTCACAACCCGGCATCAATGGCACATTGTCCCACAAGAGGCCCTCTTCTAAGAAGGGTGGGCAAACCCAGGCTGTTACACATTTTAATGTACCTTCATAATGTGTAAGCATGCCCTTCAGTCTGTCTTTCATTCTAGATAGATCAGATATAGCATCATCATGAGCAGCTTCAGTAGTGTCGCTGGGTCAGCTGATGCACAACTACTCTTGTGCGGTGTTGTCCCGCAATTAGAAGCATCCTCCATGCCCGCCTCCCCTCCCATCTGCTGGCTATCTGTTAGTGTTAGAGTCTTCTGGATCATCATTGAATCCTCAATAACCTTTCGAAGAGGCGGATACATGTCCTTCCTCAACCTTTCATACAATTCATTATGCTTTATTTCACTCCTCGCTTTTTTCATGCTGAGCCTCTCTTCTTTGCTGAGTGTGAAAACCCTCTTGTGCGGGACATTAACACCTATACCCCTTGCACAGCTAGTCACTAGTGCAGAACCGGGCTATAGCACCGGTTTGTAAGGCCCTTTAGTGCCGGTTCTGCATCCGGGACTAAAGGCCCCCCTTTAGTACCGGTTCAGCACGAACAGCCACTAAAGGTACACCAGGTGGCACGAGCCAGCACCGGGGGCGGGGAGACCTTTAGTACCGGTTGATAACACCAACCGGTACTAAAATATTTAGGGGGTTTTGTGTTTATGATTTCATTTTTGCTTTAATTTTGTGTTTTCCATTTAATTCTTTTTCATTTGCTGGTATTTTACGATACTACATATTATGCATATATATAAATATAATGTCTCGTAGAACCGATCATATATATATATACTCATCAATCATCGAATGTCTCGCACACCATTCACATAGGCATACACATGTATATCTACAATTTGGTATATATATACAATTTCTCCTACATGGAGGCATTACTATGGTAGCGGGTAATGTATTCTCCGTTGGGCTTTATGACCTGGTCGAGAAAAAATCCCTCTATTTCCTCTTGAATTGCTCGTACGCGATCCTTTGGTAGGAGCTTATCCCGCACCTCTTTGAACTTCAAAGAAGGAAATTAATACCCATGTATTAGTTGTGTGATTAGATATCGATAATGATGTAAAAATTGTGAATAGTGTTCTGGCAAACGTACCCATAGCTGTCTAGCATCCAGTGTCCTTTCGGATGCCATCATGCGAATGTTCTCGCAAACGTAGTATGCACATAAATCAATCCCCGACGCCTGCTTCATGGCCTTTATGAGAATAGAATTCAATCAAATAATAATTAATCAAGCATGATAATTAATGTTATTGAAACTACAATTAAAGAGATGGTAGCTAGCTAGCTAGTACTACTTAGTTAATTACCTTGGGGCGATACCAATAGAGATTTTGTTTCCATGGGCCAGGAACCTCTTGGATGAACTTTTGCCAAGCCCTGCCTGCCGGCAAAGAAAATGATTAAAGGAGTTATTAATTAGTTGGTATCAGGAAATGACGAACTAAATAGGCCGACATATAGTTCAGTTCAATAATGATTGAAATTACCTGCTGACTATCCCCTTCACGATTGAGTAGTCAGTAGGTTCTTTATGTAGTGAGTCCAGTACTTCAACTTTTCCTTCATCAACTTGAATGTCTAACAACATCCAGTGGAAACTGCATGCGTGTCGTGGAATTAACACGGCAGATGTCCGGTTTAACGGACTTGATGATGGAACCATCGCACGGGTTAGCTTGAAAGGATTCATGGCGCACAAAGGACACAAAGGATTTTATACTAGTTCGGCCCCTTTGAGAAGGTAAAAGCCTACGTCTAGTTGGTTTGGTATTGCTTGGGCGTCGGCTTACAGGGAGCGGAATCGCTTGCCTGCGTCTCGACGTATCGATTATTGCTTGTCTTTGAACCGGTGCCGGGCCGTCCCTTTATATAGAGGTGACGCCTGGTCCGGTTTACAGAGTCCCGAGGCCGGCTCATAATCGTGTCCGCCTCGGTCTCTGTCCTTTCTTTCTTATCTCTCAAGTTACATCTCCCTGGCGGTTTACAACCGTATTTCTATACATGGGCCTTGAGATCTCATAGGCCGTAATCTCTACTAAAATAATGAACCAAGTATACTATAACTAAACCGGTTTACAATATCCGGTTTATACCTACTAACCGTATCCCTGACATTAGGCCCCAGAATGATTTGAACTTGTTCATATCAGTCTTCATTGTCTTCCGCGACTTTTCTTCTGTCTTCATTTTTTCCTGTAAACCGGCTCTGACGTCATCTTCCGAAATCATTAAAGTCTGACAATGACATCAGCTCCGCATTTATCGCCGCGAGCTGTACTGTAACTTATTTTTAATGGTTATCCCGAGAATCGAGGCGTTTCAACGGATCTTTATCTGATTTTCTTCCTTGATTACCGCACCTGTCGTTTCACATCCGCCTCTTTGTCTACAAATACCGCTCTGCTCCATTCATTATCCCCTCTCGCGTCGTCTTCCTCCTTTCTCCTCCTGACCCTCTAGAACTCCATTGTTGCCTGAGCCCGAGAACACCGCCGACGACCACCGGATCTTCCGTCTTCGACCGGCCGCTGCATCAACCTGAACTTGACCAGATTTTCTGCGCCGCCGATCCTCACCATCCCTGGTATGTTCTTCTTCCTCACTGTAGATCTTATCCTATTCGCCATTGCCTTGCCCGTGTTCTTCCGCCATTAGAACTTCCGATGAAGCTCCGTTCTTTGTAGATACTCATATCATAGGAATCTCGTAACCCTTTAAGCCTTAACCTGTAGATCTCACTTAACACCAGATTGGATCTTGCTGTAATGCCTCTACTGCTTTTATCCGTTCCGCCATTAGGGTTCTTCACAAGCTTTACGCTGTTCATTCTCTGAATCCTGCAACTTCGTAATAGTCTTACCTTCCTGATCTTGCCGTAAATGCGTCTGATATTTTAGATCTTGCTGCTTGTATTTCTGTTGCTACCTGCTTTAAGTCTCCTCTTTATGCACATCCTGTAACCTTATCTGCTCTGAATTGGTCCTCTGTATATTTCTCGTGTAATTTTTGTTTCTTCATCTCATTATGCTCAGATCTATTCTTCCTTAGCAACGCAGCGAAAACTTGTTTTCCCTTCAATAAATCTGCTAAGTATGCTTCGGTTTAGATCACCATACCATAAACCGGAAATGATGTAGACTGATGCCATGACGTAGTTATTCCTCTTCAACTGCCATTTTTAAACCGGAAATGATACATCTTGTATTTATGATTGCCGGTTTAACTTTGCTAGATAGTTCTTATCTCTCTTGCACAATACACATATATAGGTCCCAAATCTTTTGTATGTTCATAATTTGTTCTGTACCTTCTTCTCTTCAGCACTTTGTTCAAATGGCTGCCAAGCAATACGTTTCGTGTGACTGGGTTCGCTCAGCTGTGACTGAAGAAGACTTAGTCAAGCTGTTGAGTATCGGTACGTTAGGTCCTCGGGCCGAGTTGAAATGGCGTGCTCCGGGTAATGAACGCCTTCCTGCTCCCAGGTCCGGAGAGGTCATAGTCTTTATGGATCATATCTCCAGGGGTTTCTCTCCCCCCGGTTCAAAATTTTTCCGGGACGTCCTTGCCACCTTCCAACTGCATCCACAAGACATCGGACCAAATTCCGTTTCCAACATTTGTGACTTTCAAGTTTTTTCTGAAGTGTATCTGCAAGAAGAACCTTCAGTCGATCTTTTCCGGGATTTCTTCCATGCGAACCGGCGCACTGAATTCACTAGCGGGCCTCACCAAGAACTTGGTGGTATCAGCATTCAGAAAAGGAGGGATGCAGTTTTCCCACACGCCTCTTTACACACTCACCCCAAGGAGTGGAACAAGTCTTGGTTTTATTGCATAGACACATCTCCTGAAGGTGAAAATCCGCTGCCGGGTTATCGTGAGACTCGCATCCCGGCGAATCATCCTCTGCCGCAACGGTTAAGTGCCACTGAACGGATTCAATTTTCATCTCAACTTTCCAAACTGAGAGCCTTCATGGCTAATGGACTTCTTGGAACCGATTTTCTTCGCTGCTGGTTGTCATGGAGCATTCTCCCCTTAAGCCGGCGCTCCGATTTAATGTGCAATTATTCCGGTGAACCGGAAGATCCTCAGAGGTTTACTAAAGAGACACTTTCTGAATCGGAGGTGATAGAATCGGCCAAAAAGATCGTCAACCCTGCCTCAACAGATTGCTCCAAGGTTGGCTTGGCTCCATACTTTAAGAGGAACACACAGCCTGATGTAAGTTTTCCTTAACCCGTGCTTCATAAACCGTCCTTCTTTGTACCGTCCTTTACTTGCTGTTGATTTTTATTCAGGCCGATAACCCCTTCTGGAGAAGGAAACTTCAGGACAAACCTGTAAAACAAACTCGCCGGAAAACTCCTGCAAACAAGAAAAGGAAGGCAGCCATTGACGCCGGTTCTCCTTCTGAAGATGATGATCCGGACTCCGAGGTATACTTTACTCCGGTTTATATTTGCTTTAATATATTTGTCCTTATCTCTAATGATGCCCTTTTCACAGGATCCACTCGAAGGTGATAACCCGGTGGAGATTGAGGTAACCCTTATTTCTTCCGATTCAGAACCCCCTCCTCAAAAGATCCGTCGGACTGTTAGAAAGTACCAATTTTCTCACCCTTATGCTAAGTTGGATCCCAATTTTGATTTGAAGAAGCAACAGCACGAAGCCTTGCGCCGGACCACTCGCCATTCCGGTTTAGCAGTGGAATCTTCTGGAATCTCCTTAACCCCGGCTCGGAAACGCCGTGCTGAGGTGATACTTTCTCCAACACTTCTTCATCCCAAGGCCGGCCTTATTAGAAAACCACTTAAACCGACTGATCCTGATTATCAGGAAACTCCACTATCTTCATCGGGCGAGTCAACTGCGACACAGCTTCCACCCCTGAAGACAGCCCCAGGGTGATTCTCTTCACCTTTTCCGGTTTAAATCCTTCCTTTTCCTTTATAATACTGACCTATCTTTGTTCGTTTCTCCAGTAAACCGAAACCCAGCAAAAAGGCTAAGGGTAAGAAGCCCGCTGTTGATCCTTCTGCTGATGAACCGGTAATCGAACCGTCGACAGCTGTTCCTCCCGAAGTTACTCCTGTTACACCGGTTCAAGAACCTGTTCTTGATATTCCTGCTACTGATGCTGCCCAAGAT
The DNA here is from genome assembly GCA_902687465.1 of Secale cereale. Lineage (NCBI taxonomy): Eukaryota > Viridiplantae > Streptophyta > Magnoliopsida > Poales > Poaceae > Secale > Secale cereale. Next base: position 795,212,623 of record LR738715.1, read on the forward strand.
CCACCAAGCCCAGCCCGGGTTAGCTCTCCTCAAGCTAATCGGGGCTCTCCTGACCCGGCTCAAGATAAAACTATTCCTCCCAATGCACCTTCTTCCCCTGACGTTGTGGTTACTGGCGCTGCCTATGTTGCGCCAGCCGAACCCACCGTTTTGGCAAAACATACTGCCAAAACGGAGAAGATAAATCAGGAAAAAGGGAATTTAAATGCGGATATCTCCAGCCTTTCCAGCCTGAGTCCCCAGGATATTTATTCCGGATATCTGAACCGGCTTCACAGCAGCCGAGACTATGAAGCTAGCCTGGTGAACCTCATGAGAGAGAAATACGAGGTAAATTTTCCTGTTCTGACCTTGCTTTTTTCAGCGTATCTTTACCTTATGACAGCCCCCAAGTTCCGGTTTATCTGCTTTATAGCAGGTGATCCGGAACTTTTGTAGGCTTAAACTGCTGTCTAATACATTAGCCCCCAAGTATCAAGTAGATAACTTGATTATGTAGTTGATACTTGTAAAAAATCTTGTCTCCAACGCATTGCTTCAACTGCCATTAGCCCCCAAGTGTCAAGTATACAACTTGGTTGTGTGCTTGAGACTTGCATTTCAACTTTGCCGGATTACTTCAACTGCCATTAGCCCCCAAGTGTCAAGTAGACAACTTGGTTGTGTGCTTGAGACTTGTATTTGCTAACTGTGTCTTTGAACTTGTCTGCAGGCTGAGTTAAACCGGAACGCTGTAGAAAATAGCGAACTTCGAACCCGGCTCATAGAGACCGAGGCAGCTGCTTCAAAGGCGAAAAAAGAACTTAAAGTAAGTTTGAAAACTGCTGAAGACTTGAAGAAGTTCTTTGATGAGGAACGGACTGCCTTTGAAGTCCAGAAGAAGGATCTTGAAAAGCGTGTTCAAGATGCCGAAGGAGCTCTTAACCCGATCACTGAAGAATTGGCCGGGTTAAAACACCAAGTTAATTTGATGATCTCTGCTATCTTTGGTAATCATAACTGTAATTTTCGTTTGTTATCTTTGTAACCTATAACCTGCACCGGTTTAACTTTTTCTTGTTGTATGTAGGACGCCGCGTCTCCCATCTTGGAGATGACGTACGGAAGAAACTGAAAGCTTGTTATACTTTGGTGGAGCAGTTATATTCTGGGGCGCAAAGGATCATCAGCGCTACCTCTTTTGGTAAACCGGCTCCTTCAACCATCAAGGCTACTTTGAACAGTTTGTCAATTCTTCCAACCCGTCTTGAGGAGGTGAAGAAATCGGCTGCTCGAGGAGGTGCTCTTCTGGCCTTGACAAGAGCTAAGGCTTGGGTTCCAGACATTGATCCGGCCGAAGTGCTAACCGGGTTTCCAGACACAAAGGAAGACGGTTCAGCTTTTGGTGAGAAAGATCTGTATGTTCTGACGAAGGAAATGCGTCCACTCGCGAGCAAGATAGCGGTGGAAGCTGATTTATCCCGGTACCACCCTGCGTACAACCTTCAAAACGAGCGTGTGGAACGTCCGGTCTATGATGTTTCAAACTTAACTCCGCCGGTTCGTCCTCACACTTATGCTCCTGATATTGAACCTACCGAGTTGATCAACGATGAAGTGTATTTCCGTGCTTTGGCCAAGATTGACTGGCGTGCACCAGATTTCCCTCCGCTTCATGAGGAAGAAGATGTTCCGGAACCAGATGGTGGCCAGTCATCCCGGCAAGGAGGAACGGAATCTTGAACACTTATTGCTGTAACCCATAAACAATGCTTCCGGCTATCTGGCTTTCCTGCCTTGTAATAGGCTTAGACTGAAATTGCAATGTACTGTGATCCGGCTTTTGGTCATTTTATAAATATTCTTTTACTGATTTGTTGATTGATGCGAATCTCTTGCCCTGTTCAAAAAAAGATGAAAAAATATGCCCTAGTGGTATGACCACCGGACGGATTAACTTGCTCTTTTGATGTGATAAACAAGTATATCTTTGATAAATAACTTAGATACCTTAATTGTATGCAGCTAAAACACTTTGAACCGGCAAGATGTTTAAAATTACCTTAATAAGTATTTGGAACTCTTCGACCCTAACTTGTCCATGAATTTTCCCTTCCTTTGTCCAGCAATTCGAAACTTGTATCTGACCCCGTGCTGCCAATTGTCAGCTCATAATGGTACCAGGCCGGTTTAATAGACACCGGTCATTATACCTGACCCTATACTGCCAACTTGCTAGCTTGCCAGGAAGGTCGATCCGGGTTATGATACACGCTGGTTTAATTCTCGCTGGTGTTCATGACCCAGACTTATGATGTTATAAATAGGTGGTCAACTTCTGGAGTTGTCCCACTCGGTTTAAAATGTTATAGAACACAAGAAACACCAAAAAACACACAATTTTTGTAAATCAAACTATGTAATCAAGGCTTTTTCAAAGAGCTGCCAGGCTCAAAAACTGTCGAAAGAACCAAGCCATCATTCTAACTTGTGTTGATACCGACTGCGGATTGATACCGACTGCGGATTTTTTACCGACTCCGGATTGATACCGACTGCGGATTTTTTACCGACTCCGGATTGATACCGACTGCGGATTTTTTACCGACTCCGGATTGATACCGACTGCGGATTTTTTTTTTCTTTCTGCGTCGTTTTCCCTTCCTTGAACCGGATAGGAGCTCATATTCCGGTGAATTCTGCCGCTCCTTCACACACCCTGCAAAGGTTAATTTCTAAAAAACCAGCCAACATTGAAATACGATTCTTTGATAACAAACTGATATGGACATTTGTCACAAATTCAATATATGTGGAAAAAAGGGCTGAGCCCCTGGTTTACCGAGGGTGCCGGTTTATTCATTATTTCATAATATATATATATATAGGATACATGGGAGCCTATGGCTCAAGTGTAATATGGCCGTAGATGAGCAATGTTCCATGGCCTTTTTGTCTCCTCTTCTGATGTCCGTGAATCTTTGTGCTCTCGAATGTCCACCAAATAGTATGACCCGTTGCGTAAATTTTTGCTGATGACAAAGGGCCCTTCCCATGGCGGGGATAGCTTGTGCATGTCCGTTTGATCTTGGATAAGCCGGAGCACCAAGTCACCCTCCTGGAATGTCCTTGTTCTGATCCGGCGGTTGTGATATCTGCGCAGGTCTTGCTGATAAATCGCCGACCGTGCTGCAGCTATGTCACGTTCTTCATCCAACCGATCCAAACTATCTTGCCTTGACTCTTCGTTGATGGCTTCCACATAGGCCGCCACCCTTGGGGAATCATGGCGTATGTCACTTGGAAGAACTGCTTCTGCACCGTAAACCATGAAGAAAGGTGTGTAACCTGTAGACCGGTTTGGCGTAGTATTAATACTCCAAAGGATAGATGGTAACTCTTCAACCCAACATCCTGGGGTTCTCTGCAAAGGTGTCATAAGCCGGGGTTTGATTCCTCGCAAAATCTCCTGATTTGCCCTTTCTGCCTGTCCGTTGGACTGGGGGTGAGCCACAGAAGATACGTCTAAACGGATATGCTCTCGTCGACAGAACTCTTCCATCTCACCCTGAGATAAATTGGTGCCATTATCTGTGATGATGCTGTGTGGAAAACCAAACCGGAATATTACTTTTTTGATGAACTTAACCGCTGTGGCCGCATCACACTTGCTTATAGGCTCCGCTTCAACCCACTTCGTAAACTTGTCCACTGCCACTAGTAGATGAGTTTTCTGATCTTGAGATCTCTTAAAAGGACCAACCATATCAAGCCCCCAAGTTGCAAAAGGCCAAGTTATTGGTATCATCCGGAGTTCTTGTGCTGGAACAAGGGCACGTCTTGAGAACTTCTGACAAGCATCACACTTGCGGACCAAGTCCGCCGCATCTGCATGTGCCGTTAACCAATAAAAGCCATGCCGGAAAGCTTTAGCCACCAATGATTTTGACCCGGCATGATGACCGCAATCCCCTTCATGAATCTCCCTTAAAATCTCACAACCTTCCTCAGCTGAAACACACCGTTGAAATACTCCAGAGGTGCTACGATGATGTAGCTCTCCGTTGGCAATTGTCATAGACTTGGAACACCGTATTATCTGCCGTGCTTCATCTTCGTCCTCTGGCAATTCCCCCCGGGTTAGATATACCAAATAAGGTAACGTCCAATCCGGAATAACATGGGTTGCTGCAACCAACTGTGCCTCTGGATCTGGAATAGCTAAATTATCCTCTGAAGGTACTTGAACCGAGGGATTGTGCAACTCATCTAAAAAGGTGTTCGGTGGTACCGGTTTACGTTGCGAGGCTAGCCGGCTTAAAGCGTCAGCTGCTTCGTTTTTCCGCCGGTCTATATGCTCCACCTGATATCCTTTAAAATAACCTGCGACCGCTTCAACCTCTCGTCGATAAGCCGCCATGAGTGGATCCCTTGAATCCCACTTGCCCGAAACCTGCTGTGCCACTAGGTCTGAATCACCCAAGCACTTAACCCGGCTCAGATTCATCTCCTTTGCCAATCTCAAACCGTGAAGTAATGCCTCATATTCTGCTGCGTTGTTAGTACAAGGAAATAACAACCGGAGTACATAACAAAATTTATCACCTCTGGGGGAAGTTAAGACAACTCCGGCCCCCGATCCCTCCAACTGCTTTGAACCGTCGAAGTGGATCGTCCAATAAGTAAGATCCGGCTTCTCCTCAGGCGTTTGCAATTCTGTCCAGTCGTTGATGAAGTCCACCAGTGCCTGAGATTTTATAGCAGTTCGCGGTACATACTTCAACTCATGTGGACTGAGCTCAATGGCCCATTTAGCTATCCTGCCTGTTGCTTCTCTATTCTGGATTATATCTCCCAATGGAGCTGAACTAACCACAGTTATTGGATGCCCTTGGAAATAATGCTTCAATTTCCGGTTTGCCATAAACACCCCATACACCAATTTCTGCCAATGAGGGTATCTTTGCTTGGACTCGATGAGTACTTCACTCACATAGTAAACCGGACGCTGAACCGGATGTTCTTTCCCTGCTTCCTTGCGCTCAACCACAATTGCAACGCTAACTGCCCGTGTGTTTGCAGCAACATATAATAACAAAGGCTCCTTGTCTATCGGGGCAGCTAAAACCGGCGGTTTCGCTAGTTGCTGTTTCAGTTTCTCAAACGCTGTATTTGCTTCATCGCTCCAAATAAACCGGTCCGTTTTCTTCAACATTTGATAAAGCGGGATCGCCTTTTCTCCTAGGCGACTAATAAACCGGCTTAACGCCGTGATCCGGCCGGCTATGCGCTGAACATCATTTATGCAAGCCGGTTTTGATAAAGATGTGATGGCCTTGATCTTCTCCGGGCTGGCTTCTATTCCCCTGTTCGAGACCAGGAACCCCAAAAGCTTACCGGCCGGGACACCAAAAGCACATTTCTCCGGATTAAGCATCATCCTGTAAGCCCGGAGATTATCAAAGGTTTCCCTGAGGTCCTCTATCATTGTTCTTTCCTCCTTTGACTTGACCACAATGTCATCCACATATGCATGTACGTTCCTTCCTATCTGCCCTTTCAAACAATTCTGAACACAACGCTGATAGGTTGCTTGCGCACACTTGAGCCCAAAAGGCATAGACACATAGCAAAAAGCACCAAAAGGGGTTATGAATGCCGTCTTCTCCTGGTCTTCAACTGCCATTTTGATCTGGTGATACCCTGAGTACGCATCCAGAAAACTCAGCCGCTCACACCCTGCTGTAGCATCAATAATCTGATCAATGCGAGGAAGAGCAAAAGGATCAGTTGGGCAAGCTTTATTGAGGTCTGTGTAGTCCACACACATCCTCCACTTCCCATTCTTCTTTAGAACAAGCACCGGATTGGCCAACCATTCCGGATGAAAAACTTCCACTATGAATCCTGCTGCCAAAAGCCTGGCCACTTCTTCTCCTATAGCCTTGCGCCTCTCTTCGTTAAAGCGGCGCAAATATTGTTTTACCGGTTTAAACTTCGGATCGATATTCAATTTGTGCTCAGCGAGTTCCCTCGGTATACCTGGCATGTCAGAAGGTTTCCATGCAAAGATATCCCGGTTCTCACGGATGAACTCGATGAGCGCGCTTTCCTATTTGGGGTCAAGGTTAGCGCTGATAGTGAACTGCTTGGACGAATCCCCCGGCACAAAATCAACTTGCTTGGTCTCCTCTGCCGATTTAAATTTCAAAGCCGGATCATGCTCGGTAGTGGGCTTCTTCAGCGGAGTCATATCCGCCGGATCAACATTATCCTTATAGAACTTTAACTCTTCCGTGGCACATACCGCTTCTGCATAGGCTGCATCACCCTCTTCACACTCCACTGCTATCTTACGACTGCCATGCACTGTAATTGTGCCTTTATGACCCGGCATCTTGAGCTGCAGATAAACATAACATGGCCTAGCCATAAACTTAGCATAAACCGTCCTCCCAAACAAAGCATGATACGGGCTTCTGATTTTAACAACTTCGAAAGTGATCATCTCTGACCTGGAATCGTGCTCATCCCCAAAGGTAACCTCTAAGTCAATCTTACCAACTGGATAGGCTGACTTACCTGGGACCACCCCGTGAAACACTGTGTTTGATGTCCTCAGTTGTTTATCTGTCAGACCCATACGGCGAAAAGTCTCGTAATATAATATATTGATACTGCTGCCTCCATCCATGAGTACTTTAGTAAACCGGTATCCTCCCACCTGAGGTGCCACTACCAAGGCTAAATGTCCCGGATTATCTACCCGTAATGGGTGGTCTTCTCTGCTCCAAACAATGGGCTGCTCTGACCATCGTAGAAACTGCGGCGTGGCCGGTTCTACCGCATTGACGGCCCGCTTCAAAACCTTCTGGTCCCTTTTACATAAACTCGTGGTGAAGACATGATACTGACCGCTGCTCAACTCCTTTGGATTACTCTGGTATCCGGATTGCTGTTGCTGTTGCGGACGCTGCTGCTGCTGATTTCCTTGGTTACTATGACCCCCCTGGCCCTGCTGCTGATTATTCTGATTGTTGTAACTACCTTGATGATACGATTGATTCCCCTGACCCTGATAACCACCTTGATACTGATTTCCTTGACCATTGTAGTTTCCTTGAGTACTCTGGCCACCCGGCCGGGGTTGATAACCACCGCTGTTCCCTTGATAACCGCTGTTGCCCCTATATCCTGAACCGGAGCTGTTCCCTTGGTAACCCGGACCATGAAACCCGGGCCCTGAACCGCCACTTGGGGGCCGGCTAAAGGGATTAAAACGGCTGTACCCTGGGCCCATGCACTCTCTTCCAGTGTGCTTTGCAGGCCCCCTTGCTCCGCTATGCCTTAGACAGGGTTGATCCGGATCCTGCTCCCAACCCGGGTTTCCTCCCCCAGCTTGGCGAGTGGGACCTTGCTGGTTGACCCGGAAACCACCCTGAACCTGTGTATTAGCCACAAAATCGGAGCTATTCTCTGCCTTTCGCTTGCCCAAGAAGCTTGAAGTAACCGGATTAACCGGCGCCGGCTTACCAGGCTTACTGGCCTTCCCTGTTTTATCTCCTTCTGGCTCCGGGTACTTAGTATTATCTGAGTCCCCGTACTTCACCAGGGCGCTCATCAAAGTCCCCATATCATTGCACTCCCGTTTGAGCCGTCCGAGTTTTAATTTCAAGGATTCAAACCGGCAATTGTTCTCCAAAGTTACAATCGCTGTGCTCGGGTTAATGCCGTTTGAGGAGTGCAAGATCTCTGCCACTCTGCGTACCCATGCTGCTGTAGACTCCTGTTCTCCTTGCACACATGCTGCTAAATCTATTATCGACATAGGTTGCTTGCACGTATCCTTGAAATTTTTGATGAACTGGCTGCGCAGCTCTGCCCATGATCCAATGGAATTCGGTGGTAATGCCTTTAACCAAGTCCGGGCCGTGCCTTCCAGCATCATAGTGAAATATTTAGCACACGCCGACTCATCCACATCCAGCATCTCCATGGCCATCTCGTAACTCTCCACCCAAGCTTCGGGCGGTAAATCGGCAGTGTAATTAGGCACCTTGCGAGGTCCTTTGAAATCCTTGGGCAGCTTGACGCTCCGCAGGGCAGGGACCAGACATTGTATCCCAAAGCTGCTCGCTGTGGCTCCTGCCCCCGTAGCGCCGGCGTAAACCGGCGTCGACTGGCGGATCTCCTCTCGGGCCTCCGATCTAGGCCGGTTTTGATCCGGGGCCGGTATCTCTGCTCCCGCCGGATTATTCTGCCTACGCTGATGCCTCCTCCGTTCACTGCTAGAAACTTCAGGCTCTTCCCAATGTCTTGTGTAACTTCGATTGGGACGCGGTGTTGAATGCAACCTCTCCCTGCTATGAGAATATGCTTGATGCTGTATTAATGCCGTATTAAGCAGCTTCTGGGCCCTGCGCGCTTCTATCGCCACCGGAGATGTTCCTTCCGCAGGTAAAGCGGCCAACCGTGCGGCCGCAGCAGCAATATTATCCACAGGGTTTGAATAATGACCCGGAGGGACAGGCACATAAGGCACCGACGTAACCCGCCGCTCTCGTTCGGCAGTGGGCTGCAGAACCGGCTCCTCCTGAACCGGCGGACTCCTCCGGTTTAATGCCGGATTGTTGCTAGCCCCCGTTCCCGGGGTTCTAAACAAATTCGCAGATTCGTAACCCGGCGGTAGGCGGGATCGATACTTCCTCCCCCTGACTGCCTCCACCGAAGCTTGCTCCATCCTCAAGTGAAAAGCTTGATCATCCAATTCTGCTTGTCTGATAGCTAACATCTCTCCTTCTGCCTTTAAATCCTCCTTCAATTGATTGATCCGGGCCGTTAACTGAAGAAGCACTGCATCATGCTGCACCTTGTCTGCTGGAGCCACGACCTCTACTGCTTTAGCTGCGAGCTCTTCGATCAAGGTGGATAGAACTTCCGTGAGGGGGGGATTTGAACCGCTTCCCCCTGCGCCGGCTTCCGCTGTTGTTCCGTTCACCGGGGGTTGTGAACCGGCCATGAAGACCGCCACCCGGTTTGGCGGGTCAAAGGGGTCCGGAATACTGTTCCCATCGGACTCGCCCTCAGACCGGCCGTCCCGCAACTGATACAGAGATTCAGTTTCCCCGGATGAAGATTCGCCATCTGAGTAGACGACTGTTGCCCCATCAGATTCCGAACCGTCCTCGGTTCGACCTCCGTGAATTACCCCCACAAACACATGCCTCATGGCCGGCTGGATCCGGGGCGATCTCGCCCGCTGAGCCGGCTCGACGATGCTGGGGAGGGTGTCCGGCTCAGGTCCCGGTTCGCCAATTTTGCCGATGAAGACTTGGATGCTGCCGAAGGGGACCCGGTACCCGTATTCGATTGAATCGGCCTCCGGTCCCCAACCCGCGTCGTCGATGTAGATCCGGCCGCGACGACTCTTGGTCATCCGGCCAACCGCGTAACCCTTTAACCCTTCGAAGCCGCCTTTCAAGAACTCGAAACCATCGTGCGCGGGCCCCACGGTGGGCGCCAACTGTCGTGGAATTAACACGGCAGATGTCCGGTTTAACGGACTTGATGATGGAACCATCGCACGGGTTAGCTTGAAAGGATTCATGGCGCACAAAGGACACAAAGGATTTTATACTAGTTCGGCCCCTTTGAGAAGGTAAAAGCCTACGTCTAGTTGGTTTGGTATTGCTTGGGCGTCGGCTTACAGGGAGCGGAATCGCTTGCCTGCGTCTCGACGTATCGATTATTGCTTGTCTTTGAACCGGTGCCGGGCCGTCCCTTTATATAGAGGTGACGCCTGGTCCGGTTTACAGAGTCCCGAGGCCGGCTCATAATCGTGTCCGCCTCGGTCTCTGTCCTTTCTTTCTTATCTCTCAAGTTACATCTCCCTGGCGGTTTACAACCGTATTTCTATACATGGGCCTTGAGATCTCATAGGCCGTAATCTCTACTAAAATAATGAACCAAGTATACTATAACTAAACCGGTTTACAATATCCGGTTTATACCTACTAACCGTATCCCTGACAATGCGCATATGTTTTCATGTATAAATTAAGCGGGCATGTGCATAACTCTCTGATGTCTACTACACAACTTGTTCTTGTAGACTCTTGTTCGGAACAAGCGTATAGTTTTGTAGGACAATAGAAAATTTCCCTCAAGTGGATGACCTAAGGTTTATCAATCCGTAGAGTGTAGGATGAAGATGGTCTCTCTCAAACAACCGTGCAAACAAATAATAAAAAGTCCCTTTTGTCCCCAACTAATACGTCTCCAACGTATCTATAATTTTTGACTGTTCCATGCTATTATTTATGATGTTTTGGATGTTTAATGGGCGTTGTCATACACTTTTATATTATGTTTGGGACTAACCTACTAAGCCAAAGGCCCAGTCCAGATTGCTGTTTTTTGCCTGCTTCAGGGTTTTATTGAAAAGGAATATCAAACGGAGTCCAAACGGAATGAAACCTTCGGGAGAGAAATTTTTGGAGAAAATCACGCACGGGAGACTTGAGAACCACGGAGTAGGGGCCACGAGGTGCCCACGAGGGTTGGGGCGCCACCCTAGGGTGTGCCCCCTGCCTCGTGGGTCCCTCGTGAGGGGCCCGATGCCCTCCTTCCTCCTATATAAGCCTAAGTACCCCGAAACCATCAGAGCAACAGAGAAAACCCTAGTTCCACCGCCATAACCTTCTATTCCCGTTAGATCCCATCTTGGGGCCTGTTCCAGAGCTCCACCGGAGGGGGGATCTACCATGGAGTGCTTCTGCATCATCATCATCACCTCACCATGAGTTGTGAGTTGTTTACCGCAGACCTTCGGGTCCATAGCTAGTATCTAGATGGCTTCTTCTCTCTCTTTGGATCTCAATACAAAGTTCTCCTCGGTCTTCGAGGAGATTTATTCGATGTAGTCTCTTTTTGCGGTGCGTTTGTCGAGATCCGATGAATTGTGGGTTTATGATCAAGATTATCTATGAGAAATATTTGGTTCTTGTCCGAACTCTTTATGTGTGCTCATAATATCCTTGCAAATATCTTCGAATTATTGGTTTGCTTTGGCCTACTAGATCTATAGTTCGTGCAATGGGAGAAGTGCTTGGCTTTGGGTTCAATCTTGTAGTGTCCTTTCCCAATGACAGTAGGGGCAACAAGGCACGTATTGTATTGTTTCCATCGAGGATAAAAAGATGGGTTTTATATTATATTGCTTGAGTTTTTCCCTCTACATCATGTCATCTTGCTTAAGGTGTTACTCTGTTCTTATGAACTCAATACACTAGATGCATGCTGGATAGCCATCGATGTGTGGAGTAATAGTATTAGATGGATGCAGGAGTCGGTCTACTTGTCTCGGACGTGATGCCTATATACAATGATCATGCCTAGATAGTCTCATAATTATTCGCTTTTCTATCAGTAGCTCGACAGTAATTTGTTTACCCGCCGTAGAATATCGCTTACATGAGAGAAGCCACTAGAGAACATTATGGCCCCCGGGTATATTCTCAACATATCAATCTACATCTACTTTACTTTTTCCACTTTTACTTTCGGTTCTTATAATTAAAAATACAAAAAATATAAAATATCATCTCTATCTGATCTCACTTTCGTAAGTGACCATAAAGGGATTGACACCCCTTATCGCGTTTGCTGCGAAGTTCTTATTTGCTTGTGCAGGTGCGAGGGACTCGTGCGTGGTCTCCTACTGGATTGATACCTTGGTTCTCAAAAACTGAGGGAAATACTTACGCTACTGTGCTGCATCTCCCTTTCCTCTTTGAGGGAATACAACGCAAGCTCGAGAAGTAGCAAGAAGAATTTCTGGCGCCGTTGCCGGCGAGGCTTACGCAAAAGTCTTATACCAAGTACTATCACAAACCCTTATCCTTCGCAATACATTTATTTGCCCCTCGTTTTCCACTCCCCCACTTCACCCTTGCCGTTTTATTTGCCCTTCTTCTGCCGTGTATTTATCGTTCGCTTGCTTCTTGTTTGCTTGTGTGTTGCTTGCTTGCTTACCCTCATGCCTGAGATGGGGGACGATTTTATCGAGAAGGGTAGTAATGTCGAGGGCAACGTCTATGTTGACCCCCTCGATGAAGCTACCACTTTACATATTAAGAAGTTCCGGGTTGGTAGTGGTAATATCATTAGAAAAGGAGTTCTTCAAGACTTCTTTACTTGTGCCGGTGCTTTGCCCACTACGCTTAACTAAAGAACGTCTATGTGTGACAGAACTAGCAGCCTTGCGGATGTTGTATCTATGCTCATAGTAGAAATTGAAAGGCAATATATCCATATGCATCCCTGTATTTAGAGAATCTTTTTGGAGTTTTCCAATATTGAGCATTCTTCAGTTAAGCATGCAGCTACTATCTTTTTGGCTCATGAATTTAGATTTATCATTAAACAGGCCAAATAAATCTTTGCTCATTACGGAGTAGATGACAGCTGACCTCCCATAGAGGCTATCTTGTTCAATCAAGAAGACATAGTGCAATTGCGATCCCCTGATCATGTTGCTTTTAATGAAAACCTTAGAAAAAAGGTTCCTACCGATATCCTGGTTGATATAATTTCTGAGATGAATGATGATTTTGCTATTCAAAACAATGGGTTAGGCTTCTCCCTTGAGCGAAGGCTTATGACCTTCTACCAAAAAAGTGCCTATAATGATGAATTGGTTGTCCATTACAAAGGGCCAAAAGAGGAACCTATTCCTCCTGAGATTGATGTGGGGGACTTTTGTCCCATTAAATTTAACCCTTTCGATTACTTTTGCTTGCCACAAAGGAAACTTGCTGCTGAACATAGGGAATATGAGATGAGCTTTCGCGACATATCGTATCATTATGGCATTCCCTAGATCTATCATGTATCGTGCCTAGCTAGGGGCGTAAAACGATAGCGCTTGTTGGGAGGAAACCCAATTTTATTTTATTTATTTTTGCTGCTGTTAAGGAATAAATATTGCATCTAGCTTCTGTTTAGATGTGGTTTTATATTTTGTTTAGTGTTTGTGCCAAGTAAAACCTTTCGGAAGAATTGTGTGAAGTTTATGTGATGTTGTTGTGAAAAACAGAATCGTTAACGCTCGCTAGAATGGTCATCAAATTTTACTGGAAGGTGCTATTTAGTTGATTCTTTTTGCATATGATTAATAGACAAATTCCTCACGTTTACTAATTTAGTTTCAATTTTTTGGAGTTACAGAAGTATGCGAAACCTGCAGATTACTACAGACTGTTCTGTTTTTGACAGATTCTGTTTTTCGTGTGTTGTTTGCTTATTTCCATGCATCTATGAGTAATATTGGGAGGTATGAACCATAGAGAAGTTGCAATACAGTAGGTTTAACACCAATATAAATAAAGAATGAATTCATTGCAGTAACTTTGAGTAGTGGTTTGCTTTCTTATACTAACGGAGCTCATGAGAGTTTTGTCTAAGTTTTGTGTTGTGAAGTTTTCAAGATTTGAGTATTGCTTTGATGGACTATGGAACAAAGTGTATCAAGGGCCGAAGCTTGGGGATGCCCAAGGCACCCCAAGTAAAATTCAAGGACAACGAAAAGCCTAAGCTTGGGGATGCCCCGGGAAGGCATCCCCTCTTTCGTCTTCATCCATCGGTAACTATACTCGGAGCTATATTTTTATTCACCACATGATATGTGTTTTGCTTGGAGCGTCTTGTATAATTTGAGTCTTTTCTTGTTAGTTTACCACAATCATACTTGCTGGAAAAACCTATTTGAGAGAGTTAAATATGGCCTAGGAATTGTTAGAACACTCTACGTGCTTCACTTATATCTTTTATGTTGAATAGTTTTGCTCTAGTGCTTCACCTATATCTTTTAGAGCACGGTGGTGATAATATTTTGAATAAACTGTTGAAATCTCATGATTCACTTATATTTATTTGAGAGTCTATCAAAACAGCGTGGTAATGTGTTTAGGCTATAAAACTAGTCTTCACATGATAGACATCCAATATCAATGTAGTAAATTTTTTCACACTAAGTGCATTGAATATGATGAGAAGTTGGATGCTTGATAATTGTTTTGAGATATGAGGATAGTGATATTAGAGTCATGCTAGTGGAGTTATTATGAAATTGAGAAATACTTGTGTTAAGGTTAGTGATTCCTGTAGCATGCTGCTAGTTCTCGAGCTTGCGTTGTATTCCCTCGAAGAAGAAAGGGAGATGCAGCACATTAGCGTAAGTATTTCCCTCATTTTTTGAGAACCAAGGTATCAATCCAGTAGGAGACCACGCGCGAGTCCCTCTCACCTACACAAACAAATAAGAACTTCGCAGCCAACGCGATAAGGGGTTGGCAATCCCTTTACGGTCACTTACGAAAGTGAGATCTGATAGAGATGATAGTTTATATTTTTGGTATTTTTGTTTATAAGTATAGAAAGTAAAAGCGGAAAATGTAAAGTAGATGTAGATTGATATGTTGAGAATATACCCGGGGGCTATAGTGTTCTCTAGTGGGCTTCTCTCATGATAGCGATATTCTAAGGCGGGTAAACAAATTACTGTCCAGCAATTGATAGAAAAGCGAATAATTATGAGACTATCTAGGCATGATCATTGTATATAGGCATCATGTCCGAGATAAGTAGACCGACTCCTGCCTACATCTACTACTATTACTCTACACATCGACCGCTATCCAGCATGGATCTAGTGTATTGAGTTCATAAGAACAGAGTAAGGCCTTAAGCAAGATGACATGATGTCAATACAACAAGAACCCCCCTTCAGCAACGCATCAATGTGTTGTCGAATATCCATATATGCGTTGCTGAGGTCTACACCAACGGATGTATATGCGTTGCCGTTGGCGGCGTTGCAAGGGCCTATAACAACACATATAATTGCGTTGGTAATCAATGTGAATAAGTGTTGCAGAGCAGCAACGGGTGTAATTACAACATAACAACGCTTCATATCTGTTGCTGGTTAACCAGAACTAGTTTGGGACGGACATAAACATATTATTGCATAGCATGAACAATTACCAATATTTTATATACATATTACCAATGACAATTATTGGGTTGATAGTGATGGTGCACAAGAGTAACAAATCAGTAAATAGGAAGAGCTCATATATTGAATCTGACTGGTTACATTACATGGAACGAAATCCAAAGAGTAAACACAAGATCTTCCTTACATTGAGCCTGAAAATGACATACATCATTTTATATACACTGAAAATGGCATTGTAAAAAATAAACGTAAAACTATCTTGGTGGTAGTCCCATTCTCCGCCTTGCTAGAAACCACTTAGACATGCATCATCTATTTATCTTGGCAACCTACATCAAATAAAAACTGACATGAGTAACATACCATTACAGAAAGAAAAACATCTGGCCAATATACAACACAACTAAAATAATAGGGGGATATACAAAGGGTGAAGGCATTGCAATAACTAATCTAGCTGCATGACAATTACTTTTGACATTTTGGAGTGGCTAGATCAACTGATCATAAGGTTACCAAACTAGGTTGGTCGCATTACATAGAAGTAGAAGATCATGTTGTTGGCTTGACATCTAGTCTTGCAAATTGCATATTCTAGTAAGTTTGATATGCTAAATCAGAATAACTTCGCTGATGATTTGTACTACTATCGTTTTGGCAATTCATCTATTTATGGCTCTGTACCTAGCACACTAAATACTTTGAGCACTCATTGTTATTTAGAGATTTAGATGATTTATATCATAGTAAGTGCAGAACTGTATAAACTTGCCTTTTTGGAACCACATACTGGACAATGATTTCTATCATAGTTATTTGAAAACAGAAACATGTGTATAGTCTGTTATATACTTAAAACTGCAGAGTTAGCTTATTACAACATTCATCATTGGTATAGGATGGGAAAAAATAGAAATTTCATATAAGCATTTTTTTTGAACACTTGATGTGCATGGTTATGCTAGATGGATATACTTAATTTAACTTTAGGTGGCGTCAAGTTCAGTTCTTGTTTCACATTCACGAGGGGAAAACATGTCAATGTAGGGAAAGGGAAGCTTATCTATATGGTGCTGCATCTTTTGTGCAGCTTTAGATTGGGCGACGATTGGTAGATGGCTGGTCAAAAAATGCAAAGAAGTACACAGAATTCAGGAAATCGGATGTTCTTGAAGTTAAAATCAAGAGAATTGCATGAAGCAATGTCAGAGACGTGCAATTAGCTGCCATCAGTTAGACTAAAAAAGAAGTAAAGCATCCACACATAAGAAAACAGAATGCCCATCTTAGTTAATGTCCCACCTGTCCTCAAAAGTAGAAAATGACCACCTTAACATCATCTACCCCTAGTTCCTTTCTCATCTGATATATTAGAAGTATTTTAGTTAGGAACGAAAAATATGGGTTAGGTAGGATAACAGTATCGAGCAGAATCCAATAGACCTCAGGTCTAGATTTCTGTAATCTTCTCACCACAAAAGGCATGTCAATGACATCAGTAAATCATGGAAAGCATGCACTATAGAAGATAAAATCAGTCACATTTTATTCATGAAAAGTACAAGTCAAATTTAGATCTCTGGAAATATCATCACTTGGACGCAAGGACATACTAGGGTAGTATCCAGGGATTCGTAATAAGAATTCACAATGTGAGTTCTCCTTTGCTATTGAACAGATAATAAAACCCAGCTTGCATATGTAACTGTGAAAGCACAATATTAAGGTGAAATGAAGATGTCGAGATCAAGATTTACATGCATATTGACTAAATATATTTTTTGTTATAAAATTAAAGAAATTTGGCTCAGGAAGGAGGATGCCTTTCAGAACTAAGTACCAGCGAACTCATAACAATGCGGTTAATAACAAACCACACATATGGACCGTTAAACATGTTTTTATCCCAAAGGTTGAACACTTTCAGCTTTAATTTAGCATGCCCAGTTTGTGTAAGCAAGTGCTACTATAAGGAAGTAAAGTATGTAAACAAAGGCACCTTCCACACATTTGAGTGATGACGTTGTCCAGCTGCTACAGCATACTCGGCATAAATGAAGTCCCAACTTCAAACATGTGTGCTAGAAAAAATTGTATACTGGCAATCAGTCCCAAATAAAAGCTATCAAAATTGTAAGGCACTATTAGTATTCCTCAAAGCAGCAGAGTTTTGTGGCGTAAGTATAAAGGATAAAAATTTATGTACCAAGCACAATGAAGAAGTTACAGAATACAATCTCAGAAAAATAAGTAAGTTACATACTACATCAGAACGTGTGTGCCATGTCATCAAGCTGTAATTAGCAAAAAGCAGTCATAAATTAGCAAACAACAGAAGTTATAGAATACATCAGAAGTAATTATATCGTGGTATTTAAGTGCGCACACAATTGCAGCGGAGAAATCGGACCATGGAGCGGCATGGATGCAATAGATCAGGCGACTGATCAAGGTAGCTTAGATCATTGTTGAGATTGGTAGAAAAGAAACAACCTTGGCATGATGGCCAAGCCACACAAAACACAAACGAGGGTAAGAGCAGAGGGGAGCAGTGCCTTACTGAACCGTCGGCGTCAGAGTCGAGGTAACCGAGGCAGCGAAGCACTGTCGAGCCCGATCTGATAGCCGCTCATGCAGAGATGCGGGGTGGTGGGCCGACAAACCGGAGGCACCAAAGCTGCGCCGGCGACCCGTGGTGACTAAGGTTTCTGCGGGGGCGTGCGCAGGGGTGCGTAGGGCGTCGCGGAGGCGGCGTGTTAGAGAAGAACAGAGGGATCCTAACTAGGGATCAACAGTGCAGGGGAGCGCCGAACCTACAATCAGTGGTGGCGGAGAGAGAGGAATCGGGGAGAGAGCTGGGAGAGGATTTTTCTTCCTTTCATCCTTAGATGCGTATTGGGCGGAGGTGGTAGTGGTGGTGGTGGATAGAGGTTAGAAGCCTTTGTGGCTCGTGGGGAGGTTTTTTTAGGGGGAGGTGGGAGCGTTAACCCAACGACAACACATGCTATAGTTCGTTGCTAGATATGTGTTGGTATATGGGGGTGTTTGTTGTAGTGTGTGGAGGGATAAACTCAAGCAATATGATATAAACCCCTTCTTTTTATCCTCGATGCCAACAATACAATACGTGCCTTGCTGCCCCTACTATCACTGGGAAAGGACACCGCAAGATTGAACCAAAAGCCAAGCACTTCTCCCATTGCAAGAACTATAGATCTAGTAGGCCAAACCAAACCAATAATTCGAAGAGACTTGCAAAGATATTATGAGCACACATAAAGAGTTCAGAAAATAACCAAATATTTCTCATAGATAAACTTCATCATAAACCCACAATTCATCGGATCTTGACAAACACACAGCAGAAAGAGATTACATCGAATAGATCTCCTCGAAGACCGAGGAGAACTTTGTATTGAAATCCAAAGAGAGAGAAGAAGCCATCTAGATACTAGCTATGGAACCGAAGGTCAGTGGTAAACTACTCACAACTCATGGTGAGGGCGATGATGACGATGTAGAAGCACTCCGTGATGGATCCCTCCTCCGGAGGAGCTCCGGAGCAGGCAAGAAGATGGGATCTCATGGGAACAGAAGGTTACGACGGTGGAATTGCGGTTTTCTCTCTTTTGCTGATGGTTTCGGGGTACGTAGGCTTATATAGGAGGAAGGGGGACATTGGGGGACTCACGAGGGGCCCACGAGGCAGGGGGCGCGCCCCCACCCTCGTGGACACCTCGTGGCCCCTACTCCGTTGTTCTCAAGCCTCACGTGCGTGATTTTCTCCAAAAATATCTCTCCCAAATGTTTCATTATGTTTGGACTCCGTTTGATATTCCTTTTCTGCAAAACCCTGAAACACGCAAGAAACAACAATCTGGACTGGGCCTTTGGCTTAGTAGGTTAGTCCCAAAAATGATATAAAAGTGTATGACAAAGCCCATTAAACATCCAAGACATCATAAATAATAGCATGGAACAATCAAAAATTAGAGATATGTTGGAGACGTATCACATGCACATATGGTGAACCGCTATGTGACGAAGTTAGAGCATGAGGTATTTCTAAAGTGTCAACCTTTGTGTGGAGGTCGGGGGCGCCTGATGGTTAACTCCTACCAACCTCCCCCATAGGAGCATGCGTTGATTGCTTTTTTATGACTCGTAGAGTTTTGCAATAAGTATATGAGTTCTTATGACAAATGTTGAGTCCATGGATTATACGCACTCTCACCCTTCCACCATTGCTAGCCTCTCTTGTACCGCGCAACTTGCGCCGGTACCATACACCCACTATACGTCCTTCCTCAAAACAGCCACCATATTATTCCTCAAAACATCCACCATACCTCCCTATCTTGGCATTTCCATAGCCATTCCGAGATATATTGCAATGCAACTTTCCATCGTTCCGTTCATATGACACGCATCATATTGTCATATTGCCATGCATGATCATGTAGTTGACATCGTATTTGTGGCAAAGCCACCATGAATAATCTTTCATACATGTCACTCTTGTTTCATTGCACATCCCGGTACACCGTCGGAGGCATTCATATAGAGTCATACTTATTTGTAGTATCGAGTTGTAACGAAAGTGTGATGATCATTATTATTACACCATTGTCCCATGAAGGGCACTCGGAGGTTCGGTATCAAGTGTAAGCATCGTGACTTGGCTTTCGACATTGGAGACCATGTCTATCTCTGTGTTTCTCCCATGAAGGGCACTCAGAGGTTCGGTATCAAGGGAAAGCTTGCTCCAAGATACGTGGGCCCTTTCAAGATTCTTGGCAAGAGAGGCGACCTAGCCTACCAACTCGAGCTTCCCTCCAACTTTGCAAATGTGCATGATGTGTTTCATGTGTATCAACTCCGCAAGTGCTTCAAGACACCTGAACGCACCATTTCGTTCGAAGAGATTGATCTTCAACAAGACTTGTCTTATCGTGAGCACCCCGTTGCTATCCTTGAAGAAACTGAGCGCAAGACCCACAACAAGTCCATCAAATTCTTGAAAGTGAAGTGGTCACATCATACCGACCGAGAAGCTACATGGGAACGAGAAGATCATCTCCGTTCCGAGTATCCCTCCTTCATTCAGTCCTAGATCTCGGGACGAGATCTTTTTGTAGTGGAGGAGAGTTTGTAACACCCCATATGTGATACCTTCCATTTATGGCAATATAATCTTCGTTGCCTTAATCAATTCCATTCTGGGCTCTTCTTTCATTTCGCGTTTCTTCATTTTTCCACATGCGTGTGTGCATATCATCCATGTCATGTCATCATGTGCATTGCATTGCATTCGTGTTGTCACTTGCACCCGGTCCCGCTCGTCTCTTCCCGTTGTCCGTTTCGAGTTCTGACACTCACACACGTGCTCGTGGAACCTCCGAGTCCTTCTTTCATTTTTGGCCGTAAAACGTTCCCGGAATGAGGTGAGACTTGTCGTACGTTGTTTTTTTAGTACGTGTAAGCCGCCTGTCAATTTTTGTCGCGTTTGGAGGTCGTTTGATACTCCAACGGTTAACCTCGTGGGCTAAAAGCTCCTCTTCCTTTTGGTCCAAGACCCCCTCCACAACATCCCACTAACCCAGCACAACCACTCCCATCATCTCAGTCGTCGGATCGTGATCGTGTGGGTGAAAACCGCACCCCATTTGGACTACTACTAGCTCCCTCTACCTATAAAAAGGCCCATCCCCTCCATTTTCGGACGAAACCCTAGCTCTTCCTTTTTTTCCGTGCCCCAAAGCTCCTCCGGCCGCCGAACACGTCCGGAACGCGCCGGACGCGTCCGCCGCCGCGCCCGGACCAATTCGCATCCGCCATGTGTTCCACCGCTGCATCCCAGCGCGCCGAGCACGCGAGCTTGAGGCCGGCCCACCCCGGGCCACGCCAGGCCACTCCGCCCCGCCGCCCGCGCTCGAGCTCCGGCCGCCGCGCCCGCCGACCGCCGGTCGCCGCCGTCGTGGATCTCCGCCCCGGCGCCGCGGACGTCCCCGCCGCCATCTTCCCCTATCTACGCGCCTCCTCCCGCCGGCACTCCGCCCCGGCCGCCCGCTCGCCGCCCCTACCGGCCACCGCGCTCGCCGGTCTTCTCCGCCGCCGGTGCTGCGCACCTCGCCGCCGACCCCGTCGCTCCCGCCGGCCGAGCCCGTCCAGATCTGGGCGGGTGGATGAGATCCACCCGTCCCACGATCGAAACGCCCCGACGTTCCCAGATCCCTCTGTCCCAAACCGCTCCATCCCGTTTTCGGGGGCGGGTAAATTTCTTCTAAGACCCAGTTCTGTTAAATTTATTGCGTCCTTCATCATGTGATAACTTTGTGCTCGGTGCTCCGTTTTGTGCATATGATATGTCGAAATGTTCGTCTCGTCCTGCTCTACATGTTAGCATCAGTATCATGCATGTTAGAGTTCATCTAGTTGACTTAAACATCGTGGCAAGAGTGCTTCGTGATGAAACTGTTTCAGCACTTGTTGTTTGTGTAAATTTGTTGGCATGTTTGTGGGCTAGTACTTTTGGGCATGTTGGTCCGAATGGAGTGAATGATATGTCCACATGTTCATTGTTAAGTGCTCTACATAATGGTTGCTGTAACATTCATGTTAGGTGTCATATTGTCATGTTTATCTCTGTTGCAAAAGTGCATTTGCCTGATAAGTTTCTGCACTTGTTATGAGATGAGGTTTTGTCTTGCTTGTGTACATTAATCCATGTGTCATATGAGCTTGGTGTCAACATGAGTTTTGCTCTTTGGAATGTGCTCTACATGATAGATTCATTTTCATGCCATGATATGTCTTGAGATGATTGCAACAAGCTTGTTAACATGTCATCGTGATGTTAAATTTCTGCTAAATGTGAATCTGTTAATTTTATTGCCATGTTCCCATGATGCCACCGTCTTTGTTGTGCATGGTTCGAGTTGTCAAGTGGGTGTTCCTTGAAGTATATGTTATGCTCTAGCTATCCATGCACTTGTTATCATGCTCACAAGATGCTATAAAATGTTTCTTTCAGCATGTTATCAACAACTTCAGTTTTGCCACGTGTGTAGCTAGTGTTCTATGCATCCTATGAGCATGTTCTGAACATGAGTAGCTTCTCAAATATGTCTTCTTGCTGTTGGTTATCTTATCTTGCCATGCTATGCTTTGAGTTTAGTTGCACAATTATATCTTGCTCGTTGTAATTTCTGCCATGCCTTGTAATTTTCACAAAGTCTGACAATTCTATAAATTTATTGCAACTTGACATGCTTGTTTAATTGTATTCCAGCAAGGTTTTGGGTGTGATCTAAGTTCATGCTTGTTAAGTATCATGTCTATGTCACATCCATGCCATTTGTCTCCACGTTTCGGTGCTGTAGCATAATTATATCTTGCTATAAAGATGCCATGTTGATGTAAACTGCAGTTTTGCATTGCATCTTGTTTTGCTTGTCATTTGCAAACCGTGCATCTGTTTCCGATGATCTTTATATCGATTTCAACCCAAATCTTCCCCTCTATCCAATGGCTGGCTTGGTTGCCCAAGATGAGGTCATTTACATCATCTTCTCCTTAGGCTCAAGAGCTTCCTCGTGCATCATGTTGATTGTGCATTGCACTGCGTTCAATATTGTGGCGTTGTTTGTGATCTTGTGTTGGGTAGAGCCGGGAGCCGATTTGGAGTTCGAGGTTCCTTTCGAGGCCGAGTTTGAAGAGCAAGGTTACGATCCCTCCGTGGAATCAACAGGCAAGATGACCATTCCCAGATATCACTTCTATCTTTGCCTATGCTAGATGTCTCTCTCTTTAGATGTTGCCTCGATGCCTATTCATGTTTGTCAGCCCCCCATTATATCCATGAAACACTCTAACCGCCTTCCTACAAACCGTTGTTTGGCTAAGTACGCATCGCTCAGCCCCTCTTATAGCGTTGTTTGTTGTAGGTGAAGTTTTCAAGATTGCTCCATGATGAAGCTGTTGTTGGGATAACACAATATATACCTGCTATAAACTAATTCACCTATATATTGGTAATGGGTGGAAGGCTTGGCCTTCTGCTTGGTGTTTTGTTCCACTCATGCCACCTTAGGACCCGATAAACCGGTGTTATGTTCCTTGATTTGCGTTCCAAACACGGTTGGGGTTTATGGGCCCCCCTTAATAATTCGCTCTGTTTAAAGCTTTTCCAGCAAGACCCAACATTGGTTTTACTTTTGCCTAATAACTAAAACTTGCATAGGGACTTTTGGACCCCGAGGACTCAATTTTATAACCCGGTCCAGTGCTCCTCATGAATGTTGGTCCAAACTGGGCAGACTGCGGGGCCACCACGAGGGAACTCGAGGATTAATATATACCTGTACGCTGACCTATCTGGTCATGGCCTAAGACGAGATACACGCATCTACTATCAGGGTGTCGGCACGCCGGGAGGTGTTGCTGTATTAGTTTTACCTTTGTGGAAATATCTTGAGCACAGGATTCCTAGAATACTCGGGTCTTCCCAATTTGGAGTTGTGACTCCGCAGATCGTGAGCTTGTGATGGGCTAAGTTGGGACACCCCTGCTGGGTTTTGATCTTTCAAAAGTCTTGCCCGCAGTTATGTGGCAGATGGGAATTTGTTAATATCCGGTTGTAGATAACTTGACACCTTATTCATAAGAATACACTACCTGTGTGATTAACCGTGATGGTCTCTTTACGAAGGGCTTCGGGAAGTGAACACGATGGGGTTATGTTTGATCATGAGTAGCTAGCATCACTTCTTGATCTACTTGGCGATCGTTGGCACAAGTTCTCTTCTTGCTCTAAACTCGTAAGCTAGTGCTTAGTGCTTGCTGCAACCCTGGTTTATAACCTTTCCACACCTAAGGTTTTGGTAGTTTTGATACCCGGGAACGGGATTGCTGAGTCCTGTGTGGCTCACAGATTCAACACACACCAGATGCAGGTACCGTTGAGAACTATGCAGGCGATGGTTCAGAGCTTTACTACGAGTTCGATGAAGAGCGTGGACGTTACTATGTGTCTTATCCCGACGATCAGTAGTGGTTCCTACTAGGAGGATCCGGGCTTGTGCTATTTATGGTATCTTCTCGTTTGGATTTTGTCCGTAGTCGGACTCTGATGTTCTTTAGATGATGTATGTATTGTATTCATTGTGTGATGAGGCGAGTGTAAGCCAACCATCATTTTACAATTTCATCCCTGATTTTACATGAGATGTGCAAACATACCATACTTGAGATCATTCTAGTATGCGTTTATGTCCTTAAGTTGTGCCTCGACACGTGGGGGACATAGCTGCATACTGGGCATTACAAGTTGTTATTCATAGCCCCCTGATTGATCGAATCGCTGACGGTTGAGTCTAGCCACACACACAAAATGTTTTGAGTCCTATATATATATATCGGAGAGTAGGATTTCTTTTTACTCATCATCCCTTCATCGCTCTGGTGAGGACTCCTGACGTTGTTCTATCTCCTCTACTCTCAAAATTTCACTAAAATTATTTTTAGGATCACGCGAGTATTGTTTGGATTGTTCCGATATCGTTGTGACGAGAACATTGTTCTCGATGCCTCCTGTCAGTTAGGGATTGTGGCAGTATCCCGGGGAGTTGAGCTCCGAGGTGTTGTCATCACAAATGTATCGTAGCGGTTCTAGAATACTTAAGAGGGCCGACATCGAAAACTCTTCTATGCGGTTAGTGGTGAAATAACCCCGACGTCACCCAGTACTGGGGAGGTAATTCGGGAGTATTGCCACAGCTAGTATAGCGGATGCGTTTCGAAGGTCTGAGGTAAACAGTTTCCGAGGATGACTGGTTATGTGTTGACGGATGGATACAGATGGATGTAGGTTTAGAGTTGAGTGTGCGGTGCTTCCCCTGTATCCCCAACACCAGATTGCATAACCGGAAAGCTTCGGGAATTAATAAGTGGGTTTTCAAGTAGCTCGTAAGCATTCTTCCAACAAGTGCATGGTATGCGTTTTGGGGTTCAACATCGAGTGAAGAGGTTTCATGGGCGTTGTTCCAATTGGGAGTTGCATCTTAAATGGTCCTTGGCTATGCTATTCCGGGGATTGCAACACCCTTTGTAACACGTTCCATGGGGCATTCAGCACGAACATGTGGGACGAAGCATCTATCATGTATTTGTTCCATCTGCACCTTGTTGTTTTTATTTTATCTTTTGTTCTCCCAAGTGGCTTCTCGACAAGATTGTTGTACCATTAAACTATGGAATTCATTCGTTCATTTTGTTCGAATGTTCATTGTGAAGACTATATGTTGCTAATATCTAGTCGTTGATTCAGCTTATCTGTTTTGTATCAATTGCTAACGGTTGTCATCATATTCAGGATGGCTCCTAAGAAGATTCCCAACCCTAACCAAGAGGGCGAAGAAGAGCGTCCTCCTGAACGTCCACCTTCCCCTCCTCCTCCGTCTGAGGCATGGAGAGAAATTATGCAAGCAACCAACCAGAACACTCAGATGCTCATGCAAATGATGCAGAGTTTTCAAGCAAATCAAGGCAATCATGGGAACCAAGGCCAAGGTAATCTGTTCAATCAACCTCACTTTGCGACACTGAACCAATTCCTGGCAAAACCAACCAAAGTCTTTCAGTTACTGTGTGGTCCCGCTAGATGCTGAAGATTGGATCGCAGAGATCAAAAAGCACTTTGAATGCAGTAACGTAAGGCTTGAGGATTATGTCAAGTTTGCCACTTTCCAACTTAAAGATCAAGCTGTTGATTGGTGGCAACAGTACAAAGACTCCAGAGGTGGTCGTGAGATCTTGTGGAATGACTTCTACAAAGATTTCCGCTCTCATCACATCCCAACCAATGTCATTCAAGGCATGCGTGAGCAATTCTGCAACCTGAAGCAAGGCACCATGTCCGTCTATCAATACAATGTCAAGTTCCAGAATATTGCCTGTTATGCGAAGCAAGACATCCCCGATGCCAAGAGCAAGATATATCAGTTCCGAGGTGGTCTAAAAGATGAACTCCAACTTGCTCTCACTGTGTTCGAGCCGGATGAATTTGACCAATTCTACAATATGGCTCTCAAGCAAGAGGCAGCTCAGCTCAAGTGTGAAGCTTCCAAAAAGAGGATAAGAGATGATGTTCACTCCTCCTCTTCCTCTCAAGTCGTTGCCAAGCAGCAGAAGTTCTGGATACCACCTCCTCCAGTGCTCCGTCCTCCAAGAAACAACAAGCACTCAGGTGGTCGTGGATTCTCCCACCCACCCAACCCAAGCAACCAGTCCAAGTCGCAGTACCAAGCTCAAAGATCAAGTGTTCCTCCTCCTCGTCTAGTTTCTGAGGTCACTTGCTACAAGTATGGTCTGAAGGGCCACTATTCCAACAACTGCACAAACCAGAGGCGCCTTCTGCCTCCTCCACCTGCCAACAATGCTATTGTCAAGAACAAACCCAAGCATGCAAGAGAGAAACTGATGAGTGCAACTGAAGCAGAGAATTCATCTAATGTGATAATTGGTAATCTTCCAGTTAACTCTATTCCTGCAAAAGTTTTGTTTGACTCTGGTGCATCACTCAGTTTCATATCAAGACCATTCTTTACCAAGCATAATTTCACTCCGGCATTTCTGGAAAAGAAGTTATCCATTATTTCACCGGGCAAACACATGACTTCTAATTTGATGGCTCCGGATGTCACTATTCATATGGGTGATTATAGTTTTCTGGTTTCCCCGGTTTTTCTCGGTAACTCCGACATTGATCTTATTCTTGGGATGGATTGGCTCTCAGAGCATGATGCAAACATTGATTGTGCAAACAAGGAGGTCAAGCTAACTCATCCTGACGAAGACGTGATTATCTTCGCAGCTCGAGATAACACAATCAGGCTATTCTCACTCAATGACAAGGGCGAGATTAATGCCATTTCTCAGATTCCGGTGGTTCGTGAATATAAGGATGTGTTCCCCGAAGATCTTCTAGGAATGCCTCCCCATCATCAAGTTGAATTCGTCATTGAACTTGAACCCGGTACCGAGCCAACATGTCGGTGTCCATACAAGCTTTCTCCTGATGAATTGAAGGAGCTGAAGAAACAACTTGATGAGCAAGAACGTATGGGTCTAATAAAGCCTAGTACTTCTCCTTGGGGATGTGGTGTTCTATTTGTCAAGAAGAAGGATGGCACGGAACCCCTTTGAGTTGATTACCGGCCATTGAACAAGAAGACAATAAAGAATAAGTACCCGCTCCCCATATCAATGAATTGTTCGAGCAGCTCAAAGGAGCAAAGGTGTTCTCAAAAATCGATCTCCGGATGGGTTACCATCGGATTCATATCCGTGAAGAAGATATTCCTAAGACCGCATTCAGAACAAGCTATGGCTCCTATGAATATACGTTCATGTCTTTCGGCCTTGCAAATGATCCACCCACTTTCTCGCGGATGATGCACTTCATATTCAACCCCTACACCAATGAATTTGTTCTCGTCTATCTAGATGATATCTTAGCATTCTCAAAGAATGAAGAAGACCATGCCAAGCACCTACGTTTGGTCCTTGACAGGCTCCGCGAGCACAAGTTCTATGCGAAGTTCTCCAAATGTGAATTCTGGCCGGATAAAGTTCTCTATCTTGGCCATATTATCTCTGCCGAGGGCATTTCAGTGAACCCAGAGAAGGTTGAAGCTATTGTAAATTGGGAACCTCCGCAGAATGTCAAGCAACTCTGAAGCTTCCTTGGTCTCGCTAGCTATTGCTGCAGGTTCGTTGCGAACTTCTCCAAGATTGACAAGCCTCTTTCCAACCTGTTGCAGAAGAATGTCAAGTCCTCGTCGACTCCTGATTGTGATGTTGCATTCAATACCCTCAAACAGAAGCTCATTTCTGCTCCGGTTCTTACTCCTCTGGATGAGTCCAAGCCTTATGAAGTCTTTTGTGATGCTTCATTGCATGGTCTTGGTGGTGTTCTCATGCAAGATAAGAAGATTGTGGCATACAATTCTCGTCAGCTCAAACCAAATGAGCAGAATTATCCCACACATGATCTTGAGCTAGCAGAAGTTGTACATGCCTTGATCACGTGGAGACACCTTCTATTGGGCAGAAAAGTGGACATCTTCACCGATCACAAGAGCTTGAAGTACATCTTCACTCAGCCAAACCTTAACCTTCGCCAGACTCGTTGGGTTGAGATGATTCAAGAGTACGATCCAAGCATTGAGTATACTCCTGGCAAGGCCAATGTCATTGCATATGCCTTGAGCAGAAAGGCGTATTGCAATAGTCCCCTTCTCAAACCGTTCCAGCCTGAACTTTGTGAATCGTTCAGGAAGCTCAACCTCCAAGTCATTCTACAAAGCTTTCTTGACAGCCTTCAAGTTGCTCCTACCTTGAAAGATCAAATCCGTGAGGCCCAACTCAGTGATGCTATGGTGCAGAAAGTGAAACATGGTATTGCTAAGTGTACTCCCAAGTACAAGTGATATCGCGTTGATGAGAAAGACACCTTGTTCTTTGAGGACATGATTGTGGTTCCCAAAGGTGATCTCAGAAAGCTCATAATGAACGAAGGACATGACTCCCTCTCTCGATACATCGAGGAAGCTCCAAGATGTACCAAGACCTCAAGCAATCATATTGGTGGACTCGCATGAAAATGGAGATTGCCCAATTCGTGAACGAATGTGATGTCTGCAGAAGAGTGAAGGCAAAGCATCAACGTCCAGCCAGACTCCTTCTACCCCTACCCATCCCCGAGTGGAAATTCGAGCACATTGAGATGGATTTTGTCATCGGTTTTCCCAATTCCAAGAAAGGAAATGATGCTATCTTTGTGGTGATTGACAAGCTAACTAAAGTAGCTCATTTTCTTCCCGTTAAAGAATCCATCAACGCAGCTCAGCTGGCAGAGATGTACACCTCCAGTATTGTTTCTTTGCATGCATGGCATTCCTCAAGTGATCTCCTCAGACCGTGGAAGCTTGTTCACCTCCAAGTTCTGGGATTCCTTTCAGTCAGCCATGGGCACAAAGATTCGCTTCAGCACTGTGTTTCACCCTCATACTAGTGGTCAAGTCGAAAGAGTGCACCAGATCCTCGAAGATATGCTAAGAGCTTGTGTCATCTCCTTCCGCATGAAATGGGAAGATTGCCTTCCATTTGCCGAATTCTCCTACAACAACAGCTTCCAAGCAAGTGCCGGCAAAGCTCCTTCTGAAATCCTCTATGGCAGAAAGTGTCGTACCCCTCTCAACTGGTCCGATACTGGTGAACGTCAACTCCTTGGAAATGATTTGATCTTAGAAGCCGAAGAAATGTGCAAACTCATACGTGAGAATCTCAAAGCCACGCAATCGCGTCAAAAGAGCAACTATGACAGCAAGCATCATGACTTGGCTTTCGACATTGGAGACCATGTCTATCTCCGTGTTTCTCCCATGAAGGGCACACAGAGGTTCGGTATCAAGGGCAAGCTTGCTCCAAGATACGTGGGCCCTTTCAAGATTCTTAGCAAGAGAGGCAATCTAGCCTACTAACTCGAGCTTCCCTCCAACTTTGCAAATGTGCATGATGTGTTTTACATGTCTCAACTCCGCAAGTGCTTCAAGACACCTGAATGCACCATTCCGTTCGAAGAGATTGATCTTCAACAAGACTTGTCTTATCGTGAGCACCCCGTTGCTATCCTTCAAGAAACTGAGCGCAAGACCCGCAACAAGTCCATCAAATTCTTGCAAGTGAAGTGGTCACACCATACCAACGGAGAAGCTACATGGGAATGAGAAGATCATCTCTGTTCCGAGTATCCCTCCTTCTTTCAGTCCTAGATCTCGGGACGAGATCTTTTTGTAGTGGAGGAGAGTTTGTAACACCCCATATGTGATACCTTCCATTTCTGGCAATATAATCTTCGTTGACTTAATCAATTCCATTCTGGGCTCTTCTTTCATTTCGCGTTTCTTCATTTTTCCGCGTGCGTGTGTGCATATCATCCATGTCATGTCATCATGTGCATTGCATAGCATTTGTGTTGTCACTTGCACCCGGTCCCGCTCGTCTCATCCCGTTCTCCGTTTCGAGTTCCGACACTCACACACGTGCCTGTGGCACCTCCGAGTCCTTCTTTCGTTTGTGGCCGTAAAACGTTCCCGGAGTGAGGCGAGACTTGTTGTACATTGTTGTTTTAGTACGTGTAGGCCTCCTGTCAAGTTTCGTCGCGTTTGGAGGTCGTTTGATACTCCAACCGGTAACCTCGTGAGCTAAAAGCTCCTCTTCCTTTTGGCCCAAGACCCCCTCCACAACAGCCCACTAACCCAGCACAACCACTCCCATCCTGTCGGTCATTAGATCGTGATCGTGTGGGCGAAAACCGCACCCCATTTGGACACTCCTAGCTCCCTCTACCTATAAAAAGGCCCATCCCGTCCACTTTCGGATGAAACCCTAGCTATTCATTTTTTTCCCGTGCCCCGCAGCTCCTCCGGCCACCGGACACGTCTGGACAGCGCCGGACGCGTTAGCTGCCGCGCCCAGACCAATCCGCGTCCGCCATGTGCTCCACCGCCGCCTCCCACCGCGCCGAGCCACTCCGCCCCGCCGCCTCCGATCTGCTCCTGCCGTCCGCGCTCGAGCGCCGGCCGCCGCGCCCGCCGGTCGCCACTGCCGCGGATCTCCGCCCTGCCCCCGCGGACGTCCCCGCCGCCATCTTCCCCGATCTCTGCGCCTCCTCACGCCGGCACTCCGCCCCGGCCGCCCGCTCGTCGCCCCGTCCGGCCGCCGCGCTCGCCGGTGCCGCGCACCTCGCTGTCGGCCACCTCCGCGTCCCCGCCGGCAAGCTCGCCGCCGGGTCGGGCCGCCGCCGACCCCGTCGCTCCCGGCGGCCGAGCCCGTCCAGATCTGGGCGGGTGGATGAGGTCCACCCGTCCCACGATCCAAACGCCCCGACGTGCCCGGATCCCTCCGTCCCGAACCGCTCCATCCCGTTCTGGGGGGGGGGGGGACGCTAAATTTCTTCTAAGTCCCAGTTCTGTTAAATTTATTGCCACCTTCATCATGTGATAACTTTGTGCTTGGTGCTCGGTTTTGCGCATATGATATGTCGAGATGTTCGTCTCGTCATGCTCTACATGTTAGCATCAGTATCATGCATGTTAGAGTTCATATAGTTGACTTAAACTGCGTGGTAAGAGTGCTTCATGATGAAACTGTTTCAGTACTTGTTGTCTATGTAAATTTGTTGGCATGTTCGTGGGCTAGTAACTTTGTGCATGTTTGTCCGAATGGAGTGAATGATATGTCTAGATGTTCATTGTGAAGTGCTCTACATGATGGTTGCTGTAACATTCATATTAGGTGTCATATTGCCATGTTTATCTCTGTTGCAAAAGTGCATTTGGCTGATAAGTTTCTGCACTTGTTATGAGATGAGGTTTTGTCTTGCTTGTGTAGATTAATCCATGTGTCATATGAGCTAGGTGTCAACGTGAGTTTTGCTCTTTGGAATGTGCTCTACACGATAGATTCATTTTCATGCCATGATATGTCTTGAGATGATTGCAACAAGCTTGTTAACATGTCGTCGTGATGTTAAATTTCTGCTAAGTGTGAATCTGTTAATTTTATTTCCATATTTCCATGATGCCACCTTCTTTGTTGTGCATGGTTAGAGTTGTCCAGTGGGTGTTCCTTGAAGTATATGTTATGATCTAGCTATCCATACACTTGTTTGCCATGAGGAGTGGTTGTAGCTTGTTGTTATCATGCTCTCAAGATGCTACAAAATGTTTCTGTCAGCATGTTATCAACAAGTTCAGTTTTGCCACGAGTGTAGCTAGTGTTCTATGCATCCTATGAGCATGTTCTGAACATAAGTAGCTTCTCAAATATGTATTCTTGCTATTGGTTATCTTATCTTGCCATGATATGCTTTGAGTTGAGTTGCACAAGCTTGCAAACATGCCTACTCATTGTAGTTTCTGCCATGCTTGTCTGAGAATTCTATAAATTTATTGCAACTTTCCATGCTTGTCTAATTGTGTTCCAGCAAGGTTTTGGGTGTGATCTAAGTTCATGCTTGTTAAGTAACATGTCTATTTCACATCCATGCCTTTTGTCTCCATGTTTGGGTGCTGTAGCATAATTATATCTTGCTCCAAAGATGCCATGTTGCTGTAAACTGCAGTTTTGGATTGCATCTTGTTTTGCTTGTCATTTGCAAACCGTGCATCCGTTTCCTGTGATCTTTATATCGATCTCAACCGAAATCTTCCCCTCTATCCAATGGCTTGCTTGGTTGCCCAAGATGAGGCCATTTCCATCATCTTCTCCTTAGTCCCAAGAGCATCATCATGCATACGCACATCATAATTGCATCCCATGATATGACTTGCATCATGTTGATTGTGCCGTTGTTTGTGATCTTGTGTTGGGTAGAGCCGGGAGCCGATTCGGAGTTCGAGGTTCCTTTCGAGGCTGAGTTTTAGGAGCAAGGTTACGATCCCTCCGTGGAATCAACAGGCAAGATGACCATTCCCAAATATCACTTCTATCTTTGCCTATGCTAGACGTCTCGCTCTTTAGATTTTGCCTCGATGCCTATTCCTGTTTGTCAGCCCCCTATTGTTGCCATGAAACACTCTAACCGCCTTCCTAGCAAACCGTTGTTTGGATAAGTACGCATCGCTCAGCCCCTCTTATAACGTTGTTAGTTGTAGGTGAAATTTTGAAAATTGCTCCATGATGAAGTTGTTGTTGGGATAACACAATATATACCAGCTATAAACTAATGCACCTATATATTGGTAATGGGTGGAAGGCTTGGCCTTCTGCTTGGTGTTTTTTTCCACTGATGCCACCTTAGGATCTGATAAACCGGTGTTATGTTCCTTGATTTTGCGTTCCAAACACGGTTTGGGTTTATGGCCCCCCCTTGATAATTGGCTCTGTTTAAAGCTTTTTCAGCAAGACCCAACGTTGGTTTTACTTTTGCCTAATAACTAAAACTTGCATAGGGACTTTCCGGACCACGAGGACTTAATTTTATTACCAGGGCCTGTGCTCCTCATGAGTGTTGGTCCAAACTGGGCAGACTGTGGGGCCACCACGAGGGAACTCGAGGATTGGTATATACCTGTAGGCTGAACTATCTGGTCGTGGCCTGAGACGAGATACGCGCAGCTACTATCAGGGTGTCGGCACGTCAGGAGGTCTTGCTGGATTAGTTTTACCTTTGTCGAAATATCTTGAGCACGGGATTTCGTGAATACTCGGGTCTTCCCAATTTGGAGTTGCAACTCCGCAGATCATGAGCTTGTGATGGGCTAAGTTGGGACACCCCTGCAGGGTTTTGATCTTTCGAAAGCCGTGCCCGCGGTTATGTGGTAGATGGGAATTTGTTAATATCCGGTTGTAGATAACTTGACACGTTATTCATAAGAACACACTACCTGTGTGAGTAACCGTGATGGTCTCTTTCCGAAGGGCTTCGCGAAGTGAACACGGTGGGGTTATGTTTGATCATGAGTAGCTAGGATCACTTCTTGATCAACTTGGCGATCGTTGGCACTCGTTCTCTTCTCGTTCTAAACTCATAAGCTAGTGCTTAGTGCTTGCTGCAAGCCTTGTTTATAACCTTTCCACACCTAAGGTTTTGGTAGTTTTGATACCCGAGAACGGGATTGTTGAAGTCCTTTGTGGCTCACAAATTCAACACGCACCAGATGCAGGTACCGTTGAGAACTATGCAGGAGAAGGTTCAGAGCTTTACTAGGAGTTCGATGAAGAGCGTGGACGTTACTATGTGTCATATCCCGACGATCAGTAGTGGTTCTTACTAGGAGGATCTGGGCTTGTGTTATTTATGGTATCTTCTCATTTGGATTTCGTCCGTAGTCGGACTCTGATGTTCTTTGGATGATGTATGTATTGTATTCATTGTGTGACATGGCGAGTGTAAGCCAACTATCATTTTACAACTTCATCCCTAATTTTACATGAGACGTGGAAAGATACCATACTTGAGATCATTCTAGTATGCGTTTATGTCCTTAAGTCGTGCCTCGACACGTGGGGGACATAGCCGCATACTGGGCATTACACAACTTTCCACCGTTCCGTTCATATGACATGCATCATATTGTCATACTACCATGCATGATAATGTAGTTGACATCATATTTGTGGCAAATCCACCATGCATAATTTTTCATACATGTCACTCTTGATTCATTACACATCCCGGTACACCGTCGGAGGCACTCATATAGAGTCATACATGTTCCAATATCGAGTTGTAATTCAATGAAAGTGTGATGATCATCATTATTAGAGCATTTTCCCATGTGAGGAAAGGCTAAATCAATAAAGCCCCTCCACAAAAAAAGGGGGGACAATTGCTACTATCTTTTTCCACACTTGTGCTTCAAAGTAGCAACATGTTCTTCATGATAGAGAGTCTCATGTTTAGTCACTTTCATATACTAGTGGCAATTTTCATTATAGAACTTGGCTTGTATATTCCAACGACGGGCTTCCTAAAATGCCCTAGGTCTTCATGAGAAAGCAGGTTGGATGCACACCCACTAATTTCTTTTGTTGAGCTTTCATACATATTTAGCTCTAGTGCATCCGTTGCATGGCAATCCCTGTTGGGGAACGTACCATAATTCAAAAAAATTCTACGTCTTCACCAAGATCCAACTATGGAGACATCTAGCAACGAGGAAGTAAGAGTGCATCTACATACCGTTATGTAGATCGCGTGCGGAAGCTTTCAACGAAGTGTGGATGAAGTAGTCAAACTCTTCACGTTCTTCGTCACCGATGATCTAGCGCCGAACGGACGGCACCTCCGCGTTCAACACACGTACGGTGCAGCAACGTCACCTCCTTCTTGATCCATCAAGGGAGGAGGAGAAGTCGTCAGAGATCCGGCAGCACGACGGCGTGATGACGGATGCAGTGGAGATCGCGGCAGGGCTTCGCCGGGCGCCCTGCGTGGGAGTTGGGAGGTGTGACGGGAGGGGGAGAGGCGCCAGGGCTTGGGTGTCGGCTGCCCTCTCCCTCCCCATATATATATAGGGGCCAGGGGGGTGCGCCTGGACCCCCTGCAGATCCAATCTGCAAGGGGGCGGCGGCCAGGGGGGTTCCTTGCCCCCCAAGGCAAGTGGAGCCCCCCTCCCCCTTAGGGTTTTAACCCTAGGCGCATGGGGAGGTGGGCCCCCTAGTTGTGAGCCAGCCCTGAGGGCTGGACACTTCCCCTTGCGGCCTAGGGGCCCCACCGGGATGGGTGGCCCCACCCGGTGGACCCCCGGGGCCCCTCCGGTGGTCCCGGGACGCTCCCGGTGACCCCCGGAGATCACCCGTTGGCCGAAACTGGACTTCCTATATATCAATCTTTACCTCCGGACCATTCCGGAACTCCTCGTGACGTCCGGGATCTCATCCGGGACTCCGAACAACTTTCGGGTTTCCACGTGCATTTATCTCTACGACCCTAGCGTTACCGAACCTTAAGTGTGTAGACCCTACGGGTTCGGGAGACACGTAGACATGACCGAGACCACTCTTCGGTCAATAACCAACAGCGGGATCTGGATACCCATGTTGTTTCCCACGTGTTCCTCGATGATCTTCATCGGATGAACCACCGTGTCAAGGATTCACTCAATCCCGTATGTTATTCCCTTTGTCCATCGGTACGGTACTTGCCCGAGATTCGATCGTCGGTATTCCCGATACCTTGTTCAATCTCGTTATGGCAAGTCTCTTTACTCGATCTGTAATCCATCATCCCGTGACTAACTACTTAGTCACATTGAGCTCATTATGATGATGTTTTACCGAGTGGGCCCAGAGGTACCTCTCCGTCATACGGAGTGACAACATCCCAGTCTCAGTTCGTACCAACTCAACAGACACTTTCGGAGATACCCGATGCGTACCTTTATAGCCACCCAGTTACGTTGTGACGGTTGGCACACCCAAAGTACTCCTACGGTATCCGGGAGTTGTACAACCTGATGGTCTAAGGAATAAATACTTGACACCGAAAAGCTTATGCATCACGAACTATACGATCTCGTGTTATGCTCAAGTTTGGGTCTTGTCCATCACATCATTCTCCTAATGATGTGATCCTGTTATCACTGACATCTCATGTCCATGGTCAGGAAACCGTGACCATCTGTTGATCAACGAGCTGGTAACTAGAGGCCTACCAGGGACTCATTGTGGTCTGTGTATTCACACATGTATCGCTGTTTCCGTACAATAGAATTCAAGCATGAATAACAAACAATTATCATGAACAAGGAGATATAATAATAATTCGTTTATTATTGCCTCTAGGGCATATCTCAAACAGTCTCCCACTTGCACTAGAGTCAATAATCTAGTTACATTGTGATGAATCGAACACCCATAGAGTTCTGGTGTTGATCATGTTTTGCTCATGAAAGAGGTTTAGTCAACGGGTCTGCAACATTCAGATCCGTATGCACTTTACAAATATCTATGTCTCCATCCTGAACATAATTCCGGATGGAGTTGAAACGGCGCTTGATGTGCTTGGTCTTCTTGTGAAACCTTGGCTCCTTGGTAATAGCAATAGCACCAGTGTTGTCACAGAAGAGAGTCATCGGGCTTGACGCGCTTGGAATGACTCCTAAGTCGGTGATGAACTCCTTCATCCAGACTCCTTCCTGCGCTGCTTCAGAAGCAGCTATGTACTCCGCTTCACATGTAGATGCTGCCACCACGCTATGCTTGCAACTGCACCAGCTGACTGCCCCTCCATTCAAAATATACATGTATCCGGTTTGTGACTTAGAGTCATCCAGATCTGTGTCGAAGCTAGCATCGACGTAACCCCTTACGACGAGCTCTTCGTCACCTCCATAAACGAGAAACATATCCTTAGTCCTTTTCAGGTACTTCAGGATGTTCTTGACCGCTGTCCAGTGTTCCGTACCGGGATCAATTTGGTACCTTCCTACCAAACTTATGGCAAGGTTCACATCAGGTCTGGTACACAGCATGGCATACATGATAGAACCTATTGCCGAGGCATAGGGATGACACTCATCTTTTCTCTATCTTCTGCCGTGGTCGGCAACTGAGTCTTACTCAATCTCATACCTTGTAAAACAGGCAAGAATCCTTTCTTTGACTGATCCATATTGAACTTCTTCAATATTTTGTCAAGGTATGTACTTTGTGAAAGACCAATGAGGCGTCTCGATCTATCTCTATAGATTTTGATGCCCAATATGTAAGCAGCTTCTCCAAGGTCCTTCATTGAAAAACTTTTATTCAAGTAGGCCTTTACATTTTCCAAGAATTCTATATCATTTCCCATCAGCAATATGTCATCCACATATAATATGAGAAATGCCACAGAGCTCCCACTCACTTTCTTGTAAATACAGGCTTCTCCATAAGTCTGTATAAATCCAAACGCTTTGATCACCTCATCAAAGCGAATATTCCAACTCCGAGATGATTGCACCAGCCCGTAAATCGAGCGCTGGAGCTTGCATACCTTGTTAGCGTTCTCTGGATCGACAAAACCTTCCGGTTGCATCATATACAACTCTTCCTTGAGGAAGCCATTAAGGAATGCTGTTTTGACGTCCATTTGCCATATCTCATAATCATAGAATGCGGCAACAGCTAACATGATTCTGACTGACTTCAGCATCGCTACGGGAGAGAAAGTCTCGTCGTAGTCAATCCCTTGAACTTGTCGATAACCCTTAGCGACAAGCCGAGCTTTATAGATGGTCACATTACCATCCGCGTCTGTCTTCTTCTTAAATATCCATTTGTTTTCTATGGCGCGCCTATCATCAGGCAAGTCCACCAAAGTCCATACTTTGTTTCATACATGGATTCAATCTCGGATTTCATGGCTCCAAGCCATTTATTGGAATCTGGGCCCGCCATCGCTTCTTCATAGTTCGAAGGTTCACCGTTGTCTAACAACATGATTTCCAGTACAGGGTTGCCGTACCACTCTGGTGCGGAACGTGCCCTTGTGGACCTTCGAAGTTCAGTAGTAACTTGATCAGTTTCTTCATGATCATTATCATTAACTTCCTCCCTTATCGGTGCAGGAACCTCAGGAACAGTTTCTTGTGCTGCGCTACTTTCCGGTCCAGGAGGGGTGACTGTCACCTCATCAAGTTCTACTTTCCTCCCACTCACTTCTTTCGAGAGAAACTCTTTCTCCAGAAAGCATCCATTCTTGGCTACAAAGACTTTGCCTTCGGATCTGTGGTAGAAGGTGTACCCAATCGTTTCCTTTGGGTATCCTATGAAGACGCACTTCTCCGATTTGGGTTCGAGCTCTTCAGGTTGAAGTTTCTTGACATAAGCATCGCAACCCCAAACTTTTAGAAACGACAGCTTCGGTTTCTTGCCAAACCAAAGTTCATACGGAGTCGTCTCAATGGATTTCGACGGAGCCCTATTTAAAGTGAATGCGGCAGTCTCTAAAGCATAACCCCAAAAAGATAGCGGTAAATCGGTGAGGGACATCATAGATCGCACCATGTCCAACAGAGTACGATTTCGACGTTCGGACACACCGTTACATTGAGGTGTTCCGGGCGGTGTCAATTGTGAAACAATTCCACAGCTCCTAAGGTGTGTGCCAAATTCATGACTTAAATATTCACCCCCACGATCCGATCGCAAGAACTTTATTTTTATGTCACGTTGATTCTCAACCTCATTCTGAAATTCCTTGAACTTTTCAAAGGTCTCAGACTTGTGTTTCATCAAATAGATATACCCATATCTACTCAAGTCATCTATGAGGGTGAGAACATAACGGTAGCCTCCGCGAGCCTCAACACTCATTGGACCGCACACATCGGTATGTATGATTTCCAGCAAGTTGGTTGCTCGCTCCATTGTTCCGGAGAACGGAGTCTTGGTCATCTTGCCTAAAAGGCATGGTTCGCACGTGTCAAATGATTCATAATCAAGATACTCTAGAAGTCCATCTGAATGGAGCTTCTTCATACGTTTGACACCAATATGACCAAGGCGGCAATGCCACAAGTATGTGGGACTATCATTATCAACTTTACATCTTTTGGCATCTACACTATGAATATGTGTATCACTACGTTCGAGATTCATCAAAAATAAACCATTGACCAGCGGGGCATGACCATAAAACATATCTCTCAAATAAATAGAACAACCATTATTCTCCGATTTGAAAGAGTAGCCATCTCGCATAAGACGAGATCCAGAAACAATGTTCATGCTCAAAGCGGGTACTAAATAACAATTATTCAGGTTTAAAACTAATCCCGAGGGTAGATGTAGAGGCAGCGTGCCGACGGCGATCACATCGACCTTGGAACCATTCCCGACACGCATCGTCACCTCATCCTTCGCCAGTCTCCGTTTATTCCGCAGCTCCTTTTTTGAGTTACAAATGTGAGCAACTGCACCGGTATCGAATACCCAGGAGCTACTACGAGTGCTGGTATGGTACACATCAATAACATGTATATCATATATACCTTTGACGTTGCCGGCCTTCTTGTCTGCTAAATATTTGGGGCAGTTCCGCTTCCAGTGACCCGTTCCCTTGCAATAAAAGCACTCTGTTTCAGGCTTGGGTCCATACTTTGGCTTCTTCCCGGCAACTGGCTTACCGGGCGCGGCAACTCCCTTGCCGTCCTTCTTGAAGTTCTTCTTACCCTTGCCTTTCTTGAACTTAGTGGTTTTATTGACCATCAACACTTGATGTTCTTTCTTGATGTCAACCTCCGCTGATTTCAGCATCGAATACACCTCGAGAATGGACTTCTCCATCCCATGCATATTGAAGTTCAGCACGAAGCTCTTGAAGCTTGGTGGGAGCGACTGGAGGATTCTGTCAACGACCGCTTCATGTGGGAGATTCATTCCCAGCTGAGACAAGCGGTTGTGCAATCCTGAAATCTTGAGGATGTGCTCACTGACAGAACTATTCTCCTCCATCTTACAGCTGTAGAATGCGTCGGAGACATCATATCTCTCGACTCGGGCATGAGCTTGGAAAACCATTTTCAGCTCTTCGAACACCTCATATGCTCCATGGTGCTCAAAACGCTTTTGGAGCCCTGATTCTAAACTGTAAAGCATGCCGCACTGAACCAGGGAGTAATCATCACAACGTGACTGCCAAGCGTTCATAACGTCTTGGTTTGCTGGGAGAACGGGTGCATCACCTAGCGGTGCTTAAAGGACATAGGTTCTCTTGGCAGCTATGAGGATAATCCTCAGGTTACGGACCCAATCCGTATAGTTGCTACCATCGTCTTTCAGCTTGGTTTTCTCTAGGAACGCGTTGAAGTTGAGGGAAACTGGAGCGTGGGCCATTTGATCTACAAGAGATATTGTAAAGAATTTAGACTAAGTTCATGAAAATTAAGTTCATCTTAATCAAATTTTAATGAACTCCCACTCAGAATGACATCTCTCTGGTCATTTAAGTGATACACGATCCGAATCGAGTAGTCCGTGTCCGATCATCACGTGAGACGGACTAGTCATCAACGGTGAACATCTTCATGTTGATCGTATCTTCTATACGACTCGTGTTCGACCGACCTTTCGGTCTTCCGTGTTCCGAGGCCATGTCTGTACATGCTAGGCTCGTCAAGTGAACCCTAAGTGTATCGCGTGTGTAAATCTGTCGTACACCCGTTGTATGCGAACGTTAGAACCTATCACACCCGATCATCACGTGGTGCTTCGGAGCAACGAGCTTTAGCAACGGTGCACAGTTAGGGGAAACACAATACTTGAAATTTTAGTGAGAGATCATCTTATTTACTACCGTCGTTCTAAGTAAACAAGATGCATAAACATGATAAACATCACATGCAATCAATTAAAGTGACATGATATGGCCAATATCATCTTGCTCCTTGGATCTCCATCTTCGGGGCACCATGATCATCTTGTCACCGGCTCGACACCATGATCTTCATCATCATGATCTCCATCATCGTGTCTTGAAGAAGTCGTCACGCCAACTATTACTTCTACTACTATGGCTAACGTTTAGCAATGAAGTAAAGTAATTACATGGCGTTATTCAGTGACACACAGGTCATACAATAATTAAGACAACTCCTACGGCTCCTGCCGGTTGTCAAGTTCATCGACATGCAAGTCGTGATTCCCTATTACAAAAACATGATCAATCTCATACATCACATATATCATTCATCACATCTTCGTTCTTGGCCATACCACGTCACAAAACACATGCTGCAAAAACAAGTTAGACGTCCTATAATTGTTGTTGCAAGTTTTACGTGGCTTCTATAGGATTTCTAGCAAGAACGTTTATTACCTACGCCAAAACCACAACGTGATTTGTCAACTTCTATTTACCCTTCATAAGGACCCTTTTCATCGAATCCGATCCAACTAAAGTAGGAGAGACAGAC
This sequence comes from Secale cereale, assembly GCA_902687465.1. Taxonomy (NCBI): domain Eukaryota; kingdom Viridiplantae; phylum Streptophyta; class Magnoliopsida; order Poales; family Poaceae; genus Secale; species Secale cereale. The sequence goes on from LR738715.1 coordinate 795,254,089, forward strand.
ACCCGCCAGCCACCTTATGCATCTAGTGCATGTCTGTCGGTGGAACCAGTCTCATGTAAGCGTACGTGTAAGGTCGGTCCGGGCCGCTTCATCCCACAATACTGCCGAATCAAGATTGACTAGTAACGGTAAGAAGGTTGAACAAGATCATACGCCCACAACTGCTTTGTGTTCTACTCGTGCAAGATGGTACGCATAAAACCTAGGCTCGGATGCCACTGTTGGGGAACGTAGCATAATTCAAAAAATTTCTACGTCTTCACCAAGATCCAACTATGGAGACATCTAGCAACGAGCAAGTAAGAGTGCATCTACATACCGTTATGTAGATCGCGTGCGGAAGCTTTCAACGAAGTGTGGATGAAGTAGTCAAACTCTTCACGTTCTTCGTCACCGATGATCTAGCGCCGAACGGACGGCACCTCCGCGTTCAACACACGTACGGTGCAGCAACGTCACCTCCTTCTTGATCCAGCAAGGGAGGAGGAGAAGTCGTCAGAGATCCGGCAGCACGACAGCGTGATGACGGATGCAGTGGAGATCGCAGCAGGGCTTCGCCGGGCGCCCTGCGTGGGAGTTGGGAGGTGTGACGGGAGGGGGAGAGGCGCCAGGGCTTGGGTGTCGGCTGCCCTCTCCCTCCCCATATATATATAGGGGCCAGGGGGGTGCGCCTGGACCCCCTGCAGATCCAATCTGCAAGGGGGCGGCGGCCAGGGGGGGTTCCTTGCCCCCCAAGGCAAGTGGAGCCCCCCTCCCCCTTAGGGTTTTAACCCTAGGCGCATGGGGAGGTGGGCCCCCTAGTGGTGCGCCAGCCCTGAGGGCTGGACACTTCCCCTTGCGGCCTAGGGGCCCCACCGGGATGGGTGGCCCCACCCGGTGGACCCCCGGGGCCCCTCCGGTTGTCCCGGGACGCTCCCGGTGACCCCCGGAGATCACCCGTTGGCCGAAACTGGACTTCCTATATGTCAATCTTTACCTCCGGACCATTTCGGAACTCCTCGTGACGTCCGGGATCTCATCCGGGACTCCGAACAACTTTCGGGTTACCACGTGCATTTATCTCTACGACCCTAGCGTTACCGAACCTTAAGTGTGTAGACCCTACGGGTTCGGGAGACACGTAGACATGACCGAGACCACTCTCCGGTCAATAACCAACAGCGGGATTTGGATACCCATGTTGGTTCCCACGTGTTCCTCGATGATCTTCATCGGATGAACCACCGTGTCAAGGATTCACTCAATCCCGTATGTTATTCCCTTTGTCCATCGGTACGGTACTTGCCCGAGATTCGATCGTCGGTATTCCTGATACCTTGTTCAATCTCGTTATGGCAAGTCTCTTTACTCGATCCGTAATCCATCATCCCGTGACTAACTACTTAGTCACATTGAGCTCATTATGATGATGTTTTACCGAGTGGGCCTAGAGGTACCTCTCCGTCATACGGAGTGACAACATCCCAGTCTCGGTTCGTACCAACTCAACAGACACTTTCGGAGATACCCGATGCGTACCTTTATAGCCACCCAGTTACGCTACGACGGTTGGCACACCCAAAGTACTCCTACGGTATCCGGGAGTTGTACAACCTCATGGTCTAAGGAATAAATACTTGACACCGAAAAGCTTATGCATCACGAACTATACGATCTCGTGTTATGCTCAAGTTTGGGTCTTGTCCATCACATCATTCTCCTACTGATGTGATCCCGTTATCACTAACATCTCATGTCCATGGTCAGGAAACCGTGACCATCTGTTGATCAACGAGCTGGTAACTAGAGGCCTACCAGGGACTCATTGTGGTCTGTGTATTCACACATGTATCGTTGTTTCCGTACAATACAATTCAAGCATGAATAACAGACAATTATCATGAACAAGGAGATATAATAATAATGCTTTTATTATTGCCTCTAGGGCATATCTCCAACAATCCCTACCCACTCACATTGATATATATTGATGGGCATCTCCATAGCCCGTTGATACGCCTAGTCGATGTTAGACTATCTCCCTCCTTTTTGTCTCCTCCACAACCACCTCTCTATTCCACATATAGTGCTATGTCCATGGCTCACGCTCATGTATTGCGTGAAAGTTGAAAGGTTTGAAAGAATAGAGTATGAAAACAAGTGCTTGGCCGAAATCGGGGTTGTGCATGATATGAATATTTTGTGTGATGAAGAGGCAGCATAGCCAGACTATATGATTTTGTAGGGATAACTTTCTTTAGCCATAGTATTTTGAGAAGACATGATTGCTTTGTTAGTATGCTTGAAGTATTATTATTTCTTATGTCAATATAGACTTTTGTCTTGAATCTTTCAGATCTTAACATTCATGCCACAATTAAGAGAATTACATTGAAAAACTATGTTGGTTAGCATTCCACGTCAAAAATTCTGTTTTTATCATTTTCCTACTCGAGGACGATCAGGAATTAAGCTTGGGGATGCTTGATACGTCTCCAACGTATCTATAATTTTTTATTGTTCCATGCTATTATTTATGATGTTTTGGATGTTTAATGGGCTTTGTTATACACTTTTATATTATTTTTAGGACTAACCTACTAACCCAAAGGCCCAGTCCAAATTGCTATTTTTTGCCTGTTTCAGGGTTTTGCAGAAAAGGAATATTAAACTGAGTCCAAACGAAATGAAACCTTTGGGAGAGATATTTTTAGAGAAAATCACACATGGGAGACTTGAGAACCACGGAGTAGGGTCCACGAGGTGCCCACGAGGGTGGGGGGCACCCGCCCCTCCCCCTAGGGTGCGCCCCCTGCCTCGTGGGTCCCTCGTGAGGCCCCCGGTGCCCTCCTTCCTCCTATATAACCCAACGTACCCCGAAACCATCAGAGCAGCAGAGAAAACCCTAGTTCCACCACCGTAACCTTCTGATCCCGTGAGATCCCATCTTGGGGCCTGTTCCGAGCTCCACCGGAGCGGGAAACTACCACGGAGTGCTTCTACATCATCATCATCGCCTCACCATGAGTTGTGAGTAGTTAACCACAGACCTTCGGGTCCATAGCTTGTATCTAGATGGCTTCTTCTCTCTCTTTGGATCTCAATACAAAGTTCTCCTCGGTCTTCAAGGAGATCTATTCGATGTAATCTCTTTTTGCGGTGTGTTTGTCGAGATCCGATGAATTGTGGGTTTATGATCAAGATTATCTATGAGAAATATTTGGTTCTTGTCTGAACTCTTTATCTGTGCTCATAATATCCTTGCAAGTATCTTCGAATTATTGGTTTGGTTTGGCCTACTAGATCTATAGTTCTTGCAATGGGAGAAGTGCTTGGCTTTGGGTTAAATCTTGCGGTGTCCTTTCCCAGTGACTGTAGGGGCAGCAAGGCACGTATTGTATTGTTGCCATCGAGTATAAAAAGATGGGGTTTATATCATATTGCTTGAGTTTATCCCTCTACATCATGTCATCTTGCTTAAGGCGTTACTCTGTTCTTATGAACTCAATACACTAGATGCATGCTGGATAGATGCAGGCACGAGTCGGTCTACTTGTCTCGGACGTGATGCCTATATACAATGATCATGCCTGGATAGTCTCATAATTATTCACTTTTCTATCAATTGCTCGACAGTAATTTGTTTCCCGCCGTAAAATATCGTTATCATGAGAGAAGCCACTAGAGAACATTATATCCCCCGGGTCTATTCTCAACATATCAATCTACATCTACTTTACTTTTTCCCTTTTACTTTCTGTTCTTATAATTAAAAATACCAAAAATATAGACTATCATCTCTATCAAATCTCACTTTCGTAAGTGACCGTAAAGGGATTGACAACCCCTTATCGCGTTGGTTGCGAAGTTCTTATTTGTTTGTGCAGGTGCGAGGGATTCGTGTGAGGTCTCCTATAGGATTGATACCTTGGTTCTCGACAACTAAGGGAAATACTTCTGGTACTGTGCTGCATCTCCCTTTCCTCTTCGGGGGAATACAACGCAAGCTCGAGAAGTAGCACCAACACACAAAATACAATGGGAAATTGTATAGGTGCTCTAGTTCGGCGAAAAGATACTAATACAAGTGTAATATGGATAGTAGATATTGATTTTTTTAATAGTAACAATAAAAAACAGCAAGGTAGCAAGTAACAAAAGTGAGCACAAACGGTATTGCAATGCTTGGAAACAAGGCCTAGGTTCCATACTTTGGCTAGTTCAATCTCTCAACAATGCTAATATAACTGGATTATATAACCACCCCTCAATGAAACCACCTCCAAGTTATTTTTCTGTTCAATCTATCAAGAGTTCATACTAAAACAACATAAAGTTATCCTTTCCAATCTATCTATCAAGAGTCTGTACTAATCATTACCCCAAGACAAATCCAGATTCATAATACTCAAAGAGTGCCCCAAGATTTCTACCGGAGAAATAAAGACAAGAACGTGCATCAACCCCTATGCATAGATATGTCACCGCTGGAATCCGCAAGTTGACTGCCAAAATATATATCAAGTGAATCAATATGATACCCCATTGTCACCAAGAGTCACTAGTAGAAAACAGGGCATTGGTCCAGCCCATTAGCCCCGGTTCAATCTAGAACCGGGTCCAATGGGGGTACTGGACCCGGTTCGTTAGCCCAAGGGGCCGGCCGGGCCACGTGGGCCATTGGTCCCGGTTCGTCTGGACCTATTGGTCCCGGTTGGAGCTAAAAACCGGGACCAATGGCTCTTTCTCCTGGCCCACCACTATTGGTCCCGGTTGGTGTTATGAACCGGGACCAAAGGCACCCCTTTAGTCCCGGTTTGTAGCACCAACCGGGACCAGTGAGTTGCCTATATATACCCCCTCACTCAAGAGCAGAGCTCACTGCTCTGTTTTTTTTCTGGCCGAGGGGGAGAGGGGTTAGTGGTGCTCTAGCTCACCTCCTATGCACACAACGTGTTCGCTGGAATGCCCGAGACACACTAGTTAAGCTTTTCTCCTCTCGAAGCTCTATTTTCTCCAAGATTTGTCTAGGTTTAGCGGTCCGTCACGTCCCGTCCCCGTCTTCGCCGCCGTCGATCGCCCCCGCCGATCTCGTCACCGGCACCACCGTGGTGAGCCTCTTGTTATGTCCATGCTTTTCTTACTTTTATTATTGCTTTAGATAGATATTTGTCTAATTTTCTCACGTTTATTATTGCTTGTTATTATATAGTGCGATGGTTTTGATATCCGCCCACGTGGGCCCTCGTCCGGTCTACGATTCAGATGTGGTATATTATCTTTAATTTATAACTATTTGTTTTAGTGTTTATGATAGTTATGCCGACCAACCTGACATGCATAGATGTTTTATTATGTCTAGGAGGTAGTTGAACCGGAAATTCCAACCGACCCTCTTGTGGAGAGGTTAAATTTAGTTGAAGAGGAAAACATTTCGTTAAAGAAAAAATTGGAAAAAATGGAGGAGGAGAAGATGGAATTGGAGTTGCACGTTGCGAAAGTTATCGATGATCACAAGATCAAGATGGACCCTATTGTCGAGAGGTTAAATTTAGTTGAAGAAGAAAACAAATTCTTGAAGGAAAAAATAATAAAAATTGTGGACGAGAAGATGATATTGGAGTTGCATGTTGCGGATGTCGTCGATGATCACAAGATCAAGATGGATGCAATGCGGTTGAAGATTAAAAAGATTAGAAAATATGCCATTCATACCGAGGCTTGGTGTCATTATGCCGTTGGATCAATTGTTACCTTGGTTGCGATTCTGATAGCATTTGTTTTCGCGTTGAAATGTTTTACATAGTTTCGATGTGTATGGAGAGCTATATGTTGTTAGATGAGAACTATATATGTATGTACTTTGGTTTTAATGTGATGATGAGCTTTTATCCATTTGGTCACTTAATTATCTATTTATGATGTTCTGTAATGGTTTTTGACACACTTAATTATATATAAATGCACGCAGATGAACCGGCAATGGATATACGGTGACAGACACACCTCCGAGTACATTAAGGGCGTGCGTGAGTTTCTAAATGCGGCTGAGGCAAACAAGCAGAATGGTTTTATGTGTTGTCCATGCACTAAATGTGTGAATACGATGTCTTACTCTAACCGGAAAATCCTTCACTCCCACCTGCTTTACAAGGGTTTCATGCCACACTATAATGTTTGGACGAGGCACGGAGAAATAGGGGTTATGATGGAAGACGGTGAAGAAGAAGAGTACGATGACAACTATGTGCCCTCTGAATACGGTGATGCTGCAATGGGGGGAGCTGGTGAAGATCAAGAGGAACCAGACGATGTGCCCAATGATGCTGCAACGGGTGAAGCTGCTGAAGATCAAGAGGAACCAAATGATGATCTTCGCCGGGTCATTGTCGATGCAAGGACACAATGCGAAAGTCAAAAGGAGAAGCTGAAGTTCGATCGCATGTTAGAGGATCACAAAAAAGGGTTGTACCCCAATTGCGAAGATGGGAACACAAAGCTCGGTACCATACTGGAATTGCTGCAGTGGAAGGCAGAGAATGCTGTGGCTGACAAAGGATTTGAGAAGCTATTGAAAATATTGAAGAAGAAGCTTCTGAAGGATAACGAATTGCCCGACAGTACATACGCAGCAAAGAAGGTCGTATGCCCTCTAGGATTGGAGGTGCAGAAGATACATGCATGCCCTAATGACTGCATCCTCTACCGCGGTGCATACAAGGATCTGAACGCATGCCCGGTATGCGGTGCATTGCGGTATAAGATCAGACGAGATGACCCTGGTGATGTTGATGGGGAGCCCGCCAGGAAGATGGTTCCTGCGAAGGTGATGTGGTATGCTCCTATAATACCACGGTTGAAACGTTTGTTTAGAAACAGAGAGCATGCCAAGTTGATGCGATGGCACAGTGAGGACTGTAAGAAAGGCGGGAAGTAGAGAGCACCCGCTGACGGGTCGCAGTGGAGAAAAATCGAGAGAAAGTACTGGGAGGAGTTTGCAAAGGACCCAAGGAACGTATGGTTTGCTTTAAGCGCGGATGGCATTAATCCTTTCGGGGAGCAGAGCAGCAATCACAGCACCTGGCCCGTGACTCTATGTATGTATAACCTTCCTCCTTGGATGTGCATGAAGCGGAAGTTCATTATGATGCCAGTTGTCATCCAAGGCCCTAAGCAACCCGGCAACGACATTGATGTGTACCTAAGGCCATTAGTTGAAGAACTTTTACAGCTATGGAATGGAAACGGCGTACGTGCGTGGGATGAGCACAAACAGGAGGAATTTGACCTAAAGGTGTTGCTGTTCGTGACCATCAACGATTGGCCCGCTCTCAGTAACCTTTCAGGACAGACAAACAAAGGATACCACGCATGCACGCACTGTTTAGATGACACTGAAAGTATATACCTGGACAAGTGCAGGAAGAATGTGTACCTGGGCCATCGTCGATTTCTTCCGACCAACCATAAATGTTGAAAGAAAGGCAAGCATTTCAAAGGCGAGGCAGATCACCGGAAGAAGCCCGCCATGCGTACCGGTGATCATGTACTTGCTATGGTCAATGATTTACACGTAATCTTTGGAAAGGGCCCCGGCGCACTAGCTGTTCCGAATGACGATGAGGGACACGCACCCATGTGGAAGAAGAAATCTATATTTTGGGACCTACCCTACTTGAAAGACCTAGAGGTCCGCTCTTCAATCGACGTGATGCACGTGATGAAGAACCTTTGCGTGAACCTGCTAGGCTTCTTGGGCGTGTATGGAAAGACAAAAGATACAGCTGAGCCACGGGAGGACCTGCAACGTTTGCACGAAAAAGACGGCATCCCTCCGAAGCAGTATGAAGGTCCTGCCAGCTATGCTCTTACGAAAGAAGAGAAAGAAATCTTCTTTGAATGCCTGCTCAGTATGAAGGTCCCGACTGGCTTCTCGTCGAATATAAAGGGAATAATAAATATGGCAGAGAAAAATTTCCAGAACCTAAAGTCTCATGACTGCCATGTGATTATGTCGCAACTGCTTCCGGTTGCATTGAGGGGGCTTCTACCGGAAAACGTCCGATTAGCCATTGTGAAGCTATGTGCATTCCTCAATGCAATCTCTCAGAAGGTGATCGATCCAGAAATCGTACCAAGGCTAAGGAGTGATGTGGCGCAATGTCTTGTCAGTTTCGAGCTTGTGTTCCCACCATCCTTCTTCAATATCATGACACACGTCCTAGTTCATCTAGTTGACGAGATTGTCATTCTGGGGCCCGTATTTCTACACAATATGTTCCCCTTTGAGAGGTTCATGCGAGTACTAAAGAAATATGTTCGTAACCGCGCCAGGCCAGAAGGAAGCATCTCCATGGGCCATCAAACAGAGGATGTCATCGGGTTTTGTGTTGACTTCATTCCTGGCCTTAATAAGATAGGTCTCCCTAAATCGCGGTACGAGGGGAGACTGACTGGAAAAGGCACGCTTGGAAGGGACTCAATAATATGCAGGGACGGATATTCTTGGTCTCAAGCACACTACACAGTTCTACAGAACTCTACATCGGTGACCCCGTATGTTGATGAACACAAGAATAGTCTGCGCTCCAAACACCCGGAGCAGTGCGACGACTAGATTACACGTGAACACATCAGGACATTCAGCAGTTGGTTGGAAACACGTCTCAGAGGTGACAACACTGTTTGTGATGAGTTGTACTTGTTGTCCAGGGGACCATCATGGACTGTATTGATTTACAAAGGATACGAGATAAATGGGAATACATTTTACACGATTGTCCAAGATCAAAAGAGCACCAACCAAAACAGCGGTGTCCGCTTTGATGCAACAACCGAGAGGGGAAAGGACACATATTATGGTTACATAGTGGACATATGGGAACTTGACTACGGACATGATTTTAAGGTCCCTTTGTTAAAGTGCAAATGGGTCAATCTGTCAAGAGGCGGGGTACAGGTAGACCCACACTACGGAATGACAATAATGGATCTGAAAAATCTTGGATACACTGACGAACCGTTCGTCCTAGCCAATGTTGTGGCACAGGTTATCTATGTGAAGGACATGTCTACCAGACCGAGAAAAAGAAAACATAAGGAAGCGAATACATCATACGATGAGCCAAAGCGCCACATAGTTCTTTCAGGAAAAAGGGACATCCTGGGAGTGGAGGGCAAGACAGACATGTCTGAAGATTATGAAAAGTTTCATTAAATTCCTCCCTTCAAAGTCAAGGCTAACCCAATCATCCTGATAAACGATGAAGATTATCCATGGTTACGGCGCAATAAGCAAATGACACAAGCGAAGAAAAAGAGAAGAGTTTTTTCCGCAACTATTATGATGATATCATGCCAACTTTGTAACAAACGAGTATGATACCATTGTCCGTTCGTACTATTCAAATTTCAATACTACTTGCACTAACAGAGAAAGTTTGTAATTAGTTTTACCAGAAAGAATTAAAAAAATAAAGCAAATAACAAAAGAAAATAAATAATGCAGAAAACAAAACAAAAAAACTTAAAAAAAAATAGCAACAATAAGTATTTTGTTGTAAGTATAAACAAAATAAAATAAACAAAGCAACAAAGAAAATAAATAAAGGAAGTAAAATAAATAAAGCAACTCTAAATACAGCAAAAAACAACTTAGAAATAAACAAAGAAAATAAAATAAATAAAGCAATTCTAAATACAGCAAAAAACAACTTAGAAATAAATAGCAACAATAAGTATTTTGTTGTAAGTATAAACAAAATAAAATAAATAAAGCAACAAAGAAAATAAATAAAGGAAGTAAAATAAATAAAGCAACTCTAAATACTGCAAAAAACAACTTAGAAATAAACAAAGAAAATAAAATAAAAAAAGAAACTCTAAATACAGCAAAAAACAACTTAGAAATAAATAAATCAAAAAAGGAAAAAAAATTGGGCGCTGCCCAGTGAGCCTGCAAGGCCTATAGCACAGGATCCACCTGTACTATAAGGCCCAGCAAGCTCACAGGGCAGCGCGCAGAGTTAGGCCCAGAAGCCTGCATTTGAGAGGAGCTCGAGAGGGTGGGAGCAGCAGCCCTTATAAACCACTCTCGAGCTCCCTCAGCTAGCGAGGTGGGACTAAACATCCCACCGCACCCGCGCCAGAACAGGGCATTTGGTCCCGGTTGGTGGCTGAAACCGGGACTAAAGGGTGGCATTAGTCCCGGTTGGTGGCTGAAACCGGGACTAATACCCTCCTTTAGTCCCGGTTGCTGCCACCAACCGGGACTAAAGGCCCCTCCTTCCCGCCCTTTGGGCTGCTGAAAAGGGACCTTTAGTCCCGGTTGGAGGTAGCAACCGGGACTAAAGGGGTGTATTAGTCCCGGTTTCAGCCACAAACCGGGACTAATGCCCCTCCTATATAACCAGGACTTGTGAAAATTTCGCCAGTTTCCTTCTTCTGCGCCCCCGACGCCTCCCTCTCCTTCCCCGCCCCCGTCGCCCCGTCGCCGTCGCCGTCGCCCCCGTCGCCCCGTCGCCGTCGCCGTCGCCCCCGACGCCGCCCCGAAGCCGCCTCGTCGCCGTCGCCCCGCCCCGCGACCCCGTTCTGCCCCGCCCCGCGCCGTCGCCGCGCCCCGGCCCGTCGCCGTCGCGCCGCGCGCCCCGCCCTGCCGCCGTCGCGCCGCCGCGCCCCGTCGCCGTCGCGCCGCCCCGCCCAGCCGCGCGATGTGAGGGCTCCCTTTTTTTTATGTTTATATAAATATATATATTGCTGTATATATATAGTTGCTGTATATATATGTATATATATGTGTATATATTTTTTATGTTTATATAAATTGATGTATATATAGTTGTTGTATATATAGTTGCTGTATATATATATGCATGTGTATATATAGTTGTTGTATATATATGTATGTGTATATATTTTTTTTTCTTAGGAATTTGCTAAATATATATGTTAAATATATATGTATGTGTAGATAAATATTTTTTTCTTAGGAAGTTGCTGTATGTGATGTGTGTATGTGATGTATATATATGTGTATGTGGCTATATAGTTTTTTGTTTATAGATGCTAAATATATATAGAAAGTTTTATATATATGCAAAAGTTACAAATTTAGAAAAAGAAGGATAGGAAAGAAGAAAATAAGAAAGAGGAAAGAAAGAAGAAGAGGAGAGGAAGAAGAGGAGAAATAAATAAGAAGAAGAAAAAAAAAGAAAAAAAGAGGAGAAGAAGAAAGGAATAGAGGAGAAGAGAAGAGAGGTTGCCTAGCAGTCGGGGGTCTAGGGTTGTGGATCGCCGAGCATTCGGGGGTCAAAGTATTGAAGAATTCCATGACTTCATCATTTGCCAGAAGTAACCGGGGCATTTTGGTACAAAGTTATGCAAAGTTATTCTGGAACAGAGTTCCTGATAGGATAATCCGTCTTTTGTTAGGAATTATCCTATCTGGGACTCCGTTCCAAAATAACTTTGGAGAGCTTCGTACCATCATGCTACTGTTACTTTCGCCTAATGATGAAGTATTGGTTTTGTTGAATCCTTTGACACTCGACAAAATGTGACATGAGGGGGTCTAGGGTTTGTGGATCGCCGAGAAGTCGGGGGTCGAGGGGTCGAGAGAGGTTGCCTAGCTAGTGTCAAAGTATTGAAGAATTCCATGGCTTCATCATTTGCCAGAAGTAACCGGGGCATTTTGGTATGAAGTTATGCAAAGTTGTTCTGGAACGAAGTCCCTGATAGGATAATCCGTCTTTTGTTACG
>LR738715.1:795278680-795405168 GCA_902687465.1 Secale cereale
TAGCTAGGCAACCTCTCTCGACCCCTCGACCCTCGACTGCTCGGCGATCCACAACCCTAGACCCCCTCATGTCAATTATGTCTAGTGTCAAAGGATTCAACAAAACCAATACTTCATCATTAGGAGAAAGTAACAGTCGCATGATGGTACGAAGCTCTCCAAAGTGGTTTTGGAACGGAGTCCCAGAAAGGATAATTCGTAACAAAAGACGGATTATCCTATCAGGAACTTCGTTCCAGAACAACTTTGCATAACTTCGTACCAACATGCCCCGGTTACTTCTGGCAAATGATAAAGTCATGGATTTCCTCAATACTTTGACACTAGCTAGGCAACCTCTCGACCCCTCGACCCTCGGCCCCTCGACGACCCTCGGCCTCTCGACCCCTGGACCCTCGGCCTCTCGACCCCTCGACGACCCTCAGCCCCTCGGCGATCTCTCGACCCTTGATGACCCTCGGTCCCTCGACGACCCTAGACCCCCCCCCCCTAATGTCGCAGTTATCGGGGAGGGTGTATATCGAGAACGACATATCCGATAAAAAAAGAGGAAGAAGAAGAAAAAAGGAACCGCTAGAGGAGAAGATCAAAGAAAAAAAAGAAAAAGAAAAGGAGAAGAAGAGAAAATTTCTCTTCTTCTCCTCTTTTTTTTCTTCTTTTTTCTTCTTCTTATATATTTCTCCTCTTCTTCCTCTCCTCTTCTTCTTTCTTTCCTCTTTCTTATTTTCTTCTTTCCTATCCTTCTTTTTCTAAATTTGTAACTTTTGCATATATAAAGCTTTCTATATATATTTAGCATATATAAACAAAAAACTATATAGCCACATACACATATATATACATCACATACACATCACATACAACAACTATACATCACAATTGTAACTATCTATATATAAACAAAAAACATTCTATGAAAAAAAAAATTAACATATATATTTAGCAAATTCCTAAGAAAAAAAATATATACACATACAAAATATATATACAACAACTATATACACATAAACACATATACACATATACACATATATATATACAACAACTATATACAGCAACTATATACACATATACACATATACACATATATATACACATACAAAAGATATATACACATACAAAAAAAATCCCTCACATCGCGACGGCGCGGGGCGGGGCGACGGCGACGGGGCGCGGGGCGGGGCGGCGCGACGGCGCTGGGCGGGGCGGGGCGGGGGCGCGGGACGGGGCGACGGCGACGGGGCGGCGTCGGGGGCGACGGCGACGGCGCGACGGCCTGGGCGACAGAGGCGGGGAAGGAGAGAGGAGGCGTCGGGTGCGGGGAAGGAGCGAAGTGAATGAAATTTTCGCAAGTGCTGATTATATAGAAGGGGCATTAGTCCCGGTTCGTGGCACCAACCGGGACCAATGCCCCCCTTTAGTCCCGGTTGGTGCCACCAACCGGGACCAAATGTCCCTTTTCAGCAGCCCAAAGGGCGGGAAGGAGGGGCCTTTGGTCCCGGTTGGTGGCACCAACCGAGACTAAAGGGGGGTATTAGCCCCGGTTGGTGCCACGAACCGGGACCAAAGGTGGGTATTGGTCCCGGTTCGAGCCACCAACTGGGACCAATAGTCTGTGCACAGCGGCGTGGTGGTGGGAGTTTAGTCCCACTTCGCTAGCTGAGAGCGCCCATCACCTGTTTATAAGCCCCGCTGCCTCCTGCATCTCGAACTCCTCTTAACTGCAGGCCTAAGGGCCTAAACTGACACTGCTTTGCCTGTGGGCTTGCTGGGCTTTCTACGGGCCTGAATCCTGGCCCATGGTTGGGTTTCTAATCGTATTAAGGCCGTGTTGGCCCAGTAGGTGGCATTTTTTTTCTTTGTTGCTTTATTTTTTAGTTTTGTTTCTACTTTCAACAAAATACTTACTGTTGCTATTTTTATTTATTTGTTTTCTTTGTTGCTTTATTTATTTTATTTTGTTTCTACTTACAACAAAATACTTATTGTTGCTATTTTTTTTTGCACGTTTTTTTGTTTTGTTTTCTGCATTATTTATTTTCTTTTGTTTTTTGCTTTATTTTTTAATTCTTTCTGGTATAACCAATTACAAACTTTCTGTTAGAGCAAGTAGTATTCAAATTTGAATAGTTTAAATTTGAAATTATTTGTTTTCTTTGTTGCTTTATTTATTTTATTTTGTTTCTACTTAGAATGAAATACTTATTGTTGCTATTTTTTATTTTTTTTGCAAGTTTTTTTTTTGTTTTCTGCAGTATTAATTTTCTTTTGTTTTTTGCTTTTTTTTAATTCTTTCTGGTAAAACCAATTACAAACTTTCTGTTAGTGCAAGTAGTATTGAAATTTGAATAGTACAAACGGACAATGGTATCATACTCGTTTGTTACAAAGTTGGCATGGTATCATCATAATAGTTGCGGAAAAAGTCTTCACTTTTTCTTCGCTTGTGTCATTTGCTTATTGCGCCGTAACAATGGATAATCTTCATCGTTTATCAGGATGCTTGGGTCAGCCTTGACTTTGAAGGGAGGAATTTCATGAAACTTTTCATAATCTTCAGACATGTCTATCTTGCCCTCCACTCCCAGGATGTCCCTTTTTCCTGAAAGAACTATGTGGCGCTTTGGCTCATCGTATGATGTATTCGCTTGCTTATCTTTTCTTTTTCTTGGTCTGGTAGACATGTCCTTCACATAGATAAGCTGTGCCACATCATTGGCTAGGACGAACGGTTCATCAGTGTATCCAAGATTTTTCTGATCCACTGTTGTCATTCCGTACTGTGGGTCTACCTGTACCCCGCCTCCTAACAGATTGACCCATTTGCACTTAAACAAAGGGACCTTAAAATCATGTCCGTAGTCAAGTTCCCATATGTCCACTATGTAACCATAATATGTGTCCTTTACCCTCTCGGTTGTTGCATCAAAGCAAACACCGCTGTTTTGGTTGGTGCTCTTTTGATCTTGGACAATCGTGTAAAATGTATTCCCATTTATCTCGTATCCTTTGTAAATCAATACAGTCGAAGATGGTCCCCTGGACAACAAGTACAACTCATCACAAACAGTGTTGTCACCTCTGAGACGTGTTTCCAACCAACTGCTGAAAGTCCTGATGTGTTCACATGTAATCCAGTCATCGCACTGCTCCGGGTGTTTGGAGCGCAGACTGTTCTTGTGTTCATCGACATACGGGGTCACTAATGTAGAGTTCTGTAGAACTGTGTAGTGTGCTTGAGACCAAGAATATCCGTCCCTGCATATTATTAAGTCCCTTCCAAGCGTGCCTTTTCCAGTCAGTCTCCCCTCGTACCGCGATTTAGGGAGACCTATCTTATTAAAGCCAGGAATGAAGTCAACACAAAACCCGATGACATCCTCTGTTTGATGGCCCATGGAGATGCTTCCTTCTGGCCTGGAGCGGTTACGGACATATTTCTTTAGGACTCCACTGAACCTCTCAAAGGGGAACATATTGTGTAGAAATACGGGCCCCGGAATGACAATCTCGTCGACTAGATGAACTAGGACGTGTGTCATGATATTGAAGAAGGATGGTGGGAACACAAGCTCGAAACTGACAAGACATTGCGCCACATCACTCCTTAGCCATGGTACGATTTCTGGATCGATCACCTTCTGAGAGATTGCATTGAGGAATGCACATAGCTTCACAATGGCTAATCGGACGTTTTCCGGTAGAAGCCCCCTCAATGCAACTGGAAGCAGTTGCGTCATAATCACATGGCAGTCATGAGACTTTAGGTTCTGGAACTTTTTCTCTGCCATATTTATTATTCCCTTTATATTCGACGCGAAGCCAGTCGGGACCTTCATACTGAGCAGGCATTCAAAGAAGATTTCTTTCTCTTCTTTCATAAGAGCATAGCAGGAAGGACCTTCATACTGCTTCGGAGGGATGCCGTCTTTTTCGTGCAAACGTTGCAGGTCCTCCCGTGCCTCAGCTGTATCTTTTGTCTTTCCATACACGCCCAAGAAGCCTAGCAGGTTCACGCAAAGTTTCTTCGTCACGTGCATCACGTCGATTGAAGAGCGGACCTCTAGGTCTTTCCAGTAGGGTAGGTCCCAAAATATAGATTTCTTCTTCCACATGGGTGCGTGTCCCTCAGCGTCATTCGGAACAGCTAGTGCGCCGGGGCCCTTTCCAAAGATTACGTGTAAATCATTGACCATAGCAAGTACGTGATCACCGGTACGCATGGCGGGCTTCTTCCGTTGATCTGCCTCGCCTTTGAAATGCGTGCCTTTCTTTCGACATTGATGGTTGGTCGGAAGAAATCGACGATGGCCCAGGTACACATTCTTCCTGCACTTGTCCAGGTATATACTTTCAGTGTCATCTAAACAGTGCGTGCATGCGTGGTATCCTTTGTTTGTCTGTCCTGAAAGGTTACTGAGAGCGGGCCAATCGTTGATGGTCACGAACAACAACGCCTTTAGGTCAAATTCCTCCTGTCCGTGCTCATCCCACGCACGTACAACGTTTCCATTCCACAGCTGTAAAAGTTCTTCAACTAATGGCCTTAGGTACACATCAATGTCGTTGCCGGGTTGCTTAGGGCCTTGGATGAGAACTGGCATCATAATGAACTTCCGCTTCATGCACATCCAAGGAGGAAGGTTATACATACATAGAGTCACGGGCCAGGTGCTGTGATTGCTGCTCTGATCCCCGAAAGGATTAATGCCATCCGCGCTTAAAGCAAACCATACGTTCCTTGGGTCCTTTGCAAACTCCTTCCAGTACTTTCTCTCGATTTTTCTCCACTGCGACCCGTTAGCGGGTGCTCTCAACTTCCCGTCTTTCTTACGGTCCTCACTGTGCCATCGCATCAACTTGGCATGCTCTCTGTTTCTAAACAAACGTTTCAACCGTGGTATTATAGGAGCATACTGATATGTCCAAAATGCATCACTATTTTGTATCATAATTTATCCTTATTCATTGATATATTTCACGTTACGGTGATGTTCTTATGTTGTTTTGGTCTATTTTACACAGTTTGCAAACTCTCCGATGCAGGAACAGCAGACGCGGGATTCAGCAGTAAAAAGTGGATGCTGAGTTGCTGAAGAAGAATACCTCCAAATTACCTGAAAATTGACGGGAGATATTTTTCAGATGAATCACGAAGACACGCAAAAGGGGAGCCAGAGGGGGGCCACAGGGTGCCTAGGCGGCCTGGGGGCGCGCCCCCCCTGGCCGCGCCGGGGGGGCGCCTGGAGCCCCTTGCCCACCTCCGGATGCCCCCTTTTGCCTATATACTCTCCGTTCTCCGAAAACCCTAAAAAGAAGACTTTTTACGGAGTTCCGCCGCCGCTCCGAGGCGGAAACCTACAGAGAAGAAAAGGGCATCTCCGGTGGGCAGATTCCGCCGGGGAGATCACATCCCGGAAGGGGAGATCGTCGCCATCGTCATCACCATCGTCACGGGCATCATCGAGATCATCATCAACATCATCCCCAACACCAGCACCATCTCCATCTTCATCCAAATCTCATCTTACAATCGCAACTCGTGTTGTAACTTGTACTACCTATCCTCTCTACTCCATCGGTGTTGATTACTACTTTGTGGTGAATGCTATTGAGTTTTGTTGGAGAAATATTATTATGTCCAGATTGTTTATCACATATTTATCCCCACTGATCATGATCTCTTTTATGTCTCGTGAGTAGTTACCTTAGTTCTTGAGGACATGGGGAAATTCTTGTTGTTAGTAGTCATATGCTGTTGAAGTAATATGTGTTGTTTGATACTTAAGTTGTGTTGTCATTCTACTAGTGGTGTTGTGTGAGTCGAACACCCAACACTTCGCCTTATTAAGGACCTAGGAGAATACATTGTGTATAAAGAATGCTTATGGTGGGTTGCCGAAGTGACAAAAACTTGAACCCTAGTTCGCACGCTTTTGCATAAGGGAATAATGGATCCTCGATCGTATTGCTATGGTTAGGCTTTTGCCTTAAATTCTATCTTGTATTTGCGGTTGCTTGCAAGGTGTTTAATCATAAGAGTGCACTCATCTTAGTCTAGAGAGTGTACTAGCATAGATCCACCCACTCAACAATTATCAACACATAACATAGTATCGATACGGAATATGGTGAAAGCACATGACTACCTCTCCCGTGTGTCCTCAGGAACGCTTTAGTATTTATAAGTTCAGTTGCTAGGCCTCTCCTTTGCTAAGAAAGGATTGGGCCACTTGTTACTCTCAGTACCTTTTACATTACTTGCTTTTACTTTCCTGTAGCTTATACCGAGAAAACCCCTAAAAGTTATCTTTCAGTGCTTGCAGTAAATTCTTGCTCAGAATCGCTTACCAATACCTTCTGCTCCTCGTTGGGTTCGACACTCTTACTTATCGAAAACGCTGCAATAGATCCCTTACGGTTGTGGGTCATAACATACCACATCACCTTCGCAGGAACCCTCTTCCTGGCGGACTCGCCATCAACATCACCAGGGTCATCTCGTCTCATCTTATACCGCAATGCACCGCATACCGGGCATGCGTTCAGATCCTTGTATGCACCGCGGTAGAGGATGCAGTCATTAGGGCATGCATGTATCTTCTGCACCTCCAATCCTAGAGGGCATACGACCTTCTTTGCTGCGTATGTACTGTCAGGCAATTCGTTATCCTTCGGAACCTTCTTCTTCAATATTTTTAGTAGCTTCTCAAATACTTTGTCAGCCACAGCATTCTCTGCCTTCCACTGCAGCAATTCCAGTACGGTACCGAGCTTTGTGTTGCCATCTTCGCAATTGGGGTACAACCCTTTTTTTTGATCCTCTAACATGCGATCGAACTTCAGCTTCTCCTTTTGACTTTTGCATTGTGTCCTTGCATCGACAATGACCCGGCGGAGATCATCATTTGGTTCCTCTTGATCTTCGGCAGCTTCACCCGTTGCAGCATCATTCGGCACATCGTCTGGTTCCTCTTGATCTTCACCAGCTCCCCTCATTGCAGCATCACCGTATTCAGGGGGCACATAGTTGTCATCGTACTCTTCTTCTTCGCCGTCTTCCATCATAACCCCTATTTCTCCGTGCCTCGTCCAAACATTATAGTGTGGCATGAAACCCTTGTAAAGCAGGTGGGAGTGAAGGATTTTCCGGTTAGAGTAAGACATTGTATTCCCACATTTAGTGCATGGACAACACATAAAACCATTCTGCTTGTTTGCCTCAGCCGCATTTAGAAACTCATGCACGGCCTTAATGTACTCGGAGGTGTGTCTGTCACCGTACATCCATTGCCGGTTCATCTGCGTGCATTATATATAATTTAGTGTGTCAACCATTACAGAACATCATAAATAGATAATTAAGTGACCAAATTAATAAAAGTTCATCATCACATTAAAACCAAAGTACATACATATATAGTTCTCATCTAACAACATATAGTTATCCATACACATCGAAACTATGTAAAACATTTCAATGCGAAAACAAATGCGATCATAATCGCAACCAAGGTAACAATTGATCCAACGGCATAATGATACCAAGCGTCGGTATGAATGGCATATTTTCTAATCCTTCTAATCTTCAACTGCATTGCATCCATCTTGATCTTGTGATCATCGACGACATCCGCAACATGCAACTCCAATATCATCTTCTCGTCCTCAATTTTTTTTATTTTTTCCTTCAACAATTTGTTTTCTTCTTCAACTAAATTTAACCTCTCGACAATAGGGTCCATCTTGATCTTGTGATCATCGATGACTTCCACAACATGCAACTCCAATTCCATCTTCTCCTCCTCCATTGTGTCCAATTTTTTCTTTAAGGCAATGTTTTCCTCTTCAACTAAATTTAACCTCTCCACAAGAGTGTCGGTTGGAATTTCCGGTTCAACTACCTCCTAGACATAATAAAACATCTATGCATGTCAGGTTGGTCGGCATAACTATCATAAACACTAAAACAAATAGTTATAAATTAAAGATAATATACCACATCCGAATCGTAGACAGGACGAGGGCCCATGTGGGCGGATATCAAATCCATCGCACTATATAATAACAAGCAATAATAAACGTAAAAAAATTAGACAAATATCTATCTAAAGCAATAATAACAAGCAATAATAAAAGTAAGAAAAGCATGGATATAACAAGAGGCTCACCACGGTGGTGCCGGTGACGAGATCGGCGGGGGCGATCGACGGCGGCGAAGACGGGGACGGGACGTGACGAACCGCTAAACCTAGACAAATCTCAGAGAAAATAGAGCTTCGAGAGGAGAATAGTTTAACTAGTGTGGCTCGGGCATTCCATCGAACACGTTGTGTGCATAGGAGGTGAGCTAGAGCACCACTAACCCCTCTCCCCCTCGGCTAGAAAAAAAAACAGAGCAGTGTGCTCTGCTCTTGAGTGAGGGGGTATATATAGGCACCTCATTGGTCCCGGTTGGTGCTACAAACCGGGGCTAAAGGGGTGCCTTTGGTCCCGGTTCATGCCACCAACCGGGACCAATGGTGGTGGGCCAGGAGCAAGACCCATTGGTCCCGGTTCGTCGCACCAACCGGGACTAAAAGGTCCAGACGAACCGGGACTAATGGCCCACGTGGCCCGGCCGGCCCCCTGGGCTCACGAACCGGGTCCAGTGCCCCCATTGGACCCGGTTCTAGATTGAACCGGGGCTAATGGGCTAGACAGGCCTGGACCAAAGCCCTGTTTTCTACTAGTGAATCCAAAGAAATCTCAAAGGGGAAACTCAATTCATCACAAGATAGAGAGGGGAAAACACCATATGATCGAACTATATTAACAAAGCCCCTGATACATCATGATCGTGCCATCAAGAACACGAGAGAGAGAGAGAAAGAGATGCAACAAATAGCTACTGGTACATACCCTCAGCCCCGAGGGTGGACTACTCCCTCCTCATCATGGTGGCCGCCGGGATGATTAAGATGGCCACCGGTGATGATTTCCCCCTCTGGCGGAGTGCTGGAAAGGCCTCTAGATTGGATCTCGTGGACTATAGAGCCTTGCGGCGGCGGAACTTCTGATCTAGGTCTGCCTCGACGGGTTTTGGAATATTTGGGAATTTATATGGTAAAGAGGGGGTGCGGCAGGCCACCAAGGTGGGCACAACCCACTTGGGGGCGCCCTAGTGGGTAGTGCCCCCCTCAGGGCACCCCCCAGGTGCTGCTTCAGCCCATTGGGTGTCTTCTGGCCCATAAAAATTCTCCAAAAAGTTTCGTGGTGTTTGGACTCCGTTTGATATTGATTTACTGCGATGTAAAAAACATGCAGAAAACAACAACTGGCACTTGGCACTATGTCAATAGGTTAGTACTAAAAAATGATATAAAATGACTATAAAATGATTGTAAAACATCCAAGAATGATAATATAACAGCATGGAACAATAAAATTTTTATAGATACGTTGTACACGTATCAGCATCCCCAAGCTTAATTCCTGCTCGTCCTCGAGTAGATAAATGATAAAAATAGAATTTTTGATGTGGAATGCTGCCTATCATGTCATATCATATTCTTTTCTTTATAGTATGGACATTTGGACTTGTATATGGTTCAAAGCAATAGTCTAGTTTTGACATGAGATTTAAATACTCAAGTATATCAACAAGCAACCATGTCTTTCAGAATATCGAATGCTAAAGAACGTTATCCCTACATGATCATATAGTCTTGCCATGCTCTGTCTTCCTAGCTCAAAGTATAAATCATGTACTACCCCGGTGTCAGCCAATGAATTGGTTCATTGTTTTTAACGCGCTTCAACATTTTCAACTCTCACGCAATACATGAGCGCAAGCCATGGATATAGCAATATAGGTGGAATAGAATGTGGTGGTAGTAGACAAAAGAAGGGAAGAAAGTCTCACATCAACTAGGCAAACTAATGGACTATGGAGATGTCCATCAATCGATATCAATGTGAGGAGTAGGGATTGCCATGCAGCAGAGGCACTAAGAGCTATAAGTGTACGAAAGCTCAGTATGAAACTAAGTGGGTATGCATCTAATCCTGTAATGAAAATTCCCACTAGTATATGAAAGTGATAACATAGGAGACTCTCCATATGAAACACATGGTGCTACTTTGAAGCACAAGAGTGGTATTTGCATGCCCCTTCTCTTTTTTCTTTCATTCATCATTTTTTTCCTTTTTTTTCTTTCCTTTTTTCTTTTCTTTTTTTCTTTTTTTTCTTTTAGTCCGGAGTCTCATCCCGACTTGTTGGGGAATCATGGTCTCCATCATTCTATCATCATTGGGTCATGCTCTAATAATGGATAATGATGATCATCACACTTATATTTACTTATAACTCAAAAGAAATAAAAATTACAACTCGATACCTATAACATAGTATGACTCTATATGATGAAAAACAAATGCTCAAGTCAACTATATGATGGAAATGCATGGCAATATATCTCAGAATGGCTATGGAAATGTTGTAATAGGTAGGTATGGTGGCTGTTTTGAGGAAGGTTTTTATTATATCCTTCTTGGATATCTCTGTGACCAACTTTCATGTGTTGCTTTTGATAAGCTCAAACAAATATAAGTGCAGAACATGAGCATAATATTTTCTTCTCTCAAATTAATCTAAGTGAAGAAAGAGAGAGTTTCTTCAAAAATACTAAAGCACACCGTGCTCAAAAAGATATAAGTGAAGCACTAGAGCAACGGTGCTAGAAAAGAGCTTCTTTGACGGGATGCGAATGCCGCTTATCTAGCTTTTCCGGCAACTATTTTGGCGTTCTATTTTATTTAAAAACTTTCAAATCTAAGTATTTTATTAAAACAGCAAGCAAACAAAATAAAATGACATATCAAGAATAGCACATCTCATGCGAAGAAGCAAAACTTAAGATCATCCGATACTAACCAATAATTGTTGATGAAGAAAGGTGGGATGCCTATCAAGGCATCCCCATGTCACACCCTGATTTTCATGCAACATTGCTTAAGCTAGTAATCATGCTAAAAATGTGGTTTTACAAAAAACTTTTGAGTGTTTTTGATCTTGCTTGATTGGTTTTATGTTTGCTGTTTGCTAGTGCTCTAAAAATCAAATAAATCCTCCAACTCTTATACTTCATCTCCTTGATCCAAAACCTTTTCCCAATGATCATGCCATGTGTATAGAACAGTATTGTATTTTCTTATAAAAATATTTTGGCCAAATAGCATTTTCTAAAATTAGTTTTCCAAAAACCCCTGAATTGAGGTTTGCACTACAAGTACCTTATTTAGGGTGTGAAAAATCTTTCAAAAAGTATATTTGAATCCTATTAAGTATAGGACTCCCAGAAACAACAAAATTATAATTTTAAAAGTTATTTTTATATTTTATTTAAAGGCTTTTTCTTAAGGCCAGAAATGGTCTTTAATAGGGAAAAATTATTTAACTATTTCAAAAATATTTGCCAAAATTCAGGGAAACTCATAGGACATATATTGTCCATATATAAGAGTTTCAACACATGGTCATGTTCAAAATATTGGACAAATCCTTCCAAAACCCTTTCTGGATATTTCAAGCTTTTGAAATATTTACAAAGGAAATATTCTCCAAAAATTCCAGGGAAATCCAATCATGTCAAATGTGACATATTTGATGATCTTACAAAGCCTCATGCCTTGAAGATCAAGGAATCATCATCTAATCCCCTCAAGACCATTTCTGTCCATTTTGAAGTTTGAGCAACTTTAGATTGCCAAACTTGTCCAAATGCTCTCAAACTTGGTGCACATGCTAAAATGGTGTAATTATGCATCTATGTCAAATGGCACAAGTTTTGGAGAAGCATAACTTGATCTAAGTGCCCCAAAACCATTTATGTTCAAATTCAAATTTGAACAACTTTACATTACCAACTTTTTATCTGGAGCTTCAAACTTTGTGGGCATGATCATAACCCCAAATGATGACACTACACCAAGTGGTGCATCAAGGGGAGATGATTAGCTTAACTCAAACATGGTGAAACCATTTCTGTTGATTTCTAGGGTTCACCAAAGTTACATTGGCAACTTTGCCCAAATGAGCTCAAACTTGACGAAAGGCCCTAATTATATGTGACATTTGATCCTTTGTAGTCTCATGTCAAGTGGAGCTATTTTGCTTGCCCAAAACATGATCAAACACCTTCTGCCATTTTTCCTAAACCATTGTTTGTACCCCTTTCACTATTCCCCTCTACCTCAATTTCTTACCACAGGTAAACCTGATCATCCTCTACCTCCTGTAACTTCCCCATGTCCCCAGCTCAATGATTGAGGGGTGAAAACCCCATTTTTACTCCCCTGGAGAGCAGCAGTCTCGTTCCTCCTCACCTCCCTCCTCATTCCAGTGGCTCCCCAGGGCATCCAAGACCATCACACGTTTCTTTACTACTCCCCTGACCTCCTAGACAACATTGGGCATGATGGACGCGACCAGAGCGGTGAGGGCACGGCCGTGCCGGCCATACGGGTGCTCTGGAGCGCGCTACAGTGCGCTCCCGCACTATAGCCGCGTCCTGCCAGAGGCACCCGACAGCCTGGGGCGTCGGGATCGTTTCTCCCGAGGTGCCCTCGATGTCCGCGACCTGCAGGCCTATCGGCCCTATCCTCCCCTGCCCTCCTTCTCCCTCCGCGAGCTCGCCCGAGCGCGTCCATGGACGTCGCTCACGGTGCACCGCGGCCGCATCTATTTAAGCCACCCCCGAACATCTCTCTCGTCTTGGTTAGATCCTCCTCTCTCCCGCGAACTACCTGGACAAGCTACCTCTCCCCCTGGTGCTCTCTTCCCCTCTCCATGGCCGAAGTGTCGCCGTTAGCCTCCTCCTAAATTCACTCCTTGTGGCCTCTCCCTATCCACCTAACCATCACCAGAGCCTCGCACGCTCTCCCTTGAGCCTCCCCGCGCTCCGCCCCATTCCCCCTGTGGCCGTAGCACCATACCCCTCTTCGCCGTCACCCATCGACGCCGCGCCAGGCGTTCCTCCTCTTCCCAAGCCCCTCCACGGGCGTGAAGCACATGGGCGGATGCGCCTCGCCACCCTGAGCACTCCGGTGCGCAGAACGCCGGCGGGGACTCCCTGGGTCGCCGACGCGGTCGGCGGCCGAGCTCCTCCGCCCCGCTCCTGTCACGGGCGGGAGGAGGGAGACGGTCCTGCAAGGAGGCCCCACAAGTCAGCGACCCCAACGCTGGGCCCGCCGAATTTTAAGTGGAGGCGGGGCAAGGAGACGCCGCTTCCCCCGCGCGGAGGCGCACTCTGCCAGGACGCCTTCGGCGTCACCACCTCTCCCCGCGCAGCCGAGCCGCTGGGCCGGCCCACCGTCTGTCCCTCGCCCTGCGCGCAGTAAAGAGGTATAACCCTTTTTCCTTTTCTTTTTCTTTGCCAGACAACTTCAAAAACCCACAAATAATTCAAATGAACTCCAAATCACATGATTCAAATTTCTGGTAGTTTCTAAAATTATGATCTACCTGTTGGTGCAGCATGCACATTTTTCCAGAAACCTTTTCTTCACTAATAATTATCAAATGCCATTCTTCCATTTTCTGTGATGAACTTTAGAAAATCACAGAGAGCTAAAATTTGATCCAAATGAAGTGGTTCAAATTCCTAGATGCTTGTTATATCCAAACTTAGTTTTGGAACATTTTTATTAATACTTTCTATACCCCACCAAATAATGAGCCATTTCTTCATATTTATCAGCTTTGCAAAATCCTAGGAAATTTATTTGAATTCCAAATCCAGTGAAACCAACTCCTAGATGCTTCTAAAATCATGACTTGATGGATAGGTGCCCTTGCTCATTGTTCAAGAATATATTTCTGTACCCTTCATTCAAATCCATAAATCCCTTGGTTCCATCATATTGAAATGATCCAAACTATCCATTGATCCAATGCCTATGAAACCACCTTGGTCATTTCTCATATGACCAGAGGTATCCTAGAAAAGTCCAACTCCTATGTTTAGAGCACTTTTATTTTTGCTTTGATTGTGTTGCTTATTAAGATTGTTTCCATCTTTAGTTGACGAAATAAGCGGAGTACTCGGAGATGGACCAGAAGGTTTGAAGACTCGGAAGAATAAGGCAAGCAGCCCTTTGACCATGTTCGAGAAACCTTTTTATGCATGTCTCGTAGCACCTTATTATCAATGCATCGGAATCATGTAGAAGAGGTGACCACTTTGGTTGCTACCTTTGTTACCTTACTATTGAAACTTGCATCAAAGATGACCCTACCTTCCTATGAGGGTTATGTGGGTGGGAGTAGATAGATTTATGCTATAGTAGTTGGCTACGCAAAATGGGTCAGGGTTATGCATTGAGTGAAACAAGTGTGGTAAGACATACTTGCAGATAACCTAGTGGGTGCCACTAATGCCCCTGGAAGATGATGAGAACTAGGGCACTACTTGGTGAAGAAGTAGTGTACCGAGGCTTGATGAGAGTGTTGTTTACAGAGATGGATTAGATTTATGTGTGACTACCATCCCAACCAAACATGCGCAACCACTCTACCCTTATATGGGAAAGGGCATTATTGATTACCTAGGTCGATACTAGCATGTTGCCCTCATTACTAGTGACGGGGGTGACATGAGGTCACTCTCGGGACGGGGTCGTGCTTGGAAAGGCGGCCATGACTGTCTTTATAGGGCACCGGACACACCGTTGGTACCCCGTGCTTGTGGTATGTGATGAATATGGGAGCGAGTCTCCACAATTATTAAGATGTGAAATGTGGGGCACTTGGGTTGCTACCAATCGAGTTGACTCTGTCTTAGTGTAGTCTAGGGAAAGATAGTGATCGGGTGCTTACCCCGGGTACTTGAGGTACCGCGGGTCGTGGATGACACGGAAGTTCCCCGGATCTTGTGGGTAAAGTGTGCAACCTCTGCAGAGTGTCAAACTATTCGAATAGCCGTGTCCGCGGTCCAGGACAATTGGGTGGTGCTACTTAGACTATGTCCATAAGTTTCTGGGAAACGACACGGTATGGTGGATCTGTTGATGTGATTGTGAGAAAGTCACAATGAGTTTGAGCATGAGTTGATTACAACTCTTTCTCGATAATGATGTCCGTGACCTCCTGATACTTGTTGCAGATACATGCATGTCCATGTTATATGTTGATCATACTTGCATAAGAAAAACTAGCTTTCCGCAAAACTGCCAATCTAGTAGTAGAGCCTTGCATTATTATTCTGTTATCACACTTGGGTTGCTTGGGAGTACATTCAAAGTACTCATTGGCTTGCCACTTGTTATTTTATTGGCCAGGCATGAGAGAACGGGTATGACGAAGATTTCTTGGTGACGAGCATGCGAGCTAGGATACTTCCCAGTCAGAATGCCTGTAGGGTTAAGGAAGATGGCACGGGTCCAAGTTGTAATTGAAGATTTCCACTGCGATCATATATTCAAGACTTGACCATTATGGTCCTATTTGTGTAATACGATATGTATGGATGTAAGACTCTTGTTATTCAGCTTCTGTGTGTTCAGTGAGCATTGATCTCTGGGATCACTGTAAACGTGCATTCGGTGATCACGACTTACGAGTCGGGGTTCCCACAGAGCTGGCATCAGAGCCATCCTGACTGTAGGAAGCCTTAGTTAGCATGGTCGTTAGTTAGGGTAAAACTATTTCCAAAACTATTACTAGATTTCAAAACTATCTATACTTCTCTTCCCTTCTCAGTTTTTCGAAAACGAGGCTATACTTGATCTCTTCCCCTTCAAAACCTTGTTCGCTAGAACCCTTATGCCCTTGACCAATGGATTTTCTGTAATCCTCGTGGAGTGCACCTTGCCAAACACTCACCCACCTCTTCTGAACGCAAGATTGGTGACACCACAACAAGACGATGCCAACAAAGGATACATCCTCGAGGAATGAAGACATGAAGACCCAGAAGGTGGTGTCATCCTTGACACTGCCCCGAGATGATGCAACCCCAGCCTACGATGACCATGGCATGAGTTATGCAAGATAATGATATACCTCGCTAATAGAGTAACCTTGTCACTACCGTTGTTGTATCGGCAGCCACCGGTGGATGAGAACCTCGCCATTTGGTCCGCCTCACTATAGTGAGCAGGAAAACGGTTCTCTTCGTCCCCCGCTCTAGGCGTCGATGTTTACATCAACGAAACCGACATGTTGGACCTCTATTACGCCTTGTTATTGTCATTGCATACGGATTGCCTACCTGGTACCCTCGACGTCCCAGAAGGCACAAGGGGTCCTCATGATTTAAGAGACAAGAGAAGACCAAGTCAACGCCAGCTGCAAGGAGACACCTTCACCGCATCACCTCATCAGGCGAGAAGTTGTTGAAGGTTCTCCAGGATCAACCCGAATCGTACGTCAAACAACTACATGGGACATAGTAACACCTGAGGAAAGCTCAGATGACTGCACGAGGCACAAGTCATGACACTGAGTCCGAGAACCCCTAGGGTAGACGAGTTGTGTACCCCCTATTCGCAGTCGAGTCCGTAAGATGGTTCTAATAGAACCATGATTGTGTGTTGTTTGCTTTTATTTGTTTGTGTTTTGATATAAGTCGCACTTTTGCCCTAGGCAACAAGTGCATGGCTATATCACCTTCCTTGCCTTGTTTCTTTTGTTTCGGCCTTTTTGCACCTGTTTGTTTGCACCTGCACTATAGAACCCCCTTTAGGCATTTCCCTCCTCTACGCTACTTTCTCCCTCTCTTCTCTCTCCCCGACTGAAGACCTGCAAGACAAGATGCACCAAGGATTCTACCTCGGCAACCAACTGGCACTGAAGACTTCTACTACAACCTCCGTGACCAAGTGCAACCCCGTAGAATTATGTTTAACCCTCCAGACTAGTAACCCATTCCTAGACCCTTGAGACTTCACGAGACACTCCAGCACGAACCCTTAACCATGTGCTTAACCCATAGAATTGCAAGAGAACCTGTTAAGCCTTTGTAACCTTGCACAACACTGGGTTCGTAAAGGGGCTAGTGGACACAGTGAACAAGCACGTTGTCATCCTAGTATAGCACGAGAACTGACGATGCCATAGATAGACCAATTTGAGGATATAAGACAGATGACTTGGTGGCTTTATATCAGTGACTTCGAGGAACTATCTGAGACCTTGATGGATTGTGAGATTTCATATTGGTGGGATCATGACCTTGGGGAAGCATGTAGGAATTCTCGGCGGGTGTGAGATTTGGATGTAAGTAAGTGAATCTTGTTGGGTATAGATGCTAGATATGTCTGCATGGTTCGGAGTAAATTGGATTTAGACCGATGATCCTGATCATGATACCATGCTTCTCGGTGGACAATAAACTAGGAGATTGGATTATTTGTAGGCGTTAATTTAGGGATCTATATAATCATGACCTTGGAGTTTACTTGACCCGAATGTTGGGAATTTGGTGGACTTACTATCGTAATGCATAGTCCTTCCAAGTATTGGGTATTATAGGGACTTGAGATCTTGTGGAACACCGTAGACCTCGGATTTGTATAATTTGTTGGATTATGTGGTGATTGATGGAAATTACCGGGCTATTGGAGTTGACCTATAGGAAGGAAACAAAATCTTGGAGTGGCACATGACGTGTTTCCTTAGAATAGAGATGTATCATCGTGAGCCTTGCAAGAATAGGTTGAGCACTTGGATTGTGGTGTTTAATTTAAGCTTAGCAGCTTCTATTACCTACCCATGGATTTTAGGGGTAGACATACATATGGATTTGGGGATCGTAGGCAAGTAAAATTTTGTTAGACCGTCTCTTGAGAGTCATGAGGATATGTATGGCATGAGTGGTGATTGAAGTTGGTCTATGCGAGAATATGCTTTTTCGTTCGGAGTACTAGATAGAGCTATTGTCATCTCAGAAACCGTGCTTAAGGATAAGATAATCAACGTTCACTCACTCACTAGAATCCTTGAAACCCTTAAGCCCCTCCAAGCCACAACCTGGTCAGATTCCGACCATGGGCCTTTGCTCTAAGTCAGGAAGTCATCTGCAAATACTCAACGGAGACCACCACCAATACCCCGGCCTACCTTACGTACCCCCATAGATCTCATGGAGTAATTGGACAAGTTGGGTAACATCATTATTTGATGGCCTACTTGTCTGCCCGAAGACAAGAGAAGAGACGGACAGCTGGATAGAAGATATTTGAAAACCGCCCTGTCAAGAAGGATGAACTACACCGATCACCATCATCAAGAAGTGAACTCCTGCATCCAAGACCGGGTGTATTTGCAAACCACTCCTCTCGAAGGAACCGAGCATTTCCGTGTCGAAGGAACGCTCACACCAAGATTTATCGACCTTTCTTCAAGGCCACTGCAAGACAAATAGTAGACGGCTCCCAGCTAGACTTACCACCGGAGATACTCTCCGTGCACCAATTTTCCACGAGTCACCACCCTGGAAGTACTTCTTACTTCATCTCAACCTAACCTACGCAAGAGACCCCTCAGCAACCTGCATCAAAGAGGGTAACAAGCAAGAAGCCACACCACCAAGTACTTCAAGATTCCATGGAGCACCACTCGGAAGCAGAATCAACAAGAATTAGTGAAGACTACCCCATATCCAAGACTCCGTATTTCCTTTCCACGCCTAGTCTGGGAATCTCGGGGACGAGATTCTTGTAAGGGGGGTAGGTCTGTCACACCCTGATTTTCATGCCACATTGCTTAAGCTAGTAATCATGCTAAAAATGTGGTTTTACAAAAAACTTTTGAGTGTTTTTGATCTTGCTTGATTGGTTTTATGTTTGTTGTTTGCCAGTGCTCTAAAAATCAAATAAATCCTCCAACTCTTATACTTCATCTCCTTGATCCAAAACCTTTTCCCAATGATCATGCCATGTGTATAGAACAGTATTGTATTTTCTTATATAAATATTTTGGCCAAATAGCATTTTCTAAAATTAGTTTTCCAAAAACCCCTGAATTGAGGTTTGCACTACAAGTACCTTATTTAGGGTGTGAAAAATCTTTCAAAAAGTATATTTGAATCCTATTAGGTATAGGATTCCCAGAAACCACAAAATTATAATTTTAAAAGTTATTTTTATATTTTATTTAAAGGCTTTTTCATAATGCCATAAATGGTCTTTAATAGGGAAAAATTATTTAACTATTTCAAAAATATTTGCCAAAATTCAGGGAAACTCATAGGACATATATTGTCCATATATAAGAGTTTCAACACATGGTCATGTTCAAAATATTGAACAAATCCTTCCAAAACCCTTTCTGGATATTTCAAGCTTTTGAATTATTTACAAAGGAAATATTCTCCAACAATTCCAGGGAAATTCAATCATGTCAAATGTGACATATTTGATGATCTTACAAAGCCCCATGCCTTGAAGATCAAGGAATCATCATCTAATCCCCTCAAAACCATTTCTGTCCATTTTGAAGTTTCAGCAACTTTACATTGCCAAACTTGTCCAAATGCTCTCAAACTTGGTCCACATGCTAAAATGATGTAATTATGCATCTATGCCAAATGGCACAAGTTTTGGAGGAGCATAACTTGATCAAAGTGCCCCAAAACCATTTCTGTTCAAATACAAATTTGAACAACTTTACATTACCAACTTTTTATCTGGAGCTTCAAACTTTGTGGGCATGATCATAACCCCAAATGATGACACTACACCAAGTGGTGCATCAAGGGGAGATGATTAGCTTAACTCAAACATGGTGAAACCATTTCTGTTGATTTCTAGGGTTCACCAAAGTTACATTGGCAACTTTGCCCAAATGAGCTCAAACTTGATGAAAGGCCCTAATTATATGTGACATTTGATCCTATTTAGTCTCATGTCAAGTGGAGCTATTTCTCTTGCCCAAAACAAGATCAAACACCTTCTGCTATTTTTCCTAAACCATTGTTTGGACCCCTTTCACTATTCCCCTCTACCTCAATTTCTTACCACAGGTAAACCTGATCATCCTCTACCCCCTGTAACTTCCCCATGTCCCCAGCTCAATGATTGAGGGGTGAAAACCCCATTTTTACTCCCCTGGACAGCAACAGTCTCCTTCCTCCTCACCTCCCTCCTCATTCCAGTGGCTCCCCAGCGCATCCAAGACCATCACACATTTCTTTACTCCTCCCCTGACCTCCTAGACAACATTGGGCATGATGGACGCGACCAGAGCGGTGAGGGCTCGGCTGTGCCGGCCATACGGGCGCTCCGGCACTGTAGCCGCGTCCTGCCCGTGGCACCCGACATCCTGGGGCGTCGGGATCGTGTCTCCCGAGGTGCCCTCGACGTCCGCGACCTGCAGGCCTGTCGGCCCTATCCTCCCCTGCCCTCCTTCTCCCTCCGCGAGCTCGCCCGAGCGCGTCCATGGACGTCGCTCACGGTGCACCGCGGCCGCATCTATTTAAGCCACCCCGACCCTCTCTCTCGTCTTGGTTAGATCCTCCTCTCTCCCGCGAACCCCCTAGACAAGCTACCTCTCCCCCTGGTGCTCTCTTCCCCTCTCCATGGCCGAAGTGTCGCCGTCGGCCTCCTCCTAAATTCAATCCCTGTGGCATCTCCCTCTCCACCTAACCATCACGGGAGCCTCACACGCTCTCCCTTGAGCCTCCCCGCGCTCCGCCCTATTCCCCCTGTGGCCGTAGCACCATACCCCTCTTCGTCGTCACCCATCGCCGCTGCGCCAGGCGTTTCTCCTCTTCCCGAGCCCCTCCACGGGCGTGTGATACGTCTCAAACGTATCTACTTTTACAAACACTTTTGATATTGTTTTGGCCTCATTCTTGCATGATTTGGACTAAACTAACCCGGACTGACGCTGTTTTCAGCAGAGCTACCTATATGGTTTATTTGCGTGCAGGAAAACGGATGTTTAGGTACCTTAGAAAAATCCACGAAAAATCACAGAAAATCCACGCACCCCAAGGAACCAGGAGCCAGAAGTGGGGCCAGAGGGGGGCCAGGGGTGCCCAGGCGCCCTATGGGCGCGCCCCCCCCCCCTGGGCCGCGCTGGGGGGCCGCCTGGGAGGGTCCCACACCCCCTGGTGCCCTACTTTATCCCGTATTTTTACTCCCGACGCAGAAACCCCAGATCAGAAGTTCTTTCGCAGTTTTCGGTCGCGGAGCCGTCGCCACCCTCTGTTCTTCCTCGGGAGGGCTAATCTGGAGGCTGAATTGGCCTCCGGAGAGGGGAGATCGTCGCCATCGTCATCATCATCACCACTCCATCATCCCTCCATGACTTCTCCCTCCATGTGTGAGTAATTCCCCCGCTGTAGGCGAAGGGGATGGTAGCGATTGGATGAGTTAGATCATGTAATAGTTTATCAGATTGTTAGGGGCATGTTGCCTATCATCTACTATGGTGTTTATCATCTTTGCTTCAACTTGTTGTTCTTAATGCTTGACACTTAGGGACCGAGTGCCATGATTTCAGATCTGAACCATATGTGTTTGCATGAATATATTTGTGTTCGTGACCCTATCTATGAGTTGTTTGCACCTGTTACGGTTCGGAACCGGCGATCCCAAAAGTGACAGCTTGGGACACCAAAGGGGACGGTCCTTAGTTTGAGGATTACATGTATCCATTGAGTTCATTGCTTTGTTCCGGTGCTCTATGGCAGGAGCACCTTAATATCCATAAGTTCCTTTTGGCCCTGTTCGTAGCGGGATGGTAGGACAAAAGATGTTGTGCAAGTTCTTATTGCAAGCACGTACAACTACCTACGGGATGCATGCCTAATGTTTGATATTTGCCTAGATGATCATTACTTTTCCGTGTGCCGTGCCCCAAGTTAAATCTATCTCATCCATGCAGAGCCCAACCATCCATCTCCCTAGCCTACAGTGTTTTAAATCCTGCTTGTCATTAGTTGCTACTTTTGCCATTTACCACTGCTATTTACTTTTGCTGTTTACTTTTACTATTACTATCATCACTATCATATCACTGTTACCACTTATCTTTTGTTGCAAGTAAGTATATTTCAGGTGCGGTTGAATTGACAACTCAACTGTCAAAGCTTATAAATACTCTTTGGCTCCCCGTGTGTCGAATCAATAAATGGGGTTATTCTTACCCGCGAACACTATATCGATCCCTTACGGTTGAGGGTTATCAAGTACCGTTTTCTGGCGCCATTGCCGGGGACCATAGCAATATTTACAAGTCTACTTGAGGTATCCTACCTGCTGCACTTCATTCACTATGGGTAAGAAAGGAGACCCCAAGGTTCCGATCTTACTATCCACTACAAGAAGAGGTACTGCTCTGAGCACTAGTGCTACACTTGATTCACCTTCTGTTATGAGTAAGTTTGCCTCACCACCACCACATGATGCTCCTACTGAATTTGTTACTATGTCTGAAACTCTTGATGATGCTTCTGCTACTTTTGATGATATTAGTTCGCTTGGTTATGCTCTTGAGAAACAAATTGCTGCTGCTACTAAAAAGTCTGGAATTGAACTTCCTGTTACTCGCTACCCTATTGGTGAAACTTATGATTATCCTGATTTAAGTAAACTCAAAGAGAGGCTCCTTGATGATGATTACTATATACTAGATGAAGATTTATGCAGGGAGCTGACAGAGTTTTCTGGCTCTGACCCTGAAGCTATTAAGAAATTGTTTGAAAAACACTCTCTGAAGAACAAAACCGTTCCTAATCCTGAATTTGCTACATCCCCTATATGCATTGATGATCCTGATTATGATTTCTCTGTTGATCTTTCACTCATACTTATGGTTGAAGCTGACCCCTTTTATGGCAGAGAAAATGATGATGCTATTGCACACCTGACTTAACTTGGTGAGTTGGGTAGCCTGTTTACCACAGATGAGAAGATACGATACTTTTATGTGACCAAGCTTCTTCCTTTCTCCTTGAAGGAGGGTGCTAAAGCATGGTATGATTCACTCCCATGCCTTCCATTAAGAGTCCTCAGGACTTAGCTCACTCTTTTGTTGATAAGTACTTTCCTGCTCATATGCAACATGCTGCTTTACAAAGAATTTATAACTTTAAACAGTTGCAGGATGAGTCCCTCCCTAATGCTTGGGGGAGGTACTGCGGTCTGATTCGGGCTAGACCAGGACATGAAATACCTAAGAATGAATTAATCGATATATTCTATGCTGGTCTAACTGATGAATCCAGGTCCTATTTGGACAGTTGTGCTGGTTGTGTTTTCAGGAAAAGAACACCGGACGATGCGGAAGATTTAATGGGCAGGATTGCCAAAAACCATGAAGATTGGTCCGTCCCTGAACCACCTCCACCAACAAAGAAGACGGGCATGTTTGTTCTGAGCCCCGAGGATATGCGAGAAGCAAAGAAGTCTATTAAAGAGAAAGGTATTAAAGCTGAAGACGTGAAGAATCTAACCCCTATTGAGAAGCTGTGTGAGCCTACCATTCACCCTCCTATGGTAGAGGTACACTCTCTTTTAGATTTCAACGCAAGTGACATCCCTCATGGTAAGCCTCCTGATCAATGTTTAGATGAGTTTGATAATTTTATTATGAAACATAATCATTTTAATGAGAGGATAGAAAGTCAGTTGCATAATAATTCCCTTGCTATCAAAAGACTGCTTGATGTTTTAGATAGAACAGTTAATGATGTTCAATGTCTTGTGAAGCATTTTCATATGGTTCAAACTCAGCTTGATCAAATTTCTAAGGTGCAAAGAGATTTGCTTGCTAACAATGCCAAACAAGATAATTTGCAGGCTTTCGGGATTAAGACCCGAGGAGGAACTAGCACTCAAGATCCTCTTTATCCAGAGGGGCATCCGAAGAGAATCGAGTAGGATTCTCAAATGCAGGAAGAAGAAATTGTTGGCTCTCCAAAGAAAAAAGAAGAAACATAAGGATACTGACAATTCTAATGATCCTATTGCAGATGAAGAACCAGCTATTGATCCCAACAGTGTATCTATCTCCGATGCTAAGACTGAAGACGGTGCTGAACCTGAAGGTAATAATAATGAGAAGAATGATCCGCCTGAAGTTCGAGAATAAGAAGCACCTGACAAACGTAAGAGGTACACTAAAGAAGGCTTCATCGCAAGAAAACATGGGAAGGAAAGAGAACCATGGGTACAGAAACCCATGCCCTTTCCAGGTAAGTCCGTCAAATCTAAAGAAGAAGAGCATTATAATAAGTTTTGTGAGTGGATTAAACCTCTTTTTCTTCAAATTCCTTTGACTGATGCTATTAAGTTACTTCCTTATTCAAAATATATGAAAGATATTGTCACTAACAAAAGAAAAGTTCCTAACGATGCAATATCTACTATGCTAGCTAACTACTCTTTCAATGGCAAGATTCCTGAGAAGCTCGGTGACCCAGGTATACCCACCATTCATTGCTCCATAAAAATTAATTATGTCAAAACTGCTTTATGTGATCTTGGGGCAGGAGTGAGTGTTATGCCTCTCTCTCTTTACGAGAGGCTTTGTTTAGAGAACTAATTCCTACAGATATCTCCCTTCAGATGGCTGACAAGTCAACCGCTGTTCCGATAGGTATTTGTGAGGATGTTCCCGTGGAAGTTGCTAATTGTTTAATTCTTACCGATTTTGTTGTGCTTGACATGCCCGAGGATGGGAGCATGTCCATTATTCTTGGTAGACCTTTCCTTAACACCGCAGGTGCTATTATTGATTGCAATAAAGGGAAGGTCACCTTCCATGTGAATGATAAAGAACACACGGTATATTTTCCGAAGAAGACCGACAGGAGGCATGCCCTCAACTCTATAGAGAATATCGAGACCGTGAAGATTGGAGAATGGGACTGTCCACTACATGTGCCTCACAAATATAAAACTATCATGGTGGGGACAATGTCCATCAAAGTAAAGGTTTAGTAACTACTTCGTAGGAGGTGAGACTTTTTGCTCTATTTATCGCCTGTTTGTTGGTAAGACTTGATCAACCTTACTAGTAAACATGTTTTATATGGATAAAAAGTTGAGCTTGTTATGTTTTCACTTGTTTTTAGTTTTGTCCTACTTGCTGTACCAAGTATTTATGTTTTTGAAGCTTCACAATACTACTAACTGCTTCAAGTTTTCAGAGAGTTTCGCAGCTTTTTGAACTTCGAAAAATTTTCAGAAAAATTCCAGAAAAATTATAATAAAAATTTCCACGACGGGAGAGACCCAGAAAGTCCTGGGGCCAGCCAGGGGGGGCACCAGTGGCCCAGGCGGCCAGCTGGCGCGGCCCAGCCCCTGGCCGCGCCCATAAGGCGCCTGGGGCCCACGGGACCCCCCTCCAGGTATGTATTCTTCCTCCCTCTCTCTCTTTCTCCAAAAACACGAGTTCTGCTTTTGTTCTTGTGTTCTTGCTGTTCTTGGAGGCGATTCTTCGATCTCTCTCTACAGCCCATCATTTGAGCTGAAATTTTGAGCAAATACTCCCTGGTATGTGACTCCTCCACCCCTCCAATTAGATTTTTGATTGGTGGCCTCATTTGTGAGTATTTAGTAGTTCTTGGTGCTGTAGAGATGAGCTTGCATGCAGGTGTAGAAAGTTATTTTCCAAGTTTTGATGCAAGTTTATGCCTTGGGCAAGTGAGTTGAGTAGTTTGCCTTAGCTCACTTTGCTTTAATCCTTGTTTTTGTAAATTGTTAAAAAAATCAGAAATGAGTTTGTTAGGAAGGGCAAAAGGGTGGCTTGAGAAGAGGAGGCCCGCGCACTCCAATCGAGTTACTAGAGCCGCAGATTCATCATCAACTGCTAGGGTGAGCTATAATGAAGATCATGTGCCCCTGGAGTTGTTGGAAGACACAAGTCCAGCACGTGCGATGACGTTTCCATGTGATGAATTCATGGAAGCTGCGGGAATCAAGGATGAGTTTTATAATCTTTGTGCTAATGCAGGTTTGACAAGACTCGTCACGATCCGTGTTACCCAGTATAAAAAACTCACCTCCAGTTTCGTTAACAGTTTTAGATATAATCCTGATTCAGGCGCTATTGAGATTAAAATTTACAATTATCTTATCACCATGACTTTGGGAAATTTTTGTGAAATAATAGGTGTGCCGAACGTTAGGAGGACGGCTAGGATGGCCACTCAGCCCTCCGAGCTGAAAATCGTCATCAACTCTCTCTGCAGCATGGGTACGAGGGATATTCATCGGTCGAAGATCTCCAGCATCTTATTTCCTCACCTCAGGTATTTTGCATATTATATTGCCAGAGGGGTGTTAGCTCGTGACAACACGAGCAGCATTTCTGCTCCAGATATTGCTATCCTAGCAGCAGCCCTCTCAGGGAGGTCTGATTATAATCTGGGTACCTTAATTGCTCGACGCCTTGCTATGAACGGTAACAAGGGGGACTTATATGGTGGCATTTACGCCACACTTATCTTAGAGCATCTTGGAGGCACCCCACACCCTGATGATACTCCTTTTACTTATTTAAGCTTTGATCTTGCTGCTATGAAAAGGCATAAGTTTGTTACCATGGGGTCTGAGCTTGATAATCTTATTTATATCTTGCGTTTCGGAACTGCCGCGAAACGCGAGATCCGTCTACCTGCACCTCTTTTGTTTGATTTTTCTCGCAGGAACGGATGGTCCTTTGATGTTGTTCAGTTCGATGAGTTCATGGTCCAGCATCAGTTTCATAACCCCATGGAGGGGGTTGTGCTCGACGAAGAGAGGCACGGTGAGATACCACATTTTCAGGAAGAGACCGCCACCGAGTTTGGTGAAGGGTCTTCCTCTGTTTGGCGTTCGGAGCCTTCCTCGTGGGAGACTCCGAGGAGTTCGGTGTACGCACCAGCATCCTTCTACGACCCGTGGACTCACCACCATACCCCTGGAGCAGGAGGCTCCTCGGGGCAGTAGCTGCTACCAACTTAGGCCAAAAGCCTAAGCTTGGGGGAGTACGTGCCCTTCTCACTTTTCCATTGTATTATCCGTTTTATTCGCTTTGATCTTTTCGAAGTTTTTGCCCGTTCTTCTTTGTTTCTCTCTTTGCAAAAACAACAAAAAGATTTTTTTCTTTCTTTTGCTTTTATTCAACCTTTGAAAAAACCCAAAAAGATTTCCTTTCTCTCTTTAGTTTGCTTTGTTTTCAGAGATCAGCTCGAGTCCGTGATGTCATTTGATTATATTTCCTACGTTCGATCGTGCAAGTGACAAGCAGTGATGACGAAGATCGACTGAAAGGAAGCAACAAGGAAGACCTGTATGAACTCTTATTGTTTCTACTTTTGTACATATGCCGGTACTTATGATCTAGAGACCAGCTTGTAGCGACATAGTGCTATGTTTACAATGCTCTTCCAGTGGTTCATGCTTTCCTTGTGGCTAGTCCCGAATAACTAGAGTATATAATGTGTTATTGAAATGATCTACATGCATTGCACTGTTCATAGTCTGGTATACTAAGGTGGTATTTCCCTTTAGAGAATTTTTGGATTGACTTGGCACATGCTTACACATGTTTAAGACTAAAAAGTCTACTTTGCCTTGATGATCTTTGAGTTTCAGAATAGTTATATCACTTTCATGCCCGATTCAATGTTGCTTTGTCGCTCTGCATGATTATGACCGTTATTGCTCTCTAGTTGGTCGCTTCCCAGTCTTTTGCTAAACCTCCACCTGTACTAAGCGGACTGACTGCTTGTGCATCCAAAATCCTTAAAACCAGTTATGCCATATGAGTCCATTATACCTTCCTATACATGGTATTTACCTGCCATTCCTAACGAAGACTTTCGTGTACCATCTCGAAACTAATCAAAAGCATTTCTCTTTTGTGCCTATGTTTTAGCTCATGAGGAAGTAGTAGTTAATTCCTGATCTTTTTAAGTTGGACAAGTTTCACCCCTGGATTGTATGTCTAATGTGCAAACCCCTAATACGAAAAGGAACTGACATTGAGTGCGCCCGGCTCAAAAAGATAATATAACAAACAAACCCTCCTTCACGCTTTGTTCATGAGAAATCATAAAACTTTGGCAGTGATAAACAAAGGAGATTAAGAGGATGTGATCGTCCTCATGCGGGAGCCGTTCCTCGAGACTTGTCCACTTAAAAAGTGATTGAGTTATCTGCTAGCATTCGTTGACGAAATATGCACTTCTCAAAACATGTTTACTTCTGTTTTTAAAACCAAGAGCTCTGGTACATGTTAGGTTTTGTTTCCGACCACGGGTTTTCAACCTTGCCAATGAAAGCCACGGTTCGAGAG
Source organism: Secale cereale (assembly GCA_902687465.1). NCBI lineage: Eukaryota > Viridiplantae > Streptophyta > Magnoliopsida > Poales > Poaceae > Secale > Secale cereale. The sequence continues at coordinate 795,306,954 of LR738715.1, forward strand.
TCTCACCTTTTTTTTTCAAAGCACCGACTAGTAGAGCTTAATTGTCATTCTGAGTGTAATGTGCATTGTCCCAAAGTATTACATTGTCTTCTGCATACTTGTGATATGATTTATTCTGAAATTCTTAGTTCTAGTCTCCTTTAAAACTCTGGAGGAGTCTCTGCATTTATGTTTTGCTTCACTCATGGAGGCTAGCGAGATACCACCCTAATATGCTCAAGCTATGTGCAATGTAATATTGTCTTGATTTTCAGTAATATATTATTACTTTTAAGTATTTGTGACTGGTCACTTGAAAGAAGGATTGCTCCTTGCATTGTTCTCATATGTACTGTTTCAATACTTGCGAAACTCTTTTCGTAGTACATGCTTATATACATCTAATGAAGCAAAAGAGTTTGTCAAAGTTTTCTTTGTCGCGTCCAGTTCGTTGAACTGAATTGCTTGAGGACAAGCAATATGCTAAGCTTGGGGGAGTTGATACGTCTCAAACGTATCTACTTTTCCAAACACTTTTGATATTGTTTTGGCCTCATTCTTGCATGATTTGGACTAAACTAACCCGGACTGACACTGTTTTCAGCAGAGCTACCTGTATGGTTTATTTGTGTGCAGGAAAACGGATTTTTAGGTACCTCAGAAAAATCCATGAAAAATCACAGAAAATCCACTGACCCAAAGGAACCAGGAGCCAGAAGTGGGGCCAGAGGGGGGCCAGGGGGTGCCCAGGCGCCCTGTGGGCGCCCCCCCTGGGCCGCGCCGGGGGGCCGCCTGGGTGGGTCCCACACCCCCTGGTGCCCTACTTTATCCCGTATTTTTACTCCCGATGCAGAAACCCCAGATCAGAAGTTCTTTCGCAGTTTTCCATCGCGGAGCCGCCGCCACCCTCTGTTCTTCCTCGGGAGGGCTAATCTGGAGGCTGAATTGGCCTCCGGAGAGGGGAGATCGTCGCCATCGTCATCATCATCACCACTCCATCATACCTCCATGACTTCTCCCTCCATGTGTGAGTAATTCCCCCGCTGTAGGCGAAGGGGATGGTAGGGATTGGATGAGTTTGATCATGTAATAGTTTATCAGATTGTTGGGGGCATGTTGCCTATCATCTACTATGGTGTTTATCATCTTTGCTTCAACTTGTTGTTCTTAATGCCTGACACTTAGGGCCCGAGTGCCATGATTTCAGATCTGAACCATATGTGTTTGCATGAATATATTTGTGTTCGTGATCCTATCTATGAGTTGTTTGCACCTGTTACGGTTCGGAACCGGCGATCCCAAAAGTGACTGCTTGGGACACCAAAGGGGATGGTCCGTAGTTTGAGGATTACATATATCCATTGAGTTCATTGCTTTGTTCCGGTGCTCTTTGACATGAGCACCTTAATATCCGTAAGTTCCTTTTGGCCCCGTTCGTAGCGGGATGGTAGTACAAAAGATGTTGTGCAAGTTCTTATTGCAAGCACGTACAACTACCTACGGGATACATGCCTAATGTTAGATATTTGCCTAGATGATCATTACTTTTCCGTGTGCCGTGCCCCAAGTTAAATCTATCTCATCCATGCAGCGCCCAACCATCCATCTCTCTAGCCTACAGTGTTTTAAATCCTGCTTGTCATTAGTTGCTACTTTTGCCATTTACCACTGCTATTTACTTTTGCTGTTTACTTTTACTATTACTATCATCACTATCATATCACTGTTACCACTTATCTTTTGTTGCAAGTAAGTATATTTTAGGTGCGGTTGAATTGACAACTCAACTGTCAAAGCTTATAAATACTCTTTGGCTCCCCGTGTGTCGAATCAATAAATTGGGTTATTCTTACCCGCGAAGACTATCTCGATCCCTTACGGTTGAGGGTTATCAGCGTGAAGCACATGGGTGGATGCGCCTCGCCACCCTGAGCACTCCGGTGCGCAGAACACCGGCGCGGACCCCCTGGGTCGCCGGCGCGGTCGGCGGCCGAGCTCCTCCGCCCCACTCCTGTCGCGGGCGGGAGGAGGGAGACGGTCCTGCAAGGAGGCCCCACAAGTCAGCGACCCCAATGCTGGGCCTGCGAATTTTAAGTGGAGGCGGGGCAAGGAGGAGGCGCGGAGGCGGAGGCGCACTCTGCCAGGACGCCTTCGGCGTCACCACCTCTCCCCGCGCAGCCGAGCCGCTAGGCCGGCCCACCGTCTGTCCCTCGCCCTGCGCACAGTAAAGGGGTATAACCCTTTTTCCTTTTCCTTTTCTTTTCCAGACAACTTCAAAAACCCACAAATAATTCAAATGAACTCCAAATCACATGATTCAAATTTCTGGTAGTTTCTAAAATTATGATCTACATGTTGGTGCAGCATGCACATTTTTCCAGAAACCTTTTCTTCACTAATAATTATCAAATGCCATTATTCCATTTTCTGTGATGAACTTTAGAAAATCACAGAGAGCTCAAATTTGATCCAAATGCAGTGGTTCAAATTCCTAGATGCTTGTTATATCCAAACTTAGTTTTGGAACATTTTTATTAATACTTTCTGTACCCCACCAAATAATGAGCCATTTCTTCATATTTATCAGCTTTTTAAAATCCTAGGAAATTTATTTGAATTCCAAATCTAGTGAAACCAACTCCTAGATGCTTCTAAAATCATCACTTGATGGATAGGTGCCCTTGCTCATTGTTCAAGAATATATTTATGTACCCTTCTTTCAAATCCGTAAACCCCTTGGTTCCATCATATTGAAATGATCCAAACTATCCATTGATCCAATGCCTATGAAACCACCTTGGTCATTTCTCATATGACCAGAGGTATCCTAGAAAAGTCCAACTCATATTTTTAGAGCACTTTTATTTTTGCTTTGATTGTGTTGCTTATTATGATTGTTTCCATCGTTAGTTGACGAAATAAGCGGAGTACTCGGAGATGGACCAGAAGGTTCGAAGACTCGGAAGAATAAGGCAAGCAGCCCTTTGACCATGTTCGAGAAACCTTTTTATGCATGTCTCATAGCACCTTATTATCAATGCATCGGAATAATGTAGAAGAGGTGACCACTTTGGTTGCTACCTTTGTTACCTTACTATTGAAACTTGCATCAAACATGACCCTACCTTCCTATGAGGGTTATGTGGGTGGGAGTAGATAGATTTATGCTATAGTAGTTGGCTACGCAAAATGGGTCAGGGTTATGCATTGAGTGAAACAAGTGTGGTAAGACATACTTGCAGATAACCCAGTGGGTGCCAGTAATGCCCCTGGAAGATGATGAGAACTAGGGCACTACTTGGTGAAGAAGTAGTGTACTGAGGCTTGATGAGAGTGTTGTTTACAGAGATGGAATAGATTTATGTGTGACTACCGTCCCAACCAAACATGCGCAACCACTCTACCCATATATGGAAAAGGGCATTATTGATTACCTAGGTCGATACTAGCATGGTGCCCGCATTACTAGTGACAGGGGTGACATGAGGTCACTCTCGGGACGGGGTCGTGCTTGGAAAGGCGGCCATGACTGTCTTTACAGGGCACCGGACACACCGTTGGTACCCCGTGCTTGTGGTATGTGATGAATATGGGAGCGAGTCTCCACAATTATTAAGATGTGAAATGTGGGGCACGGGGGTTGCTACCAATCGAGTGGACTCTGTGTTAGTGTCGTCTAGGGAAAGATAGTGATCGGGTGCTTACCCCGGGTACTTGAGGTACCGCGGGTCGTGGATGACACGGAAGTTCCCCGAATCTTGTGGGTAAAGTGTGCAACCTCTACAGAGTGTCAAACTATTAGAATAGCCGTGTCCACGGTCAAGGACAGTTGGCTGGTGCTACTTAGACTATGTCCATAAGTTTCTGGGAAACGACACGGTATGGTGGATCTGTTGATGTGATTGTGAGAAAGTCACAATGAGTTTGAGCATGAGTTGATTACAACTCTTTCTCGATAATGGTGTCCATGACCTCCTAATACTTGTTGCAGATACATGCATGTCCATGTTATATGTTGATCATACTTGCATATGAAAAACTAGCTTTTCGCAAAACTGCCAATCTAGCAGCAGAGCCTTGCATTATTATTCTGTTATCACACTTGGGTTGCTTGCGGGTACATTCAAAGTACTCATTGGCTTGCCACTGGTTATTTTATTGGCCAGGCATGAGAGAACAGGTATGACGAAGATTTCTTGGTGATGAGCATGCGAGCTAGGATACTTCCCAGTCAGAATGCCTGTAGGGTTAAGGCAGATGGCACGGGTCCAAGTTGTTCTTGAAGATTTCCGCTGCGATGATATACTCAAGACTTGACCATTATGGTCCTATTTGTGTAATACGATATGTATGGATGTAAGACTCTTGTTATTCAGCTTCTGTGTGTTCAGTGGGCATTGATCTCTGGGATCACTGTACACGTGCATTCGGTGATCACGACTTACGAGTCGGGGTCCCCACACCCCAAGCTTAGATGCTTGAGACTTCTTGAAATATTATCTTGGAGTGCCTTGGACATCCCCAAGATTGAGATTTTTTGTCTCCTTAATTCTTCTCATATCACGGTTTCCCTAAATCTCAAAAGCTTCCTCCACACAAAACTCAACAAGAACTCGTAAGATAAGTTAGTATAAATCAATGCAAAAACTTATCATCCACTACTATAGAAAATCACTAAAATTATTTTTCAACATTGCATACTAAATGCCTCTGCATATTTAATAATCCTATCCTCAAATAGAATCATTAAACAAGCAAACATATGCAAACAATGCAAACATTACAGCGATCCACCAAAACAGTACAGTATGTAAAGAGTGGAATTATTCTCATACTTACCTAGCTTTAAAAATTCTAAAAAAATACCAAGTTACAGAGAATTTATTCATGCTAACTTTGTAAAAATTTCAAGAATTTATCACGTTCTGACTATCCATAGAATTCAGACAATGAAGAAAACCTTTTGTTTTCAAACAGCAACATATACACTTGCAAAATAAGCATGGTAAAAGCTATCCTTGACACTTTTATTGAACTAAAAGATGCAAAACATTATTCTAAATACCAGCAAGAAAATCCTAACAAAATAAAATGACACTCCAAGAAAAACTCATATCATGTGACGAATAAAAATATAGCTTCAAGTGAGGTTACCGATAATGTTGGAGACGAAAGAGCGAATGCCTTCCGGGGCATCGCCAAGCTTAGTTGCTTGGGTCTTCCTTGCATATTAGCTTGGTGTGCCTTGGGCATCCCCAAGCTTATGGTCTTGTCACTCCTTGTTCTCCTCATATCGAAATCTCACCCAAAACTTGAAAACTTCAATCACATAAAACTTAACAAAAACTTCATGAGATGGGTTAGTATGATAAAACAAATCATTCACTTTGGGTACGGTCAAAGACAAGATTCATAATTGTTCTCACACAATTATTATTGTAGCATATCATTTCTACAATTTATTTTGATGAATATAAGCCATAGAAACTAGAAACCAAGCAAACTATGCATTGAAAATAGAATCTGTCAAAAACATAAAAGTTTGTAATCATTTGAAAATTTACCATACTTCTGCAACTCTAAAAATATTGAAAAAATATGACCACATGGGAAATTTGTATATTAAACTTTTAAAAAATCAACTTAAAATCACTCTTATGTTATAAATGAGAATTTTTCTCGTGAGCGCAAAAGTTTCTGTTTTTCAGCAACATCAAATCTACTATCACCCAACAAGATCCGAAGGCTTTGCTTGTCACTTTATTGAAACGAAAGCTATAAAACACGATTACTACAGTAGCATAATCATCTGAACACACAGAAATAGTATTTATAAATATTGGGTTGTCTCCCAAGAAGCGCTTTTCTTTAATGCCTTTTAGCTAAGCATGATGATTTCAATGATGCTTACATAAAAGATAAAGATTGAAACACAAAGAGAGCATCATGAAGAATATGACTAGCACATTTAAGTCTAACCCACTTCCTATGCATAGGGATTTTGTGAGCAAAAAAATTATGAGAACAATAATCAACTAGCATAGGAAGGACAAATAAGCATAGCTTCAAGATTTTCAACACATAGAGAGAAATCTTGATATTATTGCAATTCCTACAAGCATATGTTCCTCCCTTATAATAATTTTTAGTAGCATCGTGAATGAATTCAACAATATAGACATCACATAAAGCATTCTTTTCATGATGCAAAAGCATATAAATTTTACTAGTCTCCACATAAGCAAACTTTATTCTCATGAATAGTGGTCGGAGCAAACTGAACAAAATAACTATCATGAGATTGAAAATTAAAGTCATGATGACAAGTTTCATGGTTATCATTATTCAATATAGCATACATGTCATCACCATAATCATCATAGATAGCAACTTTGTTCTCATAGTCAATTGAAACACCCTCCAAACTAGTGGATTCATCACTAAATAAAGTCATGACCTCTCCAAATCCACTTTCATCAATATAATCATCATAAATAGGAGGCATGCAATCATCATAATAAATTTTCTCATCAAAACTTGGCCGACTAAAAATATTATCTTCATCAAACATAGCATCCCCAAGCTTATGGCTTTGCATATCATTAGCATCATGGGTATTCAAAGAATTCATACTAACAACATTGCAATCATACTCATCATTCAAATATTTTGTGCCAAACATTTTATTGACTTCTTCTTATAACAATTGAGAACAATTTTCCGATCCATCATTTTCAAGAAAGATTTTATAAAGATGATGAATAATATGATTTAACCTCAATTCCATTTTTTTATTCTTTTACAAAACCAAACAAGTGATAAGACAAGAAAATAAAAGATTCGATTGCAAGATCTAAAGATATACCTTCAAGCACTCACTTCCCCGGCAACGGCGCCAGAAAAGATGTAGGAGGTTTATCAATCTGTAGGAGGTGTAGGGTGAAGATGGTCTCTCTCAAACAACCCTGCAACCAAATAATAAAAAGTCTCTTATGTCCCCAACACACCAAATACAATGGGAAATTGTATAGGTGCACTAGTTCGGCCAAGAGATGCTGATACAGATGTAATATGGATAGTAGATATTGATTTTTATAATAGTAACAATAAAAAACAGCAAGGTAGCAAGTAACAAAAGTGAGCACAAACGATATTCCAATGCTTGGAAACAAGGCCTAGGGTACGTACTTTCCCTAGTGCAATCTCTCAACAGTGCTAATATAATTGGATCGCATAACCACCCCTCAACGAAACCACCTCAAAGTAATTCTTTCTGTGCCACCTCTTGAGCATGCGCTGGTTTTCCCTTAAAGAGGAAAGGGTGATGCAGCGAAGTAGCGTAAGTATTTCCCTTAGTTTTTGAGAACCAAGGTATCAATCCAGTAGGAGACTACACGCAAATTCCTCGTACCTGCGCGAACAAATAAGAACCTTGCAACCAACACGATAAAGGGGTTGTCAATCCCTTCTCGGCCACTAGCACAAGTGATATCTGATAGAGATAATAGGATAAATATTTTTGGTATTTTTGTATAGATTGAAAAGTAAAGATTGCAAAACAAAAGAACAGTAAAGATAAATAGTTGATGGAAGTTTAATATGATAGAGAATAGACCCGGGGGCCATAGGTTTCACTAGTGTCTTCTCTCAAGATAGCAGATTTCTACGGTGGGTGAACAAACTACTGTTGAGCAATTGATAGAAGAGTGCATAGTTATGAGAATATCTAGGCATGATCATGTATATAGGCATCACATCCGTGACAAGTAGACCAAAACGATTCTGCATCTACTACTATTAATCCACACATCGACCGCTATCCAACATTCATCTAGAGTATTAAGTACATAAGAACAGAGTAACGCCTTAAGCAAGATGACATGATGTAGAGGGATAAACTCATGCAATATGATATAAACCCCATCTTTTTATCCTTGATGGCAACAATACAATACGTGTCTTGCTACCCCTGCTGTCACTGGGAAAGGACACCGCAAGATTGAACCTAAAGCCAAGCACTTCTCCCATTGCAAGAAAGATCAATCTAGTAGGCCAAACCAAACTGATAATTCGAAGAGACTTGCAAAGATATTTTAATCATGCATATGAGAATTCAGAGAAGAATCAAATATTGTTCATAGATAATCTTGATCATAAACCCACAATTCATCGGATCTCGACAAACACACCGCAAAAAGAATTACATCGAATAGATCTCCAAGAAGATCGAGGAGAACTTTGTATTGAGATCCAAAGAGAGAGAAGAAGCCATCTAGCTAATAACTATGGACCCGAAGGTCTGTGGTAAACTACTCACAACTCATCGGAGAGGCTATGGTGTTGATGTAGAAGCCGTCCGTGATCGATTCCCCCTCTGGTGGAGCTCCAGAACATGCCCCAAGATGGGATCTCACGGGTACAGAAGGTTGCAGCGGTGGAAATAGGGTTTCGTGGTGCTCTCACATGTTTTCAGGGTATATGAGTATATATAGGACAAAGAAGTATGTCGGTGGAGCTACGAGGGGGCCCACGAGGGTGGGGGCGCGCCTACCCCCTGGGCGCACCCCCTGCCTCGTGGCCACCTCGTGGCTTCTCGGACGTGTACTCCAAGTCTTCCTGGTTGCGTTTGTTCCAAAAATGAACCTCCCGAAGGTTTCATTCCATTTGAACTCCATTTGATATTCCTTTTCAGTGAAACACTAAAATAGGCAAAAAACAGCAATTTGCACTGGGCCTTCGGTTAATAGGTTAGTCCAAAAAATAATATAAAAGTGTATAATAAAGCACATTAAACATCCAAAAGGATAATATAATAGTATGGAATCATAAAAAATTGTAGATACGTTGGAGACGTATCATCCGTTCAATCTATCAAGAGTTCGTACTAAAACAACAAAAAATTATCCTTTCCGATCTATCTATCAAGAGTCCATACTAATCATAACCCCAAGACAAATTCAGATTCATAATACTCAAAGAGTGCCCCAAGATTTTTACCGGAGAAACAAAGACAAGAACGTGCATCAACCCCTATGCATAGATTACCCCAATCTCACCGCGGGGATCCGCAAGTTGAGCGCCAAAACATATATCAAGTGAATCAATATCATACCTGATGAGCCACAAGTGTAGGGGATCTATCATAGTCCTTTCGATAAGTAAGAGTGTCTAACCCAACGAGGAGCAGAAGGAAATGATAGGCAGTTTTCGGTAAGGTATTTTCTGCAAGCACTGAAATTATAGGTAACAGATAGTTTTGTGATAAGGTAATTGGTAGCATGTGACAAGCGGTAAAAGTAATTAGGTGAAGCAAGGTGGCTCAATCCTTTTTGAAGCAAAGTACAAGCCTGGACAAACTCTTATATAAAGGAAAGCGCTCCCGAGGACACAGGGGAATTATCGTCAAGCTAGTTTACATCACGATCATCTGATTCGTGTTCGGTACTTTGATAATTTGGTATGTGGGTGGACCGGTGCTTGGGTGCTTCCCTTACTAGGACAAGCCTCCCACTTATGATTAACATCTAATGCAAGCATCCGCAACTACAAAAGAAGTATTAAGGAAAACCTAACCATAGCCTCAAACATATGGATCCAAATCAGCCCCTTACGAAGCAACGCATAAACTAGGGTTTAAGGTTCTGTCACTCTAGCAACCCATCATCTACTTATTACGTCACAATGCCTTCCTCTAGGCCCAAATAATGGTGAAGTGTCATGTAGTTGACATTCACATGACACCACTAGAGGAGAGACAACATACATCTCATCAAAATATCGAAGTAAGACCAAACTTACATGACTACTAATAGCAAGACTTCTCTCATGTCCTCAGGAAGAAAAGCAACTACTCACAAGAAATAATATTGTTCATGATCAGAGGGGTATTAATATGCATAATGGATCTGAACATATAATCTTCCACCAAATAAACCAACTAGCATCAAGTACAAGGAGTAATCAACACTACTAGCAACCCACTGGTACCAATCTAAGGTTTGGGTACAAAGATTGGATACAAGAGATGAACCAGAGTTTGAGAGGAGATGGTGCTGGTGAAGATGTTGATGAAGATAGCCCTCCCCAAGATGGGAGAGTTGTTGGTGATGACGGCGGTGACGATTTCCCCCTCCCGGAGGGAAGTATCCCCGGCAGAAAAGCTCTGCCGGAGCCCTAGATTTGTTTCTGCCACGGTTCCGCCACGAGACGGTGTCGTCTGGTCCGGAAAGCCTACCCCTGATTTTTTTTAAGGTCAAAACACCACATATAGGAGAAGATGGGCATCGGGGGCTATCGTGGAATTAACACGGCAGATGTCCGGTTTAACGGACTTAGTGATGGAACCATCGCACGGGTTAGCTTGAAGGGGTTAAAAGCACACAAAGGACACACAGGGTTTATACCAGTTCGGCCCCTTCGATGAAGGTAAAAGCCTACGTCTAGTTTGGTTTGGTATTGCTTGGGAATCGATGAACAAGGAGCGGATCACTTGCCTGTGTCTCGACAGGTTGTTTCTTGTCCTGAACCGTCTCCGGGTCGTCCCTTTATATATAGGCGACGCCCGGTCCGGTTTACAGAGTCCTGAGGCTGGCTCATACTTGTGTCCGCCTCGGTCTCTGCTCTTTCTTCCTTGTCTCTCAAGTTACATGATCAGGCGGTTTACAAACCATAACTCTATACATGGGCCCTAAGCCTTCATGGTCCGTAACCTCTACTGGATATTACAATTATACAACTATATTACCATAATCCGGTTTACACTAGCCGGTTTATACCTACTAGTAATATCCCTGACATTAGGCCCCAGAATGATTTCAACTTGTTCACATCAGTCTTCTCAGTCTTGTATAATCTTCTTTCTTGTATCTTCTCAATTTTGTAAACCGGCAATGAAGTCATCCTTGGAAATCACTTAATTCGACCGTGACATCACTTCCGCAATGAAGGCCATCCCGAGAATCGAGGCGACAGGGAATCTTTATCCAATCTCTTGCTTCCTCAAATCTCGCGCCTGCCGTTTCATCTCTCCCCCTTTATAAATACTGGCGCCTCTCTTCCTCATCTCCTTCCGCTCGTCTTCTTCCTCCGTCGCCCGAGCTCAAGCCTCCGCCGTCGTCCGTCAAACTCACCGTCACCGGCCGCTGCATCACCCTGAGTGCGACCAGATAACTCCGCCGCCGCTTTCTGTTGTCTCAGGTATTTTTCCTCCCTTGTTGTAGATCTGTATCCTTAGGGTTCTTCCCGTGCCTCCGCCATTAAACCTAGGAAAGCTTCATCTGTTCATCCAATACGCCATGCTCGCCGTGGCTTCAACCTTTAGTTTTGTCTTTGAAACCTGTTTCATCTCCGCTGCTTTATGTTTAGATTTCACCATCTAGATTCAATCTTTAGATTCGTCCGCTCTGTATAGGACCCCTGTAGTTCTTTCTGTAATAGACCTGCATAAGCTTTCTCTTTTTCTTACTTCTCAGATCTGTTTTACCTTAGCTTTCTGTAGAAACTTGTTTCTTCCTCTCTGTAGATCTGTAAGATATTCCCCGGTTTAGTCAATCATATATTGATTCTGCAATGTATCGACAATGAACACGACGGTTTAGCTCCTCTCTGTTGTTTATTCTGAACCGGCAGTAGTGCGTTTCCTGCTTACTGCCGGGTTAGCTATGTCATTAGTCCCTTGTCTAAACCGTCGGTGTGACTTTGCATATGCGATCCGGTTTATATATCTGTACTTGAATAATCCGGATTTTATACTTCGCCTTTTGAGCACCTTCCTTCTGCTACTATGTCTGCCAAACAGTTTGTCTCTTGCAACTGGGTCCCTTCCGTCATTACGGAAGAAGATTTAGTTAATGCGGCTGTTGTTGGCACTCTGGGCCCTCAATCAGTCCTAAAATGGCGGGCCCCAGGAGATGAATGTCCCCCTACTCCCAGAGAGGGGGAAGTTATTGTCTTCTTTGACCACATGGCCCGAGGTTTTACTCCTCCCGGTTCGAAATTCTTCCAGGACGTGCTTGGCGCTTTTCAACTTCACTCTCAGGACATAGGTCCAAATTATATTTCAAACATCTGTGATTTTCATGTTTTCTCAGAGGTATATCTGCAAGAGGAGCCATCAGTCGACTTGTTCCGGGATTTTTTCCATTTGAACCGGCGAACTGAGTTTACTGGCGGTCCTCATCAAGAATTAGGCGGGGTCAGCATCCAAAAGAGAAGAGATGCAGTCTTTCCCCATGCCGCTCTGCATACACACCCGAAAGAGTGGAAAAAGTCTTGGTTTTATTGCCTTGACACATCACCTGAAGGAGAGAACCCATTGCCGGGTTATCGTGAATACCATCTTCCTGAAGATCACCCTCTGCCGCAACGTCTCAGTTCTTCAGAACGGCCTCGGTTCGCTTCTCAACTTGCCGAGCTGAAAGCCTTTATGGCCAACGGATTAACCAGAATTGATTTTATGCGCTGCTGGCTTTCTTGGAGTATCCTTCCTCTGAGTCCGTGCTCGAATCTGATGTGTAAATACGCTGGAAAACCGGATGATGCTCAACGGTTTTCCAAGGAAAAGCTTTCTGAATTGGAAGTCATTGAATCTGCTAAGAAGATGCTCAACGTCTCTTTAGAAGAATGCAGCCAAACCGGATTGGCTCCTTACTATAAGAAGAACAAGCTGCCTGCAGTAAGCCTTCATTCCTTCTGTTCGCTTTTAATCCGTCCATTTAAATTATTCTCTATTTACCTTTCTTCTTGTGCACAGGCTGATGATCCTTTTTGGAAGAGGAAACCTCAGGAGAAGGCAGGCAAATAGCCGCGCCGGAAAACTTACGCTATTAAGAAGAAAAAGGCGGCCGCTGGCTCCGGTTCACATGCTGAAGAACATGATCCGGACTCTGAGGTATGATTTAATCCGGCTATAATTTGTTCACTTTTATCCAGACTTGTGTTAACGGTGTCTTTTCACAGGATTTGGCTGAAGGAGATAAAGCGGCAGAAATTGAGGTAATTACTCTTTCTTCGGATTCAGAACCGCCTCCACCAAAAATTCGTCGGGTAGTCCGGAAATATCAATTTTCTCATCCTTACGCTCAACTGGACCCCAATTTTCTTTTGAAGAAACAGCAACATGAAGCTCGCCGGGCTACCCGCCATAGTGGCCTTGTAGTTGAATCGTCCGGAATATCTCTTACTCCGGCTCGGAGGCGCCGCTCTGAGGTTATACTCTCTCCAACTCTTCTTCATCCCAAGGCCGGGCTTATATGCAAACCACTTAAACCGTCTGACCCTAATTATCAGGAGACTCCCTTATCTTCTTCTAGTGAATCCACTGCCACACAAGTCCCGGCTCTGAAGACTGTCCCTGGGTAAGTCCTTTACCTCATCCGGTTTACCTTTACATTTGCTTTTGTGATTCTGATTTATTTTCTAATTCCTTTCAGCAAGCCTGAGCCTAGCAAAAAGGCAAAGGCCAGCAAAACAGCTGCTGAGACTGCCACTGATGATCCGGCGGCTGATCCGGACACCACCATCCCTCCAGAGAATGAGCCTATCGTTCCGCTTGAAGATCCTGCTCCCATGGATCACACTTATACCACTGCTCCTGAAAATCCCAACATAGAAAACATCCATGAACCGGCGAGTCCTGCCCGGGCCAACCCTCCTCGGACTAGCCTGGCTCCCGCTAGTCCGGTTCACACTGCTACTCCACCAGCAGCTGCTCCTTCTCCGGATGTTCAAGTAAACTGTACATCTTACACCGCTCCTGCTGATCCCACTGTTTTGGCTAAGCATACAGCTAAAGCGGAGAAACTGCATCAAGAAAAGGCCAAATGGAGTACAGAATTGTCTACTTTCGCCGACATGAGTGCCCAGGAGCTCTATTCCGGGTATTTGAACCGGCTTCATACTAGTCGAGACTATGAAGCGGGCTTGGTTAACATGATGAAGGACAAGTATGAGGTATCTCCCTTGCCTTTGATTTTTGCCTTTGTTGTATTTTTGTCTATATCATGGTAGCCCCCAAGTTCCGGTTTAGCTATGTTTAGAAGGTGAACCGGTACTTCCAATTCGAGCAAATGATCTTACATTAGCCCCCAAGTGCGAGGGGCATAATTTGGTTTATGCGTCTGGGACTTGTCTGAATTTTTCCTTTAATGCTTCAACTATCCATTAGCCCCCAAGTGTCAAGTAGACAACTTGTTTGTGTGTTTGAGACTTGTTTTAAATTGCTACTGTTTGACGCTTCAACTGCCCATTAGCCCCCAAGTGTCAAGTGGATAACTTGGTTATGTGCTTGAGACTTGTCTGAATTTTGCCCTTATTCCACTTGATTTTCCTTGCAGGCTGATTTGAACCGGAGGGCTGAAGAAATCATTGAACTCCGGAACAGACTTGCCGAAACTGAATCTGCTGCTGCTAAGGCCAAGAAAGACTTGGCGCTGAGCTTAACTACTGCTGAACAGCTGAAGAAATATTTTGAAGAGGAGCGGACAGCCTTTGAAGTGCAGAAGAACGCGCTGGAAAAAAGAGCAAAAGATGCTGAAGAAGCTCTTAATCCGGTGACAGAAGAATTGTCTAGTTTAAAATGGCAAATCGAACTGATGACTTCTGCTATCTTTGGTAAGTACTTAATCTGCACGCATGCTTTCATCCTTGCAATCTGTATTCCGGTCCGGTTTAACTGTTATGATCTTATGTAGGGCGCCGCGTTACCCATCATGGGGATGATTTACGGAAGAAACTCAAGGCATCTTATACTCTGGTCGAGCAGCTGTATTCCGGCGCTCAAAGGATCATAAGCGCAATGTCTTTCAATAAACCGGCCCCCACCACTATCCAAGGCACATTAGAGAAACTTTCTGTCTTGCCAGTGCGCTTGGAGGAAGTGAAGAAGTCTGCTGCCCGAGCCGGTTCTCTCATGTCGCTTACCAGAGCCAAAGCGTGGGTTCCAGATTTTGATCCGGAAGAAGCCTTGAATGGGTATCCCAGCACTAAAGAAGACGGATCAGCTTTCACTGCCAAAGATCTTCACGCTTTGACTAAGGAGATGCGTCCTCTTTCTAGCAAGCTTGCTGCCGAATCAGAGTTGTCCAGGTATCATCCGGGGTATGATTTACAGAACGAGCGGGTGGATCGGCTGGTTTATGATACCGTAAATCTAATCCCACCTGTGCGCCCTCATACTTTCGCCCCAGATATTGATCCGTCTGAACTTATTACGGAAGAGATGTACTTCCGCGCTTTAACGAAAATCGACTGGTGTGTCCCTGACTTTCAGCCGCTTCAAGAAGAGGAAGAAACTCCGGAACAAGTTGATCCTCAGCTGTCGCAGCTGGAGGAAGTGTAGGCCACATATTTATCTTTGTAGTTGCAGTCTCATTTTGCTGGAAAAAAATTAATCCACCCAGGCCTGTTGTGCCTTGTAATCGAATAGATTAAAATATTGTTCATCTTGATCCGGATGTCCCAACTTTGCTTTGATGTTGCCAATTTAAATCTGGCCTGATATTGTTGATCTTGCATATTATCTGTTTCTGCATGGATAACACTTAAAAGATGTCCTAGCGGTTTACCGCTGGACCAATTAAATTGCTCACAAAATACATCAAAGAAGTGTTTGTTTGTACCAGAAATAACTTCATACCTGCGATCAAGTATGCTTGATATTCTTAATCCGGCGAAATTTGCAATTTTCTGAGGGAGCCTTTGATAGACCCAATAATAATTCCGGGCTTTATAGAAGCTACCAGTTTAGATCATGCTAGAGCTCTGTCCAGACTTTTAAAGATACGTGGTCAACTCTGGAGTTGTCCCACTCCGGATCAAAGAACCATAAAACACAAATGCCAGAAATATAAGTTTGCAAATAAAACCATGTAGTCGAGGCTTTTTGCGAGCTGCCAGGCTCCAAAGCAAGGTTTAGCCAAGCAATGGATTCGGATACGATCCATTGAGCTTATGGTTCGGATACGACCATATAAACCGGACCATAGGGGATAAGCTAGGATTCGGATATGATCCTGCCCCCTACTGGCCTTAAAAAATTTAGCCAAGCATTGGATTCGGATACGATCCATTGAGCTTATGGTTTGGATACGACCATACAAACCGGACCATAGGGGCTAAGCTAGGATTCGGATACGATCCTGCCCCCTACTGGCCTTTGCCAGTTCTCTTTGGTTCGAATACGACCTATGTTTGAACAGAATGGCTTTAGTGAGTTTGGGTATGTTCTCTTTGGTTCGAATACGACCTATGTTTGAACAGGAAGCCCGTCAATAAGTTTGGGTATGTTCTCTTTGGTTCGAATACGACCTATGTTTGAACAGGAATCCCGTCAATAAGTTTGGGTATGTTCTCTTTGGTTCGAATACGACCTATGTTTGAACAGGAAGCCCTTTAGTGGATTTGGCTATGTTCTCTTTGGTTCGAATACGGCCTATGTTTGAACAGGAAGCCCTTCAGTGGTCACAGCTCCAGAGTGCATATACGGCAATTGCCCTGCACAACCAGTTAGACTTATCAAAGTGTTTAAAATATGACATATAATAAGAAATGTATGGTTATCACCATAAGACACTTGTATTGGAAAAAAGGCTGATCCCCCGGTTTATCGAGGGTGCCGGTTTATTCATTAAGCATAATATATACATAGGATACAGCAGAGCTCATGGCTCAGGTATAGTAGGGCCGCAAGAGGGTGATATTCCACGGCCTCTTTGTCTCTTCCTCCGATGTCCGTGAGTCCTTGTGTTCTCGAACGTCCACCAGGTAATATGAACCGTTGTGCAGATTCTTGCAGACCACAAAGGGCTCTTCCCAAGGTGGGGATAGCTTGTGCATATCTGTTTGATCTTGGATGAGCCGGAGTACCAAATCTCCCTCCTGGAACGTCCTGGTCTTGATCCGGCGACTGTGATATCTGCGCAAATCCTGTTGATAAATTGCAGATCGTGCTGCTACTATGTCACGTTCTTCATCCAACCGGTCCAAACTGTCTTGTCTTGCCTGCTCATTCGCCGCTTCAACATAAGCCGTCACTCGTGGCGAATCATGACGGATATCACTTGGAAGGACCGCTTCAGCACCATACACCATAAAGAAAGGTGTATAACCTGTGGACCGGTTTGGCGTAGTATTGATACTCCAAAGGACAGAAGGTAACTCCTCAACCCAGCACCCTGGTGTTCTTTGCAAGGGAGTCATAAGCCGGGGCTTGATACCTCGCAAAATCTCCTGATTTGCTCTTTCAGCTTGACCATTGGATTGAGGGTGAGCTACAGAAGATACGTCTAGTCGAATATGCTCGCGTTGACAAAACTCTTTCATCTCTCCCTTAGATAAATTGGTGCCATTGTCTGTGATGATGCTGTGTGGAAAGCCATACCGGAAAAATTACCTTTTTGATGAATTTAACCGCTGTTGCTGAATCACACTTGCTCACAGGCTCTGCTTCAATCCTTTTCGTAAACTTATCCACAGCCACCAGCAGATGAGTTTTTTGATCTTGGGATCGTTTGAAGGGCCCTACCATATCAAACCCCCAAGTCGCAGACGGCCAAGTAATCGGTATCATCCGGAGCTCCTATGCCGGAACAAGAGCACGTCACGAAAACTTCTGACAAGCATGACACTTCCGGACTAGATCCGCCGCATCAGCATGGGTTGTCAGCCAATAGAACCCATGTCGAAAAGCTTTAGCCACCAAAGATTTTGAACCGGCATGATGACCACAATCCCCTTCATGGATCTCACGAAGAATATCACAACCTTCCTCAGATGACACACATCGCTGAAACGCTCCAGAAACGCTGTGATGGTGAAGTTCTCCGTTTGCAATTGTCATGGACTTAGAGCGCCGGATTATCTGTCTTGCTTCGATCTCGTCGTCCGGTGGCTCTCCCCGGCTTAGATATGCCAAATATGGCAGCGTCCAATCCAGAATAACATGAAGCGCTGCAACTAGCTGTGCCTCCGGATCAGGGACAGCCAGGTCTTCCTCCGATGGTACTTGAACTAATGGACTGTGCAGCTCATCCAAAAAAGTATTCGGTGGTACCGGTTTACGTTGAGAACCCAGCCGGCTCAAAGCATCGGCTGCTTCATTCCTTCGCCGGTCTATGTGATCCACCTGATACCCTTTGAAATATCCTGCAACCGCTTCAACTTCTCGTCTGTAAGCTGCCATGAGAGGATCTCTTGAATCCCACTTGCCGGATACTTGCTGTGCCACTAAATCTAAATCGCCAAAGCACTTGACCCGGCTCAAGTTCATTTCCTTGGCCATTCGTAAACCATGAAGCAATGCTTCATTCTCTGCTGCATTATTAGTACAAGGAAACAGTAGACGGAGGACATAACAAAACTTGTCTCCTCGCGGGGAAGTTAAGACAACTCCAGCCCCCGAGCCTTCTAATTGCCTTGAACCGTCAAAGTGAATTGTCCAGTATGTAAGATCCGGCTTCTCCTCTGGTGTTTGCAGCTCTGTCCAATCATTGATGAAATCCACCAATGCTTGAGATTTGATAGCGGTGCGTGGCACATATTTCAAACCGTGTGGGCTAAGCTCAATGGCCCACTTTGCCACTCTGCCAGTCACTACTAGGAAAAGGCCTACTAATGGCGCACGTAATTTGGCCATTAATGGCGCATTAGTGGTGCGCCATTAGTGCCACGCCATTAGTATATTTTACTAATGGCGCACCAGAGGAGGTGCGCCATTAGTATCTGGTATACTAATGGCGCACCACAGATGCGCCATTAGTATGCACAGTAGTGCGCCATTAGTATGCCTCCCAGGGGGCCATGTGTACCCAGGTGCTTTGGCATACTAATGGCGCACGTCAGCAAGATGCGCCATTAGTAATTTCGGCATAGTAATGGCGCACAGTCTGATGATGCGCCATTAGTATCCTTTGGCATACTAATGGCGCACTGTGATGTGATGCGCCATTAGTATGAATATTAGGTTTTTATTATTATTATTTTTCTGTTTTTTGCACAGATTACAAAATGTATAATTGGACAGAATATAGACAGCACACATCAACAACAAACTCATCGAATACGATAGAAGATTAGTCTCTGAATACAATTCATCATATTAGTCTCTGAATACAATTCATCATATTAGTCTCCGAATACAATTCATCATATTAGTCTCCGAATTTAAAAGACCGAACAAAGATAGAACAATATATTACAAGTCTCGAGACCGCGAGTAGCGAGTTTGTCTTCACATTACAAGTCGATATCGATCATCTAAACTACCATCACATATAAGAGAGCTGCGGTCATCACGATGAGCATCATCACGATGAAACTCGTCTTCATCCGGTTCCTCCAACGCTCCCTCCCCTCTCCCGCTAGATAGCGGGCGTATCTAGATTAGGCCTCGACCCTAGTGGTGTACCCTTTGTAACTGTTACCGCTGAATCGGTGAACCTGTCTCCGACACTCCTCCCAGTCGTCGTAGACTCCGGGAACCTTACCCTTGTACACGACATACGACGGCATCGCTATGCACTAGCCAAACGAAACGTTAGTACCAATTCACAGACAATACATAAGCAATATATAAGTATGCAACAGAACGATCGAAAGAGAAAAGCAAGACATTAATAGCATCGATTACATCTAAGTTGAACGACTCTCGAAACCAAAGAGACATACTACAAGTTCATTGAAGTTTAATTACAACATGAGCCAATCGATGTTTCAGAACTAGACACAGCATCACTGCTTTCGACTTGACTCAAGGGACCGGAGCGTGGATGAAGCCGCCGTCTATCGTGGGAGTCATGAAATCATGGGTGTTGTCATCCTGCATTTGTAGCATTGTGTCGATGTCACTATTCGTCGGTTGATTTCTGAGGTAGAACTGCCCCGAGGTACGAAGGACATCTTGATGGATGATTTCCGCAAACTCCGACTGGATGTGGAAGAATTCTTGTCTAATGTCCGCGTCCTGGATTGCCGACACGCTCGCGGCCCAATCTTTGAGTTTACTCGGTAGCAGAAGTTGATGATGGTCCCGTACGATCGCCCGCATGTGATGGATGGCGTAGTAGGCACCCTTCTGACCGCCAGGCGGCTGCTTGACGCAGCAGAACGTCGTATTGAGGGAGAACACGTGCTTGCCGGTCTTACGAATAGGCCTGGTGAAGGTGCCTCCAGATTTGGCGTAGCCGGGGAGAACATCATCAAGAACCTTCTTGACATTTTTGTAGTCTATGTTCGACTGACAGTCCGGGTCGAAATACATGGCCATGGAATATTTGGGGCTTAGGAGGATGAGCGTGCAATGTGTGTCACTGCAGAAAACACGGAATGTTAAAAGAAGAACGATCGAAATCTAAGAATTCATATGTTACGGGGCGGTTGAGGCGGAGGACTTACTCGGGAAAGTAAGTCACGAGGAAGTTATCCTTATCTCGGTTTGCCAGAATGACGCCTTCGAGGTAAGAACTCGCGACTTGCCGGTCCCCAGCGCTGCCCAAGATCTTGGCACGCATGTAGAAGGGGTCGACTATCACGATGTCCGGGGTCTTGTCACGAATGATCCGCATCTCCATACTCAGCGAAAATAGCCGAACGAAGGTGTAGTGCAGCGGAAGAAGGTTCAACATAGTTTGGATGTCATCAAACCGCAGGACGATCGTACCCCCGATGGAGTTATCCACAAAGGCCTTGCCCTCTGGCACCTTGGCCGCGAAAACCGGGTATGCCACATCCTTCTCTCTGAGACGCCGCTTCTCCAAAGAAAGAACACTGTCATGCAGACTCCGCATAGCACCGGTTGCAGCATCGAGCATATTTCTCTGTAGCATCGACCTACCCGCCACATGCACCCTCCTCATTACATCCTCAGGTGAAGGTGGCCCGTCCTGAGCACGGATCGTACTCGGTGCCGGCTGGCTCGCACCCTTGTTAGTTTTTCTTTTGTGTGCCTTCTTCTTCTCCTGAATTGGGACCGAGTTCTGCTCACAGACCGCCTTCTTGAGTGTGTTGGGGCTGATAATATTTCGCACCTCGCCTATCTAAGGCTCGGTGAAGTCGACAGCTGGAGGCGTCTCCTGAGAGCTGAACGGCAGACGACGCCTGTTGCAACTTGGCTTCTCCGTGGTACCAGCTAGATCACGCACGTCTTTGGTTGGGTTGGGTTCTTGAGAAGGAGGCCCCATGAAGTCGCCATCGTACCCATGATTGGCAAAGTACTAATCGACGTTGCCAAATGTATCGTCGTCGTCATCGTTCTGATCCTGTGCCATATGCATGTTTGGATCCAGTGGCATAGGGATGTCCGGCACCGTTGCGGCGGTCTTGCCATGGGGACGACTTGGCGCTGGCACTACTGGCGGTGTTGTCTATGGGGTGATGTCCCCCGCCCCCAAACGAATCTGGTTCTTCGGCCAAAGCAAGGGGTAGCTCAGGCAGGCGCTGAGGGTCATCACGTCATCATCATCGGCCCCGACGGGTCGAATCGGAGGTAACACCTCGTCGCAGCCTGGTAGCACCCGAACCAGTTGAACCCTAAACAAGTTGGGTGGCATCTGGGTACCGTGGAACAAGGGGTTGCCCGGTTGAACGATTTTGCCCTTGGCGACATCGACCAACTCGTTGTTCACGAAGTGCAGGAGAGTGCACGGAACGTCGGCGGCGCCCTGCGAAAACATGTAGGGCGTCAGGGATGCCCAGTCAAAGGCAAGGAGATGAAGTCCTCGGCTGAGAGAGGCTTAATTAGTTACCGTGATGATGGCGTCGAGCTCGGCTAATGTCGAGGCACCACCAATGGTGGGCGAGCAGTTGACGGAGGGGCCGCTTGCTGCAGAGGTGCCGGCCGGCGTACACCCGGGTGCATTAAGCTCCCGTGCCGGCGTGGGAGACACCAATGCCGCCTCCGCCCGAGACACCAATGGCCCCGCCATCGCGTTCTGCGAGTTGCTGGCGGTGAAGCTGGGAATCGGGGGCGGCCCCTGTTGGCCGCCCGCAATCCACGCCTGCAACCCCTCGATCAAGCTAGGCACAATGGCGGTGATCGTCGCTCCGAGCTGTTGTTGCACTTGCTCTTGGACAATCTCCGGAATCCGCGCCACCTGTGCCTTGAGTTCTTGAACCTCGCGTGACTGGCTTTCCGAGCTGGTCTTTTTATCCTTTCGCCCACCAGCGTTATACTATGACGACCATTTTGTCGACAAGCCTTTGCCGGCCACACGACCAGCTGACGTCGGCTTACTGAGCTTATCCTTGTTCTTCATTACATTCAACGCCCTATTTAGAGTCATGTCCCAAGGGTTGCTCTTAGTCGACCCCGCGCTACTGCTTTCAGTCGCCTGCGGAAGGAATGTGAATCATTTAGAAATTTGGCTTCATTAATTAGAATGCAACCATATGGAGCTAATTACGTGGGGGTGTATTCTTTACTAGAACAAGCTCTAGCGCCCTGGTCTTCGGATCCGTGGTAAGCTCCTTTGTTTTCGGGTCCTTCTTGTACCGGGCCCTGACAAAGTTCCTGGTCTGCTTGTCACCGTATTTATCGAAGAGGGAAGGTAGGCCTTGCTCGGCACGGTCCGCCTCCTCCTTGTCCCATATAGGCTCCGCCACTCTGTAACCGCCGGGACCGATTGTGTGTTCCCCTAAGTTCAGCTCCAGCATTTCTTTCGCCCACTGACTTGATTTGGAGGTTGCGGTGCTCGAGCACTTGATCTTGAAGTCATTGTAGTCATCTTCGGTGATCGAAGGATTTTTCTCATTGATCTTCTCATAACTCTCACCTTTCTCGATCATTCTCTTCACCGTGCTTTTCCAAGTAGACAGGGCCGTGCACATCTTCGTGAGGGCAGCATTGTTCACTTTATTCCCTTTGAGGCTTGTGTTTTCAAATTGAGCGGGGAACTTGTATCATTCGTGCAGCTTCGTGAAGAGGAGGTTGCGCAAATTCCCTTGGTCAGGATGCCTCAAGTTCTCGGTGTTGATCGAGACGGTGCTCCGGAGAATGCACCCGAGCTAAAGCGAGTACCGGTTGACTATTCGTTCGGGCGCCGTTGGATTCCCGTCGGAGTCCACTTCAGTAACTTCCTCCTTGAGGGTGCGGAGCACGGTCAGGCGCCGGACCTTCCGTTGCCTCTTCGGTTGGCTGCCATCTGTGCGTGCGCCGCCATCATCAGTGGTGGCATCCTCGGCGGCACCATCAGTGGTGGCATCAGGGGGGTCATTCTCGGCGGTACCATCAGTGGTGTCAGGATCGGTGGGGAAGGCAGCGTCCTCATAAAAGTGAGGTTGTTCCTCCATCTCCTGGGACAGCTCCCAGAATGCCTTGCCGCCCGAACCGCCGGCCTCATCGTTGTTGGCCATATTTCTCTCTAAATAGGAACAAAGTTTGGTCAAAAAGTTGGTTATTGTCAAGGAACAAGATCATGGTCTCATCATTTAGGGTTTGTCGACACCGAGGCATCCTAAAAGCTAAGCTTTTATAATTGAGGGTTTTTCGACGCCGAGGCACCCTAAAAGCCTAAGCTTTCATCATTTTGGTTTTTATCGACACCGAGGCACCCTAAAAGCCAAGGTTTTATAATTTATTGTTTGTCGACACCGAGGCATCCTAAACGCTAAGCTGGGAAGGAGAATTCTAAGTTGGGCCTAATCACTTGGCTCTATTGCCGCCTATGGTTTAATGCAGGTAGAATAAAGGGGCACTTGATCCTACTTAATTAACTACTAAGATACCCCGGCCCATGCATTAGTCACAAGTACCCTATATGTCCTATTTTTAGCAAAGTCATGCTAAAATTCACGGAAAATTTCAGAATGACCTTTGCTGAAAATAGGACATATGGAGTAGCCGAATTTACCAGAACGGAAGTTAATCGACATTCCAGCAAACTAAAGGGCCTCTCGGGGTACCTGCAAAATCATTATCCCCGCCTAATGAAGTCGCCAATGGGTCATTTCAGAAGATCACAAGTAGCATCATCACTAGTACAATATCATGACAAGTACAGTAGCAACAGCAGTGAATACAGGCATAACAGCAGCATCAACAGTTAAGAAAAAGTTGCAGAAGCTTGTAAAACAATAGTTTGAAGTTCAAATATTTACAACAAGGAACCAAATACATGACCACCATTATTATCATTGTGCTAGTGTGACATACAAGTAGTACTAGTGTACATGAAAAAAACCTAAAACCTAAAACCCCAACAGAACATCAAGCCCACCAACCGGCTAAACGAACTAAAGATCTCACTTGGGACTACCATACTAGTAAAGGCAAGAGCCAAAGGGGTTCTGAAAAAGATGAAATTGTCATGGACTATGGCATGCCAAAGTATGACAGCAAGCACTAACATGTCTTCCAATAAGTATGACAGCAAGCACTAACACAAAAGACAGAAACCAAGTGTTATCGAGACGACTCTGGAGCCAGATGACTTATTAAGCCATCTTTTAGATTTTAGTAGTCAGGCGGCTGATTTCAAGCATTTTCCTGCTAATTTCAGGCGGCTGATTCAATTAGTCTTTCGTGGTGGTAACAATGGTGAGATGACCTTTTTATTTTTTTGGGTTGATGACTGGAGTATGCTTTGGTTTCCAGTACAGATTATATTATAGAAAGAATAACCTAGTTTTTTTTTCTTTTTGCTTTTACTTGTTGTATGCTTGTCTTACCAAACTCAGAGTCATTTCCGGTTGGTTGTACCGCTGCAACTTGCCATCGACTAAGATAATACTGGTACTAACCTAGTGGCTGTTAACATTCTCTGCCCTAACCTAGTATGCATCAACCACAAGCCCAAAAGATGTATATATATGTATTACCAAACTCATAGTCTTATAGCAATAGCAGCAGGAAGCACACCTAACTACAACATCAACGATAGGGTCTAGCATCAACAGCAGTAGTTCAGCGGTAGAAGCGTTAGTATTATAAAACATTCAGACGTTGCTTATGTCACTTAGACCAGTAGCAGCAGGAAACACATCTAACTACAACATCAATGACAGAGTATAGCATCAACAGCAGTAGTTCAGCCGTAGAAGCAGTAGTTCAGTCTAGATAATAAGAGGTAGAAAACATGTAGCATGTAGTGGTACTTCTGCTTGTAGACTTGTAGTGATATGCTGTATCTTACCTCAGGTTGTCATGGTAGGAAATGCTTAAGTATTGCATCAAAGATTTAGTCAGTAATATGCGGTGGTCACTACTTGATCAAGTAGCAATCTAAATAAACAGAGGCTGGCGGAAGACCTTTAGTTGCCAATGCTAAATTACGGATGTAAGTTTGAACATGTTTATTATTCATTTTGTTAATTTGCTTAATTTTTTTTCTTCTGATACAGGGACTACAATACAATACCTCCTACATGGCTAGATCATATTGCCTAAAACTTTTGACTTTATTGTCTCACTTATCTAACAAAATAGGTGGCGATTCATCTAGTTAAAAATATAACTGGCAGAAAAGTATCTTAAATAGATGGAGTCAAACTAGGGAATTAAGGAACCCTCTGTCACATAGCTAGATTTGATACACATTTTTCCTAAGAAATAATAAAACCAGCAGAGACAGCACTAGTAAACTAGGGATGCACAAGTTTGGGCGCGCCAAGACGATCAAGGACTCGGCCACCAAGATTCGTCGTAGACAGCAGTAGTACAAAGAAAATTCCTACGACTCACTGCTCGTACAAAAAAAAATAGGCAGCAGATCGTATGCTAAAACTAGGATGGCCTTGGGATGACAATTGCAGCTTCTGCTACCAAGTGCTAGCTGCGACAAAAAACATCGAGATATTGCTTATGCAAAAAACTTTCATATGAAGAAGGTACTGCCTGCTACATTACTTGATATATAGATAATGTTGAATTAACCACTATGTAAGAGGCCTGTCCACCACGGACTAGTGGTAGGCTAGCTAGCTGCTATATAATTCTTTGTATCCCCTTGTAAACAAACCGTGAGATCAAAGCAATAAAAAGGTGCGACATGAGCCTTTTGCAGTCAATCAGCATCTACGTGTGCATGAGTGCTTTGTGTGTTTCCAGCCAGCCCTAGCTAGGCTGCTGAACTCCTATACTAGGGTATCGCCTGGAAAGAAATCGAGCATTGCTAGTAAACGAGGCAAGAAATCGAGCACTAGTAAACGAGGCAAGAAAATTCCTTAAAGTAAATCGAGCACTAGGATGAACTAACCGAGAAGAGGTAGAGGGAGACGGCGAGCTTGGGGAGGCGGGGATAGACGGCGGCTTCAAGTCTCCGGCGGCGGCTCCGAGGACGTGGGGCGGCTCCGAGGCTCCGAGGCTCCAAGTCTCCGGCGGCGGGGGCGCGTTGGGCGGCGTCGAGCGCTAGGGCTAGGGCTCAGGGGCACGGGGGGCAGCGGCATCGTCGAGCGCTAGGGCTAGGGCTCGGGGGCGCGTGGGTCGCCGTCGGCGCGGGCGTCGGCGAGCGCTAGGGCTCGGGTCGGGGCGCGGGGGCGGCGGCGTCGGGGGCACGGGGGCGGCGGCGGAGGAGAGGGGAAGGGGATCGAGGGCGAGGCGAGGGAGAGAGAGGGGGGAGGTGTAGTGGGCCGGGGGGCATCAATATGTATGGGGCACAATAGTAATGGCGCACCGCACCCTGGTGCGCCATAAGTACGTCTATACTAATGGCGCACCTCCCCCTGGTGCGCCATTAGTTTTTTTTATTTCTGCGCGAGCCAACAGTTTATCTCCCACCATACCTCATACACATCAAGCCCCCCTAGCTAGCTCGACTGGTCAGCCCCCAGTTCTCCCACCAAGAGGTCCTGGGTTCGATTCCCAGGCTCCACAATTTTTTTATGCATTTAAAATGCTATTTGATACTTATTTGTGTTTAAATATGTTCAAAATTGTTTAAATCATAACAGTAATATTTTTTTATAAGACAGAAATAATTTTTTAAAAAATATCATCAAATTTGCTATTTGAATATATTTATGAATCATGTGAGTTCATGGGTCGGCGGCGGCGGCCGGTGGAGCGGGGGAGGGTGCGGGGGGTCGGCGGCGGCGGTTGAGTAGGGGAGGGGTACGGGGGGTCGGCGGCGGCGGTTGAGTAGGGGAGGGTGCGGGGGGTCGGCGGCGGCGGCCGGTGGACCGGGGGATGCTCGGCGACGAGTGGGATCGAGATCGAGTGTCCATGAAATTTAAAAATATTCATGATAGTTCAAAAAGTGCCAATGAAATACAATCGAGAAATGAAGGCTACGATTTAAATACAAACGATCTTAGCTAGCTATCTGTTCACAATCTTCTCGCCCTTCTTTTTCGCAAATGGAGTTCTTCTGTGGAACGGACGTCCTTTAGGTAGGGTGGTCCTGCTTCTTCTTGTGGTGTATGCTGCTACTTCATCATCGTCGTCATGTTCGATCCTCGGGTCGCCGTACTTTTCGAAGTCTTGCTCATTGGCTACTCCATCCATTCCGATGATCTTCCTTTTGCTTCTCCTCACGACAACACGACTGGGCTTTGACGGGTCGGTGATGAAGAAACATTGGTCAACTTGGGAAGCCAGTGCCCATGGCTCATTTTTCGCGGTGACGTTTGCGCCCGCGGTCTTGGATTTGGCTTCGGGTATAACCATGGTGGTGAAATACCGGTCTTCTTTTAGGACGCTCTTGGCCCATCTGACACGGAACATCGGGACCTTCTCTCCAGCGTAGCTCAGCTCCCAGATCTTCTCGATCCTTCCGTAGTATCTGTCCTTGTCATTACCGGTGTAGGCCATCGTTACCCCGGAGTTCTGATAACCATCGCTCTTCATGTCCTTGGCCTCGGTGTAGAATGTGTAGCCGTTGATATCGTACGCCTCAAAGGTCATCAGGTTGTGCTCGGCGCCCTGTGACAAGGCGAATATGAGTTGTTCTTCCGCGGAAGATTCCTCATGTAAAGGGTACGACAGAAGCTTCTGCTTGAACCAACGCGTGAAACATGAGTTGTGCTCTTTGATTATATCTCCGTCCGTCCTCTGTTGGCCTCGGTCATTGTACGTCTTCTCAATAAAGGTTTTGTGCTCTACCACCCAAGGATCGACCACGTCTATGTGTTGTAGCGCGACTAGGTTTGCTCTTTCAAAGTCGGCGAGTCGACCCCCGAAGTCGACATGCATTTCGCGGTGGCCCTCACGGTGACCCCATGCAACGAGCCTGCCGAGGTGCCTATTGACGGGCAGACCAATGGGGTTCTCGATGCCTAGATAATTCGTGCAGTAGGAGATGCACTCTTCGGTCAGAAAGCCCCTGGCTATGCTTCCCTCTGGACGTGACATGTTGCGAACGTATCCTTTGATGACACCATTCATCCTTTCGAATGGCATCATGCTGTGCAGGAACGTCGGCCCGAGTTGGATGATATCGTCCACGATATGCACCATAACGTCGAAGAATGCGGGCGTGAAGTACATCTCAAGCTCGCATAGTATCACCACGATCTCTTCCTGTAGCCTTCTGAGTTGCCTCACGCCAACAGACTTCTGAGAGATGACGTTGAAAAAGTTGCATAGGCCAAATAGGGTTTCACGGACGCGCGCGTCCATGATCCCACGGATTGCAACTGGAAGTATCTGCGTCATCAGCACGTGATAGTCGTGAGACTTCATCCCGCTGAACTTCAGCTTCGCCCGGTCTAGGTATCTGCTTAATTCCCCGTGTAACCGTAAGGAAGTTGTACTCCTACGAGGCAGGTGAAAAACTGCTCGATCTCCTCCTGACTTAGAGTGAAGCACGCGGGAGGGTAGTCATTTCCGGTCTTCTTGGCCTTTTTGCCTTTGCGACGACTTTCCGTGTCCTGCTTCGCCTCATCATCATCATCATCATATATAGCGTGAAGCTCCTGCCTGATGCCCATTGATTTCAAGTCTGCCCTTGCTTTCGGCCCATCTTTGGTCCTCTCTGGCATGTTGAGCAGGATACCAAGCAGACTCTCGCACACGTTCTTCGTGATATGCATTACATCAAGGCTATGAGGCACACGGTGGATCTTCCAGTACGGCAAGTCCCAGAAAACAGACCTCATTTTCCATACCTTCAGCAGCGGCTCTGGCGCCTTTCGCTTCTTTCCCGGCTCTGGAGCCTTTTGCTTCTTTCCCGGCAGTGGGCAATCTTTCCAATTTTTCAACAGCTTGTCTATTTCCTCGCCGCTCCTCGTACACGGGCGTCCTCGGGGGTCGGTTTCACCATCGAATAGATCCTTGCGTTTTCTCCACAGGTCATCGTCGTGAAGCCACCTTCGATGTCCCATGAACACGGTTTTCGAAGACCCGGGATCTCTATCTAGCTGGCGATACGTTGTGTCATCCATGCACCTGACGCATCCAGAAAATCCATGGACCACCTGCCCCGTGACATATCCGTAACCGAGATAGTCGTTCACCGTCGTGAGTAGCGCGGCTCTCATAGGGAAATATTCTTTCTTTGCGACATCCCACGTATTGGCTGGCGTTTTCCATAGCGTGTCTAGCTCCTCTTTCAGCAGCCCCAGATACAGATTGATGTCGTTCCCTGGTTGTTTCGGTCCTTCAATTAGCATACTCATGTGAATGTACTTCCTCTTCATGCACAACCAGGGGGGAAGGTTGTACATCCACACAAACACAGGCCAGGTGCTATGTGTGCTTCTCTGGCTGCCAAACGGATTGACTCCATCGGTGCTCGCGCCCAGCACGATGTTCCTTGGATCGTTCCCAAATTCTAGGCCTTCGAAGTTCAACGCTTGCCACTGGCTCGCATCCTTAGGGTGACTCAACATCTTGTCTTTTTTATCTATCTCCGGATCATTTGCGTCATCTTCTCGCTTCTTCTCCTCCCTATCCGCGTGCCAACGCAGGAGCTTTGCTACCTTAGGGTCCGCGAAATACCGCTGCAGACGAGGAGTGATCGGAAAGTACCACACCACTTTTCGAGGAGCTTTCTTCCTCTTCTTGTATCGAGTGACGCCGCACACCGGACATATGGTAGACTCCGCGTGCTCGTCCCGATAAATGATTCAATTGTTCATGCACACATGGTATTTCACGTGCGGTAAACCCAGAGGACACATGATTGTTCGTGCCAGAATGACATGTTCTCGTCGAAGCATGTGTCGGTCATTTTGTGTTTTACCTTCATCTCCAGAGCCATGAGCGTTACTTTCAGGCGGGTATCCTCGGGCCTGCATCCTTCATACAATGGAGTAACCGCGTCTAACTCAAGTTGATCCATCTTGGCTTTCTCTCGGGCGGCAGCTCTTGCATTCTCGGTCTGCTTGAGAAGCAGCTCTTGAATATGAGGGTCCTGCACCCAGCCCATCGATGGTCCAGCGTCGTCTGCTCCGCCGGCATCATCATCTTCATGATCATGCCCGTCGTCTGCTCCGGCATCTTCCTCATCATCATGTCTTGCATCTTCTACATGATGACTGTGTACAGCATCACCGTCGTGATCATCTCCTGGGGATTCTTCATCTTCTCGCCCGCCCGAGTCGCGGTGGTTGTCTTGTTGCCCTTCCTCATTTCTTGCCTGGCCCCCATGGACGACTTCGTAGTCATCTTCATCACCTTGCCACCGATAGCCATCCATGAAACCACGCAAGAGCAGGTGGTCCCGCACCTGCCCGGAATCCGGGTCCGCAATAAGGCTCTTCAGCTTGCATCTTCGACACGGACATCTTATCTCTGTCTCGTTCTTTTGAAGCATCTCGGCCTTCGCGGACCTCAAAAACCTATTCACGATGCCTTCGGTCATCGTGCGCACCATGGTCGCCTGCGGGGTAGAGCAAAACGATATTTTAGAACCAAGAAAAAATTTGCCATGACTTTCCCTAAAAATAGGACAAAAAAGAATGCTTAATGCCAAAATTCTCACCGAAACGGAAATGAATCAACATTTCGAGAAAATATTGGCAACTATCGCATTTCAAATACCGGTACATCTCCAAACACAAACACATATGCAACACAACAAACATATGCAACACCACGAACATACATAGATCTAGCTAGGCCATAAAAAGTGCATGTGCACATTGTTGTATGGAGAACAACATAAATATAGCTTCCCCCCTTACTTACCTATCAAAACAAGGTAATTTAACCACTTAATTTGAATGAATCTATGGTGGAAATGAGGTGAAAAAGAGGAGGGACCCGAGAGGAGGAGGAGGTGGACAGAATGAAGTGGGGGAGAAAGTGAGTGTGGGTAGGAGAGGCTGTCCAAAATATCTTGTTGCTGCCCACTTACTACTGCCGCACCCACTATAAATGCGCCATTAGTAATCAAGGTTACTAATGGCGCATTTATAGTGGGTGCGCCATTACTAGTTTTGCAAAAAAAAACATACTAATGGCGTACTGTCGCACAGTGCGCCATTACTAGTTTAAACTAGTAATGGCGCATTGTGGGACAGTGCGCCATTAGTAGTTTTGTAAAAAAAAGAATAAAAAATATCATAAAAAAATAACATTAATGGCGCACTTTACTGCTGGTGCGCCATTACTAGTTACAACTAGTAATGGCGCACTTCGTCTGGATGCGCCATTAGTATGTTTGGATAGGCGCACTAGTTCAAAAAAAAAACTTTTTGATACTAATGGCGCACGCTGGGCCTGGTGCGCCATTAGTAGTTTGAACTCTAATGGCGTATCTGAGGTTGGTGCGCCATTAGTATATACTAATGGCGCACTGCTTGTCTGGTGCGCCATTAGTATCAATTCCATCTATAGCCCTTTTCCTAGTAGTGAGTAGCTTCCCTGTTCTGGATTATATCCCCCAATGGTGCTTAACTAACAACAGTTATTGGGTGGCCTTGGAAATAATGTTTCAACTTCCGGTTTGCCATGAACACACCATATACCAACTTCTTCCAATGTGGGTACCTTTGCTTGGACTCAATGAGAACTTCACTGACATAATAGACTGGACGTTAAACCGGGTATTCCTTTCCTGCTTCCTTGCGCTCGACCACGATTGCCACACTGACTGCCCGTGCATTGGCAGAGACATATAACAGCAACGGCTTGTTATCAACAGGGGCAGCAAGGACCGGCCGCTCTGCCAGTTGCCGCTTCAAATCCTCAAACACAGCGTTTGCCTCATCACTCCATATAAACCGGTCCGTCTTTTTCAGCATCTGATAAAGTGGAATCGCCTTCTCCCCCAGACGGCTGATGAACCGGCTCAATGTTGTGATCCGGCCGGCGATACGCTGACATTGATGCAAGCCGGTTTAGTCAAAGATGTGACTGCCTTGATCTTCTCCGGATTGGCTTCTATTCCTCTGTTTGACACCAAGAATCCAAGGAGCTTACCCGCCGGAACACCAAAAGCACACTTCTCCGGATTAAGCATCATTTTATAGGCCCGAATATTGTCAAAAGTCTCCTTGAGGTCCTCTATCAGCGTCTCCTCCTTCCTTGATTTCACCACAATATCATCCACATAGGCATGAACATTCCTCCCTATCTGCCCCTTAAGACAATTCTGCACGCAACGCTGATAAGTTGCTTGGGCACTCTTGAGCCCAAAGGGCATAGAAACATAGCAAAAAGCACCAAAAGGTGTTATGAAGGACGTCTTCTCCTGATCTTTAACTGCCATCTTGATCTGGTGATACCCTGAATATGCATCCAAAAAACTTAGCCGCTCACATCCCGCTGTAGTATCAATGATCTGATCAATACGAGGGAGAGCAAAAGGGTCGGTTGGACAAGCCTTGTTTAAGTCCGTGTAATCTAGACACATTCTCCACTTTCCATTTTTCTTTAACACCAGCACTGTATTAGCCAACCACTCCGGGTGAAAAACTTCAACTATGAATCCTGCGGCCAAAAGCCTGGCCACTTCTTCTCCTATAGCCTTGCGCCTTTCTTTGTTGAAGCGGCGTAGATACTGCTTGACCGGTTTAAATTTCGGATCAATGTTAAGACTGTGCTCAGCGAGTTCCCTCGGTATACCTGGCATGTCAGAAGGTTTCCATGCAAAGATATCCCGGTTCTCATGGATGAACTCGATGAGCGCGCTTTCCTATTTAGGATCAAGGTTAGCGCTGACAGTGAACTGCTTGGATGAATCGCCTGGCATGAAGTCAACTTGCTTGGTCTCCTCCACAGACTTAAACTTCAATTCCGGATCATGCTCTGTAGTTGGCTTCTTCAACGGGGACATATCTGCCGGATCAACATTGTCCTTGTAAAACTTTAACTCCTCCGTAGCACATACTGCTTCCGCATAAGCAGCGTCTCCTTCTTCACACTCCAACGCAATCTTGCGACTTCCATGAACCGTGATGGTTCCTTTGTGACCCGGCATCTTGAGTTGTAGATACACATAACACGGCCTGGCCATGAACTTAGCATAAACCGTCCTTCCAAACAGAGCATGATAAGGGCTCCGGATCTTGACAACTTCAAAGGTTATCATCTCTGACCTGGAATCCTATTCATCTACAAGCTAACTTCTAGGTCAATTTTCCCAACTGGGTAAGCTGATTTACCTGGCACGACCCCATGAAACACCGTGTTTGACTGCCTTAGCTTCTTATCCGTCAGCCCCATGCGACGGAAAGTCTCATAATATAAGATATTGATGCTGCTGCCGCCGTCCATGAGAACTTTAGTAAATTTGTAACCACCCACCTGTGGTGCTAGCACTAAGGCCAAATGGCCCGGATTATCAACTCCCAGCGGATGATCCTCCCTGCTCCACACAATAGGCTGCTCTGACCAGCGCAGGAATTGCGGTGTCGCCGGTTCAACCGCGTGGACTGCCCGCTTTAAAACTTTTTGATCCCATTTACACAAACTCGTAGTGAACACATGATACTGCCCACTACTTAACTCCTTCGGATTACTCTGATATCCGGATTGCTGCTGCTGCTGCTACTGCTGACGCTGTTGATTGCCTTGGTTATTGTGATTACCCTGGCCCTGCTGTTGGTTGTTTTGGTTATTGTAACCACCTTGACCATGCTGCTGATTGCCTTGGTTATTATAACCGCCTTGACCATATTGGTTATTGCCTTGGTTATTATAACCAATGTTGTTGCCACGATATCATGATCCGGCGCCGATCCCCTAGTGACCCGGACCGTAAAACCCGAGGCCTGATCCGCCGCCCGGTGGCCTGTTGTTAGATCTGAACCGACTCATGGCTTCCATCATGGCCTTGCATTCTCCTATAGTGTGTTTAGCTGGACGTTCCCTTGATCCATGTTTCGGGCAAGGCTCATTCAATTCTTGCTCCCAGGTAGCAGGCCCTCCGCCGGTTTGTGGAGGCGGTTTACCCTTATTGCGCTCAAAGCCCCCTTGAACTTGGGTATTGGCCACGAAATCGGAGCCACCCTCCGCCTTTCGCTTGCCTAAGAAGCTTGTACCAACCGGACTAGCCTGCGCCGGTTTACCAAATTTATTTGCCTTTCCAGATTTATCTCCATCCGCTTCTGGATACTTAGTGTTGTCTGAGTCCCCGTACATCACCAGAGCACTCATGAGAGTTCCCATGTCATTACAATCCTGTTTGAGCCGTCCCAGTTTTAACTTCAGAGACTCAAACCAGCAATTGTTTTCCAGTGTCACTATTGCCGTACTGGGGTTGATACCGTTCGAAGAGTGCAAGATTTCTGATACTCGCCGCACCCATGCGCTTGTAGACTCCTGTTCTCCTTGTATACAGGCCGCCAGATCCACTACTGACATTGGTTGCTTGCACGTATCCTTGAAATTTTTGATAAACTAGCGACGTAGTTCTCCCCATGATCCGATGGAGTTAGGTGGTAAGCCTTTTAGCCAGGTCCGGGCTGTACCCTCAAGCATCATGGTAAAGTACTTCGTGCAAGCTGCTTCATCCACGTCCAGCATCTCCATAGCCATCTCGTAACTTTCAACCCAAGCCTCTGGAGCTAAATCTGCTGTGTAATTAGGCACTTTCCGTGGGCCCTTGAAATCCTTGGGTAACTTCACGCTCCGCAGAGCGGGGACAAGACATTGCACCCTGAAGGAACTCGTCGTGACTCCTGTCTCTGTTGTGGTTGTGTGAACCGGCGTCATTTGGCGGACCTCCTCGCGGGCCACCGATCTAACCCGGTTCGCCTCCTGAGCTGGTGCCTCTGCGCCCGCCGGATTATCCTGTCTATGACGGTGTCGCCTCCGTTCACTACTGGACACCTCCGGTTCTTCCCAATGCCTAGTATAACTCCGGCTGTGGCGTGGTGTTGAATGAAGCCTCTCCCTGCTATAAGAATATGCTTGTTGTTGTGTTAATGCCGTATTAAGCAGATCCTTGACCCTGTGTGCCTCCATCGCCACGGGGGACGGTGCCTCAATGGATAAAGCGGCCAGGCGTGAAGCGGCGGCAACAATGTTGTCCAAAGGATTTGAGTAATGACCCGGAGGGGTAGGGACGTGAGGCGCAGACATAACCTGCCGATCTTGCTCCGTAGTGGGCTGCTGAACCGGCTCATCCCTCGCCGGGGCCGCCCTCCGGTTTACTGCCGGATCATTGCTGGTCCCCGCTCCTGGTGTCCTGAAAAGATTCATCGCCTCGTAAACCGGCAGTAGACGAGACTGGTACCTTCGATTCCTTACTCCTTGTGTAGAGGCATGTTCCATCCTCAGCTGAAAAGCCTAATCATCCAACTCGGCTTGTCTCATTGTTATCATAGCCTTCTCCGCCTTCAGATTTTCTTTTGCTTGATCGATCCGGCCCTTTAACTGAAGGAGCTCTGCATCGTGTTGCGCCTTGTCTGCCGGAGCCACCTCTGCCATGGCTCGGGTTGTGAACTCCTCGATTAAGGTGGATAGAGCGTCAGAGGGCGAGAGGGCTTGGCCGCTCCCCCCTAAACCAGCTTCTGCTGTCATCGCCCCGTTCACCGTGGCCTGCTGCGTAGGTTGTGAACCGGCCATAAAGACAGCCACTCGGTTTGGCGGATCAAAGAGGTCCGGAATACTGTCTCCGTCGGACATACCCTCAGACCGGCCGTCCCGCAACTGATACAAAGACTCAGTCTCTCCAGATGAAGATTCATCGTCGGAATAGATAACTGTCTCGCCACCGGAATCCGATCCATCCTCGGCTTGAAGCCCGTGAATTGCTCCGACGAAAACATGCTTCATGGCTGGTTGAATCCGGGTCGATCTTGCACGCTGAGCCGCCTCGACGATGTTGGGGAAGATGTCCGGCCCAGGTCCCGGTTCACCTATTTTGCCGAAGAAGACGTGGATGCTACCGAAGGGAACCAAGTACCCGTATTCGATTGAATCGGCCTCCGGTCCCCAGCCTGCGTCGTCGATGTAGATCCGGCCACGGCGACTCTTGGTCATCTGGCCGACTGCGTAACCCTTGAGCCCTTCAAAGCTGCCCTTCAAGAACTCGAAACCATCGTGCGGAGGCCCCACGGTGGGCACCAACTGTCGTGGAATTAACACGGCAGATGTCCGGTTTAACGGACTTAGTGATGGAACCATCGCACGGGTTAGCTTGAAGGGGTTAAAAGCACACAAAGGACACAGAAGGTAAAAGCCTACGTCTAGTTTGGTTTGGTATTGCTTGGGCGTCGATGAACAGGGAGCGGATCGCTTGTCTGTGTCTCGACGGGTTGTTTCTTGTCCTGAACCGTCGCCGGGTCGTCCCTTTATATAGAGGCGACGCTCGGTCCGGTTTACAGAGTCCCAAAGCCGGCTCATACTTGTGTCCGCCTCGGTCTTTGCTCTTTCTTCCTTGTCTCTCAAGTTACATGATCAGGCGGTTTACAAACCGTAACTCTATACATGGGCCCTAAGCCTTCATGGGCCGTAACCTCTACTGGATATTACAATTATACAACTATATTACCATAATCCGGTTTACACTAGCCGGTTTATACCTGCTAGTAATATCCCTGACATGGGCCTTCCGGCTGGCCCACGAGGCAGGGGGGCGTGCCCTGGGAAGGGGTCGCGCCCCCCACCCTCGTGGACAGCCGGTGGCCCCCCTCGTGGACTTCTTTCGCCAGATATTTTTTATATTTTTTGAAACGGCGTTCTGTTGAGTTTCAGGGCTTTTGGAGTTGTGCATAATAGGTTTCTAGAGTTTGCTCTTTTTCCAGCCCAGAATTCCAGCTGTCGGCATTCTCCCTCTTTATGTGAACCTTGTAAAATAAGAGAGAAAGGGCATAAGTATTGTGACAAAACATGTAAGAACAGCCCATAATGCAATAAATATCAACATATAAGCATGATGCAAAATGGACGTATCAACTCTCCCAAGCTTAGACCTCGCTTGTCCTCAAGCGAAAGCCGATATCGGAAAATATGTCCACATGTTTAGAGATAGAGGTGTCGATAAAACAAAATACGGACATGAGGGCATCATGATCATTCTCATAACAGCAACTTATATAAAGATAGTCATATGATTCTTATGCTAAAGTAACAATTCATCCACAATATCAAGTATGAATCATAAACTTCATTGGAAACTAACAAACTTTGATCTCTTTCATTGAAGCAATTGCAATTTATCGTAATATCGGAAAGAGTCAATATAAGAGCTTTTCAGCAAGCCTACATACTCAACTATCATATAATCTTTCACAATTTCTCACACTCACGCAATACTTATGTTTATGGAGTTTTAATCGGACACAGAGAAATATAGGGGCTTATGGTGTTGCCTCCCAACCTTTTACCTCAAGGGTAATGTCAACAGTAATAGATCATGAAAACTTACATCCATGTGGGTATATATGTCAGGATCTTTCCAACACAATGTGCTTGCCAAAGGATAAAATGTAAAAAGGAAAGGTGGATTTCACATTGACACTTATAAGGCAAGAATAATAGATAGGCCCTTCGCAGAGGGAAGCAGAGGTTGTCATGTGTTTTTATGGTTGGATGCACAAAGTCTTAGCATAGAAGAACTTCGCTTTATATTGCCACTTGTCATAAGGAGCTTTATTATGCAGTCCGTCGCTTTTATTACTTCCATATCACAAGGTCGTATAAAGCTAATTTCTCCCACACTAATAAATCATACATATTTTAGCGGATTTGCAACATGACAACTTACTTGGAAGGATATTTCTCAATCCATAGGTAGGTATGGTGGACTCTCATGTCAAAACTAGGTTTAAGGATATAAGGAAGCACAAGTAGTATCTCTACTTAGTGCAAGGAGTTTTGGCTAGCATGAGGGGAAAGGCAAGCTCAACATGTTGGATGATCCATGACAATATACTTTATTTCGGATATAAG
Organism: Secale cereale; assembly: GCA_902687465.1. NCBI lineage: Eukaryota > Viridiplantae > Streptophyta > Magnoliopsida > Poales > Poaceae > Secale > Secale cereale. The sequence goes on from LR738715.1 coordinate 795,345,142, forward strand.
AAGACATAACCCATTATGTTGTCTTCCTTGTCCAACATAAACTCTTTAGCATGTCATACTTTAATGAGTGCTCACAATCATAAATGATGTCCAAGATAGTATATTTGAATGTGAAGCCTCTCTTCTTTTATTACTTCCTATTAATTGCAACAATGACCAAAACTATGTTTGTCACCTCCCAACAACTTTTATTTATCATACTCTTGTATGTGAAGTCATTACTTCCCATAAGATCGATATGATCTCTTTGATACTCTTTATGATTTCTTTCTTTTCATCATGACCCAAGTGTGGAAATCAATCCCTTGACTCAACACTAATCTTTATTATATAACTCAGAGACTTGGTTACAAAGGGTAAAGCTCACAAAGCAAAAGCTCACAACTAGATCATGCTAACTTTATTCTAATAGATCAAGATACTACCAATAGGATCGAACTAAGTAAAACGGTAAAGATAGGAGTGATGGTGATACGATACCGGGGTCACTCCCCCAAGCTTGGTAGCTGCCAAGAGGAGTGCCCATACGCATATGATTATGTGTCCTTCTTCGTGGGTGGTGATGATGGAGTTGTTGATGATGTAGGCTTGTTGTCCACCTTCCAAGGCATGGGTTCACCATCGTATAAGGATGATCGAGTCTCCGGGATAGTCAAACCTGCAGCCAACCTCATCTTCTTGAATCTATATTCATACTCATAGTTTTGGTTTTGCACGTCATAGATCTGGGCTTGGAGATGTTCGATCTTATCTTGAAGATTGGAGATAGCTTCCGGAAAGGTCCTTGAGTCCAGCTTGACGTTGTTGGCGAGCTCCGAGATCATCATGTGGTTTGCGTTGAGTCCTCGTTCCACCATACCTTTGCACTTGAAAACTTGCTGCTCCATTGCTTCGAGTCTTGTCTCCACGCTCCCGGTCCTCCTAGGCCCCTCAACATCACGGATGTGCAACACCCCCTTATGCAACTCCATAGTTTTAGGGTGGTGCAGCACCTCCGCAAGGTAGGGGTTGATGACCTTCTCGAAGAACTTGTCCTTGGGGGTGTTGGAGGACGCCATGGTGATCTAGATCTGTCAAAAACTGCAGCTCGAAACGAAAACAGAGGATTTTTGCGTGATACAGAGGTCAAAACCTTCGGGAGTATATATAATGATTTTTTACTGACCAAAAGGAGTAAACCACAAGAAAACGGATTGCGGGGAACACACGTGGTGCCCACGAGGCAGGGGGGCGCGCCCAGGGAAGGGGGCGCACCCTCCACCCTCGTGGACGCCTCGTGTCTCTTCCGGACTACGGTTTATTTTTCTATTTTTCTATGTATTCCAAAACGGAGAAAATTACCATTAGAACTGTTTGGGAATCGGTTTACTTGCCGTATCACGTACCTCTTCCTTTTCCGAGGATGAATCGTTCTGGAAAGTGTCCCTTATGTATTCCTCCGGGGTTACGGTTTCAATAACATTAGTTTCAACATTTATAGGATTACCTGAGATATAATGTTTGATTCTTTGACCATTCACCACCTACGGATTTGTGCCTTCGAAGTTGTTGATTGTTATGGCACCAGAACGATAGACCTCCTGATAAGGAAAGGTCCTTCCCACTTGGAGAGAAGTTTTCCTGCAAAAAATCTTAAACGAGAGTTGTATAGCAAGACATAATCACCTACGTTAAACTCACGCTTTTGTATCCTTTTGTCATGCGATCTTTTAACTTTTTCTTTAAATAGTTTGTCATTCTCATAGGCCTAGGTTCTCCATTCATTGAGACAGCTAATATCAAATAACCTCTTCTCACCGGCCAGTTTGAAATCATAGTTAAGCTCTTTAATAGCCCAATATGCCTTATGTTCTAGCTCAAGAGGTAAGTGACAAGCTTTTTCCATATACCATTTTATACGGAGACATACCCATAGGATTTTTGTATGCAGTTCTATAGGCCCATAATGCATCATCAAGTTTCTTGGACCAATTCTTCCTAGACCTATTAACTTTTTTTGCAAGATCAATTTCAACTCCTGCTATTTCTTGAGCTTGCGTTGTATTCCCTCGAAGAGGAAAGGGAGATGCAGCACACTAGTGTAAGTATTTCCCTCAGTTTTTGAGAAGCAAGGTATCAATCCAGTAGGATACCACGCGCAAGTCCCTCGCACCTGCACAAACAAATAAGAACTCCGCGGCCAACGCGATAAGGGGTTGTCAATCCCTTTACGGTCACTTACGAAAGTGAGATCTGATAGAGATGATAGTTTATATTTTTGGCATTTTTGGTATATAAGAACAACAAATAAAAGCAATAAAAGTAAAGTAGATGTAGATTGGTATGTTGAGAATAGACCCGGGGGCCATAGTTTTCTCTAGTGGCTTCTCTAATGATAGCGATATTCTACGGCGAGTAAACAAATTACTGTCGAGCAATTGATATAAAAGCGAATAATTATGAGACTATCTAGGCATGATCATTGTATATAGGCATCACGTCCGAGACATGTAGACTGACTCCTGTCTGCATCTACTACTATTACTCCACACATCGACCGCTATCCAGCATGCATCTAGTGTATTGAGTTCATAAGAACAGACTAATGCCTTAAGCAAGATGACATAATGTAGAGGGAGAAACTCAAGCAATATGATATAAACCCCATCTTTTTATCCTCGATGGCAACAATACAACGCGTGCCTTGCTGCCCCTACTGTCACTGGGAAAGGACACCGCAAGATTGAACCCAAAGCCAAGCACTTCTCCCATTGCAAGAACTATAGATCTAGTAGGCCAAACCAAACCAATAATTCGAAGAGACTTGCAAGGATATTATGAGCACACATAAAAAATTCATAGAAGAACCAAATATCTTTCATAGATAACCTTGATCATAAACTCACAATTCATCGAATCTTGACAAACTCACAATTCATCGAATCTTGACCGAGGAGAACTTCGTATTGAGATCCAAAGAGGGAGAAGAAGCCATCTAGATACTAGCTATGTACCCGAAGGTCTGAGGTAAACTACTCACAACTCATGGTGAGGGCGATGATGATGATGATAAGGGACTCCGTGATGGATCCCCCTCCGGTGGAGCTCCGAAACAGGCTCCAAGATGGGATCTTCATGGGAACAAAAGGTACGGCGGTGGAATTAGGGTTTTCTCTCTGTTCACGGAGGTTCTGGGGTACGTTGACTTATATAGGAAGAAGGAGGGCACCGGGGGACGCTCGAGGGGGGCATGAGGCACGGGGGCACGCCCCCACCCTCGTGGGCCACCTCTTGATTCCCTGACGTGGTTCTCAAGCTCCGCGTGCATGATTTTCTCCAAAAATATCTCTCACGAAAGTTTCATTCCGTTTGGACTCCGTTTGATATTCTTTTTCTGCAAAACCCTGAAACATGCAAAAAATAGCAATCTGGACTACGCCTTTGGGTTAGTAGGTTAGTCCCAAAAATGATATAAAAGTGAATGATAAAGCCCATTAAACATCCAATACTTCATAAATAATAGCATGGAACAATCAAAAATTATAGATACGTTGGAGACGTATCAAGCATCCCCAAGTATAATTCCTAATCGTCCTCGAATAGGTAAATGATAAAGAAAGAATTTTTGATGTGAAATGCTAACCAATATAGTTTTTCAATGTAATTCTCTTAATTGTGGCATGAATGTTCAGATCTGAAAGATTCAAGATAAAAGTCTATATTGACATAAGAAATAACAATACTTCAAGCATACTAATAAATCAATCATGTCTTCGCAAAATACTATGGCTAAAGAAAGCTATCCCTATAAAATCATATAGTGTTGTCTATGCTCCCTCGTTATCACACAAAATATTGATATCATGCACAACCCCGATTTCAGCCAAGCACTTGTTTTCATACTCTATCTTTTCAAAGCTTTCAACTTTCACGCAATACATGAGCGTGAGCCATGGACATAGCACTATGGGTGGAATAGAGGTGGTTGTGGAGAAGACAAAAAGGAGGGAGATAGTCTCACGTCAACTAGGCGTATCAACGGGCTATGGAGATGCCCATTAATAGATATCAATGTGAGTGAGTAGGGATTGCCATGCAACAGATGCACTAGAGCTAAATATGAATGAAAGCTCAAAAGAAACTAGTGGGTGTGCATCCAACTTGCTTGCTCACGAAGACCTAGGGCATTTGAGGAAGCCCATCGTTGGAATATACAAGCCAAGTTCTATAATGAAAATTCCCACTAGTATATGAAAGTGACTAAACATGAGACTCTCTACAATGAAGAACAAGGTGCTACTTCGAAGCACAAGTGTGGAAAAACATAGTAGCAATTGTCCCTTTTTTCTTTCTTTTTTTGGGCCTTTCTTCTTTTTTTCCTTTTTTTTTCTTTTTTTGTGGAGGGGCTTTATAGATTTAGCCTTTCCTCCCATGGGACAATGCTCTAATAATGATGATCATCGCACTTTCATTACAACTCGATATTACAACTCGATACTACAACAACAAAGTATGACTCTATATGAATGCCTCCGGCGGTGCACCGGTATGTGCAATGAAACAAGAGTGACATGTATAAAAATTATGCATGGTGTCCTTGCCACAAATACGATGTCAACTACATGATCATGCAAAGGCAATATGACAATATGATGCGTGTCATATGAACAGAATGGTGGAAAGTTGCATGGCAATATATCTCGGAATGGCTATGGAAATGCCATGCTATGTAGGTATGGTGGCTGTTTTGAGGAATAATATGGTGGCTGTTTTGAGGAAGGATATATAGTGCATTTATGGTACCGGCGAAAGTTGCGCGGTACAAGAGAGGCTAGCAATGGTGGAAGGATGAGATTGCGTATGATCCATGGACTCAACATTAGTCATAAGAACTCATATACTTATTGCAAAAATCTACGAGTCATCAAAACAAAGCAATCAATGCATGCTCCTAGGGGGGAGGTTGTTAGTAGTTAACCATCGCGCGCCCCGGCCTCCACACAAATGTTGGCACTCTACAAATACCTCATGCTCTAACTTCGTCACATAGCAGTTCACCATACATGCATGATACGGGAATCACTAACCTTAACACAAGTATTTCTCAATTACATAATTACTCCACTAGCATGACTCTAATGTCACTATCCTCATATCTCAAAACAATTATCATGCATCCAACATCTCATTCTATTCAGTGCACTTGGTATGAATTTTTTAACTACATTGACATTGGATGTCTATTATGTGAAGACTAGTTTCTTTAGCCTAAACACATTACCATGCTGTTTTAATAGATTCTCAAAAGGATATAAGTGAAGCATGAGAGTTTAACAATTTCTACAAAATATTACCACCACCGTGCTCTAAAAGATATAAGTGAAGCACTAGAGCAAAACCTATTCAACTCAAAAGATATAAGTGAAGCACATGGAGTGTTCTAACAATTTCTAGGCCATATTTAACTCTCTCAAATAGGTGTGTCCAGCAAGGATGATTTTGGCAAACTAACAAGCAAATACTCAAACTATACAAGACACTCCAAGAAAAACACATATCATGTTGTGAATAAAAATATAGCTTCAAGTATAGTTACCGATGGATGAAGACGAAAGAGGGGATGCCTTCCCGGGGCATCCCCAAGATTAGGCTTTTGATTATCTAGAATTTACTTGGGGTGCCATGGGCATCCCCAATCTTAGGCCTTTTCTACTACTTGTTCCATAGTCCATCAAAGCAATACTCAAAACTTGAAAACTTCACAACACAAAACTTATACAAAAATTCTCATGAGCTCCGTTAGTATAAGAAAGCAAACCAGTACTCAAAGGTGCAGCAATGAATTCATTCTTTGTTTATATTGGTGTTAGACCTACTTTATTCCAACTTCTCTATGGTTCATATCCTCCAATACTACTCATAGATGCATTGAAATAAGCAAACAACACAAGAAAAACAGAATCTGTCAAATACAGAACAGTCTGTAGTAATCTGCAGGTTTCGCCTAATTCTGGAACTCCAATAAATTCAAACTAAACTGGTAAATTTGAAGAATCTGTCTACCAATCATCTGCAAAAAGAATCAACTAAAAATCACGCTCCGGTAAAATCTGAAGACCACTTTAGCGAGCGCTAACGATTCTGTTTTTCACAGGAAGATCACATAAACTTCACACAAGTCTTCCCAAAGGTTCTACTTGGCACAAACACTAAAAAAAACATGAAACCACATCTAATCAGAGGCTAGATGCAATATTTATTCCCTAACAGCAACAAAACAAAAATTGGGTTGCCTCCCAACAAGCGCTATCATTTTACGCCCCTAGCTAGGCACGATACAAGATAGATCTAGGGATAGCCATAGTGCTCCGATATGTCGCGAAAGCTCATCTCATATTCCCTACGTTCGGCAGCAAGCTTCCTTTGAGGCAAGCAAAAGTAATCAAAATGGCTAAATTTAATGGGACAAAAGTCCCCTACATCAATCTCGGGAGGAATAGGTTCCTCCTTAGGCCCTTTGTAGTGGATAACCAATTCATCATTATAGGCATTCGTTTGGCAGAAGGTCATAAGCCTTAGCTCAAGGGAGAAGTCTAACCCATTGTTTTGAACAGAAAAATCATCGTTTATCTCAGAAATTCTACCAATCAATTTCTCAACAGGAACCTTTTTTCTAAGGTTTTCATTAAAAGCAACATGATCAGGAGATCGTAACCGCATTAGGTCTTCTTGATTGAACAAGATAGCCTCTATAGGAGGTCAACCGACATCTACTCCGTAATGGGCAAAGATTTCTCTGGCCTCTTTCATGATATATCTAAATTCATGAGCCAAAAAGATAGTAGCTGCGCGATTAACAGAAGAGTGCTCAATATTGGAGAACTCCAAAAAGATTCTCTGAATACAGGGATGCATATGGATAAATTGCCTTTAATTTCTACTATAAGCATAGATACAGCATCTGCAAGGCTACTAGTTCTGTGAAGAATAGAGCCACCCATAGTGGGCAAAGCGCCGTCACAAGTAAAGAAGTCTTGAAGAACTCCTTTTCCAATGATATTACCACTACCAACCCGAAACTTGTTAATATGTAAAGTGGTAGCTTCATCCGGGGGATCAACATAGACGTTGCCCTCGACATTACTACCCTTCTCGATAGGATCGTCCCCCATCTCAGACTTGAGGGCAATCAGGCAAGCAGCACACGCAAGCAAACAAGAAGCAAGCGAACGATAAACACACGGCGGAAGAAGGGCAAACAAAACGGCAAGGGTGAAGTGGGGGAGAGGAAAACGAGAGGCTAATAACTGTAATGCGAAGGATAAGGGTTTGTGATAGGTACTTGGTATATGACTTTTGCGTAAGCCTCCCCGGTAACGGCGCCAGAAATTCTTCTTCCTACTTCTTGAGCTTGCGTTGTATTCCCTCGGAGAGGAAAGGGAGATGCAACGCAGTAGCATAAGTAATTCCCTCAGTTTTTCAGAACCAAGGTATCAATCCAGTAGGAGACCGCGCGCAAGTCCCTCGCACCTGCACAAACAAATAATAACTTCGCAGCCAACGCGATAAGGGGTTGTCCATCTCTTTACGGTCACTTACGAAAGTGAGATCTGATAGAGATGCTAGTTTATATTTTTGGTATTTTTGGTTTATAAGAACAGCCAATAAAAGCAATAAAAGTAAAGTAGATGTAGATTGATATGTTGAGAATGGACCTGGGGGCCATAGTTTTCTCTAGTGGCTTCCCTCATGATAGCGATATTCTACGGCGGGTAAACAAATTAATGTCGAAAAATTGATAGAAAAGCGAATAATTATGAGACTATCTAGGCATGATCATTGTATATAGGCATCACGTCCGAGACAAGTAGACCGACTCTTGCCTACATCAACAACTATTACTCCACACATCGACCGCTATCCAGCATGCATCTAGTGTATTGAGTTCATAAGAACAGAGTAACGCCTTAAGCAAGATGACATGATGTAGATGGATATAAACCCCATCTTTTTATCCTCGATGGCAACAATACAATACGTGCCTTGCTGCCCCTACTGTCACTGGGAAATGACACTACAAGATTGAACCCAAAGCCAAGCACTTCTCCCATTGCAAGAACTATAGATCTAGTAGGTCAAACCAAACCAATAATTTGAAGAGACTTGCAAGGATATTATCAACACACATAAAAATTTCAGAGAAGAACCAAATATCTTTCATAGATAACCTTGATCATAAACTCACAATTCATCGGATCTCGACAAACACACCGCATAAAGAGATTACATCGAATAGATCTTCTCGAAGACCGAGGACAACTTTGTATTGAGATCCAGAGAGAGAGAGAAGAAACCATCTAGATACTAGCTATGGACCCGAAGGTCTGAGGTAAACTACTCACAACTCATGGTGAGGGAGATGATGATGATGATGATGAAGGACTCCGTGATGGATCCCCCTCTGGTGGAGCTTCGGATCAGGCTCCAAGATGGGATCTTCATGGGAACAGAAGGTACGGCGGTGGAATTACGGTTTTCTCTCTGTTCACAGAGGTTCTGGGGTATCAACTCCCTATTACTTAGTTCTACTTGACCACTAGTCTGTGGGTGATAAGGGGATGCAATTCTATGGTTGACATCATACTTAGCAAGCATTTTACGGAAAGCACCATGAATAAAGTGTGAACCACCATCATTCATTAGATATCTAGGGACTCCAAACCTAGGAAATATAACTTCTTTAAGCATCTTAATAGAGGTGCTATGATCAGCACTACTACTTTGAATAGCTTCTACCCACTTAGTAACATAGTCAACAGCAACTAAAATATGTGTGTACCCATTAGAGGCAGGAAAAGATCCCATATAATCAAAGCCCCAAACATCGAATGGTTCAATAACAAGTGAATAATTCATAGGCATTTCTTGACGTCTACTAATATTACCAATCCTTTGGCATTCATCATAAGATAAGACAAACTTACAGGCATCCTTGAAGAGAGTGGGCCAATAAAAGCCGGATTACAATACCTTGTGTCAGTTCTATCTCCCGCATGGTGTCCTCCATAAGCTTCGGAGTGGCACTTGCGTAGGATCTGTTCCTGTTCATGCTCAGGGACACAACGTCTAGTAATACCATCTACTCCTTCTTTATAAATATGTGGGTCATCTCAGAAGTAATGTCTCAAATCATATAAGAACTTTTTTGTTTTGCTGGTATGTGAAGCTAGGAGGTATAAACTTAGCAACAATATAATTAGCATAATCAGCATACCATGGAGTAGTACGAGAAATATTTATGACAGCTAGTTGTTCAGGAAAGCTATCATCAATAGGTTGTGGGTCATCAAGTATATTCTCTAACCTAGACAAGTTATCTGCCACGGGGTTCTCAGCTCCCTCTCTATCGATACTGTGCAAGTCAAATTCTTGTAGCAAGAGAACCGATCTAATAAGTCTAGGTTTAGCATCTTTCTTTTCCATAAGGTATTTGATAGCAGCATGATCAGTGTGAATAGTTACTTTAGAATCAATGATATAGGGTCTAAACTTATCATAAGCAAATACGACTGCTAAAAATTCTTTCTCAGTGGTAGCATAATTTCTTTGGGCACTATCTAGAGTTTTACTAGCATATTGGATAACATTCAATTTCTTATCAACTCTTTGCCTTAGAACAGCTCGTACAACATAATCACTAGCATCGCACATAATCTCAAAGGGTAAATTCCAGTCAGGAGGCTGGACAATAGGTGCAGAGATCAATGCTTTCTTAAGTATTTCAAATGCTTCTAGACAATCATCATCAAAGACAAAAGGAATATCTTTTTGTAAGAGATTACTCAGAGGCCTGGAGATTTTGGAGATGTCCTTAATGAACCTCCTATAAAACCCGGCATGACCAAGGAAACTTCGTATACCTTTGATGTCCTTAGGGCATGGCATCTTTTCAATAGCATCAACTATAGCTTTGTCAACTTCAATACCTCTTTCAGAAATTTTATGTCCCAAGACAATGCCTTCATAACCATAAAGTGGCACTTCTCCCAATTCAAGACAAGGTTAGTGTCTTCACATCTCTGCAAAACTCGATCAAGGTTGCTTAAAAAATCATCAAAAGAAGTTCCGTAAACAGATAAATCATCGACGAAAACCTCAACAATCTTTTCACAAAAATCAGAGAATATAGCCATCATGCATCTTTGAAAGGTAGCAGGTGCATTACATAAACCAAAAGGCATATGTCTATAAGCAAAGGTACCGAAAGGACAAGTAAAAGTGGTCTTTTCTTGATCCCCTTTTGACACAGGTATTTGAGAGAAACCAGAATAACCAACTAGAAAGCAGAAATGAGTATGTTTGGATAACCTTTCTAGCATTTGATCAATAAATGGCAAGGGGTAATGATCTTTCTTAGTAGCTTTATTTAACTTACGGAAATCTATTACCATCCTATAACCTGTAACTATTCTTTGCGGGAGCAACTCATCTTTATCATTAGGAATGACAGTCATACCTCCTTTCTTAGGGACACAATGGACAGGACTTACCCACTGGCTGTCAGTAACTCAATAGATAATATCTGCCTCTAGAAGCTTTAGTATTAACTTCCTTACCACTTCTTTCATCTTAGGATTTAACCGTCGCTGATGATCAATAACTGGTTTAGCATTTTCTTCCAATTTTATCTTGTGTTGGCATATAGTGGGACTAATGCCCTCAAGATCATCCAGAGTATATCCAATAGCAGCACGGTGCTTCTTCAGAGTTTTCAATATTTTTTCTTCTTCCTGCTCTGAAAGGTTAGCACTAATAATAACAGGATATATCTTCTTTTCATCAAGATAAACATACCTAAGATTATCAGGCAAAGGTGTAAGTTCAAACACGGGATCACCCTTGGGTGGAGGAGGATCCCCTAGGATTTCAACAGGAAAGTTGTTTTTCAATACAGGTCCCTGTGTAAGGAATATTTCATCTATTTCCCTTCTCTCATTCATATGCATATCATTTTCTTGGTCTAGCAGGTATTGTTCTAAAGGATCATTAGGTGGCACGACAATAGAAGCAAGACCAATAATTTCATCCTTACTGGGCGGTGCCTTTTCAAGGGGTTGTCTACGGAATTTAGCAAAGTTAATATCATGAGACATATCCCTTAATCCAACCGTGACAATATCATTCACGCAGTCTATCTTGGCATTAACAGTATTCAAGAAGGGTCTACCAAATATAATGGGACAGAATGCATCTTGTGGGGAACTAAGAACAAGAAAATCAGCAGGGTATTTGACCTTTCCACACAAGACTTCTATATCTCTAACAATCCCAACTGGTGAAATAGTGTCTCTATTGGGAAGCTTAATAGTAACATCAATCCCTTCTTGCTCAACAGGTGCAATATCATGCATAATTTCATTATACAAATCAAGAGCGATAATGCTCGCACTAGCACCTACGTCACATAAACCATGATAGCAATGATCTCCTATCTTAACAGAGATGACAGGCAAGCCTACAACCGGTTTATGTCTATTCCTAGCATTGGGTTTTGCTATTCTAGCAGACTCTTCTTGTAGGTAAATAACATGTCCATCTAAATCTTCTACCAAGAGATCTTTAACCATAGCAACACTAGGTTCAACTTTAATTTGCTCAGAGGGTGTAGGTGTTCTAGTATTACTCTTACGAACTACAGTTGAAGCTTGAGCATGATCCTTTATCCTAACAGGGAAAGGTGGTTTCTCAATATAAGCGGTAGTTATAACAGGATCAACATTAAAAGTGATAGTCTTTTCTTCAACTTTAATAGGTTCAACTACATTTACTTCAATAGGGGGATGGTATTTAAACCACTTCTCCTTGGGGAGATCAACATGAGTAGCAAAGGATTCACAGAAAGAAGCTACTATCTCAGAGCCAAGTCCATATTTAGTGCTAAACTCACGGAATACATTGGTATCCATAAAAGCTCTAACACAATCAAACTTAGGGGTCATACCTGACTCCATACCTTCGTCAAGATTCCAATCTTCAGAGTTGCGTTTAATTCTTTCCAATAAATCCCATTTGAAGTCAATAGTCTTCATCATATAAGAGCTAGAACAAGAAGTATCGAGCATGGAGCGATTATTATGAGAAAGCCGAGCATAAAAATTTTGAATGATCATTTCTCTTGAGAGCTCTTGATTGGGGCATGAATATAACATTGACTTAAGCCTCCCCCAAGCTTGAGCGATGATTTATCCTTCGCGAGGCCATAAATTATAAATATAATTACGATCACGATGAACCTGGTGCATAGGATAGAACTTCTGATGCAATTCCAACTTCAGACGGTTATAGTTCCATGATCCCATATCATCGAATAGCCTAAACCATGTCAATGCATCTCCCTTCAAAGATAAAGGGAAGACCTTCTTCTTGATAACATCCTCGGGCATACCTGCAAGCTTAAACAATCCACAAACTTCATCCACATAGATTAGGTGTAAGTCGGGATGCAGCGTTCCGTCTCCTGTAAAGGGATTTTCAAGTAGTTTCCCTATCATACCCGAAGGAATCTCAAAGTAAACATTTTCAATAGGTGTAGTAGGTTGAGGAGCAAATCTTTGCTATTCTGGTCAGGGTGAAGATACCCCAAACAAGCCCCTCAAAGGATTTTGAGCCATAGTAACAAGTGACAATAAATTTCAGCACACCATATAAATTTTTCCTTACCAAATTCTACTTACCAAAGGCGCTTCACTCCCCGGCAACGGCCCGAGAAAAGATTCTTGATGACCCACAAGTGTAGGGGATCTATCGTAGTCCTTCCGATAACTAAGAGTGTCGAACCCAAAGAGGAGCAGAAGGGAATGATAGGCAGTTTTCGGTAAGGTATTTTCTGCAAGCACTGAAATTATAGGTAACATATAGTTTTGTGATAAGGTAATTGGTACCAAGTGACAAATGGTAAAAGTAAATAAGGTGCAGCATGGTGGCCCAATCCTTTTTGTAGCAAAGGACAAGCCTGGACAAACTCTTATATAAAGGAAAGAGTTCCCGAGGACACATGGGAATTATCGTCAAGCTAGTTTTCATCACGATCATCTTATTCGCGTTCGGTACTTTGATAATTTGGTGTGTGGGTGGACCGGTGCTTGGGTGCTGCCCTCACTTGGACAAGCCTGCCACTTATGATTAACCTCTAATCCAAGCATTCTCAACTACAAAAGAAGTATTAAGGTAAACCTAACCATAGCCTGAAACATATGGATCCAAATCAGCCCCTTACGAAGCAACGCATAAACTAGGGTTTAAGCTTCTGTCACTCTAGCAACCCATCATCTACTTATTACTTCCCAATGCCTTCCTCTAGGCCCAAATAATGGTGAAGTGTCATGTAGTTGACGTTCACATGACACCACTAGAGGAGAGACAACATACATCTCATCAAAATATCGAACAAAGACCAAACTCACATGACTACTAATAGCAAGACTTCTCCCATGTCCTGAGGAACAAAAGTAACTACTCACAAGACATAATATTTTTAATGATCAGAGGGGTATTAATATGCATAATGAATCTGAACATATGATCTTCCACCAAAAATACCAACTAGCATCAACTACAAGGAGTAAGCAACACTACTAGCAACCCACTGGTAACAATCTGAGGTTTGGGTACAAAGATTGGATACAAGGGATGAACTAGGGTTTGAGAGGCGATGGTGCTGGTGAAGATGTTGATGAAGATAGCCCTCCCCAAGATGGGAGACTTGTTGGTGATGACGGCGGTGACGATTTCCACCTCCCGGAGGGAAGTATCCCCAGCAGAACAGCTCTGCCGGAGCCCTAGATTGGTTTCTGCCTCGGTTCCGCCTCGAGACGGCGGCGTCTGGTCCCGAAAGCCTCCCCCCGATTTTTTCAGGTCAAAACACCTCATATAGGAGAAGATGGGAATCGGGGGCCTTCCGGCTAGCCCACGAGGCAGGGGGCGCGCCCTGGGAAGGGGGGCGCGCCCCCACCCTCGTGGACAGCGGGTGGCCCACCTCGTGGACTTCTTTCGCCAGATATTTTTTATATTTTCTGAAACAACGTTCTATTGAGTTTTAGGGCTTTTGGAGTTGTGCAGAATATGTTTCCAGAGTTTGCTCCTTTTCCAGCCCAGAATTCCACCTGTCGGTATTCTCCCTCTTTATGTGAACCTTGTAAAATAAGAGAGAAAAGGCATAAGTATTGTGACAAAACATGTAAGAACGGCCCATAATGCAATAAATATCAACATATAAGCATGATGCAAAATGGACGTATCAATACCCCATTGTCACCAAGAGTATTCAATTGCAAGACATATATCAAGTGTTCTCAAATACATAAAAGTATTCATTCCAAAGAAATCTCAATGGAAAAAATCAATTCAACTACATTAACAAAGCCCCCTATACATCAAGATGTTGGAAATATGCCTTAGAGGTAATAATAAAATGGTTATTATTATATTTCCTTGTTCATGATAATTGTCTAGTGTTCATGCTATAATTGTATTATCCGGAAATCGTAATGCATGTGTGAATACATAGACCACAATATGTCCCTAGTGAGCCTCTAGTTGACTAGCTCCTTGATCAATAGATGGTTACGGTTTCCTGACCATGGACATTGGATGTCATTGATAACGGGATCACATCATTAGGAGAATGATGTGATGGACAAGACCGAATCGTAAGCATCGCACAAGATCGTGCCGTTCGTATGCTAAAGCTTTTCCAATGTCAAGTGTCCTTTCCTTAGACCATGATATTGTGCAACTCCCGGATACCGTAGGAATACTTTGGTTGTGCCAAACATCACAACGTAACTTGGTGGGTATAAAGGTACACTACGGGTATCCCCAGAAGTATCTGTTGGGTTGGCACGAATCGAGACTAGGATTTGTCACTCTATATGACGGAGAGGTATCTCCAGGCTCACTCGGTAAGACATCATCATAATGAGCTCTATGTGACTAAGGAGTTGGTCACGTGATGATGTGTTACGGAACGAGTAAAGAGACTTGCCGGCAACGAGATTGAACAAGGTATCGGTATACCGATGATCGAATCTCGGGCAATTACTATACCGGTAGACCAATGGAATCGTATACGAGATTGATTCAATCCTTGACATCGTGGTTCATCCAATGAGATCGTCATGGAACATGTGGGAGCCAACATGGGTATCCAGATCCCGCTGTTGGTTATTGGCCGGAGAGATGTCTCGGTCATGTCTGCATGGTTCCCGAACCCGTAGGGTCTACACACCTAAGGTTTGATGATGCTAGGGTTATAGGGAATGTATGTACGTGGTTACCGGATGTTGTTTAGAGTCCCGGATGAGATCCCGGATGTCATGAGGTGTTCTGGAATGGTCCGGAGGTAAAGATTTATATATGGGAAGTCACTATACGGTAACCAGAAAAGTTCGGAGGAGGTACCGGTATTGTAACGGGGCCACCGAAGGGGTTCCGGGGGTCCACCGGGAGGGTCCACCTGCCCCGCAGGGCCCTGTGGGCTCTATATGGAGAGGACCAGCCCCTAAGTGGGCTGGGCGCCTCCCCCCCTAGGGCCCATGCGCCTAGGGTTGCGGGGAACCCTAAGGGGGGGGCGCCCCCCTTGGCTTGGGGGGCAAGCCACCTCCCTCTGGCCGCTGCCCCCTCCTCAGATTAGATCTGAGGGGGCCGGCCCCCCTCTCCCTTGCCCCAATATAAAGAGAGGGGTTGGGAGGGCAGCAACACCTCATCACTGGCGCAGCCCTCCCCCTCTCCCAACTCCTCCTCTTCTCCGGTGAAGCTTGGCGAAGCCGTGCTGGAGTGCCACGCTCCTCCACCACCACCACGCCGTCGTGCTGCTGCTGGACGGAGTCTTCCCCAACCTCTCCCTCTCTCCTTGCTGGATCAAGGCGCGGGAGATGTCACCGGGCTGCACGTGTGTTGAACGCGGAGGCACCGTTGTTCGGTACTTAGATCAGATTCGACCGCGATCTGAATCGCTTCGTGTACGATTCCACCGACCGCGTTCTTGCAACGCTTCCGCATCGCGATCTTCAAAGGTATGAAGATGCACTCCCCTCTCGTTGCTAGTAACTCCGTAGATAGATCTTGGTGATGCATATAATTTTTTTGAATTTCTGCAACGATCCCCAACAATGGCATCATGAGCTAGGTCTATGCGTAGTTACTATGCACAAGTAGAACACAAGATGTTGTGGGCGTAGATTTTGTCAATTTAATTGCCGCTACTAGTCTTATCTTGATTCGGCGGCATCGTGGGATGAAGCGGCCCGGACCGACCTTACATATACTCTTACGTGAGACAGGTTCCAACGACTGACATGCACTAGCTGCATAAGGTGGCTAGCGGGTGTCTGTCTCTCCCACTTTAGTCGGATCATATTCGATGAAAAGGGTCCTTATGAAGGGTAAATAGTAATTGGCATATCACGTTGTGGTTTTGGCGTAGGTAAGAAACGTTCTTGCTAGAAACCTATAGAAGCCACGTAAAAAATTGCAACAACAATTAGAGGACGTCAAACTTGTTCTTGCAGCATGTGTCGTGTGATGTGATATGGCCAAAAAGATGTGATGAATGATATATATGTGATGTATCAGGTTGATCATGTTCTTGTAATAGGAATCACGACTTGCATGTCGGTGAGTATGACAACTGGCAGGACCCATAGGAGTTGTCTTATTTTATTGTATGACATGTGTGTCATTGAAAACGCCATGTAATTACTTTACTTTATTGCTAACCGTTAGCCATAGTAGTACAAGTAACGTTTGGCGAGAAAACTTCATGAAGACACGATGATGGAGATCATGGTGTCATGCCGGTGACGATGATGATCATGGAGCCCCGAAGATTGAGATCAAAAGGAGCAAAGTGATATTGGCCATATCATGCCACTATTTGATTGCATGTGATGTTTATCATGTTTTACATCTTATTTGCTTAGAACGACGGTAGCATAAATAAGATGATCTATCACTAAAATTTAAAGAATTGTGTTCCACCTAACTGTGCACCGTTGCTAAGGTTCGATGTTCCGAAGCACCACGTGATGATCGGGTGTGATAAGCTCTAACGTTCGCATACAACGGGTGTAAGCCAGATTTACACACGCAATACACTTGGGGTTGACTTGACATGCCTAGCATGTACAAACATGGCCTCGGAACACGGAACACCGAAAGGTCGAACATGAGTCGTATAGAAGATACGATCAACATGAATATGTTCACCATTGATGACTAGTCCGTCTCACGAGATGATCGGACACGGCCTAGTCGATTTGGATCATGTATCATTTAGATGACTAGAGAGATGTCTATCTGAGTGGAAGTTCATTAAATTTGTTTAGATGAACTTAATTATCATGAACATAGTCTAAAATCTTTACAATATGTCTTGTAGATCAAATGGCCCACGCTAATGTTGCCCTCAACTTCAACGCGTTCCTAGAGAAAACCAAGCTGAAAGACGATGGTAGCAACTATACGGATTGGGTCCGTAACTTGAGGATCATCCTCATAGCTGCCAAGAAAGCATATGTCCTTGAAGAACTGCTAGGTGATGCACCTGTTTTCCCAGCAACTCAAGACGTTATTAACGCCTAGCAGTCGCGTAGTGATGATTACTCCCTTGTTTAGTGTGGCATGCTTTACAGCTTAGAATCGGGGCTCCAAAAGCGTTTTGAGCAACACGGAGCATATGAGATGTTCCGAGAGCTGAAAATGATTTTCCAAGCTCATGCTCCGACAAGTTCTACAGTTGTAAGATGGAGGAGAATAGTTCTGTCAGCGAGCATATACTCAAAATGTCTGGGTTGCACAATCGCTTGTCTCAGTTGGGATTTAATCTCCCAGATGACGCGGTCTTTGATAGAATCCATCAGTCGCTCACACCTAGTTACAAGAGCTTTGTGATGAATTTCAATATGCAAGGGATGGAGAAGTCCATTCCCGAGGTATATTCAATGTTGAAATCAGCGGAGCTGGAGATCAAAAAGGAACATCAAGTGTTGATGGTGAATAAAACCACTAAGTTCATGAATGGGAAGGGTAAGAAGAACTTCAAGAAGTACGGCAAAGTAGTTGCCGCGCCCGGTAAGCCAGTTGCTGGGAAGAAGCCAAAGAATGGACCCAAGCCTGAGACTGAGTGCTTTTATTGCAAGGGAATGGTTCACTGGAAGTGGAATTGCCCCAAATACTTAGCGGATAAGAAGGCCGGCAATGTCAAAGGTATAAGTGATATCCATGGTATTGATGTGTACCTTACCAGCCCTCGTAGTAGCTCCTCGGTATTTAATACCGATGCAGTTGCTCCCATTTGTAACTCAAAGCAGGAGCTTCGAAATAAGCGAAGACAGGCGAAGGACGAGGTGACGATGCACGTCGGGAATGGTTCCAAGGTCAATGTGATCGCCGTCGGCACGCTATCTCTACATCTACCTTCGGGATTAGTTTTAAACCTCAATAATTGTTATTTAGTACCAGCTTTGAGCATGAACATTGTATGTGGATCTCGTTTAATGCGAGATGGCTACTCATTTAAATCTGAGTATAACGGTTGTTCTATTTATATGAGAGAAATATTTTATGGTCATGCCCCACTGGTCAATGGTTTATTCTTATTGAATCTCGAACGTGATGTTACACATATTCACAGTGTGAATGTCAAAAGATGTAAGGTTGATAATGATAGTCCCACATACTTGTGGCACTGCCGCCTTGGTCATATTGGTGTCAAACGTATGAAGAAGCTCCATGCAGATGGACTTTTGGAGTCTCTTGATTATGAATCATTTGACACAGGTGAACCATGCCTTTTGGGCAAGATGACCAAGACTCTGTTCTCCTGAACAATGGAGCGAGCAACCAACTTGTTGGAAATCATACATACCGATGTGTGCAGTCCAATGAGTGTTGAAGCTCGCAGTGTCTATCGTTATGTTCTCACCCTCACCGATGACTTAAGTAGATATGGGTATGTCTACTTAATGAAACACAAGTCTGAGACCTTTGAAAAGTTGAAGGAATTTCAGAATGAGGTTGAGAACCAACATGACCGAAAAATAAAGTTCTTACGATCAGATCGTGGAGGAGAATATTGAAGTCACGAATTTGGCACGCACCTAAGGAAATGTGGAATTGTTTCACAAGTAATGCCGCCTAGAACACCTCAATGTAACAATGTGTCCGGACGTTGTAATCGTACTCTGTTGGACATGGTGCGATCTATGATGTCTCTTACCGACTTACCGCTATCATTTTGGGGTTTTACTTTAGAGACTGCCGCATTCACTTTAAATAGGGCACTGTCTAAATCCGTTGAGATGACTCCGTATGAACTATGGTTTGGGAAGAAACATAAGTTGTCGTTTCGAAAAGTTTGGGGATACGATGCTTATGTCAAGAAACTTCAACCTCAAAAGCTCGAACCCACATCGGAAAAATGCGTCTTCATAGGATACCATAAGTAAACTATTGGGTATACCTTCTACCTCATATCCGAAGGCAAGGTCCTTGTTGCTAAGAATGGATCCTTTCTGGAGAAAGAGTTTCTCTCAAAAGAAGTAAGTGGGAGGAAAGTGGAACTTGATGAGGTGATTGTCGCCCCTCTCGAACCGGAAATTAGCACAGCACAGGAAAATGTTTCTGTGGTGCCTGCACCGACTAGAGCGGAAGTTAATGAAGATGATCATGAAACTTCGGATCAAGTCACTACTGAACTTCATAGGTCCATGAGGACACGTTCCGCACCAGAGTGGTACAGCAACCCTGTCCTGGAAATCATGTTGTTAGACAACGGTGAACCTTCGAACTATGAAGAAGCGATGGCGGGCCCGGATTCCAACAAATGGTTTGAAGCCATGAAATCCGAGATAGGATCCATGTATGATAACAAAGTATGGACTTTGGTTGAGTTGCCCGATGATCGGCAAGCCATAGAAAATAAATGGATCTTTAAGAAGAAGACTGACGTGGATGGAAATGTTACCATCTATCAGGCTCGGCTTGTCGCTAAGGGTTATCGACAAGTTCAAGGAATTGATTATGATGGGACTTTCTCTCCCGTGGTGATGCTGAAGTCCATCCGAATCATGTTAGCAATTGTCGCATTCTATGATTATGAGATATGGCAAATGGACGTCAAAACGACATTCCTTAATGGCTTCCTTAAGGAAGAACTGTTTATGATGCAGCTGGAAGGTTTTGTCTATCCTAAGAATGCTAGCAAGGTATGCAAGCTCCAGCGCACCATCTATGGGCTAGTGCAAGCATCTCGGGGTTGGAACATTCGCTTTGATGAGGTGATCAAAGCGTTTGGGTTCATACAGACTTATGCAGAAGCATGTATTTACAAGAAAGTGAGTGGGAGCTCTGTAGCATTTCTCATATTATATGTGGATGACATATTGCTGATGGGAAATGATGTAGAACTCTTGGAAAGCATAAAGGCCTACTTGAATAAGTGTTTTTCAATGAAGGACCTTCGAGAAGCTGCTTACACATTAGGCATCAAGATCTATAGAGATAGATCAAGACGCCTCATTGGTCTTTCACAAAGCACATACCTTGACAAGATATTGAAGAAGTTCAATATGGATCAGTCCAAGAAAGGGTTCTTGCCTGTATTGCAAGGTATGAGATTGAGCACAGCTCAATGCCCGACCTCGGCAGAAGATAGGGAAAAGATGAGTGTCATCCCCTATGCCTCGGCCATAGGTTCTATTATGTATGCCATGTTGGGTACCAGACCTGATGTGAACCTTCACATAAGTTTGGTGGGAAGGTACCAAAGTGATCCTGGAATGGAACACTGGACAGCGGTCAAGAACATCCTGAAGTACCTGAAAAGGACTAAAGATATGTTACTCGTTTATGGAGGTGACGAAGAACTCGTCGTAAAGGGTTACGTCGATGCTAGATTCAACACAGATCCGGATGACTCCAAGTTACAAACCGGATACGTGTATATTTCGTATGGTGGGGCAGTCAGCTGGTGTAGTTGCAAGCAAAGCGTCGTGGAGGCATCTACATGTGAAGCGGAGTACATAGCTGCTTCCGAACCAGCACATGAAGGAGTCTGGATGAAGGAGTTCATCATCGACCTAGGAGTTATTCCAAGCACGTCGAGCCCGATGACTCTCTTCTGTGACAACACTGCAGCTATTGCCACTGCCAAGGAGCCCATGTTTCACAAGAAGACCAAGCACATCAAGCGTCGTTTCAACTCCATTCGGAATTATGTTCAAGATGGAGACATAGATATTTGTAAAGTGCATATGGATCTGAATGTCGCAGACTCATTGACTAAACCTCTTCCACGAGCAAAACATGATCAACACTAGAACTCTATGGGTGTTCGATTCATCACAATGTAACTAGATTATTGACTCTAGTGCAAGTGGGAGACTGTTGGAAATATGCCCTTGAGGCAATAATAAAATGGTTATTATTATATTTCCTTGTTCATGGTAATTGTCTAGTGTTCATGCTATAATTGTATTATCCGGAAATCGTAATGCATGTGTGAGTACATAGACCACAATATGTCCCTAGTGAGCCTCTAGTTGACTAGCTCATTGATCAATAGATGGTTACGGTTTCCGGACCATGGACATTGGATGTCATTGATAACGGGTTCACATCATTAGGAGAATGAGTTTACTCCGAGCTCTCGTGTGTGATAACGTGATATCACAAACGGTTCTGAAGACCCTACGCACACGTACTAGCACTGCAAATCGTTTGTGATCTATTGTGTATCACCGACAGTTTCTCTACGATTGACATATGATTTCCGATGTGGATCGCACACACTCATTTAGTTGAACCGTGTGCGGAGCAATTGCTAGGTTAAAAAAAATATCCCATTTTGAATCAGTATGCAAAAAGAAATTTTACCACAATATTCAATTGAAAAAATAGTGTCCACAGGAAGAACATTCATCAGATTTCGCAACAATTGCAATTGAACATATGGTAGCTAAATTCCAATGATTTGCCTACACATATATGCATTACATAATTAATCACAGTGTACGAAATATGAAGATCTCATCAGATGGAAACCAATGGATCCATGCATATATGTTTACCGGCTAACTCTTACTCAATGTTTCAGGAGAACGCATGTTGAAATCTTCATTACCACCTGTGCGATTGATGTAATGATTCAAGAAGAAGTCGCTGATAAATCTCCGAACCATCAGCAATTCACCAGCGGGGAGCGGTTCACGGGTCCTCGGTTCTAAGATGAGCTGCTGTGTTTTTAAGATCAGAATGTGCCATATGTGTGGAGTAGAAGATATTAATTAAGATAGACTTACCAGTACTAATTCACGAGGATCGTCACAACTATCAGCAGATTTGCAGATGGCGATCATGTGTCTCCATACATAGTATCCACAAAGGTTGGTCCCTGCTTGTTGCTAAGGACATTGAAATTTTTTGTACATAATTAGTCATGTATTTGTCCTGTTAGGAACAACCTAACCGGTGTGAGATGTATTATTTTTTCTTTGGACGGAAATAGAATTTTTTTTATTTAGAAGCTTGAACATTTGACTAGCGTAAGAAAAGGTATTTGCAGACTATTGGATAAATTTTCTGAAAATAACGGATTTCGGTGTGTTACTGGAGAAACGATCTCGTGATGTAGAGGTAGTTCCCTCTTGAACATGTTCCCTGGTTTAGTTTTCCACAATGCGAGCACACTGCAAATGAAGATGAATTTTGACAACATCAATTATTGAACCAGATATGAATGCAAATTAATTTCAACATCATAGAATTCAATACCTATCCATGAATTGCGGAAGATGCGTCAGATCCTGAGTGTTTCTTCAAACTATGAGAGAATCCATGTAGTAAACTGTGTTCTTATTTGGAACAATGAATACTAATATCCAGTGATCGCTACATATTAAGAAAACCATGAACTTACGAATTATGTCGAAATCTAAAAGACAATCAGTGTATGCATGGTTGTTTACTTGACTTATCGTTCATGGTATGGCCAGAGAAATGATTCTGCATGGGACATGTTTTTGTAAATACGGACGACCATGTTAATGACCCATTCCCATAGGTCCTTACCATCTAATGTTGTGCCATTTGCTAATGCGGAATCTATGAAATACACAATCACCCTTTTTCTTCTTGATACGTCCATTTTGCATCATGCTTATATGTTGATATTTACTGCATTATGGGCTGTTATTACTTGTTATGTCACAATACTTATGCCTTTTCTCTCTTATTTTACAAGGTTTACACAAAGAGGGAGAATGCCGGCTGCTGGAATTCTGGGCTGGAAAAGGAGCAAACTCTGGAAACCTATTCTGCACAACTCCAAAAGCCCTGAAAGTCAACAGAACATCGTTTCAAAAAATATAAAAAATATTTGTCGAAAGAAGTCCACGAGGGGGGCCACCGGGTGCCCATGAGGGTGGGGGCGCGTCCCCCTTCCCAGGGCGTGCTCCCTGCCTCGTGGGCCAGCCGGAAGGCCCCCGATGCCCATCTTCTCCTACATGAGGTGTTTTGACCTGGAAAAATTGATAAGGAGGCTTTCGGGACCAGACGTCGCCGTCTCGAGGCGGAACCGAGGCTGAAACCAATTTAGGGCTCCGGCAGAGCCGTTCTGCCGGGGATACTTCCCTCCGAGAGGGGGAAATCATCACCGCCGTCATCACCAACAACTCTCCCATCTTGGGGAGGGCTATCTTCATCAACATCTTCACCAGCACCATCTCCTCTCAAACCCTAGTTCATCTATTGTATCCAATCTTTGTACCCAAACCTTAGATTGGTACCTGTGGGTTGCTAGTAGTGTTGATTACTCCTTGTAGTTGATGCTAGTTGGTTTATTTGGTGGAAGATCATATGTTCAGATCCATTATGCATATTAATACCCCTCTGATCATAAACAATATTATGTCTTGTGAGTAGTTACTTTTGTTCCTGAGGACATGGGAGAAGTCTTGCTATTAGTAGTCATGTGAGTTTGGTCTTCGTTCGATGTTTTGATGAGATGTATGTTGTCTCTCCTCTAGTGGTGTCATGTGAACGTCGACTAAATGAAACTTCACCATTATTTGGGCCCAGAGGAAGGAATTGGGAAGTAATAAGTAGATGATGGGTTGCTAGAGTGACAAAAGCTTAAACCCTAGTTTATGCGTTGCTTCGTAAGGGGCTGATTTGGATCCATATGTTTCAGGCTATGGTTAGGTTTACCTTAATACTTCATTTGTAGTTGCGGATGCTTGCATTAGAGGTTAATCATAAGTGGGAGGCTTGTCCAAGTAAGGACAGCACCCAAGCACCGGTCCACCCACATACCAAATTATCAAAGTACCGAACGGGAATCAGATGATCGTGATGAAAACTAGCTTGACGATAATTCCCATGTGTCCTCGGGAGCGCTTTCATTTATAAAAGAGTTTTTCCAGGCTTGTCCTTTGCTAAAAAAAAGGATTGGGCTACCTTGCTGCACCTTATTTACTTTTACCTTTTGTCTTGCTACCAATTACCTTATCACAAAACTATTTGTTACCTATAATTTTAGTGCTTGCGGAAAATACCTTACTGAAAACTGCCTATCATTTCCTTTGCTTGTCAGGACCCCGATCCTAAGTCACACAGGTCTAGCCTGTAACGCATGATATCACTTTGCGGCCTCACGCACGGTATCCCCACGGGTGCCACCTTACCTGGCCCGGGACCGTTTGCGCATTTTGGCACACGTATATGATAGAGTCGCTAGCATCCATATGACAGAGAACCCGGGCCGACATGACTAGTTATAAACCAAAAGTGGCACTAAATTACAGGGACAGGCATACATGACCCAGCAACGAACGTGTCGGTCATCAACGTATGAACCCAAGTCGTAGCAAGCTACAAGGACTTAAAGGAACAACGCGTGCCATTTCCCCTAAGGGACAGACACAGGAACGAAGAAGGACACATGCCGGCCAGCCTAAGTGTTCCGAAGCAGTAGCAAGCTACCAAGGCTCAATGGAAGCACTAGGAGACATTTCCGTGTAAGGTAGGCTACCAAAGGTAAACAACTAGGTGTCGGATCCCACACATAGCAATACACATTACACGTACGCATAACATGCAAGTATGTGCTGTACAACAAGGCATCACAACATAACTCAACAACTCATATAGATAAAGGCCCAGAAGAGCCATCATAGCATTTATTACAATCAGAGGTCACATGACCCAACATACAGAGCATACAGGCAACGAAAGCATTACATCTCGGAGTACAGACATCTACAAATGAAAAAGGCTGAGAAGCCTGACTATCTACCAGATCCTACAAGGGTTCAAGATCGTAGCTGAGGTAACAAGCTAAACGTCGAAGTCCACGCGGAACCACTAGCGAGACTGAATTCTCTCTGCAAAAACATAAATTAAGCAAACGTGAGTACAAAGGTACTCAGCAAGACTTACATCAGATCTATCTACATATGCATCAGTATCAATAAAGGGGTGGTGGACTTTGACTGCAGCAAGCTAGCTTTGACTCGGTGGCTATCCTAAACTACGACTGCAAGTAACTCTTTTGAGGTGGCGCACACGAGTCCACATATTCACCAATCAATACACCACTACGGATCCGCTCCCGTCTCCCTACGAGAAGGCCATCCATAGCAATCACGCTTATCTTGCGCGTTTTAGAGTATCCACTTTCACTTGTCTATGAACTGTAGAGGTAACCCAGAAGTCCATTTCCGCGGACACGGCTATTCGAATAGATTATATATAAAACCCTGCAGGGGTGTACTTCTTCACACACGCTCTCACCACTTACCGCCGTCTACACGACATGTACTCGGCAACTTTCAAGCGGAGGCCCAGCGAGGGTGTCGGACACGACCTGACTAACCACACAAGTCTCTCGTCCAGGTTTATCGCCTATTTGGGTTCCATCCGTCGGGAGATCCGGCCGGGTGTCGCTCGCAGCCCCAAACGATGTGTACAGGGTTCCCGCATCACCAAACGGGCAATCGGTACACCGTGCCACGTACCTGCCGCGTCACAGCCCACCCCGAGGGTCAGCGCTGCGCATGACCTCCAGTAAACTACAAACACCAGAAACTAGTTGCAACTCCTGGACAGAGATCATGCTGATTAATAAGTCGAGAGAGTCAATTAAGGATCCCAATGTGTAGTAGTAGCTATTTCATGGACCAACCAACACAGAACTCAATTCCTTAGGACGGCTGCAATGAGACAACCCACCATGTACTCCTACATGGCCTCTCATCGCTACCTTTACCAAATCGTGTTCACACACTTAGCTCACACACAGTAGGACATGTTCATCACATTCCAATTCATCCCCGATGAATCGGACCTGACACAACTCTAAGCAATAGCAGGCATAACCAGAAAGCATCAATGAGTAGGCACAACATGGCTCAAACAACTCCTACTCATACTAGTGGGTTTCAACTATTTACTGTGGCAATGACGGGTCATGCAGTGGAAAGGGGTTCAACTACCGCAGCAGGTAACAATTGAAGCGTTGTCGTCCTAATGCAGTAAAAGAGAGCAAGAGCGAGAGAGTGGGATTGTATTGGAATGCTCAATGGGGTTTTGCTTGCCTGGCACTTCTGAAGATAACAATGACACTTCATCGGTGTCATCGATCACATCGTCGGAACCACGTCTACTGAGAGGGGACAAACACCGGCAACAGAGAAAGAAACACAATCAATGCAATGCGACAATATGATGCATGATCATGACATGGCAATATGCTGTTGATTGAGCTAATGCAACTAGCAACACAATTAAATGAAGTTGGTTTGAACCCAAGATTCAAATTCAAACTCCATATGTGATTATTTAAATGCCATTTAATTGATTTGACCTGATCAGCAGGTTTAACTTGTTCAAACATGCATGAAAATGCCATAAACAGATTCCTTGAATTTTTCAAATCATTTTTCATATATAAATTATTTTCATCTGAGCTACGGTTGATTTTATATGATTTTTAGAAGTTTTGGCTATTTTCTGAAATAAATAAATCATTTATGATTTATTTAAAATTCCAGAAAACACTTATTGCGTCAGCACTAGGTCATGCTGACATCAGCAAGTCAACAGGGGTTGGTCCAGTCAAACCTGACCAGCGGGTCCCACTGGTCAGTCTCTCAGGGCTAACTAAACATTTTAAAAGTAAACTAAAGGTTAACAGAGTCTGGGCCCCACATGTCAGTGACACATCTAACTAACAGGGTTAGTTAGCCTTAAGTTAATACTAACTAAACTGTTAGTGGGCCCAGGGCCCACATGTCAGTGGCTAGCTAATCTAATTAAACATAGTTATCATTAACCAAGGTTAAGCTAATTAGGTTTAAGTCTAAACTAGGTTAATTAGTCGTGCGGGGCCCGCATGTCATAGACCCAGGGGGGTCAAACCTCGGGTCAAAGACCCAAACAAGCCGGCGGCTCACCGCCGGCGACAGCGGGCACGGCGGAGGGGCTCGGAATCTGTCCTCCGTCGACCAAATGGCCGGCGAGGACCACCTACGTGATGCTGGCGCTCGTGCGCATCCAGCGGTGCCATCGGCTCGAGTTGTCGTGGACCCAAACGACGGCGGCGACGACTAGTGCGGTCGCCGGAGCTCGGGCGATGACGGAAACGGCACTGCGGTGTACTAGGGGAGGAGCTATTGGGTGCAAAGGGCTTCTGGGGGTGCACTGAGCTCGCTCAAGGCCTCGAAGGAGTGTGGTAGCAGCTCTGGCCACGGCGGCGCCATGGACATCGGCGGCGAGCTCACGGCCATGGTTGTGATCGGGGCTACGCGGTGCAAAAGAGGCGGGGAAGAGAGGGGTTCGGAGCGGAAGCTCACAGTGGACACGCAGAGCAGACAAGCGGGCTCGGGGAGGCGCTAACGACGGTGAGGTCGTCGGTGGCCGAAGGTTGGAGAAGATGAAGACGGCGGCGTTTTGGGGCTTCCGGCGTCGGGCGGCTCGGCGAGGAGGAAGAGAGGGACGAGGCGAAGCTCGTGGGCATGCTAGAAGGGCGAGGCGGCAGCGGTGGCTATGCGTGCGGCGAACGGTGGCGACGAGCTCAGCTCGGACGCGAGAGGAAGAGAGAGCAGAGGAGAGGGGAAGCACCGAAGAGAGTGGGAGAGGTCCGGGGGGGTGCGTGGCATCTCCAGGGGGTCGAGGAGCAGGCAGGCAGCCTGGAGCTGGCCGGCGTGTGGCCACGCGCGGCGAGCACACGCCCTCCTGCCTACTGGCACGAGGTTGAAGACGGTGGAGTAGCTGGGCTGCTTTCTGGGCCGGGCTAGCAGCAGTGTTGGGACGCAGCAGGTGGGCTGCACAGGTAAGCTTTCTCCTTTTTCTAATTCTTTTTTTGTTTCTATTTTATCTTCTGTTTTCTATTTTGTTACTTTGTTCTGGGCTTTATTAAAAATACTTAGGCACACTCAAAAATCATGAAACCAAGCATGGCTACTGTTTAGAATAAATCCAACAGTCAACATTTTAACTTATGATTATTTGAGCATTTAAATTAATACATAAAATTTAAATGCCCAAATGCAAGTAAGATATGATTTAATTCAAAAATCCAAAATGGTCCTAGAAATATGTGCAACATTTTTGGCAGAGGTTTTTAATCAATCCAAAAATGATGAACCTTTCCAAGGGGCATTTTGGGTTCATTGAAAAAGATTTAAATTTGACCCTAGTTAAATTCATTTAGTGCTAGGGTTTGAGCATCCCCATTTTAGGTTTCCTTTGACAAATAAACATGATGCAACAGACAGGTGCTATCCTAATGCAAGGTGAAGCTGGGGATGTGACAACTCACCCCCATTAACAAGAATCTCGTCCCGAGATTCAAGCATAGGGTAAGAAATCAGAGGGGACACTAGCTAACACAATCTTCATGATCCAAGGGCCCTTCATATGAATGTCGATTGTTGGCATCATGTTGATCTTGAAACCCTTGTTTTTGAGGTCTTTGTCCAACACAGTGACGACGAAAGAAACTTCGCAATAGTTGATCTTGTGAAAGATCGGGCAACTCAAGATCAACTCTTGGAGTGAAACGTTGAAACATCTCTTGAGCTGGGACACGGGACACACATCCAAAGGGATGGAGTGAAACAAACGATGAAGATTCACTTGACGGCAATAATTCCACACCTAAGGTGATGGTAACGATACCACCAGACGGGGCACCTTTAGGGAAGGTGACTCGTAGAATTATTTCTTTAAGTGGCAAAATAATTACTTTTGATATAGAGATCATTGAGATTCCCTATACCAGCCTAAGGCAAACACAATCGATCGTTTGACGGAGTCCGAAAGAATGACATACTCGTCCAGAATGGATGATGTGGACTATCTTGTTAAAGACAACACAAGGGATGATTTGGTTATCATCGGAGATGGATGGGACCCATGTCAATTCCACTCCTGAGGATAATCCTGAACGGCAGTGATTGAGAATGGTAACCCATGGAGAATTGGCACATTGGCGGTGCAAGCTGGGACCAAAATGCAAATGCTGGGAATGATTCTGGTAACTGGGAAGAATCCCAACAGTAGAGAGTAAATCTACTCTTGAGGGTGTATAATATAATCAAGAACACTGGAAGCAATCCCGGTTAGTGTCGAGGATAACACCTAGTGCTTGTGCGTGCTCTCAAGAACTTGAGTATTCCCATAATCATCAAGGTTTTACCAATATCCGTGTCAAGGATCCTGGCAACGTCACATACCACCATGATGAATAATGATGGATGATGCAGATGCAAAGGAAGATAACACCTTCTTGGATTTCACCTTGGCGAGGCCAAGTGGACGAAATCTGGATGATCAACCGAGAGACATTTAGCACTCCGCTTCTAATGTTCTCCTTGATGTGTTAGCGTAAACCATTCATAGATATGTTTGGTATCTTGAACATCAAGTAAAGGTCGGACTTTGGAAGCACAAGAATCCATAAGGAACAACTAGGAAGTAAATCCTACGAAGTTCTTATGGGGAGGTGGCCAACCTCTTCAATCAAGATTCTACAACAATAGGTCTTCCGGCTGGGTGTGTTGGCCACGACATCCACTTTACCGGTTATCGAGAGACCAATATTATAGTTCTTGGGAAAAGCTCCAACCATCATATCTGCCTGAGATTCAGTTCTGGTTGGTGTCAGGATATTCCAGACTCATCGAGTCTGGAAGAAAAAATGAAAGTTTACAACACAAATCGACGAGATGGCGTTGCGAGATTCTCGGGAGTGAACTACGATAGCAAGCTCCAAAACATGAGCTAGTTCTGCTACAAACCTGTGAACACGTTGTCCAAGACAAGCATGACCACATAGCAGTCTTATGATAAAACACTACCGAGTTCTGGTTGGGAACCATCGTCTAGGATATTGAAGTCCTTACATAGGTCATATGATTAGCTCTTATGATGGAACTTTTCTCCTTGAACAAATCAATCAGTGGCTTGGTGTGCTAGGGATACATATAGAGTGAAGGTTGCAAATCTCCAAACCACAGAATACTTCGCACGTATGCATGAATGACTTGGGATGATTCCATAGGAAGCAAAACAAACTTTCTCAACTCACGGTGGCAACTTACATCAATTACACATGAATTAGGGAAAGTTTCTTCTCTCATCCAACATATACCTCATGAACGGGACACGAAGGCAATGCTTACCAAATTTCCAACACTAGCTTAATGTCCTACAAAATCATCGAGGAGATAAGGATGTTTGTTGATGGGCTCAACAACAATCCATCCAGATTTCCATGGAGATGGAATTCCATAATTATGTGAACAAGTGATAGTATTGGTCAGACCCAGGAGATATAATGGTGTATGCTCGAGGGATCAACCACGAGTAAGACAACATTATGAACATCGTTGGTTCTGATTTGATTTGATGATAGCCCATACTCAAATCAAAGTTTTGATATGACAATAGGTCCAACAACTGATCACAAGGACCAACTGATGAAGATGTCATCTATCTTCAACACACGCAAACATACCCCTTGAGATGAACTAAGCTGGCAAGCTTTTATCTTCCAACTCTCCAAGTTATTGTTTTAGCTTAACCAACCAGTTCAGGGTATCCAATACAGATTCTTAGAGAAGTGGTGGTTTATAAGGAACCAACTTGATCACGAATTCAACATAGCGGTCAGGGAACAACCTGGTAATACTTCCGAGAAGATATTCGGAAAATCACGAACCACCGATATGTTACTAAGCTCGAGAACAATCTTGCCTTTCAGAGCAAGATGATATGATCAAATGAGCAAGGACTTAACACTTAACACAATCCTAACTCATCAATCAAGGAGTGCACCAGGGAACTGGACTAGGTAGCACGATCAACCTTAGGGTGATGATTCAATAATCAACTCGCTAAGGATGAGGTTGTTGTCCTTTAACTACCAAGCAACGAAGTTGCTAGGAGTATTAATTTCACACATCAAAATTCACTTGTCAGCATTCCGGTTACAATAACACGGAAACCGAGGGATGAACAGTAATGGCAAGAAGTATTACTACATCAAGAATTCATAAGAGATAATGCAATTCTCACGACATTCTTGACATAAAGATGGTAATACTACAGGATAGAACAGTTTAGAAGCTGCATTAGCATTCTTCATCTGCGAAGTACAACTTCTTTGACCAAATCCAGGATATGGATAGGGTACTGGAGTTTGTTTCTCCTAGTCATTCCGAGATAGAATGAATTGACGGACCATAAGAGTAAAAGGCATCGATGAACACAAGTGCACAACTACTCCTGACTATCAACTGATAGACGAAGGTCATAAAACAACTGAAAAGGGACAACTGAAAGGAACATATATCTTTCTGAGTTGTGGATGCATAGGTTAGTATGTCGAACGAGTTCCACATATTTCTTCCGGATAACCCATGCAGAAAAGTAGGACTGGCAGAGTCACAATATGAATGGAGTACCACTCAGGAGCACTCTGGTTGTGATCTTTTGGTTCGGGAGAACTTCTGCCAAGATGGTTCATGGTATTGGAAGAACGATAACCACGGACCTCGAGGACTATCACAAGGTTACTAATATCCTAAAGGAACGAGCAAATACTATCAGCATGAAGTAGGTAGGGTGAAGCTCGGGTTCAAGAACCCAGGAGTAGAATGCCTACTAACTAATTGGCATCACGGAATGCTTTTCGAGAACAATGGCCAGAATCATCCCACTGGAATATAAAACATTGCTGGATTACTGGGTGATCTTCTAAGATACTTAGGGTCATAATAATAACTCCAACATATGTGTCGAGGTAACAAAGTACCACAACTCACCGTCTAGTGTGGTTAATCTGGCCTAAAAGGACATTAAGAACAGGTAGGAATGATTTGCAAATGCATCAGATTGTTTAGAGACCTGGGATGACTCGGATAGCATAACGGCTGCAAATGCTCGAAAATACTTTTGAGATCCAAGCAAAAAGGGTAGCACATCCACTTAACATCATAATGTCAGGGTTATGAGACCAACAGTTGAACAAACAGAAGTAGTAGAAACTGAGCTGAGGGTTGAATCCACAATAACGTGATCCTGATAAATAGAATGAGAATCCTAGTTCTTAATCCCCATAGAAATAAGAAGATGACTCAGATCAGAAGGTCATAGGGCAAAGGAGTAAAAAGAGCCTTACGTTCCCTTCCACAAACAATTCCCTTACATAACTAAAGAGTTTCTAGACACGACTTCGACCAGTTTGGCTTGCTAATCCTACAGGCAGCCTGGCTCTGATACCAAAGCTGCCAGGACACCGATCCTAAGTCACACAGGTCTAGCCTGTAACACATCATATCACTTTGCGGCCTCACGCACGGTATCCCCACGGGTGCCACCTTACCTGGCCCGGGACCGTTTGCGCATTTTGGCACACGTATATGATAGTGTCGCTAGCATCCATCTGACAGAGAATGTCACATCCCTAGTTAGCACTTGCATTAGGGTTAGTTGGTGTGTGCATCATGTTTAATTTTCAAAGAAATTTGAAATGGGAATGATAGAAACCCCAGCACCCCTCTTCTAACAACTAGGGTTTGATAAAATATTTTCCAATGTACCCAAAATGCCCTTCAAAAATGTTCATCATTTCTGCCTTGGTCTCAAACCTTTGCTAAAAATGGTGCACAATTTTCTAGGACATCCAAGGTCACTGGATTAAATCATATGGTATTTGAATTTGGGCATTTAAATGCTATAAAATATTTTAAATGCTCAAATAATCATAAACTATAATGTTTCCTACTGTTCATATTATATACAGTAGGTATGACAAGTGTTATGAGATATAAAAATGCTCTGGCATTTTATTTAATTAAACAAAGTTGCAAAACAAATGAAACAGAAAAGAAATAGAAAAAAAGAGAGAGAACAGAAGCTTACCTAGCGCCCCACCCGGCCCACCTGCCGGCCCAGCCCAGCTGCCGCTCCAGCGAGCTGCTTGGCTCGGCCAGGCAGGCAGGCAGGTGCTCGACGGCGACCGCACCGCGCGCCACGCAGCTGCCCGCCGCCCTGATTCCTCCCCTCGCCGTCCTGGAAGCCTGGATCGGTCACACCCGTCGCCCCCGACCTCGGAGACACCTCCCCCTCTCCCCAGCTCCTCTCCCTCGCTCTCCCCGCGCCATGGCCGACGCCGTCGTGCTCGCACCGTCGTAGAAGCCGCGCCCACCGTCGTCCCTGAGCCCCGCCTTGGTGTCCGTCGTCTCCGCCGTCCTCGACTACTTCGAACAGGCCGAGCCCCGAGCGCTCGCCCGCCCTGAAGACGCCCCCGACCTCTTCTTCCCCAACTCCGGCCATGGAGATCCCCCTCGCCGTCCCGCTCAGCTCCGATCACCCCCGAGCTCGCTCCGGCGCCTGCTGCAACCCCTGTGAGCCCAACTTCGTCCCCCCCCTCTCCGTTGGCTCTCTTCTGCCCTGGAACGCACCGCACGAAGCTCACCTGCACGCACCGCCGCCGTGCTCACCGTCGGTGATGCTCCGGTGACCATTTGGTCACTGGCACCCGTCCATCACACTCACCGCAGCGCGTAGATGCGATAGGTGCTACGCACGCATCGCCTAGGCCCCTGCAGCCGCATCTCCACACACTCCCGACGCCGGTCGCCGCCGTCGAGCTTGTTGACGTCGTCTCCGGCCACCACAGGTCCGGCGACCACCACCATCCGACGCGCAAGGGCAAGAGCTTTCCAACGCACCTAGCCGCAGCTCGAGCCGTGCCCCGTAGACGAATTCCGAAGCACGCCGCCGTACTTGGCCTCGCCGGCGTCACGTCGCCGGCGGGTTTGACCTGTTTGACCAGGGGGTTGACCACCCCTGGGTCACTGACGTGTGGGCCACCTTCTGCTAATTAGTTAGTTTAACTAAGTTTCTGTTAATTTAATTAGTTAATTAGTTTAGTCACTGACCCGTGGGCCCAGGCCCCACTGACAGCTAATTAGTTTTAGTTTAACTCTAATTAACTTAGTTAATTAGCTATGACACTGACATGCAGGGCCCACATGTCATGTTTGACTGGACCAGCTCCTGTTGACTGCCTGACGTCAGCATGATGTCATGCTGACGCAGTAAAGGTTTTTCTGGGATTTTTAGGTGAAAAATAATTCAGGAAATTCCACAAAATACCCAAAACTTCTAAAAATCATATAAAATCAACCATAGCTCAGATGGAAAAGATTTATATATGAAAAATGATCAGAAAAATCCAATCTTTCCAATGGCACTGGTTTCATGCATGTTTGAACAAGTTAACTTGCTGTACACATCAAAAACATGATAATGCACTTATTTAAATAATAGTTTGAACTCCAAATTGAATCTTTGATTCAAATAGGTTCAAACCCTTCTGGTTTTAGTTGCATTAGCCAACACACATGCATCTTGCCATGTCATGAGCATGCATCATATTGCTGCATTTGTTTGTTAATGATTGTATCGCCGGTATTCTCTGTGTTAGGTCCTGCTCCCGAGGATACTGCTGCGTATCCAGCTGAAGAGCAGTACCCGACAACTACTTTGTCAGGAAAGCAATCATTGATCATTCCGATACAAACCCAATCTTCTCGCTCCTGCTCTCTTTTACTGCATTAAGGCAACAGCGTGTGAACTGCTACTTGCTGCGGTAGTTGAACCCTATCCCTTGCATGACCTGTCATTGCCACAGTAAATAGTTGAAACCCACTAGCATGTGTAGGAGTTGATTGAGCCATGTGATGTGTGATCCACCATGCTATTTTTTTATGTTGCCTGCTATGCTTAGAGTTGTGTCTGGTCTGGTTCATCTGGGTGATGGATCAGAGTGAAATGATCATACCGATAAAGAGAGGGAAGTGTGGAACACGCTTGGTAAAGGTATCGATGAAAGGCCATGCAGGAGTACATGGTGGGTTGTTTCATTGGAATCGTCCGTAGGACCCGAGATCTGTGTGTGTGATTCAAGTTACTGTTACTACCACACATTGGGCCCTGAAATATGACCCCGCTCGACTTATTGACTGCCCTTGTACTATGTCCAGGAGTTGCAACTAGTTTCTGGTGTTTATAGCTTACTGGAGGTCGTGCACAGCGCTGACCCTCGGGGTGGGCTGTGATGCGACAGTTACGTGGCACGGTGTACCGGTTGCCCGTTTGGTGACTCGGGAACCCTGTACACGTCGTTTGGGGCCGTGAGCGACACCCCGGCCGGATCTCCCCACGGATGGAACCCAAATAGGTGATAAACCTGGACGAGAGACTTGAGTGGTTGGTTAGGTCGTGGTCTACACCCAAATCGGCTTTCGCTTGAAGTCTGCCGAGCACATGTCGTGTGCAGACGCTAAGTGGTGAAAACATGTGTGAAGAAGTACACCCCTGCAGGGTTATCAATCTATTCGAATAGCCGTTGTTCGGGGTACGGACTACTTGGTTACTCTTACAGTTCATAGACAAGTTGATGGATACTACTAAAAGCCTCAAGATAAGCGTGAGTGTCGTGGATGGCCCTTCCGTAGGATGACGGAAGAGGATCCTCGGTAGTGTATTGATGTGGTGAGTAGAGGACTCGTGTCCGTAATAACATCTTGCAATCTGTTGAGAGTTGTAGTATAGGTTAGCCAAGAGTCAAAGCTGGCTTTCTGCAATGAACTCCACTACCCCCTTGATAATGTTGCATGTATGATAGGTTCTGTGGTAAGACTTGCTGAGTACCTTTGTACTCATGTTTGCTTAATAACTGTTGCAGAGGAGAACCCTGCCCCTGCTGATGGGTTCTACATAGACGTTGACGTCGACGAGTAGCTTGACACCCAGACGGAGATCTGGAGCTTGTGACGGGCCTTGTAGATAGTCAGGCTACACCAAGCCTGTTTTATTTTCTAAGTTGTCTCTACTCAGACATGTAGCTTCCGCTTGTGCTTGTATGACTGTATGACTTGAGTGTTGGGTCATGTGACCCCTACCTGTATGGATATGTTATGTATGGCTCTTGGAGCCTTTTAAATAAAGTACTTTGAGTCATAGAGTTCTGTTGTGATGCAATGTTGTATTTGCACATATTGAGAATTTTGCGTCTATGATTGAAATGCTTGGTATGTGTGGGATTCGACACCTAGTTGTTTTCCTTTGGTAGCCTACCTTACAGGGGAATGCCTCCTAGTGATTCCAATGAGCCTTGGTAGCTTGCTACTGCTCGGAACACGTAGGCTGGCCGGCATGTGTCCTTCTTCGTTCCCGTGTCTGTCCCTTAGGGGAAATGTCACGCGTTGTTCCTTTAAGTCCATGTAGCTTGCTACGACTTGGGTTCATACGTTGATGACCGACACGTTCGTTGCTGGGTCATGGATGCCTGTCTCTGTAATCTAGTGCCATTTTTGGTTTATAACTAGCCATGTCGGCCCGGGTTCTCTGTCATATGGATGCTAGCGACACTGTCATATACGTGTGCCAAAATGCGCAAATGGTCCCGGGCCAGGTAAGGTGGCACCCGTGGGGTTACCGTGCATGAGGCCGCAAAGTGATATGACGTGTTACAGCTAGATCGGTGTGACTTAGGATCGGCGTCCTGACAGCGTTGGCATCAGAGCTGGACTGCCTGTAGGTTTCTCAAGCCAAACTGGTCGATGTTGAGTCTAGAAAAATTCTTAGTTATATGTAGGGGAATTGATTGTGGAAGGGAACGTAAGGCTCTTTTTACTCCTTTACCTTATGCCCTTCTGATCCGAGTCAGTCTATTCTTTCTACGGGGATTTAGGACTAGGCCTCTTATCCTTTCTAGGTTCACGTGTTACTAATCCATAGACTCTTAGGATTGTTGGTCAAGCCTCAGTTCAGTGTCTATCCTTTTAGTATGATGATTGTTGGACCCGGAACCTTGATACGGAATTGTTGAGTGGCTATGCTATCATTTGTATGATGTCTCAAATTTTGTTTGAGCATTTACAGTTGTTATGCTGCCCGATTTCTTCCAGAAACACTAATGCCCTTGCATTACCTCGTGTTTCAGATGTCTGGCCGCATCCCTCACCAAGTGGTTCGTTTGACTCGGTGCATTAATGTGCCCGGTCACACGGCCATGCTAGTCCGTGTGCTGACTGAGACCGGTTATCGCTGGTATCCTGAATACACCGTGGAGGAACAGTACCGGGATTTCAATCAGAGTTAGTATTTCTGCACAGTCCGGATATACCCCTCATATCCTGGAGCTAATGACCCCATCCATTGGTCTTATGGACTCGGTGTTACCATCGAGATGGCAGTGCAGGATGCCTCCTATTCGATGATGACCATTCTCCGTGCTAGGCATGCCCTGTTGCTGAACACTGAGTTCTGTTACATGCCAGCCTCACTTCCCGGAGAGGAAGGCTACTACACTGGTCTGTATACTGATGCTGCTCATGAAGAGCCACTGCTTCAGACTACTGTTCAGATGTTGGAAGATAGGGACCGTGAGGTCCGTGCCCTCCGAATGGAGCTGTATAACACCCGAGCCGCCCACTGGACCACTTTGACACGGCTTGCACCTGCTGTGCACGCCGGATATCTGGACATGCGGGATTTGTACCCCGTGCGGACTCGTCTGCCTGATCGCATGGATTGGCGTGACGTTGGGGGTATTACACCTCCACGTGGGCGTCGGTTACCACCAGCATCAGGACCGAGGCCACATCCGTGTCCTTATGGTCCACAGCCTTCGAGTGCTCGCGAGTTCCAAGATCCATCTGTTCCACTTCCAGGCTATGGTGGTAATCTTTACGAGGATTACTACGCGAATGTCTGAGCTAGACCGTGGTTGTAGTAGTATCGTAGTAGTTGTATTTCCACAGTCCTGCGCGTCTTGTGGAATATGACTTAGTGTGTATTGAGTTCCGGAGGTGTAGTTAAATAATGTATAGGAGCTTGTAATGCCTCTGATGGGATGTATCGTCTTTCACCGTAGTTGTACTTTAGCCTTGGCTTGTACTAAACTTTGTATGGTGTGTATGACCACTGGTGTATATATAGCAGTTCCTATATTACCATGTCGTATGGATGAACATCCTTGCATTCCGTGTCATCAATTACATTCTGCACTTCTATGTCAAATTTTTGCCATCCTTGTCTAAACCGTTGTTTTGTCTTCCTAGGATGGTCAACACTCGCAGCACTCCTACTGCTCAGGAGCAGGGTGAGGCTAGTGGGGCTAGAGATGGGAATCTGCCCCAGCCACCCTCCTTGGCGGAAGTTATGCTTGGAGCAGAACGGAACAAGAGAGAGACCAACCGTCTGCTGGAACGCATAGAGCACAACACTGGGTTCCGCCAGAGGAATGACGTGGTGTCAATCAATGACTTTATCAAGATGTGTCCACCGAAGTTCCATCACTCCACTGAACCTCTGGATGCTGATGACTGGCTACGTAGTATTACCCACAAGCTACACTCTGCCCGTGTGGCCGAAGCTGACAAGGTTACCTACGCCGCCTACCATCTTGAGGGACCTGGCAGTCTTTGGTGGGAACACTATGAAGCTATGCGTCCTGCTGGCCAAGTCACTACCTGGGTTGAGTTCAGTGAGGCATTCCGTGAACATCACATTCCGGAAGGTCTCATGGATCGCAAGCTGGAGGAATTCTGCAATTTCACCCAGGGCCGTTTAACCGTGGATGGCTATAGTCGCGAGTTTGGCAACTTGGCACGCTATGCACCTGAAGAAGTATCCACCGATGCCAAGAAGCAGGCGAGGTTCTGCAAGGGACTTAGCCCTGAACTCCGCCAAGATCTACGTCTGCACGAGTGCACTTTCTTCGAGAAGTTGGTTAACAAGGCTATCAGTGCTGAAACAGGCCAGACCGACTTCGAGGCCACCCGCAAGCATACTCGAGACTTTGGTTCCTCATCCGGCTCTGGTTCTCACAAGCGCCGTGTGTGGGTTCCTAATACTGCTCTGCCACCCAAGTACACACCGAGGCCATCCTATGAGGCGCCTCGCCCAACTCAACAGTTTGCACCTGCTAAGACCTATGGAGGACCACCTTCCAACTTTGCTCCACGCACTACCACTGTGACATGTTTCAAGTGTGGAGAACCGGGGCACTACATGCGTGAGTGTCCTCATAACCAACCAGGAAAACCCGTTGGCCGTAGTAAGCCAACCGGCAAGGTGAATTATGTCAAGCCAAACCCCACTACATGTGGTCATGTCAACTATGTCTCTGCTGAGGAAGCTTATGAGGATCCTAACGTCGTCCTTGGTACGCTTCTCGTACACTGCCATCCGACATCTGTTCTTTTCGATACTGGAGCATCACATTCGTTCATATCTGAGAGCTATGCTCGATTGCACAACATGACTTTTTGTGACATGGCTACTTCCATGGTTATTCAAACTCCTGGTTCGAAATGGCAAACCTCTAGGGTAAGCCATGGAAATGAAATCCTTGTCGATAGACTTGTTTTCCTAGCATCTTTAATCGCTCTCAAGTCCTCGGACATAAACATCATCTTGGGTATGGATTGGATGACAACTCATTACGCCAAGATTGATTGCTATACTAGGACCGTTCAACTTACACACCCATCTGGCAAGATAGTCAATGTCTTGACCCGAATGGCTGAGCGTCAGCTCTACTCAATTAATGCCAGCCCTCTACCAGAACTCGAAGATATCCCGGTAGTCCGTGACTTCCCGGATGTTTTTCCGGAAGAACCGCCAGGAGTTCCACCTGACAGAGATGTCGAGTTCGTGATAGATCTTATCCCTGGAACTGTCCCAATCTCTAGGAGACCTTATAAGATGGCACCACTAGAATTAGCTGAGCTAAAGAAACAACTCGATGAGTCCTTGCAGAAAGGTTTCGTCCGTCCTAGTTCTTCCCCTTGGGCTTGCCCCGTCCTCTTCGTCAAGAAGAAGGATGGAACGGAGCGGATGGTTGTAGATTACCGACCTGTCAATCTAGTCACCATAAAGAATAAGTATCCGCTCCCCAGGATCAACGACCTGTATGATCAGCTCGCTGGATCCTCAGTTTTCTCTAAGATGGATTTGAGGTTGGGCTACCATCAAATCAAAATCAACAACGGGGACATTCCTAAAACGGCTTTTGTTACTCGTTATGGCCAATATGAGTACACCGTCATGTCCTTCGGATTAACCAATGCCCCAGCTACCTTTTCTCGGTTAATGAATTCTATATTCATGGAGTAGTTGGATAAATTCATCGTGGTGTACCTCGATGATATACTCATCTATTCCAAGAATAAGGAAGATCATGCCGAGCATTTAAGGCTGGTATTGACGAAACTTCGAGAGCATCGCCTTTATGCCAAATTCTCTAAATGTGAATTTTGGTTGCCGGAAGTAACCTATTTAGGTCATGTGATCTCTGGCAAGGGTATTGCTGTCAATCCCGAGCGAGTTCAAGCCGTACTTGATTGGACACCCACTGAATCGTTCAAGCAAGTTAGGAGTTTTCTTGGCTTAGCGAGCTATTGCCGACGCTTCGTCGAGAATTTCTCCAAGGTTGCTAAACCTCTAACCGAACTCCTCAAGAAAGATAAAAAGTTTGAGTGGACCCCACAGTGCGAGTCCAGTTTTCAGGAACTGAAAAGACGTCTGACATCTGCACCTGTACTGGTACCACCAGACTTTTCCAAGGATTTTATAATCTATTGTGACGCCTCGCGACAAGGACTAGGTTGCATACTCATGCAAGATCGTCAAGTGATTGCATACGCATCTCGACAGTTGCTTCCACATGAGGATAACTATCCTACCCATGATCTAGAACTTGCAGCTGTAGTCCATGCACTCAAAACATGGCGACATTACCTCCTTGGTAATCGTTGTGAAATCTTCACTGATCACCAAAGTTTGAAGTATATCTTCACCCAACCGGACCTAAATCTCAGGCAAAGACGTTGGGTTGAGTTGCTCACAGACTACCACTTAGGAATCACTTACACTCCTGGAAAGGCCAATGTCATGGCTGATGCACTAAGTCGTAAGTCATATTGTAACAACTTAATGTTACAACAAAGTCAACCACTTCTCCACGAGGAATTTCGTAAGCTTAACCTTCACACTGTTCCTCGAGGATTTCTTTCCACCTTGGTGGCGAAACCTACCCTTATGGATCAAGTTATAGCTGCCCAGAAGCGTGATAAATGTATATCCCGACTCCAAGAGAACATTGCTAGCGGACTCGGTAAAATTTTCTCTATGGATGATCGTGGTGTTGTTTTCTTTGAGAACCGTGTAGTGGTTCCCAAGAACCACTATCTACGGCAATTAATCCTTAAGGAGGCTCATGAATCTCCTCTCACGATTCATCCCGGTAGTACCAAAATGTATCAGGATCTACGCCAGAGATTCTGGTGGACTAGGATGAAGAGAGAAATCGCTCAATTCATTGCTAACTGTGACGTTTGTCGTCGAGTCAAAGCAGAGCATCAACGGCCTGCTGGCACCCTTCAACCTTTAGCTATTCCTGAATGGAAATGGGACAAAGTTGGTATGGACTTCATTACCGGTTTTCCCAGGACCAGGAAAGGGAATAATGCTATTTTCGTCGTTATCGACCGCCTCTCTAAAGTAGCTCATTTCCTGCCTGTTCGAGAGAGTATTACCGCTAGCCAGCTAGCAGATTTGTATGTCTCTCAGATAGTATCACTTCATGGTGTACCGTTGTAGATTAACTCAGACCGTGGAAGTCTTTTTACTTCACGATTTTGGGAAAGTTTCCAGAATGCTATGGGAACTCATCTCTCTTTCATTACTGCCTTCCATCCGTAGTCAAGTGGTCAAGTGGAACGAGTCAACCAAATCCTGGAAGACATGCTTCGAGCCTCTGTCATTTCTTTCGGTATGGAGTGGGAAAAATGTCTTCCATTTGCCGAATTCGCTTATAACAATAGTTATCAAGCCAGCTTGGGCAAAGCTCCCTTTGAAGTTCTATATGGACGAAGGTGTCGAACACCTCTTAACTGGTCAGAGACCGGGGAAAGACAATTCTTTGGCCCGGATATGATCCAGGAAGCAGAGGAACAAGTCCGCATCGTTCGTGAGAGATTGAAAACAGCCCAGTCTCGCCAAAAGAGCCAATATGATAGTCATCATAAGGCTGTGACTTTTGAAGTCGGCGACAAGGGAACCCATCGCTTCGGTATCAAAGGCAAATTGGCCCCTCGTTACATCGGTCCTTTTTGCATTCTTACCAAACGAGGAGAAGTTGCCTACCAACTGGAACTACCTCCTCACCTATCCAGAGTTCATGGCGTGTTCCACGTTTCTCAACTCAAGCGTTGCTTCTCGGATCCTATCCGCGGAGTGG
This sequence comes from Secale cereale, assembly GCA_902687465.1. Classification (NCBI taxonomy): domain Eukaryota; kingdom Viridiplantae; phylum Streptophyta; class Magnoliopsida; order Poales; family Poaceae; genus Secale; species Secale cereale. The sequence continues at coordinate 795,388,001 of LR738715.1, forward strand.
ACCACGAAACGCTTGATCTCCAGGACAATCTTACATATCGAGAATACCCCGTTCGTATTCTTCATCAAACCGAGTGCACCACTCGACGCCACAATATCAAGTTTCTCAAGGTTCAATGGTCACATCATTCTCAGAGTGAAGCTACTTGGGAAAGGGAGGATCGTCTTCGACTTGAGTACCCCACCCTCTTTCCGGAGGAACCCGAATCTCGGGACACGATTCTTTTAAGTGGGGGTGAGTTGTCACATCCCTAGTTAGCACTTGCATTAGGGTTAGTTGGTGTGTGCATCATGTTTACTTTTCAAAGAAATTTGAAATGGGAATGACAGAAACCCCAGCACCCCTCTTCTAACAACTAGGGTTTGATAAAATATTTTCCAATGTACCCAAAATGCCCTTCGAAAATGTTCATCATTTCTGCCTTGGTCTCAAACCTTTGCTAAAAATTGTGCACAATTTTCTAGGACATCCAAGGTCACTGTATTAAATCATATGGTATTTCAATTTGGGCATTTAAATGCTATAAAATATTTTAAATGCTCAAATAATCATAAACTATAATGTTTCCTACTGTTCATATTATATACAGTAGGTATGACAAGTGTTATGAGATATAAAAATGCTCTGGCATTTTATTTAATTAAACAAAGTTGCAAAACAAATGAAACAAAAAAGAAATAGAAAAAAAAGAGAGAGAACAGAAGCTTACCTGGCGCCCCACCCGGCCCACCTGCCGGCCCAGCCCAGCTGCCGCTCCAGCGAGCTGCTTGGCTCGGCCAGGCAGGCAGGCAGGTGCTCGACGGCGACCGCACCGCGCGCCACGCAGCTGCCCGCCGCCCTGCTTCCTCCCCTCGCCGTCCTGGAAGCCTGGATCGGTCACACCCGTCGCCCCCGACCTCGCAGACACCTCCCCCTCTGCCCAGCTCCTCTCCCTCGCTCTCCCCGCGCCATGGCCGACGCCGTCGTGCTCGCACCGTCGTAGAAGCCGCGCCCACCGTCGTCACTGAGCCCCGCCTTGGTGTCCGTCGTCTCCGTCGTCCTCGACTACTTCGAACAGGCCGAGCCCCGAGCGCTCGCCCGCCCTGAAGACGCCCCCGACCTCTTCTTCCCCAACTCCGGCCGCGGAGATCCCCCTCGCCGTCCCGCTCAGCTCCGACCACCCCCGAGCTCGCTCCGGCGCCTGCTGCAACCCCTGTGAGCCCAACTTCGTCCTCCCCCTCTCCGTTGGCTCTCTTCTGCCCTGGAACGCACCGCACGAAGCTCACCTGCACGCACCGCCGCCGTGCTCGCCGCCGGTGATGCTCCGGTGACCATTTGGTCACTGGCACCCGTCCATCACACTCACTACAGCGCGTAGATGCGATAGGTGCTACGCACGCATCGCCTAGGCCCCTGCAGCCGCATCTCCACACACGCCCGACGCCGGTCGCCGCCGTCGAGCTTGTTGTCGTCGTCTCCGGCCACCCCAGGTCCGGCGACCACCACCATCCGACGCGCAAGGGCAAGAGCTTTGCAACGCACCTAGCCGCAGCTCGAGCCGTGCCCCGTAGACGAATTCCGAAGCACGCCGCCATACTTGGCCTCGCCGGCGTCACGTCGCCGGCGGGTTTGACCTGTTTGACCAGGGGGGTGACCACCCCTGGGTCACTGACGTGTGGGCCATCTTCTGCTAATTAGTTAGTTTAACTAAGTTTCTGTTAATTTAATTAGTTAATTAGTTTAGTTACTGACCCGTGGGCCCAGGCCCCACTGACAGCTAATTAGTTTTAGTTTAACTCTAATTAACTTAGTTAATTAGCTATGACACTGACATGCAGGGCCCACATGTCATGTTTGACTGGACCAGCTCCTGTTGACTGCCTGACGTCAGCATGATGTCATGCTGACGCAGTAAAGGTTTTTCTGGGATTTTTAGATTAAAAATAATTCAGGAAATTCCAGAAAATACCCAAAACTTCTAAAAATCATATAGAATCAACCATAGCTCAGATGGAAAAGATTTATATATGAAAAATGATCAGAAAAATCCAATCTTTCCAATAGTGGTTTCATGCATGTTTGAACAAGTTAACTTGCTGTATACATCAAAAACATGATAATGCACTTATTTAAATAATAGTTTGAACTCCAATTTGAATCTTTGATTCAGATAGGTTCAAACCCTTCTGGTTTTAGTTGCATTAGCCAACACACATGCATCTTGCCATGTCATGAGCATGCATCATATTGTTGCATTTGTTTGTTAATGATTGTATCGCCGGTATTCTCTATGTTAGGTCCTGCTCCCGAGGATACTGCTGCGTATCCAGCTGAAGAGCAGTACCCGACAACTACTTTGTCAGGCAAGCAATCATTGATCATTCCGATACAAACCCAATCTTCTCGCTCCTGCTCTCTTTTACTGCATTAAGGCAACAGCGTGTGAACTGCTACTTGCTGCGGTAGTTGAAACCTATCCCTTGCATGACCTGTCATTGCCACAGTAAATAGTTGAAACCCACTAGCATGTGTAGGAGTTGATTGAGCCATGTGATGTGTGATCCACCATGCTATTTGTTTATGTTGCCTGCTATGCTTAGAGTTGTGTCTGGTCTGGTTCATCTGGGTGATGGATCAGAGTGAAATGATCATACCGATAAAGAGAGGGAAGTGTGCAACACGCTTGGTAAAGGTATCGATGAAAGGCCATGTAGGAGTACATGGTGGGTTGTTTCATTGGAATCGTCCATAGGACCCGAGATCTGTGTGTGTGATTCAAGTTACAGTTACTACCACACATTGGGCCCTGAAATATGACCCAGCTCGACTTATTGACTACCCTTGTACTCTGTCCAGGACTTGCAACTAGTTTCTGGTGTTTATAGCTTACTGGAGGTCGTGCACAGCGCTGACCCTCGGGGTGGGCTGTGATGCGACAGGTACGTGGCACGGTGTACCGGTTGCCCGTTTGATGACTCGGGAACCCTGTACACATCGTTTGGGGCCGTGAGCGACACCCCGGCCGGATCTCCCCACGGATGGAACCAAAATAGGTGATAAACCTGGACGAGAGACTTGAGTGGTTGGTTAGGTCGTGGTCTACACCCACGTCGGCTTTCGCTTGAAGTCTGCCGAGCACATGTCGTGTGCAGACGCTAAGTGGTGAAATCATGTGTGAGGAAGTACACCCCTGCAGGGTTATCAATCTATTCGAATAGCCGTTGTTCGCGGTACGGACTACTTGGTTACTCTTACAGTTCATAGACAAGTTGATGGATACTACTAAAAGCCTCAAGATAAGCGTGAGTGTCGTGGATGGCCCTTCCGTAGGATGACGGAAGAGGATCCTCGGTAGTGTATTGATGTGGTGAGTAGAGGACTCGTGTCCATAATAACATCTTGCAATCTGTTGAGAGTTGTAGTATAGGTTAGCCAAGAGTCAAAGCTGGCTTTCTACAATGAACTCCACTACCCCCTTGATAATGTTGCATGTATGATAGGTTCTGTGGTAAGACTTGCTGAGTACCTTTGTACTCATGTTTGCTTAATAACTGTTGCAGAGGAGAACCCTGCCCCTGCTGATGGGTTCTACATAGACGTTGACGTCGACGAGTAGCTTGACACCCAGACGAAGATCTGGAGCTTGTGACGGGCCTTGTAGATAGTCAGGCTACACCAAGCCTGTTTTATTTTCTAAGTTGTCTGTACTCAGACATGTAGCTTCCGCTTGTGCTTGTATGACTGTATGACTTGAGTATTGGGTCATGTGACCCCTACCTATATGGATATGTTATGTATGGCTCTTGGAGCCTTTTAAATAAAGTACTTTGAGTCATAGAGTTCTGTTGTGATGCAATGTTGTATTTGCACATATTGAGCATATTGCGTGTATGATTGAAATGCTTGGTATGTGTGGGATTCGACACCTAGTTGTTTTCCTTTGGTAGCCTACCTTACAGGGGAATGCCTCCTAGTGATTCCAATGAGCCTTGGTAGCTTGCTACTGCTCGGAACACGTAGGCTGGCCGGCATGTGTCCTTCTTCGTTCCTGTGTCTGTCCCTTAGGGGAAATGTCACGCGTTGTTCCTATAAGTCCATGTAGCTTGCTACGACTTGGGTTCATACGTTGATGACCGACACGTTCGTTGCTGGGTCATGGATGCCTGTCTCTGTAATCTAGTGCCACTTTTGGTTTATAACTAGCCATGTCGGCTCGGGTTCTCTGTCATATGGATGCTAGCGACACTGTCATATACGTGTGCCAAAATGCGCAAACGGTCCCGGGCCAGGTAAGGTGGCACCCGTGGGGTTACCGTGCGTGAGGCCGCAAAGTGATATGACGTGTTACAGCTAGATCGGTGTGACTTAGGATCGGGGTCCTGACAGAGAACCCGGGCCGACATGACTAGTTATAAACCAAAAGTGGCACTAAATTACAGGGACAGGCATACATGACCCAGCAACGAACGTGTCGGTCATCAACGTATGAACCAAAGTCGTAGCAAGCTACAAGGACTTAAAGGAACAACGCGTGACATTTCCCCTAAGGGACAGACACAGGAACGAAGAAGGACACATGCCGGCCAGCCTAAGTGTTCCGGAGCAGTAGCAAGCTACCAAGGCTCAATGGAAGCACTAGGAGACATTTCCCTGTAAGGTAGGCTACCAAAGGTAAACAACTAGGTGTCGGATCCCACACATAGCAATACACATTACACGTACGCATAACATGCAAGTATGTGCTGTACAACAAGGCATCACAACATAACTCAACAACTCATATAGATAAAGGCCCAGAAGTGCCATCATAGCATTTATTACAATCAGAGGTCACATGACCCAACATACAGAGCATACAGGCAACGGAAGCATTACATGTCTGAGTACAGACATCTACAAATGAAAAAGGCTGAGAAGCCTGACTATCTACCAGATCCTACAAGGGTTCAAGATCGTAGCTGATGTAACAAGCTAAACGTCGAAGTCCACGCGGAACCACTAGCGAGACTGAAGTCTCTCTGCAAAAACATAAATTAAGCAAACGTGAGTACAAAGGTACTCAGCAAGACTTACATCAGATCTATCTACATATGCATCAATATCAACAAAGGGGTGGTGGAGTTTGACTGTAGCAAGCCAGCTTTGACTCGGTGGCTATCCTAAACTACGACTGCAAGTAACTCTTTTTAGGTGGCGCACACGAGTCCACATATTCGCCAATCAATACACCACTACGGATCTGCTCCCGTCTCCCTACGAGAAGGCCATCCATAGCACTCACGCTTATCTTGCGCGTTTTAGAGTATCCACTTTCACTTGTCTATGAACTGTAGAGGTAACCCAGAAGTCCATTTCCGTGGACACGGCTATTCGAATAGATTATATATAAAACCCTGCAGGAGTGTACTTCTTCACACACACTCTCACCACTTACCGCCGTCTACACGACATGTACTCGGCAACCTTCAAGCGGAGGCCCAGCGAGGGTGTCGGCCACGACCTGACTAACCACACAAGTCTCTCATCCAGGTTTATCGCCTATTTGGGTACCATCCGTGGGGAGATCCGGCCGGGGTGTCGCTCACGGCCCCAAACGATGTGTACAGGGTTCCCGCATCACCAAATGGGCAATCGGTACACCGTGCCACGTACCTGCCGCGTCACAGCCCACCCCGAGGGTCAGCGCTGCGCACGACCTCCAGTAAACTACAAACACCAGAAACTAGTTGCAACTCCTGGACAGAGATCATGCTGATTAATAAGTCGAGAGAGTCAATTAAGGATCCCAATGTGTGGTAGTAGCTATTTCATGGACCAACCAACACAAAACTCAGTTCCTGAGGACGGCTGCAATGAGACAACCCACCATGTACTCCTACATGGCCTCTCATCGCTACCTTTACCAAATCGTGTTCACACACTTAGCTCACACACAGTAGGACATGTTCATCACATTCCAATTCATCCCCGATGAATCAGACCTGACACAACTCTAAGCAATAGCAGGCATAACCAGAAAGCATCAATGAGTAGGCACAACATGGCTCAAACAACTCCTACTCATACTAGTGGGTTTCAACTATTTACTGTGGCAATGACGGGTCATGCAGAGGAAAGGGGTTCAACTACCGCAGCAGGTAACAATTGAAGCGTTGTTGTCCTAATGCAGTAAAAGAGAGCAAGAGCGAGAGAGTGGGATTATATCGGAATGCTCAATGGGGTTTTGCTTGCCTGGCACTTCCGAAGATAACAATGAGTCTTCATCGGTGTCATCGATCACATCGTCGGAACCACGTCTACTGAGAGGGGACAAACACCGGCAACAGAGAAAGAAACACAATCAATGCAATGCGACAATATGATGCATGATCATGACATGGCAATATGTTGTTGATTGAGCTAATGCAACTAGCAACACAATTAAATGAAGCTGGTTTGAACCCATATGTGATTATTCAAATTCAAACTCCATATGTGATTATTTAAATGCCATTTAATTGATTTGACCTGATCATCAGGTTTAACTTGTTCAAACATGCATGAAAATGCCATAAACAGATTCCTTGAATTTTTCTGATCATTTTTCATATATAAATTATTTTCATCTGAGCTACGGTTGATTTTATATGATTTTTAGAAGTTTTGGCTATTTTCTGAAATAAATAAATCATTTATGATTTATTTAAAATTCCAGAAAACACTTATTGCGTCAGCACTAGGTCATGCTGACATCAGCAAGTCAACAGGGGCTGGTCCAGTCAAACCTGACCAGTGGGTCCCACTGGTCAGTCTCTCAGGGCTAACTAAACATTTTAAAACTAAACTAAAGGTTAACAGAGTCTGGGCCCCACGTGTCAGTGACACATCTAACTAACAGGGTTAGTTAGCCTTAAGTTAATACTAACTAAACTGTCAATGTGCCCAGGGCCCACATGTCAGTGGCTAGCTAATCTAATTAAATGTAGTTATCATTAACCAAGGTTAAGCTAATTAGGTTTAAGTCTAAACTAGGTTAATTAGTCGTGCGGGGCCCGCATGTCATAGACCCAGGGGGGTCAAACCTCGGGTCAAAGACCCAAACAAGCCGGCGGCTCACCGCCGGCGACAGCGGGCACGGCGGAGGGGCTCAGAATCTGTTCTCCGTCGACCAAATGGCCGGCGAGGACCACCTACGTGACGCTGGCGCTCGTGCGCATCTAGCGGTGCCATCGGCTTGAGTCGTCGTGGACCCAAACGACGGCGGCGACGACTAGTGCGGTCGCCGGAGCTCGGGCGACGATGGAAACAGCACTGCGGTGTACTAGGGGAGGAGCTATTGGGTGCAAAGGGCTTCTGGGGGTGCACTGAGCTCGCTCATGGCCTCGAAGGAGTGTGGCAGCAGCTCTGGCCACGGCGGCGCCATGGACAGCGGCGGCGAGCTCACGGCCATGGTTGGGATCGGGGCTACGCGGTGCAAAAGAGGCGGGGAAGAGAGGGGTTCGGGGCGGAAGCTCACAGTGGACACGCAGAGCAGACAAGCGGGCTCGGGGAGGCGCTAACGACGGTGAGGTCGTCGGCGGCCGAAGGTTGGAGAAGACGAAGACGGCGGCGTTTTGGGGCTTCCGGCGTCGGGCGGCTCGGCGAGGAGGAAGAGAGGAACGAGGCGAAGCTCGTGGGCATGCTAGAAGGGCGAGGCGGCAGCGGTGGCTATGCGTGCGGCGAACGGCGGCAACGAGCTCCGCTCGGACGCGAGAGGAAGAGAGAGCAGAGGAGAGGGGAAGCACCGAAGAGAGTGGGAGAGGTCCGGGGGGGTGTGTGGCATCTCCAGGGGGTCAAGGAGCAGGCAGGCAGCCTGGAGCTGGCCGGCGTGTGGCCACGCGCGGCGAGCACACGCCCTCCTGCCTACTGGCAGGAGGTTGAAGACGGTGGAGCAGCTGGGCTGCTTTCTGGGCCGGGCTAGCAGCAGTGTTGGGCCGCAGCAGGTGGGCTGCACAGGTAAGCCTTCTCCTTTTTCTAATTCTGTTTCTGTTTCTATTTTATCTTCTGTTTTCTATTTTGTTACTTTGTTCTGGGCTTTATTAAAAATACTTAGGCACACTCAAAAATCATGGAACCAAGCATGGCTACTGTTTAGAATAAATCCAACAGTAAACATTTTAGCTTATGATTATTTGAGCATTTAAATTAATACATAAAATATAAATGCCCAAATGCATGTAAGATATGATTTAATTCAAAAATCCAAAATGGTCCTAGAAATATGTGCAACATTTTTGGCAGAGGTTTTTAATCAATCCAAAAATGATGAACCTTTCCAAGGGGCATTTTGGGTTCATTGAAAAAGATTTAAATTTGACCCTAGTTAAATTCATTTAGTTCTAGGGTTTGAGCATCCCCATTTCAGGTTTCCTTTGAAAAATAAACATGATGCAACAGACAGGTGCTATCCTAATGCAAGGTGAAGCTGGGGATGTGACATTGCTCCTCGTTGGGTTCGACACTCTTACTTATCGAAAGGACTACGATAGATCCTCTACACTTGTTGGTCATCAAGACTCTTTTCTGGCGCCGTTGCCGGGGAGTGAAGCGCCTTTGGTAAGGGAAAAATTATATAGTGTACTAAAATTTATTGTCACTTGTTACTATGGCTCAAAATCATTTGAGGGGCTTGTTCGGGGTATCTTCACCCCGATTAGAAGAGCAAAGAGTTGCTCCTCAACCTACTACACCTTTCGAAAATGTTTGCTTTGAGATTCCTTCGGGTATGATGGAGAAAATGCTTGAAAATCCCTTTACAGGAGACGGAACACTGCATCCCGACTTACACCTAATCTATGTGGATGAAGTTTGTGGACTGTTTAAGCTTGCAGGTATGCCCGAGGATGTTATCAAGAAGAAGGTCTTCCCTTTATCTTTGAAGGGAGACGCATTGACATGGTTTCACTACTAGGAAAAGGCCTACTAATGGCGCACCTAATTTGGCCATTAATGGCGCATTAGTGGTGCGCCATTACTGGCACGCCATTAGTATATTTTACTAATGGCGCACCTCTGGTGCGCCATTAGTATTTGGTATACTAATGGCGCACCGCAGATGCGCCATTAGTATGCACAGTAGTGCGCCATTAGTATGCCTCCTAGGGGCCATGTGTACCTAGGTGCTTTGGCATACTAATGGCGCACTCCAGCAGGATGCGCCATTAGTAATGTCCGCATAGTAATGGCGCACAGTCTGGTGATGCGCCATTAGTATCCTTTGGCATACTAATGGCGCACTGTGTTGTGATGCGCCATTAGTATGAATATTAGGTTTTTTTTAATATTATTTTTCTGTTTTTTTTGCACAGATTACAAAATGTATAATTGCACAGAATATAGAGAGCACACATCAACGACAAATTCATCGAATACAATAGAAGATTAGTCAATGAATACAATTCATCATATTAGTCTCCGAATACAATTCATCATATTAGTCTCCGAATTGAAAAGACCGAACAAAGATAGAACAATATATTACAAGTCTCCAGACCGCGAGTAGCGAGTTTGTCTTCACATTACAAGTCGATATCGATCATCTAAACTACCATCACATAGAAGAGAGCTGCGGTCATCATGATGAGCATCATCACGATGAAACTCGTCTTCATCCGGTTCCTCCAACGCTCCCTCCCCTCTCCCGCTAGATAGCGGGCGTATCTAGATTCGGCCTCGGCCCTAGTGGTGTACCCTTTGTAACTGTTACCGCTGAATCGGTGAACCTGTCTCCGACACTCCTCCCAGTCGTCGTAGACTCCGGGAACCTTACCCTTGTACACGACATACGACGGCATCGCTATGCACTAGCCAAACCAAACGTTAGTACCAATTCACAGACAATACATAAGCAATATATAAGTATGCAACAGAACGATCGAAAGAGAAAAGCAAGATATTAATAGCATCGATTACATCTAAGTTGAATGACTCTCGAAACCAAAGAGACATACTACAAGTTCATTAAAGTTTACTTACAACATGAGCCAATCGATGTTTCAGAACTAGACATAGCATCACTGCTTTGGACTCGACTCAAGGGACCGGAGCGTGGATGAAGCCGCCGTCTATCGTGGGAGTCATGAAATCACGGGCGTTGTCAGCCTGCATTTGTAGCATTGTGTCGATGTCACTGTTCGACGGTTGATTTCTGAGGTAGAACTGCCCCGAGGTACGAAGGACATCTTGATGGATGATTTCCGCAAACTCCGACTGGATGCGAAAGAATTCTTGTCTGATGTCCGTGTCCTGGTTGCCGACACGCTCGCGGCCCAATCTTTGAGTTTACTCGGTAGCAGAAGTTTATGATGGTCCCGTACGATCGCCCGCATTTGATGGATGGCATAGTAGGCACCCTTCTGACCGCCAGGCGGCTGCTTGACGCAGCAGAACGTCGTATTGTGGGAGAACACGTGCTTGCCGGTCTTAGGAATAGGCCTGGTGAAGGTGCCTCCATATTTGGCGTAGCCGGGGAGAACATCATCAAGAATCTTCTTGACATTTGTGTAGTCTACTTTCGACTGACGGTCCGGGTCGAAATACGTGGCCATGGAATATTTGGGGCTTAGGAGGATGAGCGTGCAATGTGTGTCACTGCAGAAAACACGGAATGTTAAAAGAAGAATGATCGAAATCTAAGAATTCATATGTTACGGGGCGGTTGAGGCGGAGGACTTACTCGGGAAAGTAAGGCACGAGGAAGTTATCCTTATCTCGGTTTGCCAGAATGACGCCTTCGAGGTAAGAACTCGTGACTTGCCGGTCCCCAGCGCTGCCCAAGATCTTGGCACGCATGTAGAAGGGGTCGACTATCACGATGTCCGGGGTCTTGTCGCGAATGATTCGCATCTCCATACTCAGCGAAAATAGCCGAACGAAGGTGTAGTGCAGCGGAAGAAGGTTCAACATAGCGTGGATGTCATTAAACCGCAGGACGATCGTACCCCCGATGGAGTTATCCAGAAAGCCCTTGCCCTCTGGCACCTTGGCCGCGAAAACCGAGTATGCCACATCCTTCTCTCTGAGACGCCGCTTCTCCAAAGAAAGAACACTGTCATGCAGACTCCGCATAGCACCGGTTGCAGCATCGAGCATATTTCTCGGTAGCATCGGCCTACCCGCCACATGCACCCTCCTCATTACATCCTCAAGTGAAGGTGGCCCATCCTGAGCACGGATCGTACTCGGTGCCGGCTGGCTCGCACCCTTGTTAGTTTTTCTTTTGCGTGCCTTCTTCTTGATCTCCTGAATTGGGACCGAGTTCTGCTCAGAGACCGCCTTCTTGAATGTGTTGGGGCTGATAATATTTCGCACCTCGCCTATCTAAGGCTCGGTGAAGTCGGCAGCTGGAGGCGTTACCTGAGAGCTGAATGGCAGACGACGCCTGTTGTAACTTGGCTTCTCCGCGGTACCAGCTAGATCGCGCACGTCTTTTGTTGGGTTGGGTTCTTGAGAAGGAGGCCCCATGAAGTCGTCACCGTACCCATGATCGGCAAAGTACTGATCGACGTTGCCAAATGTATCGTCGTCGTCATCGTTCTGATCCTGTGCCATATGCATGTTTGGATCCAGTGGCATAGGGATGTCCGGCACCGTTGCGGCGGTCTTGCCATGGGGACGACTTGGCGCCGGCACGACTGGCGGTGTTGTCTTTGGGGTGGTGTCCCCCGCCCCCAAACGAATCTGGCTCTTCGGCCAAAGCAGGCGCCGAGGGTCATCACGTCATCATAGTCGGCCCCGACGGGTCGAATCGGAGGTAACACCTCGTCGTAGCCTGGCAGCACCCGAACCAGTTGAACTCTAAACAAGTTGGGTGGCATCTGGGTACCGTGGAACAAGGGGTTGCCCGGTTGAACGATTTTGCCCTTGGCGACATCGACCAACTCGTTGTTCACGAAGTGCAGGAGAGTGCACGGAACGTCGGCGGCGCCCTGCGAAAACATGTAGGGCGTCAGGGATGCCCAGTCAAAGGCAAGGAGATGAAGTCCTCGGCCGAGAGAGGCTTAATTAGTTTAGTTACCGTGATGATGGCGTCGAGCTCGGCTAATGTCGAGGCACCGCCAACGGCGGGCGTGCAGTTGACGGAGGGGCCGCTTGCTGCAGAGGTGCCGGCCTGCGTACACCCGAGTGCATTAAGCTCCCGTGCCGGCGTCGGAGACACCAATGCCGCCTCCGCCGGAGACACCAATGGCCCCGCCATCGCATTCTGCGAGTTGCTGGCCGTGAAGCTGGGAATCGGGGGCGGCCCCTGTTGGCCGCCCGCAATCCACGCCTGCAACCCCTCGATCAAGCTAGGCACAATGGCGGTGATCGTCGCTCCGAGCTGTTGTTGCACTTGCTCTTGGACAATCTCCGGAATCCGCGCCACCTGTGCCTTGAGTTCTTGAACCTCGCGCGCCTGGCTTTCCGAGCTGGTCTTTTTCTCCTTTCGCCCACCAGCGTTATAGTATGACGACCATTGTGTCGACAAGCCTTTGCCGGCCACACGACCAGCTGGCGTGGGCTTCTCGAGCTTATCCTTGTTCTTCATTACATTCAACGCCCTATTTAGAGTCGTGTCCCAAGGGCTGCTCTTAGTCGACCTCGCGCTACTGGTTTCAGTCGCCTGTGGAAGGAATGTGAATCATTTAGAAATTTGGCTTCATTAATTAGAATGCAACCATATGGAGCTAATTACGCGGGGGTGTATTCCTTACCAGAACAGCCTCAAGCGCCCTGGTCTTCGGATCCGTGGTAAGCTCCTTTGTTTTCGGGTCCTTCTTGTATCGGGCCCTGACAAAGTTCCTGGTCTGCTTGTCACCGTATTTATCGAAGAGGGGCGGCAGGCCTTGCCCGGCACGGTCCGCCTCCTCCTTGTCCCATATAGGCTCCGCCACTCTGTAACCGTCGGGACCGAGTGTGTGTTCCCCTAAGTTGAGCTCCCGCATTTCTTTCCCCCACTGACTTGATTCGGAGTGTGCGGTGCTCGAGCAATTGATCTTGAAGTCGTTGTAGTCATCTTCGGTGATCGAAGGATTTTTCTCCTTGATCTTCTCATAACTCTCACCTTTCTCGATCATTCTCTTCACATTGGTTTTCCAAGTAGACAGGGCCTTGCTCATCCTCGTGAGGGCAGCACTGTTTAGTTTATTCCCTTTGAGGCTTGTGTTATCAAATTGAGCGGGGAACTTGTATCGTTTGTGCAGCTTCGTGAAGAGGAGGTTGCGCAAATTCCCTCGGTCAGGATGCCTCAGGTTCTCGGTGTTGATCGAGACAGTGCTCTGGAGAATGCACCCGAGCTGAAGCGAGTACCCCTTGACTATTCGTTCGAGCACCGTTGGATTCCCGTCGGAGTCCACTTCAGTAACTTCCTCCTTGAGGGTGCAGAGCACGGTCGGGCGCCAGTCCTTCCGTTGCCTCTTCGGTTGGCTACCATCTGTGCGTGCGCCTCCATCATCAGTGGTGGCATCCTCGGCGGCACCATCAGTGGTGGCATCAGTGGGGTCATCCTCGGCGGTACCATCAGTGGTGTCAGGATCGGTGGGGAAGGCGGCGTCCTCATACAAGTGAGGTTGTTCCTCCTTCTCTAGGGACAGGTCCCAGAATGCCTTCCCGCCCGAACCGCCGGCCTCATCGTTGTTGGCCATGTTTCTCTCTAAATAGGAACAAAGTTTGGTCAAAAAGTTGGTTATTGTCAAGGAACAAGATCATGGTCTCATCATTCAGGGTTTGTCGACACCGAGGCATCCTAAAAGCTAAGCTTTTATAATTGAGGGTTTTTCGACGCCGAGGCACCCTAAAAGCCTAAGCTTTCATCATTTCGGTTTTTATCGACACCGAGGCACCCTAAAAGCCAAGGTTTCATAATTTATGGTTTGCCGACACCGAGGCATCCTAAAAGCTAAGCTAGGAAGGAGAATTCTAAGTTGGGCCTAATCACTTGGCTCTATTGCCGCCTATGGTTTAATGCAGCTAGAATAAAGGGGCACTTGATCCTACTTAATTAACTACTAAGATACCCCGGCCCATGCATTAGTCACAAGTACCCCATATGTCTTGTTTTTTAGCAAAGTCATGCTAAAATTCACGGAAAATTTCAGCATGACCTTTGCTGAAAATAGGACATATGGAGTACCCGAATTTGCCGGAACGGAAGTTAATCGACATTCCAGCAAACTCAAGGGCCTCTCGGGGTACCTGCAAAACTATCAAGACACGAATGTCGGAGACAAAACCCAGCAAACTAGCAAAGTTACTGACGTGTTTACAGAAATTGTTTTCTGTAAAAGATGATCATCATCTTTACAAGTCTTTCTCAATGTGATCACAAGTAATTCAGAGGCATCACAAGTAATTCAGAGCATCACAAGGCATTAGTAGTTCTGTACATGAACAAGTTTTACCAAGCACATCAATATGTACTGTATTTCATTGTGGAGTGATATACAGTATGTTACAGCAAAGAAACTGCTTAATCCACATGCCTCAGCTTATCAACAGTCATTACTTGTCAAATACAGAAGAAGGAACAATTTATTTGTGACATAGTTACAAATGATGACAGAATAAAGCAACACCCTGTACTAGCCTAAAAACAAGTGAAGTTTCACCCATATAAAAACAGGTGCAAACAAAATAACGACACTCAATTTAGATAGCAAAAAAAGTGATCATCAAGGGTTCATGGGAATTCAGCAAAGGTGCACAAGAGACAGTGTAAGCTTCAGACCCAGCAGACCAGTACAAATTTGCTAGGCTATAAATTCCTGAATTGTAGTCACATTGACACTCCTGGTTTTCTGCAAACACCAAGTACTAGGGCACACAAAAGTTCTGAAATTTGTGTGCCTAACTGAATTAACTGAATTTTCAGTAACCGAATAAACTGAATTTTCAAAACTGACAAATATTAATAGGTTGACTACAGCAAATCCAATTTGCAAGCTTGACTACATATAATTAGAGCAACTTCATATTGTGTAGGAAATGATAGAAAAACTGGCTTGGCCTAGTGTATGTTCTGCAGTTACTGAAAATTCAGTTACTGTAGTTGCTGCCACTTGTAGTTACACTAAGGATCTGATCTTAGCACTGGTTATAGTAAGGATTTGGTCTTTGAACATTTGGTCTCAATAGCTTGCTTAGATTTTGTTTTCAGTAAGGATCTCAAGTTCTCAATTATGACAACATTTGGTTTTCAGTAGTGAGTCTAAGATCTTATTTCCTGAATCTTTAATTCAGGTGTTCGTTTACCTTTGTCAAAATCATGGAGTATAATTGTGCCTACATGGAGTATAATTATTTCCTAAAGATTACCTTTGAATGTTTAATTCAGAGAATGAAAATCAGTGAGTAAAATTTGATGATATGATTCCTCACTTAATTTATTCCTGATAAAATTTTCTAATGCAAACTTGCTGATACCAGTAAACTTGAAGCAGAACTAGTCAAACAAATTCAGTGTAAATCTTCACTATGCATTCTTGTGTGGTAAATACACTATCCAGGGTGATTCAAATAAATCCAAATATTTCCTGTGATTTAGATCATGGAGCAAATTTAAAT
This sequence comes from Secale cereale, assembly GCA_902687465.1. Lineage (NCBI taxonomy): Eukaryota > Viridiplantae > Streptophyta > Magnoliopsida > Poales > Poaceae > Secale > Secale cereale. The sequence continues at coordinate 795,403,538 of LR738715.1, forward strand.
CAGGAGTAACTAGGTCGAGTCATGGGCTAATTAGGCCAAGCCATGATTTACAGTCCAACTTCATATTGTGTAGGAAATGATAGAAAAACTGCAATAGCAGTCCACTGATGAATATGAATCTTCTGACACTAAACTACACCTTGAAGGTTCAGGACATAACATGAAATTATATGCTACTATTGTTGGCAAGCAACCTGAGACACGAGTGTTACAGTTATAAATTGAGTTGTAAGGGCATCAAATGTACTTCTTAGTGGACTCTAACAGTACTCATTCTTTTCTGGATAGTAAACACCAGCAGTTACAAGGGCATCAAGAGTAAGGTAGTTAAATTCCAAGTTCTACTCAGATGACCAGTGATCATCGCGTGCAACTATGGCTTGCTGCTCTACAAGACTACAAGGTCTGATGAAAATTTTCCCTTGCATCACAGAGCAAGTATTTTTGCAACTAGGACAAGACACAGGAGATGCCATGTAGCATTAGCAATTGCCAAATTTTAGTTTGTTGTAAGAGAAGTGAGTCCAGTTAAGAAAATGGCACACAGAGTTATCAAACATATTATCAGATTTCACAGCAAGTAACTTAGCAAAGGCAGAGACCGACAGTCAAAGTGCACCAATGAGCATTCTAGCATCCATCCAATTTTGAAAACGCTGCTTATCGACTATGCGGCGCAATGCGGTAGATCCAACTTGGCCTAGCTACTTGCTGGCACAGGACACGCCCCTCAAAACCCTAGCTGCTTATCGACTACTGCATATCAGGGACAAGCAATAACTTTTTTGTCTCGCCGGAGATGGCCACGCACCTGGGGGAGGCCGGGGCATCGGGGGCGCGGGCGTCGAGGCCGGGGCGTCGGGGGCGCTGGCGGCGGTGGCGTAGCTCCGGGCGTCCGGGTGTCGAGGCCGGGGCGTCGGGGGCGCGGGCGGCGGCGGCGTAGCTCCGGGCGTCGAGCCCGGGGCGTCGGGGGCGAGGGCGTCGGCGGGTGCAGCCGGAGAGAGAGTCGTCGGCGGGTGAGGGAGAGAGAGGCGTCGGGAAGAGGGGGGAGATCTGGCGAGAGGGAGAGAGAGGAGGGTGTGGCCGGACCCATAAGTATGGGGGGATTACTAATGGCGCACCGCAGCTATGTGCGCCATAAGTATGTAGACACTAATGGCGCACCGCCCCCAGGTGCGCCATTATTATTCTGTTCTACTCACTAGCCCGACAGAAAGCTATATATTTCACCTAACCCACTCCCTAACAGAACCCCCACACTAGCCCGACTGGTCAGCACTCTACACACCCACCAGGAGGTCCTGGGTTCGATTCCAAGCCTCGCCAAATTTTTTTTTGCTTTTAAAAAATGCTGTTTGACACTTATTTGTGTTTAAATATGTTCAAACTTGTTTAAATCATAACAGTAATATTTTTTTTATAAAAAAGTAATAATTTTTTAAAAAATATCATCAAATTTGTTATTTTAAAATATTTATGAATATGAAAAAATATCATCAAATTTAATATTTTGAATATATCATGGGTCGGCGGCGGCGGTTGAGTAGGGCCGGGAATCGAGAGGGTGCAGGGGGTCGGCGGCGGCGGCCGGTGGACCGGGGGGCGCTCGGCGGCGGCGGTTGAGTAGGGGA
>LR738715.1:795405357-795468597 GCA_902687465.1 Secale cereale
GTCGGCGGCGGCGGCCGGTGGACCGGGGGGTGCTCGGCGGCAAGGGGGACCGGATCTGGCGAGGTGGGATAGCGATCGAGATGGAGGGGGGGTCGAGATCGAGTGTCCATGAAATTTAAAAATATTCATGATAGTTCAAAAAGTGCCCATGAAATACAATCGAGAAATGAAGGGTACGATTTAAATACAATCGGTCTTAGCTAGCTATCTGTTCACAATCTTCTTGCCCTTCTTTTTCGCCAATGGAGTTCTTCTGTGGAACGGACGTCCTTTAGGTAGGGTGGTCCTGTTTCTTCTTGTGGTGTAAGCTGCTACTTCATCATCGTCGTCATGTTCGATCCTCGGGTCGCCGTACTTGTCGAAGTCTTGCTCATTGGCTACTCCATCCATTCCGATGATCTTCCTTTTGTCTCTCCTCACGACAACACGACTGGGCTTTGACGGATCGGTAATGAAGAAGCATTGGTCAACTTGGGAAGCCAGTACCCATGGCTCATTTTTCGCGGTGACCTTTGCGCCCGCGGTCTTGGATTTGGCTTCGGGTATAACCATGGTGGTGAAATACCGGTCTTCTTTTAGGACGCTCTTGGCCCATCTGACACGGAACATCGGGACCTTCTCTCCAGCGTATCTCAGCTCCCAGATCTCCTCGATCCTTCCGTAGTATCTGTCCTTGTCATTACCGGTGTAGGATTCCATCGTTACCCCGGAGTTCTAATAACCATCGCTCTTCATGTCCTTGGCCTCGGTGTAGAATGTGTAGCCGTTGATATCGTACGCCTCATAGGTCATCAGGTTGTGCTCGGCGCCCTGTGACAAGGCGAATATGAGTTGTTCTTCCGCGGAAGAATCATCATGTAAAGGGTACGACAGAAGCTTCTGCTTGAACCAACGCGTGAAACATGAGTTGTGCTCTTTGATTATATCTCCGTCCGTCCTCTGTTGGCCTCGGTCATTGTACGTCTTCTCAATAAAGGTTTTGTGCTGAACCACCCAAGGTTCGACCACGTCTATGTGTTGTAGCATGACTAGGTTTGCTCTTTCAAAGTCGGCGAGTCGACCCTCGAAGTCGACATGCATTTCGCGGCGACCCTCACGGTGACCCCATCCAGTGAGCCTGCCGAGGTGCCTGTTGACGGGCAGACCAACGGGGTTCTCGATGTCTAGATAATTCGTGCAGTAGGAGATGCACTCTTCGATCAGAAAGCCCCTGGCTATGCTTCCCTCTAGACGTGACATGTTGCGAACATATCCTTTGATGACACCATTGATCCTTTCGAACGGCATCATGCTGTGCAGGAACGTCAGCCCGAGTTGGATGATATCATCCACGATATGGACCAGCAGATGCACCATAACGTCGAAGAATGCGGGCGGGAAGTACATCTCAAGCTCGCATAGTATCACCACGATCTCTTCCTGTAGCCTTCTGAGTTGCCTCACGCCAACAGACTTCCGAGAGATGACGTCGAAAAAGTTGCATAGTCCAAATAGGGTTTCACGGACGTGCGCGTCCATGATACCACGGATTGCAACTGGAAGTATCTGCATCATCAGCACGTGACAGTCGTGAGACTTCATCCCGCTGAACTTCAGCTTCGCCCGGTCTAGGTATCTGCTTATCTTCCCCGCGTAACCGTAAGGAAGTTGTACTCCTACGAGGCAGGTGAAAAACTGCTCGATCTCCTCCTGACTTAGAGTGAAGCACGCAGGAGGGTAGTCATTTCCGGTCTTCTTGGCCTTTTTGCCTTTGCGACGACTTTCCGTGTCCTGCTTCGCCTCATCATCATCATCATCATCATATATAGCGTGAAGCTCCTGCCTGATGCCCATTGATTTCAAGTCTGCCCTTGCTTTCGGCCCATCTTTGGTCCTCTCTGGCATGTTGAGCAGGGTACCAAGCAGACTCTCGCACACGTTCTTCGTGATATAAATTACATCAAGGCTGTGAGGCACACGGTGGATCTTCCAGTACGGCAAGTCCCAGAAAACAGACCTCGTTTTCCGTACCTTCAGCAGCGGCTCTGGCGCCTTTCGCTTCTTTCCCAGCTCTGGCGCCTTTTGCTTCTTTCCCGGCAGTGGGCAATCTTTCCAATTTTTCAACAGCTCGTCTATTTCCTCGCCGCTCCTCGTACGCGGGCGTCCTCGGGGTTCGGTTTCACCATCGAACAGATCCTTGCGTTTTCTCCACAGGTCATCGTCGCGAAGCCACCTTCGATGTCCCATGAACACGGTTTTCGAAGACCCGGGATCTCTATCTAGCTGGCGATAAGTTGTGTCATCCATGCACCTGACGCATCCAGAAAATCCGTGGACCACCTGCCCCGCGACATATCCGTAACCGAGATAGTCGTGCACCGTCGTGAGCAGCGCGGCTCTCATAGGGAAATATTCTTTCTTTGCGGCGTCCCACGTATTGGCCGGCATTTTCCACAGCGTGTCTAGCTCCTCTTTCAGCAGCCCCAGATACAGATTGATGTCGTTCCCTGGTTGTTTCGGTCCTTGAATTAGCATACTCATGTGAATGTACTTCCTCTTCATGCACAACCAGGGGGGAAGGTTGTACATCCACACAAACACAGGCCAGGTGCTATGTCTGCTTCTCTGGCTGCCAAACGGATTGACTCCATCGGTGCTCGCGCCCAGCACGATGTTCCTTGGATCGTTCCCAAATTCTAGGTCTTCGAAGTTCAACGCTTGCCACTGGCTCGCATCCTTAGGGTGACTTAGCATCTTGTCTTTTTTATCTATCTCCGGATCATTTGCGTCATCTTCTCGCTTCTTCTCCTCCCTATCCGCGTGCCAACGCAGGAGCTTTGCTACCTTAGGGTCCGCGAAATACCGCTGCAGACGAGGAGTGATCGGAAAGTACCACACCACTTTTCGAGGAGCTTTCTTCCTCCTCTTGTATCGAGTGACGCCGCACACCGGACATATGGTAGACTCCGCGTGCTTGTCCCGATAAATGATGCAATTGTTCATGCACACATGGTATTTCACGTGCGGTAAATCCAGAGGACACACGATTTTCTTTGCCTCCTCCAAACTGGTGGGGCACTTGTTCCCCTTGGGAAGACGTTCGTGCCAGAATGACATGTTCTCATCGAAGCATGCGTCGGTCATTTTGTGTTTTACCTTCATCTCCAGAGCCATGAGCGTTACTTTCAGGCGGGTATCCTCGGGCCTGCATCCTTCATACAATGGAGTAACCGCGTCTAACTCAAGTTGATCCATCATGGCTTTCTCTCGGGCGGCAGCTCTTGCGTTATCGGTCTGCTTGAGAAGCAGCTCTTGAATATGAGTGTCCTGCACCTAGCCCATCGATGGTCCAGCGTCGTCTGCTCCGCCGGCATTATCATCTTCATGATCATGCCCATCGTCTACTCCGGCATCTTCCTCATCATCATGTCCTGCATCGTCTACATGATGACTGTGTACAGCATCACCGTCGTGATCATCTCCTAGGGATTCTTCGTCTTCTCGCCCACCCAAGCCGTAGTGGTTGTCTTGCTGCCCTTCCTCATTTCTTGCCCGGCCCCCATGGACGACTTCGTAGTCATCTTCATCACCTTGCCACCGATAGCCATCCATGAAACCACGCAAGAGCAGGTGGTCCCGCACCTGCCCGGAATCCGGGTCCGCAATAAGGCTCTTCAGGTTGCATCTTCGACACAGACATCTTATCTTCGTCTCGTTCTTTTGAAGCATCTCGGCCGTCGCGGACCTCAAAAACCTATTCACGATGCATTCGGTCATCGTGCGCACCATGGTCGCCTGCGGGGTAGAGCAAAACGATATTTTAGAACCAAGAAAAAATTTGCCATGACTTTCCCTAAAAATAGGACAAAAAAGAATGCTTAATGCCAAAATTCTCACCAAAACGGAAATGAATCAACATTCCTGGAAAATATTGGCAACTATCGCATTTCAAATACCGGTACACCTCCAAATACAAACACATATGCAACACAACAAACATATGCAACACCACGAACATACATAGATCTAGCTAGGCCATAAAAAGTGCATGTGCACATTGTTGTATGGAGAACAACATAAATATAGCTCCCCCCTTACTTACCTATCAAAACAAGGTAATTTAACCACTTAATTTTTATGAATATATGGTGGAAATGAGGTGAAAAAGAGGAGGGACCCGAGAGGAGAGGAGGTGGAGAGAATGAAGTGGGGGAGAAAGTGAGTGTGGGTAGGAGAGGCTGTCCAAAATATCTTGTTGCTGCCCACATACTAATGGCGCACCCACTATAAATGCGCCATTAGTAATCAAGGTTACTAATGGCGCATTTATAGTAGGTGCGCCATTACTAGTTTTGCAAAAAAAAAAACATACTAATGGCGCACTGACGCACAGTGCGCCATTACTAGTTTAAACTAGTAATGGCGCACTCTGGGACAGTGCGCCATTAGTAGTTTTGTAAAAAAAAGAATAAAAAATATAATAAAAAAAGAACATTAATGGCGCACTTTACTGCTGGTGCGCCATTACTAGTTACAACTAGTAATGGCGCACTTCGTCTCGATGCGCCATTAGTATGTTTGGATAGGCGCGCTAGTTCAAAAAAAAAAAACTTTTTGATAATAATGGCGCACTCTGGGCCTGGTGCGCCATTGGTAGTTTGAACTCTAATGGCGTATCTGTTATTGGTGCGCCATTACTGTATACTAATGGCGCACTGCTTGTCTGGTGCGCCATTAGTATCAATTCCATCTATAGCCCTTTTCCTAGTAGTGTTTAGGCTATGTGATGATATGGTATCATGGAACTATAATCGTCTGAAGTTGGAATTTCATCAGAAGTTCTACCCTATGCCCCAGGTTCATCGTGATCGTAATTATATCTATAATTTCTGGCCTCGTGACGGAGAAAGCATCGCTCAAGCTTGGGGGAGGCTTAAGTCAATGTTATATTGATGCCCCAATCATGATCTCTCAAGAGAAACGATCATTCAAATTTTTTATGCTTGGCTTTCTCTTAATAATCGCTCCATGGTCGATACTTCTTGTTCTGGCTCTTATATGATGAAGACTATTGAATTCAAATGGGATTTATTGGAAAGAATTAAATGCAACTCTGAAGATTGGGATCTCGACGAAGGTAAGGAGTCAGGTATGACCCCTAAGTTTGATTGTGTTAAAGCTTTTATGGATACCGATGTTTTCTGTGAGTTTAGCACTAAATATGGACTTGACTCTGAGATAGTAGCTTCTTTCTATGAATTTTTGCTGCTCATGTTGATCTTCCCAAGAAGAAGTGGTTTAAATACCACCGCCCTATTGAAGTAAAAGTAGTTGAACCTATTAAAGTTGAATAAAAGACTATCACTTATAATGTTGATCCTGTTATTCCTATTGCTTATATTGAGAAACCACCTTTCCCTGTTAGGGTAAAGGATCATGCTCAAGCTTCAACTATAGTTTGTAAGAGTAATACTAGAACAGCTACACCCTTTGAGCAAATTAAGGTTGAACCTAGTGTTGCTATGGTTAAAGATGTCTTGGTAGAAGAGTTAGATGGACATGTTATTTACCTCCAAGAAGAGTCTGCTAGAATAGCCAAACCCAATGCTAGGAATAAACATAAACCTGTTGTAGGCTTGCCTGTCAGTTCTGTTAAGATAGGAGATCATTGCTATCATGGTTTATGTGACATAGGTGCTAGTGCGAGTATTATCCCTCTTGATTTGTATAACGAAATTATGCATGACATTGCACCTGTTGAGTTAGAAGCGATTGATGTTACTATTAAGCTCGCTAATAGAGACACTATTTCACCGGTTGGGATCGTTAGAGATATTGAATTCTTGTGTGGGAAGGTTAAATACATTGCTGATTTTCTTGTTCTTAGTTCCCCACAAGATGAATTATGTCCCCTTATATTTGGTAGACCCTTCTTGAATACTGTTAATGCCAAGATATACTGCGTGAAATATATTGTCACTGTGGGGTTAGGGGATATGTCTCATGATTTTAACTTTGCTAAATTCCGTAGACAACCCCTTGAAAAGGCACCACTCAGTAAAGATGAAATTATTGGTCTTGCTTCTATTGCCGTGCCACCTAATGATCCTTTAGAACAATACCTGATAGACCACGAAAATGATATGCATATGAATGAGAGTAGGGAAATAGATGAAATATTCCTTACACATGGACCCGTATTGAAAAACAACTTGCCTGTTGAAATCCTAGGGGATCCTCCTCCACCCAAGGGTGATCTCGTGTTTGAACTTAAACCTTTACCTGATAATCTTAAGTATGTTTATCTTGATGAAAAAAACATATATCCTATTATTATTAGTGCTAACCTTTCAGAGCAGGAAGAAGAAAAATTATTGAAAACTCTGAAGAAGCACCGTGCTGCTATTGTATATACTCTGGATGATCTTAAGGGCATTAGTCCCACTATATGCCAACACAAGATAAAATTGGAAGAAAATGCTAAACCTGTTATTGATCATCAACGACGGTTAAATCCTAAGATGAAAGAAGTTGTAAGGAAGGAAATACTAAAGCTCCTAGAGGCAGGTATTATCTATCCAGTTGCTGATAGCTAGTGGGTAAGTCCTGTCCATTGTGTTCCTAAGAAAGGAGGTATGACTATCGTTCCTAATGATAAAGATGAATTAATCTCGCAAAGGATAGTTACAGGTTATAGGATGCTAATTGATTTCCGTCAGTTAAATAAAGCTACTAAGAAAGATCATTACCCCTTGCCATTTATTGATCAAATGCTAGAAAGGTTATCCAAACATACTCATTTCTACTTTCTAGACGGTTATTCGGGTTTCTCTCAAATACCTGTGTCAAAAGGGGATCAAGAAAAGACCACTTTTACTTGTCCTTTTGGTACCTTTCATTATAGACATATGCCTTTTGGTTTATGTAATGCACCTGCCACCTTTCAAAGATGCATGGTGGCTATATTCTCTGATTTTTGTGAAAAGATTGTTGAGGTTTTCATGGATGATTTCTCCGTTTACGGAACTTCTTTTGATGATTGCTTAAGCAACCTTGATCGAGTTTTGCAGAGATGTGAAGACACTAACCTTGTCTTGAATTGGGAGAAGTGCCACTTTATGGTTAATGAAGGCATTGTCTTGGGACATAAAATTTCTGAAAGAGGTATTGAAGTTGACAAAACTAAAGTTGATGCTATTGAAAAGATGCCATTCCCCAAGGACATCAGAGGTATACGAAGTTTCCTTGGTCATGCCAGGTTTTATAGGACGTTCATAAAGGACTTCTCCAAAATCTCCAGGCTTCTGACTAATCTCTTACAAAAAGATATTCCTTTTGTCTTTAATGATGATTGCCTAGAAGCATTTGAAATACTCAAGACAGCATTGATCTCTGCACCTATTGTCCAGCCTCCTGACTGGAATTTAACCTTTGAGATTATGTGCGATGCTAGTGATTATGCTGTAGGAGCTGTTCTAGGGAAAAGAGTTGATAAGATATTGAATGTTATCCAGTATGCTAGTAAAACTCTAGAGAGTGCCCAAAGAAATTACGCCACTGCTGAGAAATAATTTTTAGCAGTTGTATTTGCTTGTGATAAATTTAGACCCTATATCGTTGATTCCATAGTAAGTATTCACACTGATCATGCTGCTATCAAGTACCTTATGGAAAAGAAGGATGCTAAGACTAGACTTATTAGATGGGTTCTCTTGCTGCAAGAATTTGACTTGCATATTATTGATAGAAAGGGAGCTGAGAACCCAGTAGCAGATAACTTGTCTAGGTTAGAGAATATACGTGATGACCCACAACCTATTGATGATAGCTTTCCTGATGAACAATTAGCTGTCATAAATACTTCTCGTGCTGCTCCATGGTATGCTTATTATGCTAATTATATTGTTGCTAAGTTTATACGTCCTAGCTTCACATACGAGCAAGAGAAAAAATTCTTCTACGATTTGAGACATTACTTCTGGGATGACCCACATCTTTTTAAAGAAGGAGTAGATGGTATTATTAGACGTTGTGTACCTGAGCATGAACAGGAACAAATCCTACGCAAGTGCCACTCCGAAGCTTATGGAGGACACCATGCGTGAGATAGAACTGCACACAAGGTACTCCAATCCGGTTTTTATTGGCCTACTCTCTTCAAGGATGCCTGTAAGTTTGTCTTATCTTGTGATGAATGTCAAAGAATTGATAATATTAGTAGATGTCAAGAAATGCCTATGAATTATTCACTTGTTATTGAATCATTTGATGTTTGGGGCTTTGATAATATGGGACCTTTTCCTACCTCTAATGGGTATACACATATTTTAGTTGTTGTTGATTATATTACTAAGTGGGTAGAAGCTATTCGAACTAGTAGCGCTGATCATAACACCTCTATTAAGATGCTTAAAGAAGTTATTTTTCCGAGGTTTGGAGTCCCTATATATCTAATTACCGATGGTGGTTCACACTTTATTCATGGTGCTTTCCGTAAGATGCTTGCAAAGTATGATGTCAACCATAGAATTGCATCCCCCTATCACCCGCAGACTAGTGGTCAAGTAGAACTAAGTAATAGGGAGTTGAAATTAATCTTGCAAAAGGAAGTTAATAGGTCTAGGAAGAATTGGTCCAAAAAACTCGATGATGCATTATGGGCCTATAGAACTGCATACAAAAATCCTATGGGTATGTCTCCGTATAAGATGGTATATGGAATAGCTTGTCACTTACCTCTTGAGCTAGAACATAAGGCATATTGTGCTATTAAAGAGCTCAAATATGATTTCAAACTTCCCGATGAGAAGAGGTTATTTGACATTAGCTGCCATGATGAGTGGAGAACCCAAGCCTATGAGAATGCCACGTTGTTTAAAGAAAAAGTTAAAAGATGGCATGACAAGAGGATACAAAAGCATGAATTTAACGTAGGTGATTATGTCTTGCTATACAACTCTTGTTTAAGATTTTTTGCAGGAAAATTTCTCTCCAAGTGGGAAGGACCTTACGTTATCGAGGAGGTCTATCGTTCCGGTGGCATAAAAATCAACAACTTCGAAGGCACAATTCCGAAGGTGGTGAATGGTAAAAGAATCAAACATTATATCTCAGGTAATCCTATAAATGTTGAAACCAATGTTATTGAAACCGTAACCCCGGAGGAATACACAAGGGACACTTTCCAGAACGATTCAGCCTCCGAAAAGGAAGAGGTATGTGATACGGTAAGTAAACCGACTCCAAAACAGTTCTAAAGGCAATTTTCTCTGTTTTGGATTATTTAGAAAAATAGAAAAATAAACCGCAGTCTGAAAGAGACACGAGCCGTCCAGGAGGGTGGAGGGCGCGCCCCCCTTCCCAAGGCGCGCCTCCCTACCTCGTGGGCAGCCCATGTGTCCCCTAGACTCCGTTTTCTTGTGGGTTACTCCTTTTGGTCGGTAAAAAATCATTATATATACCCCCGAAGGTTTTGACCTCTGTATCACGCAAAAATCCTCTGTTTTCGTTTCAAGTTGTTTCTGTCGCAGATAAAGGCAACATGTCGTCCCAGGATTTGGAGGGAGAAAGCTATGTGGCTGATTCCCTTGCTGACCCTAAGGTCTATGTTGATTTGGAGCATTATGGTTGGACCACGTAGGAAGAAGAGGACAATGATCCTAAGGGGAAGGATTGGACCAGCTCAGATGAAGATGAATTCCCACTACCTCAACCGGGAGACATGCATGTCGAGTTCAAAAAGTCAAGCTTCCCCGACAGAGTGAACAAACCTAAGATCGAATTTATCCCTTTTAACCTCTTGCGGGAAAATAAGGAGGCATTATGCAAGAAGATATTAAACCTTGAGCAAGAGATCAATGATCTAAAGGAGCAAAATTCTTCCCTTAAGCGTAAGCTGAGGAAGAAGTCATCATTACCACCCCTGAAGAAGGAGATATAATCATATGGGTATGGGTACTCCCCTTGTCAACTGCCAAGCTTGGGGGAGTGACCCTGGTATCGTATCACTATCACTCCTATCTTTACCGTTTTACTTAGTTCGATCCTTTTGGTAGTATCTTGATCTAGTAGAATAAAGTTAGCATGATCTAGTTGTGAGCTTTTGCCTTATGATCTTTACCCTTTGTAATCGTGTCCGTGAGCTATATAATAAAGATTAGTGTTGAGTCAAGGGATTGATTTCCTCACTTGGGTCATGATAAAAGAAAGAAAACATAAAGAGTATCAAAGAGAACATATCGATCTTATGGGAAGTAATGACTTCACATACAAGAGTATGATAAATAAAAGTTGTTGGGAGGTGACAAATATAGTTTTGGTCATCGTTGCAATTAATAGGAAGTAATAAAAGAAGAGAGGCTTCACATACAAATATACTATCTTGGACATCTTTTATGGTTGTGAGCACTCATTGAAGTATGATATGCTAAAGAGTTGATGTTGGACAAGGAAGACAACATAATGGGTTATGTCTTCTTATATCCGAAATAAAGTATATTGTCATGGATCATCTAACATGTTGAGCTTGCCTTTCCCCCTCATGCTAGCCAAAACTCCTCGCACTAAGTAGAAATACTACTTGTGCTTCCATATATCCTTAAACACAGTTTTGCCATGAGAGTCCACCATACCTACCTATGGATTGAGAAAGATCCTTCCAAGTAAGTTGTCATGTTGCAAACTCGCTAATATATGTATGATTTATTAGTGTGGGAGAAATTATCTTTATACGATCTTGTGATATGGAAGTAATAAAAGCGACGGACTGCAGAATAAAGGTCCTTATTGCTACCTCTTGAGTTTGCGTTGTATTCCCTCGAAGAGGAAAGGGAGATACAGCACAGTAGCGTAAGTATTTACCTCAGTTTTTGAGAACCAAGGTATCAATCTAGTAGGAGACCACGCGCGTGTCCCTCACACCTGCACAAACAAATAAGAACTTCGCAGCCAACGCGATATGGGTTTGTCAATCCCTTTACAGTCACTTACGAGAGTGAGATATCATAGAGATGATAATTATATTTTTGGTATTTTTGGTTTAATAAAACAGAAAATAAAAGCGGTAAAGTAAAGTAGATGTAGATTGATATGTTGAGAATAGACCCCGGCAGCCATAGATTTCTCTAGTGGCTTCTCTCATGATAGCGATATTCTACGACTGGTAAACAAATTACTGTCGAGAAATTGATAGAAAAGAGAATAATTATGAGACTATCTAGGCATGATCATTCTATATAGGTATCACGTTCGAGACAATTAGACCGACTCCTGCCTGCATCTACTACTAGTACTCCACACATGGACCGCTATCCAGCATTCATCTAGTGTATTGAGTTCATACGAACACAGTAATGCCTTAAGAAAGACGAAATGATGTAGAGGGATAATTTCAAGCAATATGATGAAAACCCCATCTTTTTATCATCGATGGCAACAATACAATACATGCCTTGCTGCCCCTAATGTCACTTGGAAAGTACACCGCAAGATTGAACCCAAAGCCAAGCACTTCTCCCATTGCATGAATTATAGATCTAGTAGGCCAAACCAAACCAATAATTCGAAGAGACTTGCAAGGATATTATAAGCACACATAAAAATTTGAGAGAAGAACCAAATATCCTTCATAGATAACCTTGATCATAAACTCACAATTCTTCGGATCTCGACAAACACACCGCAAGAAGAGATTACATCCAATAGATGTCCGCGAAGACCGAGGAGAACTTTGTATTGAGATCAAGAGAGAGAGAAGAAGCCATCTAGATACTAGCTATGGACCCGAAGGTCAATGGTAAACAACTCACAACTCATGGTGAGGGCGATGATGATGATGATGAAGGCCTCCGTGATGGATCCCCCTCCCGGAACAGGCTCCAAGATGGGATCTCCACGGGAACAGAAGCTACGGCGGTGGAATTAGGGTTTTCTCTCTGCGTATGGAGTTGCTGGGGTACGTAGGTATATATAGGAAGAAGGAGGGCACCAGGGGCCACACGGGCCAGCCTCGAGGCAGGGGGCGCGCCCTGGGAAAGGGGGCGTGCCCCCCACCCTCGAGGGCAGCCCTTCTGTCCCTGACTTGGTCCTGAAGTTTCCCATGCACGATTTTCTCCAAAAATATCTCTCGCGAAGGTTATATTCCGTTTGATATTCCTTTTCTGCAAAACCCTGAAATAGGAAAAAAAACAGCGATCTGGACTGGGCCTTTCGTTAATAGGTTAGTCCCAAAAATGATATAAAAGTGAATGATAAAGCAAATTAAACATCCAAGATTTCATAAATAATAGCATGGAACAATAAAAAATTATAGATACTTTGGAGACATATCAAGCATCCCCAAGCTTAATTCCTGCTCATCCTCGAGTATGTAAATGATAAAGAAATAATTTTTGATGTGGAATGCTAACCAATATAGTTTTTAAATGTAATTCTCTTAATTGTGGCATGAATGTTCAGATCTGAAAGATTCAAGATAAAATTCTATATTGACATAAGAAATAACAATACTTCAAGCAGTACTAACAAAGCAATCATGTCTTATCAAAATACCATGTCTAAAGAAAGTTATCCCTACAAAATCATATAGTGTTGGCTATGCTCCCTCGTTATCACACAAAAATATTCATATCATGCACAACCCCGATTTCAGCCAAGCATTTGTTTTCATACTCTATCTTTTCAAACCTTTCAACTTTCACGCAATACATGAGCATCAGCCATGGATATAGCACTATGGGTGGAATAGAGGTTGTTGTGGAGAAGACAAAAAGAGGGAGATTGTCGTGGATTTAGCACGGCAGATGTCCTAGCAAAAGGACTTAGTCGTGAGGCCATCACTATGGGTTAGCTTAAAGGGGTTAAAGAGGACGAAGGACGCATGGATTTTATACTAGTTCGGCCCCTTCGATGAAGGTAAAAGCCTACGTCTCGTTTGGTGTGGTATTGCTAGGGCTTCGATGACCAGGGAGCGAATCCGCTTTGCTTGTATCTCGAGCTGTTGTTGTCTGTCCTGAACCGTCGCCGGATCGTCCCTTTGTATAGAGGCGACGCCCGGTCCGGTTTACAGAGTCCCGCGGCCGGCTCATAAACGTGTCCGCCTCGGTCTCTATTCTTTCTATCTTACATCCCAAGTTACATAGTATGACGGTTTACAAATCATGGGCCCTAACACATGGGCTCTAAATCTCTTGGGCTAGAATCTTCTACTTCATACTCCGCTGGGCCTTTGATAATATAGTCTTGATAACGTATACCGGACCCTCCTGGCTAGTTTATACCTGGTAGTAATATCCCTAACATTAGGCCCCAGATTGATTTGAACCTGTTCATGTCAATCTTCAAAGTCTTGTACAGATTTTTTCCTTTCTACAGCTTCAGTGCGCTCTGTAAACTGGTATGACGTCATCTCCTCAGGTCGCTTTAAACCGTTTTTATGCCATCCGCGCATTTAATACATGTACCTGTTTTTTTTCCTTTACTTATTAAAGCTCCGAAGATCGAGGCGACAACACCATCCATATCCGATTTTTGGTCTCCTCGATTCCCGCCCCTGCCGTTTTATCCCCTCGGCTTATAAATAGGGCCAAAAGGGCATCTCTTTCTCCCCCTTGCTTCTTCTTCCTGTGTCCTCCAGCGCTCAAGCTCCGCCGGCGTCCATCGAGCTTGTCGTCTTCATCAAGCCCGGCCACTGCATCAACCTGAGTGTGTCCAGAGATTCGCCGGTGCCGTTTCGCTTCCGTTGCCTCAGGTACGTTAACTCATCTCCTTCCCGTAGATCCCAGTCGTAGGGTTTCCTACACGTTTATAGATGAGCTCCTGTTCTTCGCGGTTCTTCGCCATAGATAAGGTCTTGTTGTAGATCCTCAAACCTGTTAGGTCAATTATCGTTAGCATGACCCCGCTCTGTCGTTGTATAACCTTATTTCCCCCAATACTGCTAGTTTAAACTGGATCTGTAAAAAACCTTCGCTGTCTCCGATAAATATGACTTGAATTATCTTGAGTTTTCCATACGCTGTAGATCCATATGAATATGATGCTCGTGTTAAAGTTGTTTTCTCACACTTTATATCTACATCTCAACTGCCAATGTCGAAGGTTTAGCTTTAGATCTGTGCCTTACCTGCCTGTGTTTGGCAGTTTAACTTTCCCCTTTTAAACTTCATAATCCGGTAGATGTCATGTTTATAGCTGTTCCGGATTAGTATATACCATTAGGCCCCTGCTTAAACCGTCAACTAGATCAGTACTTTCATAGAATGTGCCGGTTTAAATTTGTGTAGATCGTAAACCGGATCTTTATTGCATTCTCATCCTTCTTCTTTGAAAAAAGATGACTTCCATGGCCAAGCAATTTGTCGCTTGAAACTGGGTCCCATCCCGGATTATTGAGGATGATTTAGAAAAGATGGCCTCAATCGGCGCTTTAGGTCCGAAGGAGGTTCTTCACTAGAGAGCTCCTGGAAAAGAGTGTCCTCCCAAGCCTAAGGAGCGAGAAATTATTGTCTTCTTTGACCACCTGGCCCGGGGCTTTAACCCTCGAGGGTCAGAGTTTTTCCGCGACGTGTTGGCAGACTTTCAGCTCCATCCCCAAGACATAGGCCCCAAATCCGTATCAAATATCTGCAACTTCCAAGTCTTCTCAGAAGCCTATCTGCAAGAGGAACCATCCGTGGAGTTATTCCGGGACTTCTTCCATCTGAATCGCCAGACTGAATTTCATGATGGGCCAAATACTAAACTTGGCGGAATGAGTATCCAGAAGAGGAAGGACGTCAGCTCTCATGCTACCCTCCATAGCCATCCCAAAGATTGGAACCAAACTTGGTTCCATTGTGTTGATACTTCACAAGAAGGGGAAAATCCCATGCCGGGTTATCGCTCCCATCGTCTGACAGTGGACCATCCTTTCCCACAACGCTTGAGTGCCCAAGACTGAGCTCGATATGCCCCCCAGCTTTGAAAGCTCAGGGCTTTTGTAGCCAACAGATTAACTGGAGTTGATTTTGTCCGCTGCTGTCTTTCTTGGAGCATTCTCCCATTAAGCCGGCGCTCCGGTTTAATGTGCGAGTATACTGGTAACCCCAAGAACCCTCTGCGACACACGGAGATTGTGCTTCCAGATAATGAAGTTACCGAATCTGCCAAAAAGATGTTGAACATACCTTGGGAAGAGTGCAGTCGGACCGGATTAGCACCCTTGTGTGTGAATAACAAACCGCCGTCGATAAGGGACTTTTCTGTCTCTTTACCTTGTTTTAATCCGTCTATATTTCTTGGCTTAATATACTTTTATTCCTTTAAATAGGCTGACGACCCTTTCTGGAAGAGGAAAGCCCAGGACAAACGCAGAAGAAGATGATCCGGCCTCTGAGGTACTTCTTGACTCTTATGACTTTTAATTTTTCCTTTGTTTGTATTTCTATTAACAATGACTTTTCCCAGGATCCGGCTGAAGGTAGTAAAGCGGATGATGTTGAGGTAATCTCTCTTTCCTCTGATTCAGAACCATTGTCACCCAAAGTTCGTCGGGTAGCCCAGAAATATTCGTTTTGTCATCCTTATGCTCAACTGGATCCCAATTTTCTTTTGAAGAAACAACAACATGAGGCTCACCGCACCACACGCCACAGTGGTCATGTGGTCGAGTCGACCGGACTGACCCACACTCCGGCTCAAAGACGCCGCTCAGAGGTTTTACTTACTCCAACTGTTCTTCATCCTAAAGCGGGTCTTATTCGTCAACCCCTTAAACCGTCCGATCTGAATTAGCAGGAAACTCCTTTGTCATCCTCTGGTGAGTCGACAGCCACACAAGTCCCTGTGCTCATGACTGTTCACGGGTAATTTGTCTCTCCTTCTGCCCGGTTTATCTTTCTATTTTTGACTTGTGATTTTCATTGTCCCTTTTAATCTTTTCTCAGTATGCCCAAGCCTAGCAAAAAGGAAAAATTGAATAAACTAGCAGTCAAAAATACCACTTCAGAACCGGCAGAAGATCCTGAAATTGCCAATCCTATGGAAGAAAATGTTGAAGTTCCACACGATGATCCTTCTCCTATGGATCGAGAAGACCTTGCTGCTCCAGGGAATGGCCCCATGGAATATACTGCTGATCCGGTCAGCCCTGTTTGGACTAGCCCTGCTCGGGTTAGTCCGGCCCCTGCTAGCCCGGTGCACACCAATCCCATTGCTGCTGATTCCTCCAGGCCAACTGCTGCTTCAACGGACGGTGTCAAGATTACTGGGACTGGCTTTACCACCCCAGCAGAGCCTGTCATCTTGACTAGACATACTGCCAAAGAAGAAATTCTTCAAAAAGACAAGGGCAAGTGGAGCACCGACTTGTCCAGCTATGCCCAGCTTAGTGCCCAGGAGCTCCATTCTTGGTACTTAAACCGGCTATTCACCAGCCGTGACCATGAGGCCGGCTTGGTGAACTTAATGAAAGAAAGATATGAGGTAATTCCTTTTCCCTTGTATTTCTGCTTGTGTCTTGTAACTGTACCTTTAGTCCATTGTTGCCCCTAAGTGCCGGTTTAACATTTAGGGTGAACCGGGACTTCAGTATATCAACTAGAATAACTTTGCTTTGCACTTGTAACTTCCAAGGGCCGGTTTACTCCATTGCTGGTGAACCGGGACTTCTCCTGTGTTTGAGAATGATGTCACATTAGCCCCCAAGTGCCAAGTATATAACTTGTTATATGCTTGGGACTTTGTCTGAAAATTTTTGCCTGTTCACTACAAACGTACATTAGCCCCCAAGTGTCATGTGCATAACTTGTTATGTGCTTGGGACTTTTGATTAAATTGTTCTTATGAATATCTGTTATCCTTTCACTTTTGGCAGACTGACTTGAACCGAAGGGCTTCTGAGGTAACTGAGCTTCGGGATAGTTTAAAATTCCAAGAGAATGCTTCTGCAAAAGCCAAGGAGGAGCTTACCCTTGCATTAGCCAATATGGAGAAGTTCAAAAAAGATTTTCAAGCATAGCAGTCCACTTGGGAGGTGGAAAATGCTGCCTTGGAGAAAAGAGCCAGTGATGCTGAAGCAGCTCTTAACCCGGTGACGGAGGAGTTGTCCGGGTTAAGGCAGCATATAAATGATATGACATCTGCTATCTTTGGTAAGTTTTTGTTAACATAAGCTTATCCTTGCTATCTTGTGCTGCTCCGGTTTAACTGATCATTTGTACACAGGGAGGCGCGTTACTCATCTTGGGGATGATATGCGGAAGAAACTGAAGGCTGCGTACACTTTGGTGGAGCAGTTATATTCCGGCGCACAAAGGGCCATTAGTGCTATCTCCCACAATAAACCGGCTCCCACCACCATCCAAGGTACTCTGGAAAAACTATCCATCTTGCCTGCTCGTATTGTCGAAGTGAAGAAATCCGCAAGGGCTGGGTCTCTGATGGCTTTAACCCGAGCCAAGGCATGGGTGCCTGATTTTGATCCGGCTGAGGCCATGAATGGCTATCCCAGTATGAAGGAGGACAGATCAGCTTTCTTCGGTGATGACCTTTGTGCCCTAACCAAGGATATGCGGCCTCTTGCCAGTAAACTTGCTGATGAAGCGGATTTATCAAGGTATCATCCGGGCTATGATCTGGAGAATGTGCGGGTGGAGCGTCCGTCCTATGACATTGAGAATCTTATTCCACCCGTTCGTAAGCACACCTTCGGTCCTGACATTGAACCATCAGAACTTATAAATGATGAAGTTTATTTCCGAGCCCTTCCAAGATTGACTGGAGCACCACTGATTTCTAGGAGCTGAAAGAAACCGTCAAAGACCCGGAGCAGGCTGCCTGCAATCATCACAGCGAGCTGAAGCAGAATCCTAAACCGGCTCTGGATTACCTTTATGTGTTGAACACTTTGTGAGAAAACTGATATTGTTTTGGGCCTGCAAGTGCCTTGTAATAGAATAGTTGACATACTGTCTTTGTCCCACACTATCTTTTGTGTCATTAGTCTGTTTGGCCGCTTTTGAAATATATCCTGCTTGCAACGCTTTGACGGTTTATATTACCTGTTTCTGCATAAAACAATGTTCAAAATGTCCTGGCGGTTTATCGCCGGACGGATCATATTGCCCAAACACATGATCTAAGTTAGTAACTTGAACTGTGTATAAAATATAAGCATGTACCATACCTGTGATTAAGTGTATCTTTAAACTATAACCCGGTAGGAACAATCCAAGGTGTAAGTGCTGATAACTCCCTTGGTTCTTTCGGCTCATCCTGAAGGCCGATCTGGGTTACAATGAACGCCGGTTTAACCGTGAACTAGTACTGGTGTTTATAACCCAGACTATAACTCTGTAAATACAGATGTAGTGACAACTTTGTAGTTATCCAGTCTTGAATCAATGGACTTGGTTGAAAAACCAATGACCTTGAAGATAAATATTTGAGAAAATATAAAAAATGAAAAATAAAGTTTTTGGGCAAATAAGACCATGTAGTCGAGGCTTTTTACGAGCTGCTAGGCTCCAAATTCGTGGCTTTTTATGAGCTGCCAGGCTACTGTCATTAACCATTTTGGGCAAATAAGCCTGTTAAGATGATCCGCAATCCTTAACCAAATCATCAATGTAAAATGCTACCAATGGTCAAAATCTTATAAAGATTTGACTTGTGTAATCACTTGATGATCGTCAATTTAACGTTACCAAGTTCAGGGTCCTGAAGGATTGACTTGTGTGTACGTTCGACGGGTCATACCAGGTTTACCTGGACGGCGTGATTTACTTGATGCAGGCAGGTTAATCCGGGGTTTTGGGTGTATACACCAAGCTTCCAAGCCATGTTCACTACAAGAGTTTTCAACTCACTGATGAACTTGCATCAGGAGCCCCCGGGTAGCATTTGAGCATTGCTCGTCGGGGCCTATGTTTGAGTTGTGCTAGGCATCAAACTCTCTTTTGCCCCTCATCATCATGTGGAAGTTGCCGAAGCAACCAGAGTTGTGCTCTTATGATGGTCTTGATGTGGCCACCGGTTTAAGAGGCCATAGGAAACTTCCTTGCTCACGGAAGCCCCCATGTGATACTCTTTATGTACAGAAAAGACGGTTGATACCTCGACTTATCAAGGGCGCCAGTTTAAGAGGCCATAGAAAACTCCCTTACCTAAGGAAGCCCCCATGTGATACTCTTATGAAAAAGATGGCTGATAACCCGGTTTACCGGGGGCGCTGGTTTATTATATTGATCATAATATATACATTGTAAATATATATACATAAAGCGGAGCCTATGTCTCAAGTATAGTAAGGTCGAAGAAGAGCGATGTTCCACGACCGCTTGGTTTCCTCCTCCGCCATGCGTGAGTCCTTATGTTCTCGGACATCGACGAGGTAGTATGATCTGTTGTGCAGGTTCTTACTGACCACAAAGGGTCCTTCCCAAGGTGCGGATAGCTTGTGCATGTCCATCTGGTCTTGGATGAGCCGGAGCACCAGGTCTCCTTCTTGAAACGTCCTGGTGTTAACCCGGCGACTGTGGTACCGGCGCAGGTCTTGCTGATAAATCGCCGGTCGAGCTGCTGCCGTGTTCCGTTCCTCGTCCAGCCGGTGCAAAGCGTCTTCTCTTGCTTGTTCATTATTCGCTTCAACATAAGCCGCTACCCGCGACGAGTCAAGACGGATATCACTAGGGAGGACCGCCTCAGCTCCATATACCATGAAGAAAGGCGTGTACCCTGTGGATCTGTTAGGTGTAGTGTTGATGCTCCATACTACAGAAGGCAACTCCTCCACCCAACAACCCGGTGTCCTCTGCAAAGGAACCAGAAGCCGGGGTTTGATGCCTCTCAAGATCTCTTGACTGGCTCTCTTAGCTTGGCCATTAGACTGAGGGTGAGCTACTGATGATACATCAAGACGGATGCGCTCTCGTTGATAGAACTCCGCCATAGCCCCATTGTATAGATTGGTTCCATTATCAATTATAATGCTATGCGGAAAGCCAAACCGGAAAATCACTTTTTTGATGAACTGAACCACTGTTGCTGCATTACACTTACTGACAGGCTCCACTTCAACCCATTTGGTAAACTTATCCACCGCCACCAAAAGATGGGTTTTCTTATCTTGGGATCTCTTGAAGGGTCCAACCATATCAAGCCCCCAGGTTGCAAATGGCCAGGTAATTGGGATCATCCTCAGCTCCTGCACCGGTATATGAGCACGCCGTGAGAATTTCTGGCAAGCATCACATTTTATGACCAAGTCCTCTGCGCCGGCGTGAGCCGTCAACCAGTACAACCCATGACGAAAAGCTTTAGCCACCAAAGATATTGAACCGGCGTGATGACCGCAATCGCCTTCATGAATCTCTCTAAGGATATCATAGCCTTATTCTAGTGACTCACATCGCTGAAATGCTCCAGAAACGCTGTGATGATGAAGTTCTCCATTGACAATAGTCATAGATTTAGACCTCCGGATTATCTGCCGGGCCTCGACTTCGTCCTCTGGTAACTCACCTCAGTTCATGTATGCTAGGTAAGGGAGCGTCCAAGCCGGAATGACATGAAGTGCTGCGACCAGTTATGCTTCCGGATCAGGAACAATCTAGGCCTCCTATGAAGGTAACTGCACCGACGGATCATGCAACTCATCCAAGAAGGTATTAGGTGGAACCGGTTTACGCTGGGAACCCAGCCTGCTTAACTCATCGGCAGCTTCATTTTTTCGCCGGTCTATATGATCCACCTGATATCCTTTGAAGTGTCCTGCGACAACGTCCACCTCTCATCGATATGCTGCCATCAGCGGATCCTTGGAGTCCCACTTGCCAGATACTTGCTGTGCCACCAGATCTGAATCGCCAAAGCACTTAACCCAGCTGAAGTTCATCTCCTTGGCCATCCGCAGACCATGGTGGAGAGCTTCATACTTAGCAGCATTATTAGTACAAGGGAACATTAAACAGAGGACATACCAGAACTTATCACCTCGTGGGGAAGTTAACACGACTCCAGCCCCCGAGCCCTCCAATTGCCTTGAACCGTCAAAGTGAATAGTCCAGTATGTACGATCCGGCTTCTCCTCAGGCGCTTGCAACTCTGTCCAATCGTTGATGAAATCCACCAGTGCTTGCGACTTTATCGCAGTACGGGGCACGTACTTTAATCCATGCGGGCTAAGCTCAATGGCCCACTTTGCAACTCGACCAGTAGCTTCCTTATTCTGGATTATATCCCGTAACGGAGCTGAACTGACAACGGTGAGTGGATGGCCCTGAAAATAGTGCATTAGCTTCCGGTTTGCCATGAAAACTCCATACACCAGCTTCTGCCAATGCGGATATCTCGGTTTTGACTCGATGAGCACCTCACTGATGTAGTAAACCGGCGGCTGAACCGGATATTCCTTGCCTGCCTCCTTGCGCTCTACCACAATGGCAATGCTTACCGCACGGGCATCGGCAGCCACGTATAACAACATCGGCTCATTGTCAACTTGGGCAGCAAGGACCGGCGGCTCTGCCAATTGCCTCTTTAGATCCTCAAACGTAGCATCAGTAGCATCACTCCGAACGAAGCGGTCTGTCTTTTTCATCATCTGATAAAGCGGGATTGCCTTCTCCCCCAAACGGCTGATAAACTGGCTGAGTGCTGCAATACGGCCCGCCACGCGTTGGACATCATTGATGCACCCCGGTTTAGCCAGGGACGTAATCGCCTTGATCTTCTCCGGATTAGCTTCAATTCCTCTGTTTGATACCAAGAACCCGGGAGCTTGCCCGCCGGAACACCAAAAACGCACTTCTCCGGATTAAGCATCATTTTGTAAACTCGTAGAGTCAAAAGTTTCCTTCAAATCATTTATCAGTGTCTCCTCCTTCCTGGATTTCACCACAATGTCATCGACATATGCATGAACATTCCACCCAATCTGCCATTGAAGGATGTTCTGCACACAACGCTAGTAGGTCGACTGGGCACTCTTGAGCCCAAATGGCGGAGATATATAATAGAAGGATCCAAAGGGAGTTATAAAGGCTGTCTTCTCCTGGTCCTTAACTGCCATCTTGATCTGATGATAACCTGAGTATGCATCCAAAAAACTTAGGCGCTCACATCCTGCCGTAGCATCAATAATTTGATCAATATGGGGGAGAGCAAAAGGATCAGTTGGGCAAGCCTTGTTCAGATCTGTATAATCAACACAAATTCTTCAAGTGCCATTTTTCTTAAGTACTAGCACCAGATTAGCCAAGCACTCTGGATGAAAAACCTCAATTATAAAGCATGCAGCCAAGAGCCTAGCCACTTCTTCTCTAATAGCCTTGCGCCTCTCCTCATTGAAGCGGCGCAGATACTGCTTGACTGGTTTAAACTTAGGATCGATATTAAGATTGTGCTCAGCGAGTTCCCTCAATATACCTGGCATGTCAGAAGGCTTCCATGCAAACATGTCCCTATTCTGACGGATGTACTTGATGAGCGCGCTTTCCTATTTCGGATCTAGGTTAGCGCTGATAGTGAACTGCCTGGATGAATCGGCAGGAACAAAGTCCACCTGCTTAGTCTCTTCAGCAGCCTTGAATTTCAGCGCTGGATCATGCTCCGTGGTTGGTTTCTTCAGCGAAGACATATCTGCCGGATCAACATTGTCCTTATAGAACTTCAGCTCCTCAGTTGCGCAAACCGCTTCAGCATAAGCCGCATCTCCTTCCTCGCACTCCAATGCAATTTTGCGGCTCCCATGGACCGTAATAGTTCCCTTGTGGCCTGGCATCTTGAGCTGTAGATAAACATAACACGGTCTAGCCATGAACTTGGCATAAACCGGCCGCCCAAACAAAGCATGGTATGGGCATCTCATCTTTACCACCTCAAAGGTCACAGTCTCTGACCTAGAGTCATGCTCATCTCCAAAGGTGACCTCCAAATCGATCTTGCCAACTGGATAGGCCGATTTACAGGGTACCACCCCATGGAACACTATGTTGGACTGTCGAAGCTTCTTATCTGTCAGCCCCATACGCCGGAAAGACTCGTAGTACAAAATGTTGATGCTGCTACCTCCATCCATAAGCACTTAGGTGAACTTGTAACCACCCACCTGTGGTGCCACCACCAGAGCCAACTGACCCAGATTATCAACCCGGGGTGGATGATCCTCTCTGCTCCACACAATGGGTTGCTCAGACCAACGCAGAAAACGTGGTATCGCCGGTTCAACAGAATGCACCGCCCTCTTAAGAACTTTCTGGTCCTGTTTTCACAAGCTCGTGGTGAAGGCGTGATACTGCCCACTGCTCAGCTCCTTCGGATTATTCTGATATCCGGATTGCTGCTGCTGTTGACGCTGTTGATTCCCTTGGTTATTGTATCCGCCCTGACCATGTTGCTGGTTATGCTGATTGTGCCCATTGTGGTTACTGTTATTGCCTTGATATCCTGAACCGGACCCACCACCTTGATAACCCGGACCTTGGAAGCCAGGGCCTGATCCGCCGGGGGGCCCGTGATCATACCTGTTCCGGTTCATGAACTCCTGCATGATGAAACAATCCTTCGAGAGATACGTAGCTGGTTTTTCTGGTGTACCGTGCTTTGGGCAAGGCACGTTCAACTAGCGCTCCAGTTAAATAGGCGGTCTCCCATTACGTGGGGGCGGTCTACCCTTGCGGCGTTGCCCATCCTCCAGAGCATTGGTGTTGGCCACAAAGTCTGAGCTGCCATCTGCTTTACGCTTACCATTGTATCCTTGGTTCGCCGGATTGGCCTGCGGCGGTTTACCATTATTGCTTGCCTTCCCTGACTTGTCTCCCTCTGCGTCTGGATGCTTGGTGTTATCAGAGTCTCCATAATTCACTAACGCGCCCATGAGTGTCCCCATGTCATTACAATCATTTTTAAGCCGTCCCAACTTCTGCCTCAAAGGCTCAAACCGGCAATTACCTTCCAAGGTTACCATTGCTGTACTTGGGTCCCAACTTCTGACACTCGACGCACCCAACTGCTTGTAGACTCCTGCTCTCCTTGAACGCAGGCGGCTAAGTCGACGACAGACATCGGCTGCTTGCACGTGTCCTTGAAGTTGTTGATAAACCGGCGCCGCAATTCAGCCCATGACTCGATGGAGTTAGGCGGTAAACCCTTCAGCCATGTTCAGGCCATGCCCTCAAGCATCATTGTGAAATACTTGGTGCATGCTGCCTCATCCACATCAAGCATCTCCATTGCCATCTCATAACTCTCCACCCATGCCTCCGGAGCAAGATCCGACGTGTAGTTGGGCACCTTGCGCGGAACTGGACATGACCCCCGGTTCAATCGTGGTGGTGGGACGAACTGGCGTCGCCTGACGGGCCTCGTACCGGGCCGTTACCTCGGCCTCCCAGCGCTGCCTGGCCTAATTCACCATGTCTTGAGCGTGCGTCTCTCCTCCTGCCGGATTATCCCGCTTCGGCTGATTACGTCTCCGTGCGCTACTTGATACGGCCGATTCATCCAGACGCCTTGTATAACTCTGGCCCAGACGGGGAGTCCCGAGAATCCTCTCTCAGCTATAGGAATAGGCTTGCTGTTGAGTTAGCGTCGTGTCCAACAACTCCTTGGCTCGTCGCGCTTCCACTGCCATGGGGGACGTTCCTTCAATGGGAAGGGCGGCCAGCCGTGATGCGGTAGCAACTATATTATCCAACGGATTAGAATAATGACCAGGAGGGGTGGGCACATGTTGGGCTGGCACAACTTGACGGTTTGGCTCTACGGCCGGTGGCTGAACCGACGCGCCCGTTCCCTGTGCTCCTCCCCGGTTCACCTCCGGCTGGTTACTGGTTCCTGCTCTTGACATGCTAAAGAGATTTCTTGCCTCATAAACCAGCGGAAGGCGAGATCGTTGCCTTCTCATCATTACCTCTTGTGAAGCGGTCTAATCTAAGATGAGTCGATAGGCCTGAGCATCTAACTCCGCCTGCTTTGTAGCCATCCTAGCTTTCTCAGCAGCCAGGTCCAACTTGGCTTGTTCAATCCGGCCCTTCACCTGAGCGACCTCTGCATCATGCTGCTCCTTGTCGGCCTGGGTTACCTCTGCTGTTACTAGTGTTGTCAAAGTATCGACCAAGATAGATAAAGTGTCAGACGGCGACGGGGGAGGATCTCCACCTCTAGCTCCCATTCCCTCTGATGTCAATGCCCCCGATGTTGAGGACTGCTGCACGGGTTGTGATCCGGCCATGAAGACATGAACCCCGTTTGGAGGATCGAGGGGGTCTGGAATACTGTCACCATCGGAACATCCCTCAGACTAGCCATCCTGCAGCAGATACAAAGATTATGTCTCTCTGGGAAGATTCATCGCCGGAATAAACAACAGTCTCGCCGCCAGAGTCCGATCCGTCCTCAGCTTGCACTCCATGCACTGCCCCAATGAAGACGTGCTTCACGGCGGGCTGAATCCGGGCAGGACTCGCACGGTGAGCCGACTCGACGATGTTCGGGAAGATGTCCCGCTCAGGGCCCAGTTCGCCAATCTTGCCGATGAAGACGTGGATGCCGCCGAAGGGGACTCGATACCCGTATTCGATTGAATCGGCCACGGGGCCCCAGCCTGCATCATCGATGTAGATCCGGTCACGACGACACTTAGTCATCTGGCCCACTGCATAGCCCTTGAGTCATTCAAAACTGCCCTTCAAGAACTCGCAACCATCATGCGATAGCCCCACGTTGGGCGCCAACTGTCGTGGATTTAGCACGTCAGATGTCCTAGCAAAAGGACTTAGTCGTGAGGACAACGCTATGGGTTAGCATAAAGGGGTTTAAGCGCACGAAGGACGCAGGGATTTTATACTAGTTCGGCGCCTTCGATGAAGGTAAAAGCCTACGTCTAGTTTGGTGTGTTATTGCTAGGGCTTCGATGACCAGGGAGTGAATCCGCTTTGCCTGTGTCTCGAGCTGTTGTTGTCTGTCCTGAACCATCCCCGGATCGTCCCTTTATATAGAGGCGACGCCCGGTCCGGTTTACAGAGTCCCGCGGCCGGCACATAAACGTGTACGCCTCGGTCTCTGTTCTTTCTATCTTACATCCCAAGTTACATAGTATGACGGTTTACAAATCATGGGCCCTAACACATGGGCTCTAAACCTCTTGGGCTACAATCTTCTACTTCATACTCTACTGCGCCTTTGCTAACATAGTCTTGATAATGTAAACCGGACCCTCCTGGCCGGTTTATACCTGGTAGTAATATCCCTGACAGAGATAGTCTCACATCGACTAGGCGTATCAACGGGCTATGGAGATGCCCATCAATAGATCTCAATGTGAGTGAGTAGGGATTGCCATGCATCGGATGCACTAGAGCTAAATATGAATGAAAACTCAACAAAAGAAACTAGTGGGTGTGCATCCAACTTGCTTGCTCACGAAGACCTAGGGCATTTGAGGAAGCCCATCGTTGGATTACACAAGCCAAGTTCTATAACGAAAAATTCCCACTAGTATATGAAAGTGACTAAACATGAGACTCTCTACAATGAAGAACATGGTGCTACTTTGAAGCACAAGTGTGGAAAAAGATAGTAGCAATTGTCCCTTTTTTCTTTTTTTTGGGCCTTTCTTTTTTCTTTGGCCTTTCTTTTTTTTCTTTTTTTTTGCGAAGGGGCTTTATAGATTTAGCCTTTCCTCCCATGGGACAAAGCTCTAATAATGATGATCATCACACTTCCATTACAACACGGTATTACAACTCGATACTACAACAACAAAGTATGACTCTATATGAATGCCTCCGGTGGTGTACCGATATGCGCAATAAAACAAGAGTGACATGTATGAAGTTATGCATGGTGGCTTTGCCATAAATACGATGTCAACTACATGATCATGCATGGCAATATGACAATATGATGCGTGTCATATGAACGGAACAGTGGAAAGTTGCATGGCAATATATCTCGGAATGGCTATGGAAATGCCATCATAGGTTGGTATGGTGGCTGCTTTGAGGAACAATATGGTGGCTGTTTCGAGGAAGGATATATAGTGGGTTTATGGTACCGGCGAAAGTTGCGCGTTACAAGAAAGGCTAGCAATGGTCGAAGGGTGAGAGTGCGTATAATCCATGGACTCAACATTAGTCATAAGAACTCATATACTTATTGCAAAAATATACGAGTCATCAAAACAAAGCAATCAATGCATGCTCCTAGGGGGTGGTTGGTAGGAGTTAACCATCGCGCGCCCCCGACTTCCACACAAAGGTTGGCACTCTACAAATACCTCATGCTTTAACTTAGTCACACAACGGTTCACCATACGTGCGTGCTATGGGAATCACTAACCTTAACACAAGTATTCCTCAATTTCATAATAGCTCCACTAGCATGACTCTAATATCAGTATCCTCATGTCTCAAAACAATTATCAAGCAACCAACATCTCTGTCTATTCAATGCACTTGGTGTGAAATTTTTTACTACATTGACATTGGATGTTTATCATGTGAAGACTAGTCTCTTTAGCCTAAACACTTTACCATGTTGTTCTAATAGACTCTCAAATATATATAAGTGAAGCATGAGAGTTCAACAATTTCTACAGAATACTACAACCACCGTGCTCTAAAAGATATAAGTGAGGCGCTAGAGCAAAAACTATTCAACTCAAAAGATATAAGTGAAGCACATAGAGTGTTGTAATAATTTCTAGGCCATATTTAACTCTCACAAATAGGTGTGTCCAGCAAGGATGATTGTGGCAAACTAACAAGCAAAGACTAAAATTATACAAGACGAAAGAGGGGATGCCTTCCCGGGGAATCCCCAAGATTAGGCTTTTAATTATCTTGAATTTACTTGGGGTTCCATGGCCATCCCCAAGCTTAGGCCTTTGCTACTTCTCGTTCCATAGTCCATCAAAGCAATACTCAAAACTTGAAAACTTCACAACACAAAACTTAGACAAAAATTCTAGTGAGCTCCGTTAGTATGACAAAGCAAACCACTATTCAAAGGTACAGCAATGAATTCATTCTTTGTTTATATAGGTGTTAAACCTACTGTACTCCAACTTCTCTATGGTTTATATCCTCCAATATTACTCATAGATGCATCGGAATAAGCAAACAACACACGAAAAACAGAATATGTCAAAGACAGATCAGTCTGTAGTAATCTGCAGGGTTCGCCTACTTATGGAACTCCAAAAGATTCAAAATAAATTGGTAAATTTGCACAATTTGTCTACCAATCAGTAGCAAAAAAAATAAACTAAAAACCACGCTCCAGTAAAATCCCACGGCTACTTTAGCGAGCTCTAACGATTCTGTTTTTCGCAGCAAGATCATATAAACTTCACACAAGTCTTACCAAAGGTTCTACTTGGCACAAACACTAATAAAACATGAAACCACATCTAATTAGAGGGTAGATGCAATATTTATTCCCTAACATCAACAATAACAAAAAACATAAAATTGGGTTGCCTCCCAACAAGCGCTATCGTTTTACGCCCCCAGCTATGCACGATACAAGATATATCTCGGTGTGGCCATCTTTGGAAGGCAATCCATAAGTGGATCTCATGATAGATTCATATGGTAATTTGATTTTCTTTCTAGTAAAGTGTTCCATGCCTTTCCTTAACGGCAAGTGGAATCTAATATTTCCTTCCTTCATATCAATAATTTCACCAATCGTTCTAAGGAAAGGTCTACCAAGAATAATATGACATGAAGGATTGCAATCTATATCAAGAACAATGAAATCTACGGGCACATAATTCCTATTGGAAACAATAAGAACATCATTAATTCTTCCCATAGGTTTCTTAATAGTGGAATCCGCAAGATGCAGATTTAAAGAACACTCATCAAGCTCATGGAACCCTAGCAAATCACACAAAGTTTTTGGGATAGTGGAGACACTTGACCCCAAATCACACAAATCATAGCATTCATGATCTTCTATTTTTATTTTTATAGTAGGTTCCCACTCATCATAAAGCTTTCTAGGTATAGAAACTTCCAACTCATGTTTTTCTTCATAAGATTGCATCAAAGCATCAACTATATGTTTAGTGAAAGCTTTATTTTGACTATAAGCATGCGGAGAATTTAGCACAGATTGCAACAAGGAAATACAATCAATCAAAGATCAATTATCATAATTGAATCCCTTGAAATCCAAAGTAGTGTGTTCATCACTATGCAAAGTTTTAATCTCTTCACTCCCACTTTTAACAATTTTAGCATCAAGATCTAAAAACTCTGAATCATTGGGTCACCTTAAAGCAGAATCATCTCCAATCCTATTCTCATACAAATTAATACTAGAAAACAAGGATCTAATAGGAGACACATCAATAACTTTCAGATCTTCATCTTTATTTTCACGATAACTAGAAGAACACGATCTAATATAATCTTCTCTTTTAGCACACATTCTAGCGGTTCTTTCTTTGCATTCATCAATGGAAATTCTCATGGCTTTGAGAGACTCATTGATATCATGCTTAGGTGGGATAGATCTAAGTTTTAAAGAATCAACATCAAGAGTAATTCTATCCACACTTCTAGCCAATTCATCAATCTTAAGCAATTTCTCTTCAAGCATAGCATTGAAATTCTTTTGCGAGATCATAAACTATTTAACACTAGTTTCAAATTCAGAAGGCATCTTTCCATAAGAGTTGTTGTAGGAATTACCATAATTATTAGAGGAATTACTAGGGAAAGGCCTAGGATTAAAATTACCTCTATAAGCATTGTTACCAAAATTATTCCTACCAACGAAATTCACATCCAAAGATTCATTGTTATTCTCAATCAAAGTGGACAAAGGCATATCATTAGGATCAGAAGAAGCACTCTTAGCAGCAAACAATTTCATAAGTTCATCCATCTTTCCACTCAAAACACTAATTTATTCGATAGCATGCACTTTTTTACTAGTAGATCTTTCGGTGAGGCATTGAGAATAATTAACCAAAATATTATCTAGGAGTTTGGTAGCTTCTCCTAAGGTGGTTTCCACGAAAGTGACTCTGGCGGCCGAATCTAAAAGAATTCTAGAAGCAAAATTCAAGCCAGCATAAAATTCTGAATAATCATCCATATATTCAAACCATGTGTAGGGCAATTACGTATCATCAATTTCATTCTCCGCCAAGCTTGTGCAACATGCTCATGATCTAGTTGCTTAAAATTCATAATATCGTTTCTAAGAGAGATGATCTTAGCAGGAGGGAAATACTTAGAGATAAAAGCATCTTTGCACTTATTCCACGAATCAATACTATTTCTAGGCAAAGAGGAGAACCAAGTTTTAGCACGATCTCTAAGTGAAAACGAAAATAACTTCAATTTAACAATATCGTTATCTGTATCCCTTTTCTTTTGCATATCACACAAATTGTAGCGACCAGACCTCAAACATTCTGATCTCTGTGCATCAGTGTCATCCCTGGATCAGTAATGCTGACACGCACAGTACTTTAAGGATTTATAACAGAGTAGCAATCACACACTTATTACATCGATAGTCCAACGATGAATTTATTACAAATAATATGGCTGAAGGCCATCTAACACGATAACAGCGGAAGGCTTGGAAGATAAGTGAGTCCATCAACTCCAGCGGCATGACTGAGTATAGAACCACGACCTGAAAAGCATCTTACTCGTCATCTGAAAAGTCTGCAACATGAAACTTTGCAGCCCGAAAACGGGTCAGCACATGGAATAAGCTAGCAAGGTAACACAAGAGAATGCAATGAAAGTAAGCTATTCTATATGCAATATGGCTGGTGGAAAGCTCTATGGTTAAGTTTTTGCGTAAAGCCAATTTTTCCCTACTTCAAAGGGATAGATTTTAATTTAACTATCATGGTAGTTGAAACATCGTTGAGAAGATAGACATCCTCTCAACCCCAATTAAAGTTCATCATTAAACCCAAAAATATTAAAATATAGTAACATGATGAGATTCACATGAAAATCCAAGTACTAGATACTCAAGACGTCCATAACCGGGGACACGGCTAATCATGATCTGTTTGTACACTCTGAAGAGGTTTGTGCACTTTTCCCACAAGACTCGATCACCTCCATTTGGTTTCTCGCACTGCATGGTGTTTGAGAAACGGATGACCGAGACATGGTCTTTGAGAAGCACTAGCACCTTATGATCGGGCGGACCGTACCAACCTACATCCCCTACATCTGCTAGTCCACCACTATAATAGTTCGCACGACGTACTCATACTATGCTAGAGCCCATAATAGCATTGTGGCTGCAGACGGAAGTTTCTAGTATGAATAATCTCATGATCCCTTTGAGCCTGGGTGGCGGTCCAAAAGAAAAACAGGCAATCACTGGAATACCCAGATGCCTCAATCCACCCATATGTGTATTAATGTTGCCACCTTAAGTTGAACCATTAATTAACAAACTCACATCTGTCATGGATTTCACTCACCCAATCCACGTCTATGAGCATAGCATGTCCTAACAGCAAACGTAGAAGTAACTCCCAAAGGTTTGAATGTAATGCAGGTAATAGCTACTACCTCAATCTACTTCCCAGTCCAACAAGTTAATTGATCCTACTCATGCAATGTGTGAGGGTTGGACTAATGAAATGAAAACTAGGTAATTGGAAAGTATGATCAAAGTGTTACTTGCCTTGCTGATGATCCGCAAAACCTAGAGACTCAAAGTAGCAAGCGGTGCACTCTGGGTACTCTATCGCAAACAAACAAGCATACAATAAGTACTAAACTAATGCACGGGTAAAACTCAAATAAGAGATCTAACCAGAAAGTTCAAATTAAGAACTCCGGTTTGCAAAAAGAATCAACTCGAAAGAAGCAACGAAACTCAAACTGCAAAAGAAACGAGCTTCGGTTTACTAGTTGGCCTAAAGTCAAATTTTATAGTAGCCAAAACTTTGTTCCAGTTGATTAAACGTAAAGAGGGCATCGAGACGAAGATCTGGGATTTTGAATCACCTGATTCCGAGTCTCGAGCGAAAAGAAAAACGAAAAACAAAATCAGGGCACAAATCACGATCGGAATAATCGCGGATAAATAACCCGAAAAAGAAAACAGATGAACAGGCTAACGAACGAACGTTCACTGTCTGCTGCTAACTAACGAAAACCGTTCGTTAAAACGAACGTACGGACGAACGTCCGCTAAATAACTAAACCGACGAAAACCGATCCGATCTAACCTAATAAAACAGATCTACGGTTTTTTTTAAAAACAGAGCGGTTCTGACAACAAAAAAACAGCATCTACCTCGCGAACTCCAGTGGGATCTCTGGCGGCGGCGGGGGCGGTCCGGCGACGGCAGCGGGGCGGCAAGGCGGCGGCTAGCGGGGCAGCGGCGGTGCGGGGTGCGGCGGGGCGGCGTCTAGCGGCGGTGGGGTCGGCGGGGCGGTGGCTAGCGGCGGCGGGGTGCGGCAGCAGCAGCGGCGGGCGGCGGCGGCGGCACGCAGCGGCAGCGGCGCGTGCGAGGCGGCGGCGGCGCGAGGGCGGCGGCGGCTTCGGGCGCTAGGGCAGGGGCGGCGGCTGGCGGCACGGGCGAGGCGAACGGGCCGGCTCTGGCGCTTATAAAGCCTAGAGTCCCAATCATATACGAGTCTAAGTCGGTTCACTTTTTTTTAAATAGAGTCCTGACGCAGAAAAACTAACGAAAGAAATACTAAACGGACTCGAAAATTGCCGAAATAAATTTTCACCGTCCTCTAATAATATTTAGGACAAAGTGAACATTTTTCCCGGACTTAAATGCAATTTTGAAAAACACGCATTTTTCCTATGCAAATAAATCCAGAAAAATACCGAAAGTGATTTTAACATTTTTCCTCCAATATTTCTGTTATTTTGGAGAAGTCATATTATCTCCGCTCATATTTTGTATTGAGAAATATTTTTAGGAGAGAAAAATAATTAGAATCACATTGTCCTCGTACCGGTATTCGAGCGAACTCAAATACGAAAACGGTAAAATTCCCAACTCTCTCCGTAGGTCCTTGAGTTGCTTAGAATTTCGAGGAACGCCACAACAAAAAATGCAAAAAGCATGCAATGCGAATATTATCTATGTATAACATTCCAAATTGAAAATTTGGGATGTTACAAACCTACCCCCTTAGAATGAATCTCGCCATCGAGATTCGACTTGGCTAGAGAACAGGTGTGGGTGGTCCTTGCGTAGATCATCTTCTCGTTCCCAGGTGGCTTCTTCCTCGGTGTGGTGACTCCACTGAACTTTGCAAAACTTGATAACCTTACTACGAGTGACTCTGCTCGAAAATTCGAGAATCTTAACAGGCTTCTCCTCGTAGGTCAGATCATTGTCCAACTGAATTGCTTCCATGGGTACCATGTCTCTAAGCGGTATATCAGCCATATCCGCGTGGCACTTCTTAAGCTGTGAAACGTGAAACACGTCATGTACTCCTGACAATTCTTCGGGCAATTCCAGCTTATAGGCAACCTCTCCCATGCGTTCCAAAACACGGTAAGGTCCCAAAAATCTCGGGGCTAACTTCCCTTTAACTCCGAAATGTTTAACTCCTCGCAGAGGCGATACTCTCAAGTACGCTCTATCTCCGATCTCATAGGCTATCTCCTTGCGCTTCGAGTCTGCATAACTCTTCTGCCTGGACTGAGCTACCTTCAGTCTATCTCGAATCAACTTCACCTTCTCCTTAGACTCTTTGATTAAGTCTGGTCCAAACAACTGTCGGTCTCCAACTTCATCCCACATTAACGGTGTTCGGCATCTCCTTCTATACAATGCCTCGAACGGCGCCATCTTCAAACTGGCTTGGTAACTATTGTTGTATGAGAACTCCGCATAGAGCAAGTTGTCATCCCAACTAGATCCATAATCTAATGCACAGGCTCTCAGCATATCTTCCAAAATCTGATTGACTCTTTCAGTCTGTCCATCTGTCTGCGGGTGAAACGCTATGCTAAACTCTAGCCTGGTACCCAAAGTTTCATGTAACTGATTCCAGAACTTTGAGGTAAACTGGGTTCCTCTATCTGATACGATGCTCCTCGGAACTCCATGCAAACATACAATTCTGGTCATGTATATCTTTGCCAACTTTGCACTGGTATATATGGGTTTCACAGGGATAAAGTGGGCTACCTTCGTCAATCGGTCTACTACTACCTAGATTGAATCATATTCTGCTTTGGTCCTGGGCAATCCGGTGATAAAATCCATGCCAAGCTTCTCTCACTTCCATTTGGGTATTGGCATAGGTTGTAACAATCCCGCAGGCTTCTGATGTTCTGCCTTCACTCTCTGACATACATCACAAACTGCTAAATACTCCGCGATATCTTTCTTCATACCGGTCCACCAGAAAATATCCTTCAAATCCAAATACATCTTAGTATTTCCTGGGTGAATCGAGTATGGTGAATCATGGGCCTCCTGTAAAATCAACTTCCTGATCTCCGGGTCATTGGGCACATACACGCGGTCCTCAAACCTTAAGTTGTCGTGTTCATCCTTACGAAAACCTTTAGCTCTTCCTTCGCTCATCCTCTCCTTTATAGCGACAACCTCCTTGTCAGCTTTCTGAGCTTCTCTGATTTTATCCATCAGGGTAGACTGGATTTCTAGTGTTGCTACATAGCCTCTCGAAACTATCTCCAAACGTAGTTCTCGTAAGTCCTCGACTAACTCCTTTGGAAATTCCTCCATCATTAGGGTATTGACATGGCTCTTACGGCTTAGCGCATCGGCTACTACGTTAGCCTTTCCGGGATGATAATGCAATCTCATGTCATAATCCTTAATGAGTTCCAGCCATCTCCTTTGCCTAAGATTTAGCTCCTTCTGAGTGAATATATACTTCAAACTCTTGTGATCCGTATATACTTCACAATGGTTCCCAATAAGAAAATATCTCCACGTCTTCAATGCATGCACTACGGCTGCTAACGCCAAATCGTGGGTGGCATAGTTCATCTCATGAAGTTTTAGCTGCCGTGAAGCATATGAAACAACTCTTCCTTCCTGCGTAAGAAATGCTCCAAGTCCTCGACGTGAAGCTTCGCAGTACACCTCATAATCCTTATGTTGATCTAGCAGAATCAACACAGGGGATGAGACCAAACGTTTCTTTAATTCCTGGAAACTGGCCTCACATTCTTCCGTCCAGCTGAACTTGGTGTCTTTCTTTAACAACTCCGTCATAGGCTTTGCAATCCTCGAGAAATTCTCGATGAATCTCCGGTAGTATCCTGCAAGTCCAAGAAAACTCCGGATCTCTCCAACTGTTGTTGGTGCTTCCCAATGGGTCACGGTGTCCACCTTGGCGGGATCTACTGCAATTCCTTCTCCGTATATAACATGTCTGAGGAATCCGACTTCCTTCAACCAAAACTCGCATTTGCTAAACTTGGCATATAACTGATGCTCTCTAAGCTTCTCCAATACCAATCGCAAATGCTCTGCATGCTCCTCTTCATCCTTCGAGAAGATCAAAATATCATCTACGAACACTACGACGAACTTATCCAAATACTCCATAAACACTTTGTTCATCAGGTTCATAAAGTATGCCAGTGCGTTCGTCAGACCAAACGACATAACGGTATACTCGTACAACCCATACCTAGTGGTAAAGGCCGTCTTAGGTATATCCTGCTCTCGGATCTTCAATTGATGGTACCCTGATCGCAGATCGATCTTGGAAAGTACCTTAGCTCCTTGCAATATATCGAACAAATCATTGATCATCGGCAATGGGTACTTGTTCTTGATCGTTACTTCATTCAATCCTCGGTAATCAACAACCATCCTTAACAATCCATCCTTCTTCTCCACTAGAAGTACTGGCGAACCCCAAGGCGAAGAACTTGGGCGTATGAATCCTTTATCCAGTAACTCCTTAATCTGTTTCTTAATCTCCTCCAAATCATTTGCGGGCATCCTATATGGTCTCTTAGAAATTGGCCCGGTGCCTGGCAAAAGTTCGATCAAAAACTCTATATCTCTATCCGGTGGCATCCCTGGCAATTCTTCTGGAAACACATCCGGATAATCCTTCACTACTGGCACTTCCTCCTGAACAACTCCTGACAAGGAATTTAATCTACTCCTCTTTGACTCATGCCGGGATACATACTTGATCCTTCTTCCTTCCGGCGTAGTAAGCAAAATGGTCTTACTGGCACATTCAATATTCCCTTCATACTTAGGTAACCAATCCATGCCTAATATCACATCCAGTCCTTGAGATTCCAATACTATTAGGTC
This sequence comes from Secale cereale, assembly GCA_902687465.1. Lineage (NCBI taxonomy): Eukaryota > Viridiplantae > Streptophyta > Magnoliopsida > Poales > Poaceae > Secale > Secale cereale. The sequence continues at coordinate 795,441,605 of LR738715.1, forward strand.
CGAAGGGAAAATGTAATTACCAATCCATAAGGGCAACTGATCACACCATGACTTAGCCATATACTCCGCTCCTGGTGAGGTTACTAACATGGGCGATCTAAGGGCTTGGGTCGGCAGCTTATACTTATCCACGAATCCCTTGAAATATATGAATGCGATGCACCAGTATCGAAAAGAACGAGTGCAGTAAAGGACATAACTAAGAACTTACCTATAACCGCATCTGGTTGCTCCTCTACCTCCTCCATAGTCACGTGGTTCACTTGTCCTTTGTTGAACGGGTTGGGCTTCTTCCCGGCGCTTCCATTGCCGTTCCCATTCTTAACTTCTGGGCATCCATTGGCATAATGTCCATTCTTCCCGCACTTGGAACAAGTGACATGGCTGAAATCCCTCTTGGTGGGTGTGGACGGTGTAGGGCGGTTCTGGGCTACATTCCCATTTCCATTGCCATTCTTGGTGCCATTGTGATTCTGCGAGCTACCTCCTCCATGGGTATGCTGAAACTGTCCTACCGCTTGATACGTCCAAAATGTATCTATAATTTCTGCTTGCTCCATGCCACTCTAGGGTGATATTGCTATGATATTCATACACTTCCATACACTTTTGATAATATTTGGACTAACCTACTAATCCAGTGCACCTCGGTGCCAGTTTCTGTTTTCGGCTGTTTTTGTATTCCAAGTTTTCACATTACGAGAACTGCCAGGAAAAATCTAGAAAAAATATATAAAACATCAGCGTTCCAGGAGCTACCATGCGGCCAAAGTACAGCCGGGGGGGACCCACAGGGGCTCCAGGCGGCCTGTGGGCGCCCCCCCCCTAGGCCGCGCCTGGGGGGCGCCTGGGCACCCCTGACCCCCTCTGGTGACCCCCTTTGGCATATATTTAAGGTCCGTCGAGGAAACCCTGATTCCAGACCCCTTTTCTCCAGACGCGATTCCGATCTCCGCCGCCATCGCCATCAAGCTTCGGGGGACCAGAATTCCTGCGCTGGAACCCTGCCGGGACGGGGAAGTGCTCCCGGATTCATCTCCATCGACGTTGCTTCCTCCCTCCATGATGCGGGAGTAGTTCCTCCTCGGGGCTGAGGTTCTTACCAGTAGCTATGTGGTCAATTCTCTCTCCCATGATGTGATCTTCGTTGTGATCATAGACTATGTTAATCTAAGATATTTCCCCTTCCTCTATGTATTGGATTGATGTTCTCACTTGTCTTTATCTAGTATAATCCCCGAGACCAAGGTGACAGCGGTCTATTGGACATGGATTAGAACAATATTTTCATGAGTGATTTCCTCTCTTGTGTGTTGATTGAAGATTGAGAGTCTCTTGGTGCTTGTCTTTGACTATCCTTTAGATATGTTGTGGTGATTGTGGGACTCTCTTTGGATGGCCGCGGTGACATTGGGAAATCCTTAGTTGAGAACTACGAACTTTGAGGTGTGCTTTTGTAGCCCTACATAATTCTCGTCCTCTATTGACCACGAAGGAATGACCTCCGAGTGTGTCCCCTTTGCATGTTTTATGGGAAATATCATGTGATTCGATAATGTTAATGTTGTTGGGAGTTGCCACTAGTGAAAGTATGAACCCTAGGCCTCGTTTCCACCATTGCAATACCGTTTGTGCTCACGTTTACCACTTGTTTGCTTGCTGCACTTTTTATTAGATATTTATATTACTTTGTTTTGCCATCCATATCACTTGCCATTTAACATCTCTTCGCCGAACTAGTGCACCTATACATCTGACAAGTGTATTAGGTGTGTTGGGGACACAAGAGACTTCTTGTATCTTAGTTGCAGGGTTGCTTGAGAGAGACCATCTTCAACCTCTACTTCCCTGAGTTCGATAAACCTTAGGTCATCCACTTAAGGGAAATTGCCTCTGTCCTACAAACGTCTGCGCTTGGAGGCCCAACATAGTCTACAAGAGTAGAAGCGTGTGTAGACATCAAGCTATTTCTGGCGCCGTTGCCGGGGAGGTGAGCGCTTGAAGGTATATCTTTAGATCTTGCAATTAAATCTTTTTGTTTCTTGTTTTTTTTTATTTCACTAGTTATGCTTATGGAAAACCTTGTTATTGGATCGTTGCTTGCGGGAGGATACCCCACACCTGTGGTGGTTGCTCCTCCTCCTACTGAAATTGTGCCCTATAAAATACCGGCTGGTATTATCAATTATGTTTTGGCTAACCGTTATGCAGGAGACAGACATCCCAGTGAACAATTGCTATATCTGTCACAACTATATTCATTATTTAAGCTTGCAGGTGTATCGAGGGAGTTTTTCATGAGGAAATTATTTGCCTTGTCACTGAAACGAAAAGCATTGGAATGGTATGGGCTACTAAATGACTCTCACCTACTGGAGTGGGAAGAGATCCAGTCTCTCTTTTACTCCAAGTTTTATCCTCTTCATGAAGTCCATAAGAATAGGAATTATGTTTATAATTTTTATCCTCATGACGGAGAGAGCATAGCTCAAGCTTGGGGGAGACTGAAAACGTTAATGCTAAAATGTCCTAACCATGGGCTCCCCAAAGATATTATTATTACTAACTTCTATGCGAGGCTCTCTCGACAGGATAAAGATTTGCTCGATGCTTCCTCTATGGGTTCTTTCACAAACAAAAAGATTGATGCTAAATGGGAACTCCTTGAAAGAATTCAGCGCAACACTGAAGATTGGGAGATCGACAAAGGTAAAGAGTCAGGTATAATTTATGAGTATGATTGCATTAAGTCCTTTGTTGAAACTACAAGTTTTTATAAGTTTAGTGCTAAGTTTGGGCTTGATTCTCAACTCCTTGTTGATTTCCTCAAATCTTTTGCTTCACATCTTAATATGCCTAAGGAGGATTGGATCGAGTATCATAAACCTTTTAAAGAGACTTGCAAAGAAAATGAAATTGTTCATGATGATTTCAACATGCATGATCCAATTCCTAAAAATGAAGTTTTATATAAGCATGTTAATTTTTGTGGAGTGGATGGACCTTGTGAAAGGCCTATGATTGAAGAAGAGAAGTATTGTAAGCAACATAAGCATGAAAGAACAATCACTTGGGTCAGAGATTTAAATGAGATTGCTAGAGAATTGTGTGACCTTTATCCTTTTACTTGTGAACTTTTCCGTATAGAGGGTCACTTTAATTTTCAATGCATGAACGTTCAAAACATAACTGTTAACCGGTTGTGTGATAACATGATCACCTCTGATCTTTATGATGAGCTTATGTTATTTTTGATGTGTGAAGAGTTATCAGAAAAGACTTCATGGCTAGATGTTAATGCCATAGGAATAAAAAACACTTTTCAAAATTGCCATCTCTATTGTGTTGTTAATTGCCATGAAAATGATTACATAGGTAAGATTATAAAGGAGGGAACTGTACCAAAGTATAAAAACATCTCTTATATTTCTGCTAATAAAAAGGAGAGTTTCTCCCAAGTTTCCCCTATTGTTTCTAATGATAAACCAGGATATGTGGAGAAGCTTCATCTCCAACCACTCCCTCCTAAGGTTAAGAAGAAGAAAAAGAAGAGGAGGAGGAAGAGGAGCAAGAAAGAAGAATAAGGGGTATCAACCTGGCCTGAGCAATTTCTCCCATCAACTTTTATCCTAACGGTTGTAAGTTTAAAGAAGAAGGTGAAGTTTATTGCCTTAATTATCATCTTGATGATACGTCCGTAGGTACTATTGAAGATGATTTTGATTATGATATGCATGTTACTTATTGTGATTGGGAAAATGATGATAATGCTACTTATGATCTTGAAAATCTTTTTGTTACCAACTCTGAAAGTGAAGATATGGGAAGCTCTAAGCTTGGGGATGATAGGATTGCAAATCCTATCCCCACTAGTGATGTGATAATTGATTCTCTTGCTAGTAAGAATAAAGACAACATGTTTACAAATATAGTTGCTAGCAATGATAATGCTCTTCTCTACCATGATGATGTTATAACTCCAATCTATAGTGATTATAAAGGTACCTATGACATAAGGAGAAATTATCCTTATGAAACTTGTCATAATCATGAAGGGAATTACTCCCTTGTTGAACACCACCCTCCTGATATACAACTCATCTGTAGTGTTCAAGTTGTTTATGATAGTCCTACTCCCACTATTACCAATGAGAAAAATTATGCTTATGTGGGGAATGAGAGTACCTTTTTGCATGTGGATCATGGTAACAATGCTTTATGTGATGCTTATATTGTTGAGTTCATCCATGATGCCACTAAAATTTATAATGAGAGAGGGAGGCTTGGTTCTAAATATGTTAATAATAAGAAGTTCCCTCTCTTTATGTTGAAGGTTTTGAAGCTGCACTTGTTTTGTCTTCCTATGCTTATTGCTTTGTGCTTCAACGAATTATTCTATTGCAATATTCCTATGCATAGGAAGCATGTTAGGCTTAAATGTGTTTAGTATTTGCTTCTTGATGCTCTCTTTTGTTCTTCAATTCTTATTCCTACAAGAGAATCATTAAAGTCTTATGCCTAGCTTAAAGTCATAAAAGAAAGCGCTTTTGGGAGGCAGCCCACATGAATAAATTTTTATATTTTGCTTTTGTTGTGTCTTGATGTTTTTTACTACTGTAGCATCATCATTGTATCTTTGCTTTTCATATTTGTGCCAAGTATATCCTCCGATTGCTAGAAAGTTCAAAAGTTGTGAGGTGCTGTCCAGGAAACAGATTCTGTCCTTGGATAGAAAAATTCGTATAAAATCATCAGATCATTTTTTTGGTCTGAATTTTTTCGACAGCGTTCTCTATATAATTGTCTTTCGTACGTCAGTTCTGAGTTGTTTGATTTGAGTTGCAGAAGTATCCCGAACAGATCAATTACTGCCTGCTGTTCTGTTTTTCACAGATTCTGTCCTATTTTGCCTTACCTCCACTTTGCAAATTAAGAACTTGCTTTTTCTTTGCAAAAACCTTTTGGCAATCTTGAGAAACAGTAGAAATTCAAGAATATCCTTATTTCCAGCAAGGTATAATTATTTTATTAAGGGTACTAACCTCACTAATCAGATTATGATGAGTTGTGTAAGAAGGGAGTTTTCAAGTGTGCGAGGGAAGATGATAAAAAGATTCAGGAGTGTCAAGCGCTCAAGCTTGGGGATGCCCCCGTGTACCCCTAAGAAATATTCAAGGAGGCTCAAGCGTCTAAGCTTGGGGATGCCCCCGTGCATCCCCTTCTCCATCAACATTATCAGTTCGTCTTTCGTATCGCTATATTTTTATCACTTCATGTGTTATGTGCTATGCTTGGAGCGTCTTGCTTTTAGTTTTCTTTTTAGTTTTTCATAACGAGTCGGAACTCAGCATTCCTTTATGTGGGAGAGAAACACGCTCCACCTCTACCTAGAACATTACATAGAATTTTCATGTCTATCTATGCTGTGTGTGTTCTTTGTCTTTTAATAGCTACTATCATACTCTGCTCTCAGTATTCATGCTTATCTTTCCAAGAGCTTTTATTTAGTTGGTTGCTTGAACTCTCTTTAATTACCATGCTCACCTTATTAGGAGAGTTTGCTTCCGTTGCATGGGTTAATGTGTCTATGATAAAGATGCTACTTTCATGATGGTGCTTAGTAGTTCAGGTTTTCTTATGGTTAATCTCAAATAGCTGGGGGGTTCCCAATGTGTTATTGGAGCACCAACTTGGTTTGTTTGCCTATGATATGTTATGGTTTAGTAATATCTTCCTTCGAGAATTTATTTTGATTGACTTGGCATATGCTCACGCATATTCAAGACTGTAAAGAAAGTCTGTCAAGCCTTGATGATCTTTTGTTTCTAAGTAGCGATATAACTACCATGCCTAATTCAATATTGCTTTGTCGCTCTGCATGATTATGACCGTCATTGCTCTCTTAGTTGGTCGCTCCCAGTCTTTTGCTAACCTCCACCTGTACTAAGCAAACTAACCATGCAATACATAGCTCTTGGGAAAGTAGCCTAAAAAATATTGTGGTAAAGAATATGTTGCTTATGTATCTTATTTCTTATAAGTTGCTTGCTAAGCGGTAACCATGTTTCTGGGGACGCCATAAACTGTCACACTTTTGTTGAATATCATGTGAGTTTCTATGCATGTTCGTCTTGTCTGAAGTAAGGGTGATTTACCGTGGGTTGAATGAATATGCATATTGTTAGAGAAGAACATTGGGCCGCCAACCAAAGCCATGCATCATGGTGGAAGTTTTATCTTGGACCTTAATCCTCAATCTCTCATGAGAATATGCTTATGCATTAAAGAGGAGTCCATCATCTATTTTCTATGTTGTCCCGGTATGGCTGTCCTCAAGTTGAGATCTATCAAAAACGAGAAATCAAATGCGATCTATCTCCTTGGACCTTTGTACAGGTGGCATAGAGGTACCCCTTTGTGACACTGGGTTAAAACATATGTAATGCAATGATAACCCATGGGGATCCGAGCTAATTAGGACAAGGAGCGAGCACTATTCGTATTCGATGCATGAGGCTTGCAACTTATAGGATGTTTTATGCATGACACATATGAAGTACTACTTCCGTTGACACAATTGCTTCCATGTTTTTAAAATAAAAAGCTCTATCACTTAACCTTTCTTTTACCTTTATGTTGAAGCACCAACTACTGAGAGCATGATTGTCATTCTGAGTGTAATGTGCATTGTCCCAAAGTAGCATTGTCTTTTGCATGATTGTGATATCGTTTATCCTGAAATGATTGTATCTAGTCATCACTTAAACCTTGAAGGTGCCCCTGCATTTATGTTTTGCATCACTAAAGGGGGCAAGCTAGATATCACTTTATCATATTTGCACATCATGTTCATTGCAAATGTTTTTGATGTTTCAGTTTCATGTTGTAAAACTTTCAGTCATTTGTGATTTTCTCTTGAGGCAACTTAATTACTATAGAATCATTGTCTCAGTAAGCTTTTGTCATATGACTATGAGAAAGTCCTATATGGTTAATAGCATGTCACCACAGAAATTATTCTTGTTATCATTTACCTACTCGAGGACGAGCAGGAATTAAGCTTGGGGATGTTGATACGTCCAAAACGTATCTATAATTTCTGCTTGCTCCATGCCACTCTAGTGTGATATTGCTATGATATTCATACACTTCCATACACTTTTGATCATATTTGGACTAACCTACTAATCCAGTGCACCCCGGTGCCAGTTTCTGTTTTCGGCTGTTTTTGTATTCCAGGTTTTCACATTACGAGAACTGCCAGGAAAAATCCAGAAAAAATATATAAAACATCAGCGTTCCAGGAGCTACCGTGCGGCCAAAGTACAGCCGGGGGGGACCCACAGGGGCTCCAGGCGGCCTGTGGGCGCGCCCCCCCTAGGCCGCGCCGGGGGGGGGGGCGCCTGGGCACCCCTGACCCCCTCTGGTGACCCCCTTTGGCATATATTTAAGGTCCCTTTTCTCCAGACGCGATTCCGATCTCCGCCGCCATCGCCATCAAGCTTCGGGGGACCAGAATTCCTGCGTCGGCACCCTGCCGGGACGGGGAAGTGCCCCCGAATTCATCTCCATCGACGTTGCTTCCTCCCTCCATGATGCGGGAGTAGTTCCTCCTCGGGGCTGAGGTTCTTACCAGTAGCTATGTGGTCAATTCTCTCTCCCATGATGTGATCTTCATTGTGATCATAGACTATGTTAATCTAAGATATTTCCCCTTCCTCTATGTATTGGATTCATGTACTCACTTGTCTTTATCTAGTATAATCCCCGAGACCAAGGTGACAGCGGTCTATTGGACATGGATTAGAACAATATTTTCATGAGTGATTTCCTCTCTTGTGTGTTGATTGAAGATTGAGAGTCTCTTGGTGCTTGTCTTTGACTATCCTTTAGATATGTTGTGGTGATTGTGGGACTCTCTTTGGATGGCCGCGGTGACACTGGGAAATCCTTAGATTGAGAACTACGAACTTTGAGGTGTGCTTTTGTAGCCCTACATAATTCTCGTCCTCTCTTGACCACGAAGGAATGACCTCCGAGTGTGTCCCCTTTGCATGTTTTATGGGAAATATCATGTGATTCGATTATGTTAATGTTGTTGGGAGTTGCCACTAGTGAAAGTATGAACCCTAGGCCTCGTTTCCACCATTGCAATACCGTTTGTGCTCACGTTTACCACTTGTTTGCTTGCTGCACTTTTTATTACATATTTATATTACTTTGTTTTGCCATCCATATCACTTGCCATTTAACATCTCTTCGCCGAACTAGTGCACCTATACATCTGACAAGTGTATTAGGTGTGTTGGGGACACAAGAGACTTCTTGTATCTTAGTTGCAGGGTTGCTTGAGAGAGACCATCTTCAACCTCTACTTCCCTGAGTTCGATAAACCTTAGGTCATCCACTTAAGGGAAATTGCCGCTGTCCTACAAACCTCTGCGCTTGGAGGCCCAACATAGTCTACAAGAGTAGAAGCGTGTGTAGACATCACCGCTTTAGGTGTAAAACGGGGCTTCTGCTGAGCTCCAGAGTTATACTTTCCTTGCCCATACTTCCTCTTGCGACTTTCAATCTGTTGATGCTTCCTTTCAATCATTAGGGCACGGTCAACCAACTCCTGGTAGTTATTGAAAGTTGCCACCATCAACTGTACACTCATCTCATCATTCAGCCCTTCCATGAATCTCTCCTGCTTCTTGGCATCTGTGGCCACATCATCTGGGGCATAATGAGATAGGGTACTAAACTCATCCACGTACTGAGCCACAGTACGATTGCCTTGGCGCAAATTGCGAAACACCTGCTTCTTCGTACTCATTGCTCCGGTTGAGACATGGGCGGTACGAAAAGCTTGCTGAAACTGATCCCAAGTCACATTGGCTACGGGGTAAGTGGCTGTGTAGTTCTCCCACCATGCTACGACTGGTCCACACAACTGGTGTGCGGCAAATCGCACCTTCTCAGCATCCGAGCAATTGGCGGTGGTCAAATCCCTTCTAATCTTGTGTAGCCTATCATCAGCCACTATTGGTTCGATGCTGCTAGCAAACACGGGTGGTTGCAACCTTAAGAAACGTGTCAGGTTGTCCACAGGTGGTGGTGGTGGAGGGTTGTTGTTGTTGTTGTTGTTGTGGTTGTTCTGAGTGTTCTGGACAAGAAGTTGCATCAGGGTGTTCTGCTGCTGGATCAACTGATTGAGCTCAGGGGGAAACTCAAATTCACGTCTTGGAGGCATCTGATGGGTGTAGAGGGAAGAGATTAGAATATAAAAGGGGTCTAAGGGAAAATCACTACCCATATGCACATGAGGCAAACACACAATCATATCACACCAATCAATTACAAGCAAAATCTTACAAATCTAACGATCGTTACAGAAGTGCTCTAAAACTAATATATGGAGGTAAACTACTAGTCACAGGGTGGTCATCTAAAAATATTGATCGGCAGAGGATTCCATAATATCTGCTCCAGCTTCATCTTCATAGTCTTCGTCCTTGCTATCCTCAGCTACCGAATCTGTGTCATCTATGATGATATAGTCTTCCGGTGGAATCTGCTTGGGTTCTTCTTCCTCGTCTTCTTCTCCCATGAGTATCCCTAACTTCCGTGTTAGATCATCATTCTTCTCCACAAGTATTTTCATCTCCTCCTCGTATCCGTCGCGTGTAGACTTGAGTTCTTCCTCTAGCTCGAAATTCCTATTTAGGGCCTTCTTCAAATCTATCATCCCTACACACATCTGGTGCTCCTGGCGACGAATGTAATGATTCAACTCCTGGATGAATGCTGCAATGGACCTATCCTTCCGGGTGCTGATCATATCCCAATTCTCATCTCGGCGTCCACAAATCCGGTAGATAGTGTCCTTTAGCTCCCGCTTGTAGACTTCTCCAATCCTTCCCATAGCAATGTGGGCTGCCATACTCCTGCCTAGGTTCCATGTAGGCGCATTAAAGGAAAATGCTATGAGTGAGGTGACAGGTGCGAACGTACTTCCTGGAACTTGAGCTTGAATCAACCAACACTCCTCCTGAGGTAGAGTGGCAGTGTAGGTTCCGGTGAAACTTGGTAGTCCAATGTTTAGATATCTTGTGACTTCCTTCAGGTGTCGTCCAAATGGTGTATCATTATCCGGTTGCATGAACTTGTGCTTGCTTCAACCATCCTAAAGAGTAGAAAAGATGAGGAGTCAGAAAAAAGAAGAGTGAATTGTGCTCTAGGGCTTGTCTTAGTGGTCGTGTCCTACAGTCAGCGTGTGCTCTGATACCATCTTGTAACGACCATACCTCAAACAGTCTGATCTCTGTGCATCAGTGTCATCCCTGGATCAGTAATGCTGACACGCACAGTACTTGAAGGATTTATAACAGAGTAGCAACCACACACTTATTACATCGATAGTCCAACGATGAATTTATTACAAATAATATGGCTGAAGGCCATCTAACACGATAACAGCGGAAGGCTTGGAATATAAGTGAGTCCATCAACTCCAGCGGCATCACTGAGTATAGAACCACGACCTGAAAAGCATCTTACTCGTCGTCTAAAAAGTCTGCAACATGAAACTTTGCAGCCCGAAAACAGGTCAGCACATGGAATAAGCTAGCAAGGTAACACAAGAGAATGCAATGAAAGTAAGCCATTCTATATGCAATATGGCTGGTGGAAAGCTCTATGGTTAAGTTTTTGCGTAAAGCCAATTTTTCCCTACTTCAAAGGAATATATTTTAATTTAACTATCATGGTAGTTGAAACATCGTTGAGAAGATAGACATCATCTGAACCCCAATTAAAGTTCATCATTAAACCCAAAAATATTAAATTAGAGTAACATGATGAGATTCACATGAAAATCCAAGTACTAGATACTCAAGACGTCCATAACCGGGGACACAGCTAATCATGATCAGTTTGTACACTCTGCAGAGGTTTGTGCACTTTTCCCACAAGACTCAATCGCCTCCGTTTGGTTTCTCGCACTGCATGGTGTTTGAGAAACGGATGACCGAGACATAGTCTTTCAGAAGCACTAGCACCTTACGATCGGGCGGGCCGTACCAACCTACATCCCCTACATCTGCTAGTCCACCACTGTAAGAGTTCGCACGACTTACTCATACTATGCTAGAGCCCATAATAGCATTGTGGCTGCACACGGAAGTTTCTAGTATGAATAATCTCATGATCCCTTTGAGCCTGGGTGGCGGTCCAAAAGAAAAATAGGCAATCACTGGAATACCCAGATGCCTCAATCCACCCATATGTGTATTAATGTTGCCATCTTAAGTTGAACCATTAATTAACAAACTCACATCTGTCATGGATTTCACTCACCCAATCCACGTCTACGAGCATAGCATGTCCTAACAGCAAACGTAGAAGTAACTCCCAAAGGTTTGAATGTAATGCAGGTAATAGGTACTACCTCAATCTACTTCCCAGTCCCACAAGTTAATTGATCCTACTCATGCAATGTGTGAGGGTTGGACTAATGCAATGAAAACTGGGTAATTGGAAAGTATGATCAAAGTGTTACTTGCCTTGCTGATGATCCGCAAAACCTAGAGACTCAAAGTAGCAAGCGGCGCACTCCGGGTACTCTATCGCAAACAAACAAGCATACAATAAGTACTTAACTAATGCACGGGTAAAACTCAAATAAGAGATCTAACCAGAAAGTTCAAATTAAGAACTCTGGTTTGCAAAAAGAATCAACTCGAAAGAAGCAACGAAACTCAAACTGCAAAAGAAACGAGCTCCGGTTTACTAGTTGGCCTAAAGTCAAATTTTATAGTAGCCAAAACTTTGTTCCAGTTGATTAAACGTAAAGAGGGCATCAAGACGAAGATCTGGGATTTTGAATCACCTGATTCCGACTCTCGAGCGAAAAGAAAAATGAAAAACAAAATGAGGGCAGAAATCGCGATCGGAATAATCGTGGATAAATACACCGAAAAAGAAAATGGACGAACAGGCTAACGAACGAACGTTCACTGTTTGCGGCTAAATAACGAAAACCGTTCATTAAAACGAACGTACGGACGAACGTCCGCTAAATAACTAAACCGACGAAAACCGATCCGATCTAATCTAATAAAACAGATCTACGGTTTTAAAAAAAAAACAGAGCGGTTCTTACAACAAAAAAACGGCATCTACCTCGCGAACTCCGGCGGGATCTCCGGAGACGGCGGCGGCGGTCTGGCGACGGCAGCGGGGCGGCGAGGCGGCGGCGAGCGGGGCAGCGGCGGCGCGGGGTGCGGCGGGGTGGCGGCTAGCGGCGGTGGGGTCGGCGGGGCGGTGGCTAGCGGCGGCGGGGTGCGGCAGCAGCAGCGGCGGGCGGCGGCTGGCGGCGCGGGCGAGGCGAACGGGCCGGCTCTGGTGCTTATAAAGCCCAGAGTCCCAATCCTATACGAGTCTAAGTCGGTTCACTTTTTTTTAAATAGAGTCCTGACGCAGAAAAACTAACGAAAGAAATACTAAACGGACTCCAAAATTCCCGAAATAAATTTTCAGCGTCATCTAATAATATTTAGGACAAAGCGAACATTTTTCCCGGACCTAAATGCAATTTTGAAAAACGCGCATTTTTCCTATGCAAATAAATCTGCAAATAAATCCAGAAAAATACCAAAAGTGATTTTAACATTTTTCCTCCAATATTTCTGTTATTTTGGAGAAGTCATATTATCTCCGCTCATATTTTGTATTTAGAAATATTTTTAGGAGAAAAAAATAATTAGAATCACACCGTCCTCGTACCGGTATTCGAGCGAACTCAAATACGAAAACGGTAAAATTCCCAACTCTCTCCGTAGGTCCTTGAGTTGCTAAGAATTTCAAGGAATGCCACAACAAAAATGCAAAACGCATGCAATGCGAATATGATCTATGTATAATATTCCAAATTGAAAATTTGGGATGTTACACAAATCAACAAAGTTGTTTAGATGGGTAGCGGCATCTTCACTAGGAAGGCCGGAAAATTGATCTTTCATGACAAGATTCAACAAAGCAGCATTGATCACACAAGATTCAGCATCGGTAATAGGAGCAATCGGAGTGCTAATAAAGTCATTGTTGTTTGTATTGGAGAAGTCACACAATTTGGTATTGTTCTAAGCCATAGTAAAAAGCAAGCAATCCAACACACATAAGCGAACAAGAAGCAAGCGAACGATAAACACATGGCGGAAGAATGGCGAATAAAACGTCAAGGGTGAAGTGGAGGAGAGGAAAACAAGAGGCAAATAAATGTAATGCGAAGGATACGGGTTTGTGATAGGTACTTGGTATATGACTTTTGCGTAAAATTCCCCCGCAACGGCGCCAGAAATTCTTCTTGCTACCTCTTGAGCTTGCGTTGTATTCCCTCGAAGAGGAAAGGGAGATGCAGCACAGTAGCATAAGTATTTCCCTCAGTTTTTGAGAACCAAGGTATAAATCCAGTAGGAGACCACGCGCGAGTCCCTCGCACCTTCACAAACAAATAAGAACTTCGCAGCAAACGCGATAAGGGGTTGTCAATCCCTTTACGGTCACTTACGAGAGAGATATCTGATAGAGATGATAATTATATTTTTGGTTTAATAAAACAAAAAATAAAAGTGGTAAAGTAAAGTAGATGTAGATTGATATGTTGAGAATAGACCCGGGGGCCATAGTTTTCTCTAGTGGCTTCTCTCGTGATAGCGATATTCTACGGCGGGTAAACTAATTACTGTCGAGCAATTGATAGAAAAGCGAATAATTATGAGACTATCTAGGCATGATCATTGTATATAGGCATCACGTCCGAGACAAGTAGACCGACTCCTGCCTGCATCTACTACTATTACTCCACACATCGACCGCTATCCAGCATGCATCTAGTGCATTGAGTTCATACGAACAGAGTAATGCCTTAAGAAAGATGACATGATGTAGATGGATAAACTCAAGCAATATGATGAAAACACCATCTTTTTATCCTCGATGGCAACAACACAATACGTGCCTTGCTGCCCCTACTGTTACTAGGAAAGGACACCGCAAGATTGAACCCAAAGCCAAGCACTTCTCCCATTGCAAGAACTATAGATCTAGTAGGCCAAACCAAACCAATAATTCGAAGAGACTTGCAAGGATATTATGAGCACACATAAAAAGGTCAGAGAAGAACCAAATATCTTTCATAGATAACCTTGATCATAAACTCACAATTCCTCGGATCTCGACAAACAGACCGCAAAAAGAGATTACATCGAATAGATCTCCTCGAAGACCGAGGAGAACTTTGTACTGAGATCGAGGAGAGAAGAAGCCATCTAGATACTAGGTATGGACCCGAAGGTCTGTGGTAAATTACTCACAACTCATGGTGAGGGCGATGATGATGATGATGAAGGCCTCCCGGAACAGGCTCCAAGATGGGATCTCCATGGGAACAGAAGCTACGGCGGTGGAATTAGGGTTTTCTCTCTGCTTATGGAGTTTCTGGGGTACGTAGGTATATATAGGAAGAAGGAGGGCACCGGGGGCCACACGGGCCAGCCTCGAGGCAGGGGGCGCGCCCTGGGAAGGGGGGCGTGCCCCCCACCCTCGAGGGCAACCCTTCTGTCCCCTGACTTTGTCCGTAAGTTTCCCGTGCGTGATTTTCTCCAAAAATATCTCTCGCGAAGGTTTCATTCCGTTTGGACTCCGTTTGATATTCCTTTTCTGCAAAACCCTGAAATAGGCAAAAACAGCAATCTGGACTAGGCCTTTGGGTTAGTAGGTTAGTCCCAAAAATGATATAATAGTGAATGATAAAACCCATTAAACATCTAGGACTTCATAAATAATAGCATGGAACAATAAAAAATTATAGATATGTTGGAGACGTATCACTTATCACAAGTGGCAATATAAAGCGAAGTTCTTCTATGCTAAGACTTTGTGCATCAAACCATAAAAACACATGACAACCTCTGCTTCCCTCAGCGAAGAGCCTATCTATTATTCATGTCTTATAAGTGTCAAGGTGAAATCCACCTTTCATTTTTACATTTTATCGTTTGGCAAGCACATTGTGTTGGAAAGATCCTGACATATATACCCAGTTGGATGTAAGTTTTCATGATCTATTACTGTTCACATTACCCTTGAGGTAAAAGGTTGGGAGGCCACACCATAAGCCCCTATATTTCTCTGTGTCCGATTAAATCTGCATAAACATAAGTATTGCGTGAGTGTGAGCAATTGTGAAAGACTATATGATAGTTGAGTATGTAGGCTTGCTGAAAAGCTCTTATATTGGCTCTTTCCGATATTACGATAAATTGCAATTGTTTTAATGACCGAGATCAAAGTTTGTTAGTTTCCAATGAAGTTTATAATTCAAACTTGATATTGTGGATGAATTGTTACTTTAACATAAGAATCATATGTCTATATTTATATAAGTTACTGTTATGAGAATGATCATGATGCCCTCATGTCCGTATTTTGTTTTTATCGACACCTCTATTTCTGAACATGTGGACATATTTTTCGATATCAGCTTTCCCTTGAGGACAAGCGAGGTATAAGCTTGGGGTAGTTGATACATCCATTTTGCATCATGCTTATATGTTGATATTTACTGCATTATGGGATGTTATTACTTGTTATGTCACAATACTTATGCCTTTTCTCTCTTATTTTACAATGTTTCCATGAAGAGGGAGAATGCCGACGTCTAGAATTCTGGGCTTGAAAAGGAGCAAACTCTGGAAACCTATTATGCATAACTCCAAAAGCTCTGAAACTCAATAGAACATCGTTTCATAAAATATAAAAAATATCTGGCGAAAGAAGTCCACGAGGGGGGCCACCGGCTGCCCACGAGGGTCGGGGGCGCGCCCCCCTGCCTCGTGGGCCAGCCGGAAAGCCCCCGATGCCCATATTCTCCTATATGAGGTGTTTGACCTGGAAAAAAATCATAAGGAGGCTTTCGGGACCAGACGCCGCCGTCTCGAGGCAGAACCAAGGCGGGAACCAATCTAGGGCTCGAGCAGAGCCGTTCTGCCGGGGATACTTCCCTCCAACAGGGGGAAATCGTCACCGCCGTCATCACCAACAACTCTCCCATCTTGGGGAGTGCTATCTTCATCAACATCTTCGCCAGCACCATCTCCTCTCAAACCCTATTTCATCTCTTGTATGCAATCTTTGTACCCAAACCTCAGATTGGTACCTGTGGGTTGCTAGTAGTGTTGATTACTCCTTGTAGTTGATGCTAGTTGGTTTATTTGGTGGAAGATCATATGTTCAGATCCATTATACATATTAACACCCCTCTGATCATGAACAATATTATTTCTTGTGAGTAGTTACTTTTGTTCCTGAGGACATGGGAGAAGTCTTGCTATTAGTAGTCATGTGAGTTTAGTCTTCGTTCGATATTTTGATGAAATGTATGTTGTCTCTCCTCTAGTGGTGTCATGTGAACGTCGACTACATGACACTTCACAATTATTTGGGCCTAGAGGAAAGCATTGGGAAGTAGTAAGTAGATGATGGGTTGCTAGAGTGACAGAAGCTTAAACCCTAGTTTATGCGTTGCTTTGTAAGGGGCTGATTTGGATCCATATGTTTCAGGCTATGGTTAGGTTTACCTTAATACTTCTTTTGTAGTTGAAGATTCTTGCATTAGAGGTTAATCATAAGTGGGAGGCTTGTCCAAGTAAGGACAGCACCCAAGCACCGGTCCACCCACATACCAAATTATCAAAGTACCGAACGTAAATCAGATGATCGTGATGAAAACTAGCTTGAGGATAATTCCCATGAGTCCTCGGGAGCACTTTCCTTTATATAAGAGTTTGTCCAGGCTTGTCCTTTGCTACAAAAAGGATTGGGCCACCTTTCTGCACCTTATTTACTTTTACCTTTTGTCACTTGCTACCAATTACCTTATCACAAAACTATCTGTTACCTATAATTTCAGTGCTTGTAGAAAATACCTTATTGAAAACTGCCTATCATTTCCTTCTGCTCCTCATTGGGTTTGACACTCTTACTTATCGAAAGGACTATAGCAGATCACCTACACTTGTTGGTCATCACTTCTCTGCGCGTTCAATCCCCTGAGAGGAATAAAATGCAGTTAGTTGTTTATCATTTACAACCTTGTATGGAGAAGTTGATCAGAGTTTGTTAAGTCCTTACAAAATCAGGCATCTAGCTCATTGAAGTTGAAGAAGAGATGTAAGTCCTCAAAACTCACATTGATGGAACCAAATCGTGTCGGAAATGATCTTTGTTGTAGTGGACTAGCATACCATGATGACCTGCTGACATTTGATCCATGCAATATTCATGTAACTCGCGGCAACTGGAGCTGCACTAATCAAAGTATTCACCAACAAGAAATGGCTGGCCATGGACGTAATTGCGTGCTTCAAGTATGTCTGCTTTACTTTTAGCAAGCAACAAATCTACTTCTTCATCATCCATGCTGTCAGAAATAATATTACTCCCCGATTCGAACAACCTGCTATTAATTTGGTTCTGGGCGATGAGTGCTTTAAGTAAGAGGCAATCGTTCTCTTTCCTCTTTGCTCTCCCGCCGCGCTTCCTCGCGGGTGTAGCCTTTTCGGCCGCTTCCTTCTTGGTACTTGAAGCATTTCTGGCAGAACGTCTGGTTGGCTGCAAGATAGTGTAGTAAATATGCCCTAGAGAAAATAATAAAGTTGTTATTTATATTTCCTTATATATCATAATAAATGTCTTTTATTCATGCTAGAATTGTATTAACCAGAAACTTGATACATGTGTGGATACATAGACGAAACACAGTTTCTCTAGTAAGCCTCTACTAGACTAGCTCATTAATCAAAGATGGTTGAGTTTCCTAACCATAGACATGTTTTGTAATTTGATTAACGGGATCACATCATTAGGAGAATGATGTGATGGTCAAGACCCATTCGTTAGCTTAGCATTTTGATCGTTTAATTTTACTGCTATTATTTTCTTCATGTCGAATACATGTTCGTCCGACTATGAGATTATGCAACTCCCGGATACTAGAGGAATCCCTTGTGTGCTATCAAACATCACAACGTAACTGGGTGATTATAAAGATGCTCTAAAGGTATCTCCGAAGGTGTTTGTTGGGTTGGCATAGATCGAGAATAGGATTTGTCACTCCGAGTATCGGCGATGTATCTCTGGGCCCTCTCGATAATGCACATCATAACAAGCCTTGCAAGCAATGTGACTAATGAGTTAGTTATGAGATGATGCATTACGGAGCGAGTATAGAGACTTCCTGGTAACGAGATTGAACTAGGTATGAAGATACCGACGATCGAATCTCGGGCAAGTAACATACCGATGACAAAGGGAATAACATAGGTTGACATTCCGGTTTGACCGATAAAGATCTTCATAGAATATGTGGGAACAAATATGAGCATCCAGGTTCCGCTGTTGGTTATTGATCGGAGAAGTGTCTCCTGAACCCGTAGGGCCCGCATGCTTAATGTTCGATGATGATTTGTATTAAGAGTTATGCGTTTTTGGTGATCAAAGATTGTTCGGAGTCCCGGATGAGATCACGGACATGACGAGGAGTCTCGAAATGGTCGGGACACTACTAGGAAAAGGCCTACTAATGGCGCACCTATTTTGGCCATTAATGGCGCATTAGTGGTGCGCCATTAGTGCCACGCCATTAGTATATTTTACTAATGGCGCACCTCAGATGCGCCATTAGTATATACAGCGGTGCGCCATTATTATGCCTTCCAGGGGGCCATGTATAGCCAGGTGCTTTGGCATACTAATGGCGCACAACTGGAAGATGCGCCATTAGTAACTTTGGCATACTAATGGCGCATTGCTTAATGATGCGCCATTAGTATCCTTTGGTATACTAATGGCGCACTGTGATGTGATGCGCCATTAGTATGAATATTAGGGTTTTATTTATTTTTTTATTTTCTGTTTTTTGCACAGGTTACAAAATGTATTATTGGACAGAATATAGACAGCACACATCAACAACAGATTCATCGAATACAATAGAAGATTAGTCTCTGAATACAATTCATCATATTAGTCTCCGAATACAATTCATCCTATTAGTCACCGAATTGAAAAGACCGAACAAAGATAGAACATTATATTACAAGTCTCGAGACCGCGAGTAGCGAGTTTGTCTTCACATTACAAGTCGATATCGATCATCTAAACTACCATCACATAGAAGAGAGCTGCGGTCATCACGATGAGCATCATCACGATGAAACTCGTCTTCATCCGGTTCCTCCAACGCTCCCTCCCCTCTCCCGCTAGATAGTGGGCGTATCTAGATTCCGCCTCGGCCCTAGTGGTGTACCCTTTGTAACTGTTACCGCTGAATCGGTGAACCTGTCTCCGACACTCCTCCCAATCGTCGTAGACTCCGGGAACCTTACCCTTGTACACGACATACGACGGCATCGCTATGCACTAGCCAAACGAAACGTTAGTACCAATTCATAGACAATACATAAGCAATATATAAGTATGCAACAGAACGATCGGAAGAGAAAAGCAAGACATTAATAGCATGGATTACATCTAAGTTGAACGACTCTCGAAACCAAAGAGACGTACTACAAGTTCATTAAAGTTTAATTACAACATGAGCCAATCGATGTTTCAGAACTAGACACAGCATCACTACTTTTGACTCGACTCAAGGGACTGGAGTGTGGATGAAGCCGCCGTCTATCGTGGGAGTCATGAAATCACGGGCGTTGTCAGCCTGCATTTGTAGCATTGTGTCGATGTCACTGTTGGACGGTTGATTTCTGAGGTAGAACTACCCCGAGGTACGAAGGACATCTTGATGGATGATTTCCGCAAACTCCGAATGGATGCAAAATAATTCTTGTCTGATGTCCGTGTCCTGGATTGCCGACACGCTCGCGGCCCAATCTTTGAGTTTACTCGGTAGCAGAAGTTGATGATGGTCCCGTACGATCGCCCGCATATTATGGATGGCGTAGTAGGCACCCTTCTGACCACCAGGCGGCTGCTTGACGTAGCAGAACGTCGTATTGTGGGAGAACACGTGCTTGCCGTACTTACGAATAGACCTGGTGAAGGTGCCTCCAGATTTGGCGTAACCGGGGAGAACATCATTAAGAACCTTCTTGACATTTGTTTAGTCTACGTTCGACTGATGGTCCGGGTCGAAATACGTGGCCAAGGAATATTTGGGGCTTAGGAGTATGAGCGTGCAATGTGTGTCACTGCAGAAAACACGGAATGTTAAAAGAAAAACGATCGAAATCTAATAATTCATATGTTACGGGGCGGTTGAGGGGAGGACTTACTCGGGAAAGTAAGGCACGAGGAAGTTATCCTTATCTCGGTTTGCTAGAATGACGCCTTCGAGGTAAGAACTCGCGACTTGCCGGTCCCCAGCGCTGCCCAAGATCTTGGCACGCATGTAGAAGGGGTCGACTATCAGGATATTCGGGGTCTTGTCGCGAATGATCCGCATCTCCATACTCAGCGAAAATAGCCGAACGAAGGTGTAGTGCAGCGGATGAAGGTTCAACATAGCGTAGATGTCATCAAACCGCAGGACGATCGTACCCCCGATGGAGTTATCCACAAAGCCCTTGCCCTCTGGCACCTTGGCCGCGAAAACCGGGTATGCCACATCCTTCTCTCTGAGACGCCGCTTCTCCAAAGAAAGAACACTGTCATGCAGACTCCACATAGCACCGGTTGCAGCCTCGAGCATATTTCTCGGTAGCATCGGCCTACCTGCCGCATGCACCCTCCTCATTACATCCTCAGATGAAGGTGGCTCGTCCTGAGCACGGATCGTACTCCGTGCCGGCTGGCTCCCTTGTTAGTCTTTCTTTTTTGTGCCTTCTTCTTCTCCTGTAATGGGACCGAGTTCTGCTCACAGACCGCCTTCTTGAGGGTGTTGGGGCTGATAATATTTCGCACCTTGCCTATCTGAGGCTCGGTGAAGTCGGCAGCTGGAGGCGTCTCCTGAGAGCTGAACGACAGACAACGCCTGTTGCAACTTGGCTTCTCCGCGGTACCAGCTAGATCGCGCACGTCTTTTGTTGGGTTGGGTTCTTGAGAAGGAGGCCCCATGAAGTCACCACCGTACCCATGATCGGCAAAGTACTGATCGACGTTGGCAAATGCATCGTCGTCGTTGTCGTTCTGATCCTGTGCCATATGCATGTTTGGATCCAGTGGCATAGGGATGTCCGGCACCGTTGCGGCGGTCTTGCCATGGGGCCGACTTGGCGCCGGCACGACTGGCGGTGTTGTCTTTGGGGTGGTGTCCCCCGCCCCGAAACGAATCTGGCTCTTCGGCCAAAGCAGGGGCCAGCTCAGGCAGGTGCTGAGGGTCATCACTTCATCATCGTCGGCCCCGACGGGTCGAATCGAAGGTAACAACTTGTCGTAGCCTGGCAGCACCCGAACCAGTTGAACCCTAAACAAGTTGGGTGGCATCTAGGTACCGTGGAACACGGGGTTACCCGGTTGAATGATTTTGCCCTTGGCGACATCGACCAACTCGGTGTTCACAAAGTGCAGGAGAGTGCACGGAACATCGACGGCGCCCTGCGAAAACATGTAAGGCGTCAGGGATGCCCAGTCAAAGGCAAGGAGATGAAGTCCTCGGCCGAGAGAGGCTTAATTAGTTACCGTGATGATGGCGTCGAGCTCGGCTAATGTCGAGGCACCGCCAACGGCGGGTGTGCAGTTGACGGAGGGGCCGCTTGCTGCAGAGGTGCCGGCCGGCGAACACACGGGTGCATTAAGCTCCCGTGCCGGCGTCGGAGACACCAATGCCGCCTCCGCCGGAGACACCAATGCCGCCTACGCCGGAGACACCAATGGCCCCGCCATCGCGTTCTGCGAGTTGCTGGCCGTGAAGCTAGGAATCGGGGGCGGCCTCTGTTGGCCGCCCGCAATCCACGCACTCAACCCCTCGATCAAGGTAGGCACAATGGCGGAGATGAGACGGAATTGGTAACATGAACGTCTTTTCGTCTTCTTGCCTTAGTTTCATATAACTCAACCTCGCTTTCCAAAAAAGAAGTACTGATTGAAATTTCCCTTTTATGATGGCTATCCCGTTTCTATTACTTACTGAATTTCTTGTCTACTGGCTGGAAACTTGAAAGGCTTACCACGGGATCGAAGGCAGAAGAACTTTTAGGATTGGCTAGAGGGGAACTACTCCCCCAATCCCATTTTTTCACGGGAACCCGATGTTATTAGATTCTATTCATTCATTCTGAATCTTTTATCATATCGCTTATTACGGCTATCCTCTGAGTTGTTGTTGCACTTGCTATTGGACAATCTCCGGAATCCGCGCCACCTGTGCCTTGAGTTCTTGAACCTCGCGCGCCTGGCTTTCCGAGCTGGTCTTTTTCTCCTTTCGCCCACCAGCGTTGTAGTATGACGACCATTTTGTCGACAAGCCTTTGCCGGCCACACGACCAGCTGACGTCGGCTTACTGAGCTTATCCTCTTTCTTCATTACATTAAACGCCCTATTTAGAGTGGTGTCCCAAGGGTTTCTCTTAGTCGACCACGCGCTACTGCTTTCAGTAGCCTGCGGAAGGAATGTGAACCATTTAGAAATTTGGCTTCATTAATTAGAAAGCAACCATATGGAGCTAATTACGCGGGGGTGTATTCCTTACCAGAACAAGCTCAAGCGCCCTGGTCTTCAGATCCGTGGTAAGCTCCTTTGTTTTCGGGTCCTTCTTGTACCGGGCCCTGACAAAGTTCCTGGTCTGCTTGTCACCGTAGTTATCGAAGAGGGGCGGTAGGCCTTGCTCGGCACGGTCCGTCTCCTCCTTGTCCCGAATAGGCTCCGCCACTCTGTAACCGCCGTGACCGAGTGTGTGTTCCCCTAAGTTCAGCTCCATTATTTCTTTCCCCCACTGACTTGATTCGGAGTTTGCGGTGCTCGAGCGATTGATCTTGAAGTCATTGTAGTCATCTTCGGTGATCGAAGGATTTTTCTCCTTGATCTTCTCATAACTCTCACCTTTCTCGATCATTCTCTTCACCGTGCTTTTCCAAGTAGACAGGGCCTTGCTCATCTTCGTGAGGGCAGCATTGTTCACTTTATTCCCTTTGAGGCTTGTGTTTTCAAATTCAGCGGGGAACTTGTATCGTTCGTGCAGCTTCGTGAAGAGGAGGTTGCGCAAATTCCCTCGGTCAGGATGCCTCAGGTTCTCGGTGTTGATCGAGATGGTGCTCCGGAGAATGCACCCGAGCTGAAGCGAGTACCCCTTGACTATTCGTTCGGGCACCGTTGGATTCCCGTCGGAGTCCACTTCAGTAAATTCCTAGTTGAGGGTGCGGAGCACGGTCGGGAGCCGGTCCTTCCGTTGCCTCTTCGGTTGGCTGTCATCTATGCGTGCGCCGCCATCATTAGTGGTGGCATCCTCGGCGGCACCATCAGTGGTGGCATCCTCGGCGGCACCATCAGTGGGGTCATCCTCGGCGGTACCATCAGTGGTCTCAGGATCGGTGGGGAAGGCGGCGTCCTCATACAAGTGAGGTTGTTCCTCCATCTCCTGGGACAGCTCCCAGAAGGCCTTGCTGCCCGAACTCCCGGCCTCATCGTTGTTGGCCATGTTTCTCTCTAAATAGGAAAAAAGTTTGGTCAAAAAGTTGATTATTGTCAAGGAACAAGATCATGGTCTCATCATTTAGGGTTTGTCGACACTGAGGCATCCTAAAAGCTAAGCTTTTATCATTGAGGGTTTTTCGACGCCGAGGCACCCTAAAAGCCTAAGCTTTCATCATTTCGGTTTTTATCGACACCGAGGCACCCTAAAAGCCAAGGTTTTATAATTTATGGTTTGTCGACACCGAGGCATCCTAAAAGCTAAGCTGGGAAGGAGAATTCTAAGTTGGGCCTAATCACTTGGCTCTATTGCCGCCTATGGTTTAATGCAGCTAGAATAAAGGGGCACTTGATCCTACTTAATTAACTACTAAGATACCCCGGCCCATGGATTAATCACAAGTACCCCATATGTCCTATTTTTAGCAAAGTCATGCTAAAATTCATGGAAAATTTCAGCATGACCTTTGCTGAAAATAGGACATATGGAGTACCCGAATTTTCCGGAACGGAAGTTAATCGACATTCCAGCAAACTCAAGGGCCTCTCGGGGTACCTGCAAAATCATCACGACACGATGGTCGGAGACAAAACCCAGCAAACTAGCAAAATCATCATCTGTACAAGTCTTTCTCAATGTAAAAATACGCAGTTCACAAATTTTGGCACAAGAAGTCCAGTTCATGCCGTACCAACAGTGCTTAAAACAGTTGGCAACAGACAAGGCAAAATTAAATACTAGCACTGGAAACTGACGGCTAGAAATTTCTCTTGTTCGTAGCACAACAATAAAAAACCAGAATTGAAATTATAGAGGACCGCTTTTGTAGCAAGACAAAGCATTATGCGGACATCTCCAGATATTTGAGAGAACATACATTATTTGCTACAATTAATCAACTTGCTGGACAAACTGAACTGGTGCAACTTCATGTAACAACTTAAAAACCATGCGAGCAAGCTGCAAGAAACACATCTACCCATGCATATACTAAAGAGCAATACCAGAGAACCTAGCCATGAGCGTTACTTTCAGGAGGGTATCCTCGGGCCTGCATCCTTCATACAATGGAGTAGCCGCGTCTAACTCAAGTTGATCCATCTTGGCTTTCTCTCGGGCGGCAGCACTTGCGTTATCCGTCTGCTTGAGAAGCAGCTCTTGAATATGAGGGTCCTGCACCCAGCCCATCGATGGTCCAGCTTCGTCTGCTCCTCCGGCATCATCATCTTCATGATCATGCCCGTCGTCTGCTCCGGCATCTTCCTCATCATCATGTCCTGCATCTTCTACATGATGACTGTGTACAGCAACACCGTCGTGATCATCTCCTGGGGATTCTTCGTCTTCTCGCCCGCCCGAGTCACGGTGGTTGTCTTGCTGCCCTTCCTCATTTCTTGCCCGGCCCCCATGGACGACTTTGTAGTCATCTTCATCACCTTGCCACCGATAGCCATCCATGAAACCGCGCAAGAGCAGGTGGTCCCGCACCTGCCAGGAATCCGGGTCCGCAATAAGGCTCTTCAGCTTGCATCTTCGACACGGACATCTTATCTCCGTGTCGTTCTTTTGAAGCATCTCGGCCTTCGCGGACCTCAAAAATCTATTCACGATGCCTTCGGTCATCGTGCGGACCATGGTCGCCTGTGGGGTAGAGCAAAACAATATTTTAGAACCAAGAAAAAATTTGGCATGAGTTTCCCTAAAAATAGGACCAAAAAGAATGCTTAATGCCAAAATTCTCGCCGAAACGGAAATGAATCAACATTCCGGGAAAATATTGGCAACTATCGCATTTCAAATACCGGTACACCTCCAAACATAAACACATATGCAACACCACAAACATATGCAACACCACGAACATACATAGATCTAGCTAGGCCATAAAAAGTGCATGTGCACATTGTTGTAGGGAGAACAACATAAATATAGCTTCCCTCCTTACTTACCTATCAAAACAAGCTAATTTAACCACTTAATTTGAATGAATCTATGGTGGAAATGAGGTGAAAAAGAGGAGGCACCCGAGACAAGGAGGAGGTGGAGAGAATGAAGTGGGGAGAAAGTGAGTGTGGGTAGGAGAGGTTGTCCAAAATATCTTGTTGGTGCCCACTTACTAATGGCGCACCAACTCTAAATGCGCCATTAGTAATCCAGGTTACTAATGGTGCACCTTCTGGTGGTGCGCCATTAGTAGTTTTGCAAAAAAAAACATACTAATGGCGTACTGTTCCACAGTGCGCCATTACTAGTTTAAACTAGTGCGCCATTACTAGTTTAAACTAGTAATGGCGCACTGTGGAACAGTGCGACATTAGTAGTTTTGCAAAAAAAAGATGAAAAAATATAAAAAAACAACATTAGTGGCGCACTTTCCGACAGGTGCGCCATTACTAGTTACAACTATTAATGGCGCACTGTGTCTGGATGCGCAATTAGTATGTTTGGACAGGCGCACTAGTTAAAAAAATTTTGATACTAATGGCGCACCCTGGGCCAGGTGCGCCATTAGTGGTTTCAACTCTAATGGCGTATCAGAAGGTGGTGCGCCATTAGTATATACTAAATTACTAATGGCGCACCGCTTGTCTGGTGCGCCATTAGTGTCAATCCCATCTATAGCCCTTTTTCTAGTAGTGAGATGTAAAGATTGATATATTGGATGATAGTATTCGGCCACCGGAAGGTTTCCAAGGGGTATCGGGTACATATCTGAGTTCCGGGGGGCTACCGGAACCCCCGGGGGAAGTATTGGGCCTACATGGGCCATAGGGGGAGAGAGAGGGCAGTCCACAAGGGGGTGGCGCCCCTCAAGTGGAGTACAAATTGGACTAGGGGAGGGGGCGAGGCCCCCTTTCCTTCTCCCTCTCCTCTCCCTCCCCTCCTTCCAACTCAAAGAAAGGAAAAAAGGGGGATCCAACTAGGAGTGGAGTCCTAGTTGGACTCCCCCCCATGGTGCGCCCCCTTAGGCCGGCCTCCTCCTTCTCTCCTCCTTTATATATGTGGGCAGGGGGGCACGCCAAGACACATAAATTGTTCTTATCCGTGTGCAGTGCCCCCCTCCACAGTTTACACCTCAAGTCATATTGTCGTAGTGCTTAGGCCACTAGTAGAAAAAGGCTCATTTGTCCTGGTTCCAGAGGCCCATTTCTCCGAGTTCTTGAACCGGGACTAAAGTGTCGGGACTAAAGCCCAGTACCTTTAGTCCCGGTTCGCCCACGAACCCGGACAGATGGGGCTCCATGTGGCCACTGCGGCTTGCCCGAACAGGAGGGCCATTTGTCCCGGTTGATAGCACCAACCGGAACCAAAACGCATCCACGCATCAGCAGTTTAGTGGCTAGTTTTTTTAAGGGGGGG
>LR738715.1:795478326-795596039 GCA_902687465.1 Secale cereale
GACGGCGGGGGCGGCGCACAAGGGAGCCGATGACGGCGTCAGCTGGCGACTGCGACGGTGGGGTGGCGCGTGAGGGAGCCGGCAACGACAGCAATGGTGGGGGCCGGCCGGGGCGCAGGGGCGCGACCGGGCGCTCTCGGGGGCGGTGGACGGTGACGGCATGGGCGGTGGATGGCGACAGCGTGGTCGGCGGATGGCGTCGGCGTGGGCTCGGGAGGACGGGCGACGGTGATGGCATCGGGGTAGCCTGGCGGCGTCGAGGAGGTCGGCGTCGTCAGCGGGAACCGGGAGATGAAAACCAAAATTTCCACAAGTGTTGATTATATATATGAAGATTTGGTCCTGGTTCGTGGCACCAACCGGGACCAATGCCCACCTTTGGTCCCGGTTCGTGCTACCTACTGGGACCAAAGGTCTCCTTTCAACAGCCCAAAGGGCGGGAAGCAGAGACCTTTGGTTCCGGTTGGTTGCACCAACCAGGACTAAAGGGGGGAATTGGTTCTGGTTCAACCAACCGGGACCAAAGGCCTTGTGGTGCCCCGCGGCCAAAAACTTTAGTCCCACCTCGCTAGTTGAGAGGGGCTCGGATTGGTTTATAAGCCCCACTGCCACTGCCCTCTCGAGGTCCTCTCAAATGCAGGCTTATGGGACTAATCGCACTGTATCTGCATGTGGGCCTACTGGGCCTTCCGTGGGCCTGAATCTTGGCCCAACTAGCTGGGTTTCTAGTCATATTCAGGCCGTCGTGCCACAGTAGGTGGCATTTTTTCTGTTTTTTTTTTGCTTTATTTTTTTGGATTTTTTTTCAGTTTTCCAGTGATTCTTTTTGCTGTTAGGTCACAAAAATTATAGACTTTCTATTAGTGCCATTAATTTTCAAATTTGAATAGTTTAAATTTGAATTCTTTTAGGTTATATTAAATGTATGTTTTAATCAAGAACAAATTTTGTTATTTTCGTTTGCTATTAACGTCTCTAACAAAAAAATTCTTTATGAAAATTCTTTTTGCCACTAATGTTTTGAACAGAAAATACTTTGATAATTTTAGTTGCATAAATTTTATATAATTTTATTTTAAAAAATACGAGAGGTTTACAAAAGCTTTTTAGTTGATACCTTTTTCTATTAGAGTTTTATAAAAGCACTTGAAATGAACTTCGTGTACAAAACGGGCAATCTCTTTCGAAGTATCAGGGTTTAATACAAAAACTCGTCTGTTACAAAGGGATTTCATTTTTTTGAACTTATTTGAACTCCAGACTTTTTGTGTGTTCAAAATGCACCATTCAAAGCCACATCATCAATTTTCAACCCTTTCTGACTTCATTTGTTACTTTTCATGCATTTACTGATTTTTCCAGTTAAATGGCCCTGAAATTGAAAAGCACTTGAAATGAACTCTGGAGAGGTTGAAAGTTGGCAAGGTATCATCATTTCACCCACATAGCATGTGCTAAAAAGTTGAGAGGGTTACGGCAAAAACCGTAAGCACTTCTTGTACAAAACGGGCAATCTATTTTTCATTTGTTATTTTTCATGCATTTACTGATTTCATTTGTTATTTTTCATTTTTTTCTGACTTCATTTGTTATTTTTCATGCATTTACTGATTTTTTTGAGCTAAATGGCCCTGAAATTGGAAAGCACTTGGAATGAACTCTGAAGAGGTTGAAAGTTGGCATGGTATCATCATTTCACCCACATAGCATGTGCTAAAAAGTAGAGAGGGTTGCAGCAAAAACTTGATGCACTTCGTGTACAAAACGGGCAATCTCTTTCGGAGTATGATGGTTTAATACAGAAACTCGTTTGTTACAAAGGGATTTCATTTTTTGAACTTATTTGAACTCCAGACTTTTTGTGTGTTCAAAATGCACCATTCAAAGCCACATCATCAATTTTCAACCCTTTCTGATTTCATTTGTTATTTTTCATGCATTTACTGATTTCTTTTGAGCTAAATGGCCCTGAAATTGGAAAGCACTTCAAATGAACTCTGAAGAGGTTGATAGTTGGCATGGTATCATCATTTCATCCACATAGCATGTGCTAAAAAGTTGAGAGGGTTACGTCAAAAACTGGATGCACTTCCTGTACAAAACGGACAATCTCTTTCGAAGTATTAGAGTTTCATACGGAAACCCGTCTGTTACAAAAGACATTTCATTTCTTCACATGTAACTGCAGTGATATTCCAAATCAAAGGCATCATCATAATATTTGTGGAGATCAAGTCTTCACTTTTTCTTCACTTGTGTCCTTTGCTTATTGCGCCGTAACCATGGAGAATCTTCATTTTGAAGGGTGGAATTTCATGAAACTTTTCATAATCTTCAGACATGTCTGTCTTGCCCTGCACTCCCATGATGTCTCTTTTTTCTGAAAGAACTATGTGGCGCTTAGGCTCATCATATGATGTATCCGCTTCCTTATCTTTTCTTTTTCTCGGGTTGGTAGATAAGTCCTTCATATAGAAAACCTGTGCCACATCATTGGCTAGGATGAATGGTTATTCTATGTACCGAAGATTGTTTAGATCCACTGTTGTCATTCTGTACTGTGTTTCTACATGTACCCCGCCTCCTGACAGATTGACCCATTTGCACTAAAACAAAGGGACCTTAAAATAATGTCCATAGTCAAGTTCCCATATGTCCACTATGTAACCATAATATGTGTCATTTCCCCTCTTGGTTGCTACATCAAAGCGAACACCGTTATTTTGGTTGGTGCTCTTTTGATCTTGGGCGATCGTGTAAAATGTATTCCCATTTATCTCGTACCCTTTGTAAGTCAATACAGTCGAAGATGGTCCCCTAGCCAACGAGTACAACTCATCAAAAACATTGTTGTCACCCGTTAGACTGCTGAAAGTCCTTATGTGTTCACATGTAATCCAGTCGTCACACTGCTCCGGGTGTTTGGAGCGTAGAATGTTCTTGTGTTCATCGACCTACGGGTCACCAAGGTAGAGTTCTATAGAACTGTATAGTGTGCCTGAGACCAAGAATGCCCGCCCCTACATATTATTGAGTCCCCTCCTAGCGTGCCTTTTCCAGTCAGTCTCCCCTCATACCGCGATCGAGGGAGACCAATCTTTTTAAGGTTAGGAATGAAGTCAACACAAAACCCAATGACATCCTCTGTTTGATGGCCCATGGAGATGCTTCCTTCTAGCCTAGCGTTGTTACAAACATATTTCTTTAGGACTCCCATGAACCTCTGAAAGGGGAACATATTGTGTAGAAATACGGGGCCCAGAACAACAATCTCGTCGACTAGATGACCTAGGACGTGCGTCATGATATTGAAGAAGGATGGTGGGAACACCAGCTCAAAACTGACAAGACACTGCGCCACATCACTCCTTAGCCTTGGTATGATTTCTAGATCGATCACCTTTTGAGAGATTGCATTGAGGAATGCACATAGCTTCACAATGGCTAATCGAACATTTTCCGGTAGAAGCCCCCTCAATGCAACCGGAAGCAGTTGCATCATAATCACGTGGCAATCATTAGACTTTAGGTTGTGAAACTTTTTTTCGGCCATATTTATTATTCCCTTTATATTCGACGAGAAGCCAGACGGGACCTTCATACTGAGCAGGCATTCAAATAAGATTTCCTTCTTTTCTTTGGTAAGAGCGTAGCTGGCAGGACCTTCATACTGCTTTGGAGGCATACCTTCTTTTTCATGCAAATGTTGCAAGTCCTCCCGTGCCTCTGGTATATCTTTTGTATTCCCATACACTCCCAAGAAGCCTAGCAGGTTCATGCAAAGGTTCTTCATCACGTGCATCACGTTGATTGAAGAGCGGACCTCTAGGTCTTTCCAGTAGGGTAGGTCCCAAAATATAGATTTCTTCTTCCACATGGGTGTGCGTCCCTCAGCGTCATTCAAAACAGATAGTCCGCCGGGACCCTTTCCAAATATTACGTGTAAATCATTGACCATAGCAAGTACATGATCACCGGTACACATGGCGGGCTTCTTCCCATGATCTGCCTCACCTATGAAATGCTTGCCTTTCTTTCGACATTGATGGTTGGTCGTAAGAAATTGAGGATGCCCCTAGTACACATTCTTCCTACATTTTTCTAGGTATATACTTTCGGTGTCATCTAAGCAGTGCGTGCATGCATGGTATCCCTTGTTTGTTTGCCCTGAAAGGTTACTGAGAGCAGGCCAATCATTGATGGTTACAAACAGCAACGCAGGTAGGTCAAATTCCTCCTGGTTGTCCTCATCCCACAAATGTACACCTTGTCCATTCCACAACTGTAAAAGTTCTTCAACTAATGGCCTTAGGTACACATCAATGTCGTTGCTGGATTGCTTCGGGCCTTGGATGAGTACTAGGATCATAATGAACTTCCGCTTCATGCACAGCCAAGGAGGAAGGTTATAGATACATAGATTCGTGGGCCAGGTGCTGTGATGGCTCTCTGCTCCCCAAAATAATTTATGCCATCCGCGCTTAAACCAAACCATACGTTCCTTGCGTCACCTGCAAACTCCTCCCAGTACGTTCTCTCGATTTTTCTCCACTTCGACCCGTTAGCGGGTGCTCTCAACTTCCCGTCTTTCTTACGGTCCTCTCTGTTCCATCGCATCCACTTGGCATGCTCTTTGTTTCTGAACAAACATTTCAACCATGGTATTATAGGATCATACTACATCACCTTGGAAGGAACCCTCTT
The DNA here is from genome assembly GCA_902687465.1 of Secale cereale. Classification (NCBI taxonomy): domain Eukaryota; kingdom Viridiplantae; phylum Streptophyta; class Magnoliopsida; order Poales; family Poaceae; genus Secale; species Secale cereale. The sequence continues at coordinate 795,483,031 of LR738715.1, forward strand.
CCTGGGGCGCTCGCCGTTAACATCACCAGGGTCATCTCGTCTCATTTTATATACCACAATCCACCGCATACCGGGCATGCGTTCAAATCCTCATACGCACCGTGGTAGAGGATGTAGTCATTAGGGCATGCATCTATCTTCTGCACCTCCAATCCTAGAGGGCATACGACCTTCTTTGCCGTGTATGTACTGTCGGGCAATTTGTTATCCTTTGGAAGCTTCTTCTTCAATATTTTCAGTAGCTTCTCAAATCCTTTGTCAGGTTCACCATTCTCCGCCTTCCACTGCAGCAATTCCAGTACGGTACCGAGCTTTGTGTTGTCATCTTCACAATTGGGGTACAACCCTTTTTTGTGATCCTCTAACATGTGATCGAACTTTAGCTTCTCCTTTTCACTTTCGCACTATCTCTTTGCATCAACAATGACCCGGCGGAGATTATCGTCGGGCACATCGTCTGGTTCCTCTTGATCTTCAGCTTCCCCAAATTGCAGCATCACCGTATTCAGGGGGTATGTAGTTGTCATCATCCTCTTCTTCGTCGCCGTCTTCCATCATAACCCCTATTTCTCTGTGCTTGGTCCAAACATTGTAGTGTGGCATGAAACCCTTATAAAGCAGGTGGGTGTGAAGGCTTTTCAAGTTAGAGTAAGACCTCGTATTCCCACAGCTAGGGCATGGACAACACATAAAACCATTCTGCTTGTTTGCCTCAGCCACTTCGAGAAAATTATGCGTGCCCTTAGAGAACTCGGAGGTGCATCTGTCACCGTACATCCATTGCCGGTTCATCTGCGTGCATTATATATAATTAAGTGTGTCAAAAACCATTACAGAACATCATGAATAGATATGTGACCAAATTAATAAAAGTTCATTATCACATTAAAACCAAAGTACATACATAGTTCTCCAGAGCATCTAATTAAACCATACATTGAAACTATGTAAAACATTTCAATGCAACAACAAATGCGATCATAATCACAACCAAGGTAACAATTGATCCAACGGCATAATGATACCAAGCCTCGGGATGAATGGCATATTTTCTAATCTTTCTAATCTTCAAGCGCATGGCATCCATCTTGATCTTGTGATCATCTACGACAACCACAACATGCAACTCCAATATCATCTCCTCCTCCTCATTTTTTTTTATTTTTCCTTCAAGTAATTATTTACTTCTTCAACTAAATTTAACCTCTCGACAATAGGGTCCATCTTGATCTTGTGATCATCGATGACTTCCGCAACATGCAACTCTAATTCAATCTTATCCTCCCCAGTTTTTTCTATTTTTTTCTTCAAGTAAATGTTTTCCTTTTCAACTAAATTTAACCTCTCCACAAGAGGGTCGGTTGGAATTTCCGGTCCTCATACCTCCTAGATAAAAACATCTATGTCACGTTGGTCGGCATAATTGTGATAAACACTAAAACAAATAGTTATAAATTAAAGATAATATACCACATCCAGGACAAGGGCCGACGTGGGCGGATACCAAAACCATCGCACTATATAATAACAAAGAATAATAAAAGTAAGCAAATTATACAAATATCTTTCTAAATCATACAAGTAAGAATTTTTTTCTTTTATAAAGAAGATAAGAACAAGATGCTCATCACGGTGGTGCGGCGACGAGATTGGCGCGGGCGAATAATAGCGGTGAGGACAGGGACGCGACAGGAGGGACCAAACCTAGAAAAATCTTAAGGAAAATGGAGTTTTGACAAGGAGCTTCAAGAGGAGAAAGCTTAAGTAGTGTGGCTAGAGCATTTCATCGAACACTTCATGTGCATAGGAGGTGAGCTAGAGCACCACAAAGCTATCGCCTCGCTTGCCAGAAAAAATAGAGTAGTAGAGTGGTGTCACTACAAAAAAAAGACACATCCGTGACATTTTGGGCCGAACGAAACTCTTTTTTGTCGTACTTATGACACTTCTATGCCGATAATTGTGACAAAACCCGGTATCATCATAGATGTGGTGGGGTCCTACTTCCATGACAAAATAATGACAGAAAATGGGCTTTTCGTCCTGGGCGGGCCGGAGATGCAGCTGCATGACATTCTTTGGGCCGTCCATGACGAAAAAAACCGTGGTAGAAACAAGGGCGAGGAAAAGATCGGGGTGTTCCCGGTTATGATGGGTGGTCGGGGCTGAGCGATGCGCGTTTCTCTCGTACACACACGCGCATGGGTGTGAGGCGTTGGGCTCTAACTGAACCCAAGCGAGGTGTTGGGCTCTAACTGAACCCGAGCGATTGCACTACAAGCTACACGTTACTGAACCCGAGCGATCGATCGATGGCTGTTAACTGAACCCGATCGAGTGATTCCTTTGCTACTGCTACTAACTGAAGCTGATCGATGATGCCTCTACATGAACAGTGAGCGTTGCTGGGGGGGTGGATGAACAGTTCCCGGTGGGGGTGGCTAAACAGGACCCCGTGGTGTTGCCTCTGGATGAACAGGACCCCGATCGATCGAGCCGGTTGGGGTTGCTTGAATAGGACCCCGTGGAGGGCTGGATGTAACACCCCGAAAATCGTGCTACAGTAATCTCATGCCTAATAATGCTCCGTCTCGTGAGTAAGTTGCTAATCCTCACTGTGTTCCAAACCAAGCTCAACTTCAAATTTAAAATGAAGTAAAAAAATTATTCCTTCAAACAGTAAGACAAAAATGTTCTCTGGGTTGCATATATTCACTAACTAATTGTCATGAATGATTCAACCTCATTTGAGATATTTTAATTTTCCCAGAAAATTAAAAAGTTCCAAATCAGCATTTTTAAATGCTTTATCATTTGTGAAAAATCTAAATCAATTCAAACTCCTCCCAAACATTTTGTGGTAGTGCCAAATACCGTAATGTATTTATGTGGCCAAGTTCTACTTTTTTTACAAAGACCAATTGGCAGCTCAAATTAGTGCAAATAGATTCTGTAAAAGAAAAGAAGAAAATAATTTAACAACAAAATAGCCTATCTACCACTGTGCACTTGTAGCCCATTGCTACAATGCACAACCCAGCCCAACAACTCCGTTTTCCCCTTCCTCTTGCTACAGGAAGTAGAGGGGGGGTCGTGGAGGACATCCGACCGGCCATGGCCGCGCCATGGCGCGTGCCGGCCATCCCCCGGTCCCCTTGGAGTATAAGGCCAAGACCCCAACACCCCCCGGCGAACCCTAGCCCTCAATCCCTTCTTCCCTCGCTCGCCACTCTCTCTCTCTCTCCCGAACCAAATTGCCGCTGCAGTCGCCGTCAATCCGTCGATCCAGCGGCCACCGGCCTATCCTCGTCACGCCAAGATGTCCGGGAGCTCCTCCATCATCATCCCCTTCATCCCCGACCAGTGAGTCAAGCCAGGACGCCCTGCTTCCTCGCCATCGGGTCGTCTTCCCCGCCGCGGTCGCCTCCGTTCGCCGTCAGGTTCACCGCCTCACGAGCTCCCCCGACCTCCCAACCTCGTCCACAAGCACTGCAGTGAGCCCCTCTGTCGATTCCTCCTTGTCCTACCTAGTTTTCGTCGCCGTAGCCGTCCGTGCATCACCATGGCCGCCCTGTTGGAGTTCGAGTTCCCGCGTACACTTGTGCCTATTGCTCCTCTAACTGTTGCTGCTCTTCGCGGCCTCTTGCACCGCTAGCTGCCGCTGCTCTTTGATTCCTGCTGCTGCTCCTACTAGATGCTGATGTGTGCTTGCTTGCTGCAGCGCTACTTCATATTGTCGCCGCTGCAACAATCCGCGCACACCTGCGCCTGGCCAACCGCGACCCGGTGCGTGCCCACGCACGCAACGACGCGCCCTGTCGTACTCGGCCGCCGCCGCTGACTGCCTTGCCGGTCCGGCTGGCCGCGCCCGGGGCCGCCGCCCGCGGTCGCCCCTTTCGCCTTGTGGCGTGGTGGCCGTCGCCCCCCCTCCACTGGCCCGCGCCTGGGGCTGATGCCCCGCCGGCCTCGCCCGCACCCGCCGGCGACCGCCCTCACTACGACCCTAGCCGTCGGCGCCTCGCCGGGTCACGGCCTCGCTCGCACGATCGGGCGGGCAGCGCTGCGACGGGTCCGCCCCGCTGGACGCCCAGCGCCTCGCCCGTTAACCCCCGCCCCGTTAGGCCCCCTGGCCTTTTGGCGCACGGGCCCCATGGCCCAAGGTTAAAAAAAGGGCTTTTAAAAAATATAAATATTAATTAATTAAAAGAATTAATTAACTTAATTAATCCTATTAATTAACCTTAATTATCTGCTTAGGTAAACAGCCAATGACGATAGGACCCACACGTCAGTTTGTCTAGGTCAACTCACCGCTGACATCACCCTGGCATCATGCTGACGTCATCACTTACTATTCTGGATAATGTCGACTTAAATTAATTAAATAAATTTCAAATTTTTTTAAAACTTTAGAAAATCATATAAAATAATCTGTAACTCGGATGAAAATGTTTTCTATATGAAAATCGCTCAGAACGACGAGACGAATCCGAATACGATGTCCGTTCGTCTGCCTGACATCCCTAGCATAGCAAATGTTGAACTTTCCACTCCGGTTCATCTGTGAGACACACGTCCGGAACCGGGAAAACTTTCCCGGATGTTATCCCCCTTCGTCGGTATCGTGTAGCACCGTGTTGGAACACCCTAGCACTGCGTGTTAACTTGCTGTGCTTCTTTATTGCATCTGTATGCTTTAATTTATTGTTTCTCCCCCCTCTTCTCTCCGGTAGACCCCGAGACCGATGATGCCCCGGTGATCGACTACGGTGTTGATGACCCTCCCCTTGCCAGAGCAACCAGGCATGCCAACCTCCTTTGATCATTCCGATATCGCCCATTCTCTTCTCTCTTATGCTTGCATTAGAACTGCTACTGCTTTTTGTATGATCCTATTCTGACGCATAGCCTGTTGTTGATACTGCTTTCATACCTCACATGTTTATACTAAACTGCTTAGTATAGGCTGGTTAGAGATCCACCAGTGGCCCCCCTACCTTGTCCTGACTGCCCCGCTGGATTATCAGAAGACCCGATCAACGGGATCGAAGACCAGGACCCGGCACCGTACATCACTTTCCCCTTAGTTGCTCGACACTACTTGGTTACTATCGAGTGCCGAGGGTGAGACCTCATCAGCACTACTGATGTTAACCTTGTAGGTTAGTTCATCGGTTGTGGTCATCGAGGGTGATTCCTCTTTCTCCACTCCCGATAACGACACTGTCATGCAACCCATCAAGAGTGGACCTCGAGGGTGACTCCTATTTCATTCACCTTGACGATAAACATCAGGTGGGATTCCATCGAGGGTGATTTCCTCAGGTTTTCCTTTGGTGTTAGACACATAGTTACTATGGTTACTATGACTTTACACTGAACCTGGTTACTAAAGACGGGTCGACCCATAGGGGTACCCGCGCAAGCTTAATTGCGAGTGATGTGTAGTCGGGTTGACCTGGAAGGTGCCCGCGAGATAATATGAGGCATGGCAGGGCACTCGCCCTTGCCGCAAGTTCTCGAAACAGGGCGATGGGGTCACATAATCGTGAGTATCTGCTCGTTACCGCGCGTTCCCAAGACACTGAACGGTTTGGATATTTGATCCAAGGGGCCTCTAGCCCGATAGCACTAACCATCATGTGGGCATAGTATGGGCGTTCTGCGTCGTATGCATCAGCCGAAGCTTAACTGACGTCATTGCGACTGAGCGGCGCACGCCGGGTTGGACTGGTTAGGCTCCTACCTTTTTGAAGGAGGTTGCTAGGTCTGCTCACCGGCCGTGTACGTAACATGCAAGAGTTCCCGGGGCGATTGGCCCATGACCCCTGCGGGCATAGGGTTTAGTCCGGCGTGCATGACCTCTCTATTAAGTCTAGGTCGGGTTGCGGCATATTGTTTGGCCGAGGGCGGGCATGACCTGATGGTGTGTCCGGCCGGAGTTAAGCAAGCGTGTTGGGTAAGTTGGTGCACCCCTGCAGGGAAGAAAACATCTATCGATAGCCTATCCTACGGTAACAGACACTTGGAGTTGTATCCCGATCGCTACAACTAGAACTGGATGCTGAGGCATTGTTTGGATATGTTGCTTCGGGAGTCGAGAAAGGTTCCCGGAACATTGGAACAACAACATAAATATGACTTATGATATACTACTCTACCCCCCCCCCTTTGTTGCTGCAAGACGGTGGTTTCCAGAAGATGCTAGTCTTCGATAGGACTAGCTTCTCCCCCTCTTATTCTGGCATTCTGCAGCTTAGTCCACAGATATTACACTTTTCATTGATACCGATGCATATGTAGTGTAGATCCTTGCTTGTGAGTACTTTGGATGAGTACTGACGGTTGCTTTGCTCCCCCTTTTCCCCCTTCTTTCTTCTTGCTGGTTGATGCAACCAGATGGTGGAGCCCAGGAGCCAGATGCCACACTTGACGGCTGCTACTACCCCGACGGAGCTTACTACAACGTGGAGACAGCTGACGACCAGGAGTAGTTAGGAGGTCCCAGGCAGGAGGCCTTGCGTTTTCGATCATTGATGTTTTGTGCTAGCCTTCTTAAGGCAATCTTGTTTAACTTATGTATGTACTCAGATATTGTTGCTTCCGCTGAATCTTGTGTATTCGAGCTTATGTATTCGAGCCTTCGAGGCCCCTGGCTTGTAATATAAAGCTTGTATTATTTTATTTGTGTCTAGAGTTGTGTTGTGATTTCTTCCAGTGAGTCCCTGATCTTGGTCGTACACATTTGCGTGCATGATTAGTGTACGGTCAAATCGGGGGCATCACAAGTTGGTATCAGAGCCGACTGTCTGTAGGAACCCCCTTTCCAACTCCTTGGTCGAAGTTGAGTCTAGTCTTTGAAAAACTGTTTTACTAACTTGGCTGTGTGGCTTACGGGCCCACGTCGCCATTGGGTGGTATTAGGATCTTTTACTCCTCGTCTATACTCTGGGACTCTGTTCTCTCTTCTATTCAGGTTAAATGAACTTACTAACTACATTAGGTTATCGTAACGACTTTCCCCGGAGAGCCCCTTCATTCCAGATGGCTCCTGCTTCACCAGGAGATTTCGAAGAGATTCTCCGATGTTTCCCTGAGACCCTTGCACCCTTCGCCATTGCAATTCCATATCACCAATAAATCTCTAAGGATAGCTGCATACACTTGCCGTCCATACCTTCATTTCAATTGTTCTTGTTATTACAAGATACTCTGAAATACTTCGGATATTTCGAGAATCCTTTGTGCCTGTTGCATTGTAGCTCCTTTTTCGCATGAATACATATATAAATAATTCCTCACACCTACCGGGGATTCGTTCATCCCCAGTTGTTCATGCGTTTCACAAATGTCTTAGAAATGCTATTCAATCTTCCAAAATCCTGAGCAACCTATTGCTCTGGAAAGTTTTACCTGCTTGCATTATGGTTAATTTCGTATGTATATTAATATTCATTGAAATCCTTTGTGATTGACTTTCTGCCCTTATTGATTCAATATGTCGCATTTACTCGCAATCATCAGTCAAACTAGAATTCGTTCTTCCAGCTCAGACATCATTCCGAATATGATCTGGATCTCGACCAATCAAATTGTCGTTAATGGTACCCCTAAGTCATTTCAAATTACCCATCCTTAATCAGAGCGTTTGCTTGATCCCTTTATTAGGAAATCATAATTTCTTCGCATTTGAGCTTTGAATTAGTCAGTTGTTTCTATGATCCAATTCCTTTGCATTGTTTCTTCCTCTGATTGTGTGCCGATGCTCACATCAGCTCCATTATGGACCGTTCGATCCTTTATTGAATTATTATCGGAAATTGTCCTTCACATTCCATAACTTTGTGAGTCTTTCCTCGGATGCATAATGCCTTTGGTAAATTGTGTCCTCTGCTTTTGTCAACCCTTTGGCTTCTTCAGAGATGTCAATTGCACTCATGGCTAGAAATACCATCCCTGCCCCTCGATGATGCATGATATCATCGACAACCTCCTTGTATTCCTGCTAACATAGACTTGGTTATGTTTTGCTCATACCTTGTTTTCTTGCTATTACTAAATGTTATTCCCCGTGGATTCTTGAGGCCTTCAGAGCCAACCTTTCCTTGACACACCATAATATCACTACCTCGAGGCATGATTGTGGCATCCCGAATATCAAAAGGAACATTGGAAGCACCACACTAAATGTTTCTTGATCAACTATCCAACATCGTTGTGTGGGTACATATCATAATTCTTCTTACCCCTTTTATCTATATGGTCATGACTTTGATCTGCTGACACGTATATCATGCCCTGCTTAAACTTGGGGATGACTTACTCCTATTCTTGGTGTTTAAACACATTTTCCTTTCCATTTGTTTGTTTAACCTTTCTTTGATCTACATATAATCTAAGCAGTAATAATTTTCTGCTTATGTAAACACCTTGGTGTACAACTCTGTCAGTAAGACCCTGGTACTATTGTTGATAACATTCCAGTAACCATCGATGGACGAGAACCTTGCCTATTGGTCCGCCTCGTTTCAACGAGCAGGAAAATGGTTCTCTTCGTCCCTCACCCTTGGTACCAACGTTGTGCCAACTTAACTGACAGGCTATTCTCTGACCTGCCTTGCTATCATGACCGTGCAAAAATGTTATCGCCTTCCTGCTTTTAACCCACATGTTGGGCCCATAACCCACAATTCCACAGGATCGAAACTTGACTCTCTTGTATACCTTTGTTGGCAAAGATGTTCCTCGCACTTGCTTCGTATGGAAATCACGAGCCACAGTCCTAGTGATTTATTCCGGTATCAGACGCAATACCTTTTTCGTTGCTCTGAAACCCCCTTCACCCTCTACTTCAAGCACCGAACGATTGCTTACCCGTTTGAAACTTTCGTACCCCCCTATAATGCTCTCGCGGTGTTCGTTGTAATCAACTGGAGAGGCAGTTTATGCTTCTTCCCCCTGAGTTAATCGCCCGATGCTCAATATTGTTAAAACCCGTCCGTATAGAGTTTCCACTCTCATCCTTTCGTAAGCACGGTGAAGATCCTGATGGGAGGATGGTGGCTTCATCGTGATGCCCTGATGTAGAGAATTAAAGACATAAACAAAAGGGGTCAGCTTCTTCGAGAAGGGCAACCAAGACCGAGGAGATTCGTTAGAATTTCGTAACCAACTCTTTCCCCTTACTCCACCTCTTAAATCTCGGGACGAGATTTCTTGTAGTGGAGGAGATTTGTAACACCCCGAGAATCGTGCTACAGTAATCTCATGCCTAATGATGCTCCGTCTCGTGATTAAGTTGCTAATCCTCACTGTGTTCCAAACCAAGCTCAACTTCAAATTTAAAATGAAGTCAAAAAAAATTATTCCTTCAAACAGTAAGACAAAAGTGTTCTCTGGGTTGCATATATTCACTAACTAATTGTCATGAATGATTCAACCTCATTTGAGATATTTTAATTTTCCCAGGAAATTAAATAGTTCCAAATCAGCATTTTTAAATGATTTTATCATTTGTGAAAAATCTAAATCAATTCAAACTCCTCCCAAACATTTTGTGGCAGTGCCAAATACCGTAATGTATTTATGTGGCCAAGTTCTACTTTTTTTACAAAGACCAATTGGCATCTCAAATTAGTGCAAATAGATTCTGTAAAAGAAAAGCAGAAAATAATTTAACAACAAAATAGCCTATCTACCACTATGCACTTGTAGCCCATTGCTACAATGCACAACCCAGCCCAACAACTCCTTTTTCCCCTTCCTCTTGCTACAGGAAGCAGAGGGGGTCGTGGAGCACATCCGACCGGCCATGGCCGCGCCATGGCGCGTGCCGGCCATCCCCCGGTCCCCTTGGAGTATAAGGCCGAGACCCGAACACCCCCCGGCGAACCCTAGCCCTCAATCCCTTCTTTCCTCGCTCGCCACTCTCTCTCTCTCCCGAACCAAATCGCCGCTGCAGTCGCCATCAATCCGTCGATCCCGCGGCCACCGGCCTTTCCTCGTCACGCCAAGATGTCCGGGAGCTCCTCCATCATCAGCCCCTTCATCCCCGACCAGTGAGTCAAGCCGGGACGCCCTGCTTCCTCGCCATCGGGTCGTCTTCCCCGCCGCGGTCGCCTCCGTTCGCCGTCAGGTTCACCGCCTCCCGAGCTCCCCCGACCTCCCAACCTCGTCCACGAGCACCGCAGTGAGCCCCTCTGCCGATTCCTCCTTGTCCTACCTAGTTTTCGTCGCCGTAGCCGTCCGTGCATCACCATGGCCGCCCTGTTGGAGTTCGAGTTCCCGCGTACACTTGCGCCTATTGCTCCTCTAACTGTTGCTGCTCTTCGTGGCCTCTTGCACCGCTAGCAGCCGCTGCTCTTTGATTCCTGCTGCTGCTCCTACTAGATGCTGATGTGTGCTTGCTTGCTGCAGCGCTACTTCCTATTGTCGCCGCTGCAACCGTCCGCGCACGCCTGCGCTTGGCCAACCGCGACCCGGTGCGTTCCCACGCACGCAACGACGCGCCCTGTCGTACCCGGCTGCCGCCGCTGACTGCCTTGCCGGTCCGGCTGGCCATGCCCGGGGCCGCCGCCCGCGCTCGCCCCGCTCGCCTTGTGGCGTGGTGGCCGTCGCCCCCCTCCACGGGCCCGCGCCTGGGGCTGATGCCCCGCCGGCCTCGCCCGCACCCGCCGGCGACCGCCCTCACTGCGACCCTGGCCGCCGGCGCCTCACCGGGTCACGGCCTCGCTCGCACGCCCGGGCGGGCAGCGCTGCGACGGGTCCGCCCCTGTAATGCCCAGGATGGGACTATACCTCCTACGTGTCGAGGCACGACTTAATGGTATAAGCCCATTCTGGAATGATCTCAAGTTTGTTATCTTTGCACGACTCATGTAAAAGAGGGATGAAATTGCAAAAGGAGATAGTTGGCTTACACTCGCCACTTCACACAATACATTACATAAGTAAAACATCATTCAAAACATCACAACCCGACTACGGGTGAAGATCCAAAAGAAAGATACCAAAAACATAAAGCCACAGGTCCGAATCGCCCCTAGTAGAAACCACTACTGATCGTCGAAAACGTCACAAGCATACGGCCACTCTCTTCATCGAGCTCCCAGTGAAGTACTTGAACCAGCACCTGCATCATTCTCAGCAATCCCATAACCATGGGAATCAAGACTAGCAAAGCTTTATGGGTAGGAAGAGGTAAAGTGGTGAGGTTGCAGCAACGGCTAAGCATAATATGGTGGCTAACTTAAGATGAGTACAAGAGTAAGATGAGCATCTACGCAAACGGTCGCAACTAGTAGTGATCGCTAAAGATCCTGAACTACATACGAATAAAACATAACCCCACCGTGTTCTCTTCTCAAAGTGCAAAGAGACAGTCATGGTTACTCACACAGTTGTGTGTTATACTTCGGATCCTCTGTCAAGTTTTGTACAACCGGACATTAACAAATTCCAATCTGCCACATAACCGCGGGCACGGCTTTCGAAAGATTATAACCCTGCAGGGGTGTCCCAACTTAGCCCATCACAAGCTCTCATGATTAGCTGAAGTGATAAATATAATATCATCACCCCTTATCTTAGGGAAATCCGATCAGGCTCGGCATCGCGGGGCACAAGACATTTCGACAATGGTAAAACAAGTCCAGCAAGACCTCCCGGAGTGCCGATACCCTGATAGTAGCCGCGCGTATCTTGTCTCAGGCCACGACCGGATGGGCGATCCTACAGGTAAAACCAATCCTCGAGTTTCCCCGTGGTGGCAACGCATAACCCCCGTTTGGGACCAACACCATAAGCACTGGCCCCCCCTGCTATGTAGAAAAAATACTCGGGGACGCGACCCCCTATGCAAATTTAATTAATTAATTAAGTTATTATTATGAGCAAATTAAAACCAATGTTGGGCCTTGCTGGAGGAGTTTTATTCAAAGTCGAAGTGTCAAGGGGTCCCCATATACCCATCGTGTAAGGAACGCAAAATCAAGGAACATAATGCCGGTTTATCGGCGCCTAAGGTGGCATGAGTGGAACAAAACACCGAGCAAAAGGCCAAGCCTTCCACCCATGCCTAGTATATAGGTGTGTTAATAATAAATAGATATTGTGATATTCCAACAACAAGTTCCCTCCTGGAACGAACTTCATCTTCACCTGCAACTAACAACGCTATAAGAGGGGCTGAGCAAGCGGGTAACATAGCCAAACAATGGTTTTGCTAGGAAGGTGTCAACAGGTTAGAGGTTTCATGGCAACAAGGAGAGGCTGACATAAAAGATGGGTAGCGCGACATGTAACGATAGCATGGAGACAACTAAGCATGGCAATGGTAGTAAAGGTATCCAAGGGTATGATCATCTTGCCTGGGATTCCGCAAGGGAGAAGAACGGTTCCATGAAGTAGTCGAACAGAACCTCACAACTCCAGAACGAGCCACAAGCTAACGAGGGAAGCAAACCGGAAAGAAACAAGCAACACGGTAAACACACAAGAATAAACATGGCATACGATGCACATCCAAGTATGATGCATGTCCTGTTTAAATATGCATGGCATGGCAAAGTGCACAAACAAGTACTACAAGTTAAGTGGAGCTCAATATGCAACGAGTTGCATATTGACGAAACACCACATTTTATTTATTTAGTTGACTCTCGTTTATTTACAAGACAAGATTAAATGTTTTTAACATAGCAAGAGGTGAAGCATAATAAAACTACACTATTTAGGCATTTTAAATGAGGCCGGAAATAACAACAACAATTCCGGTAAAATCCCCATATGCATGTTTAGCAATTATTTAAGCAACAACAATTAAACATTTTAAAGTTGTTAACATGATGCGGATGACATGATCAAGTTTATGCAATTTTTATTAAAGTTAACATGAAGAGATAAGGAGTATATGTCACCGTGGTGGAAGGAAAAAGGTGCCACGGCAACAATCCGAAAATGATGCAACGGCAACATCTCGGTTCCGGTAACTCGTTGAGAGACCGGTGCAAAAGATGACGGAGAGCGTGTCATGCAAGAAGAAAAGTGGGGTGATCCCGTCACCGGGTTCCCACGGGTCGGCGACGAGGCAACCGAGGAGCATGACAAAAGACGAAACGGGCACGGTGCACACAAGGGAAACATCTCATACAACACATGCATTCCACGGGACATCGTCTCGGGTTATACCTTCGGAACATTTGTTTCGGGGTGGCTCGAGAGCGTAGAGGAAGAAGTCGTTCTCGCGATTCGTAGTGGAAGTAGGCGTTCACGTTCGGAGAGGTACACGCGGTCTTCGGCGACGGTAGTTGTACTCGTTCGTAGAGGTACACATTCGTATATGTTCCTGTCACAAGAAGAGGTACTTGGCGCATCCGGTAGTCGTGGTACTTGCGGTTCTCGTGTGTAGTCGTACTCGAGGGTCGTAGAGGAAGTAGTCGTCGCGACGGTAGTGGAAGTAGTCGTTCACGGTCATCGGTAGGGGTACTTGTCGCATCGCCGATCGTAGTGGTACTTGTCGTCCATGTGGTCTCCGAGAAACTTGACGGACCGGTTGCTCCGAGACCTCAGTCCTCATGCTACTTGCCGAAATCCAAGAGGGTCTTGGCGAGATTCAGAACAACACAAAAGGGCCTCGGTTGAGTGTTCAAAAGGACACGATGAACTGGTTGCCTCCGATGGCAGCAAGGTTCGCAGATCGGGTGCTCGTAGAGTGGAAGAAGCAGGACAAGGGCAGCAGAAGTTTGTTGGCTGGCGGGGGTCGCCGGCACGGTGTGGCAGAGGGAGATGTGGACGGACTCCAGCGGACGCCATGGCGCGGCGCTGATAGGAGGGCTCGGCGGCGGGCATGAGGCTCGCGGGGCCTCGGCGCCGAGCAGAGGAGGCAGCGCCTCGGCGGCTCCAGGCGTCGAGGGGATGTTACGCGCTGGAGGCGTGGAGGAGCTGCGGTGGCCGCGGGGCTGCTCGAGGCACAGGGCAGGGGCGCGCTGGAGACGAGCCCTTGGCGGCGACGGCGGCGGCTCCTGGCCGGCCGGGCTGCCGCTGGAGGCAAGGCGCGCGTCGGAGGGAGGTGAAGGGCGTGACGACGGTGGCTAGGATGGGCGCCCGGCGCTCGGCGCTGAGGCATGGCGAGGGCGAGGAGGCGCGCACAGGAAGGGAGAGGAAGTGAGGTGCCATGGGGGTCGAGCGCGGGGCGAGCAAGGACTGGGGAAGAGAAGGGATCGAGGGAGTGCGGTGCGGGAGCTAGGAAGAGGCAGAGGGCGAAGCCTGGCGGCGGCTCGGGAGGGAGAGCGAGGGGAGCGATGGATCGAGGGGAAGGAATCGGGCCAGCTAGGGTTAGGTGTGAGGGAGTGGCGGCTGGGCCTGATGGGCTTCCACCTCTTTTCTTTTCTGCCATTACCAAATTACAGAAAATAGCCATGAAGAAAAAAATGAGAAGAAAGGAAGGATTTGAAACAGAATTTGGACATGGGTTTAATTTTTTCGGACTCATAAAAATGAGCTTGATCCAAGAAAATAGGAATGAGCATGGACGTGACGATGATTTCAAACTCGTTTGAATTTAATTCAAATGAGTTTGAGAAGGAAGAGGTTAAATGGTATGTCCAAAATAAGGTTGAGAATTTTTGATGGAGCTCGGGAAAATGACAAAAGGATTTATGGGCAAAGTTTGAGATCAAGAATTGAGATACAAAAGGCATGGAGAATATTATGCAAGTGTGTTATGGTGATTCCGAAGCAATGGAATAATTTTATAGCTCCATATATTAGGAGGATATGTTATAAAGAGAAGTCATCCATCCCTCGATTTAAATGGACCGAAGGTCCACACAATTTATTTAGTTGAGAAGAAAAGATTAATGACATGAAGGCATGATGATATGATGCAGTGCAAAAATAAATACACAAGCACAAAAGAAACACACGGGAGAACACGGAGCATCTGGAATCTTCTGGGACGTCGGTCTTCGGGCATCACAGCCCCGGTGGACGCCTAGCGCCTCGCCCATTAACCCCCGCCCCGTTAGGCCCCCTGGGCTTTTGGCGCACGGGCCCCACGGCCCAAGGTTAAAAAAAGGGCTTTTAAAAATATAAATATTAATTAATTAATTAATTAAAAGAATTAATTAACTTAATTAATCCTATTAATTAACCTTAATTATCTTCTTAGGTAAACAACTAATGACGATAGGACCCACACATCGGTTTGTCTAGGTCAACTGACCGCTGACATCACCCTGACATCATGCTGACGTCATCACTTACTATTCTGGATAATGTCGATTTAAATTAATTAATTAAATTTAAAAAATGTTTAAAACTTTAGAAAATCATATAAAATAATCTATAACTCGGATGAAAATGTTTTATATATGAAAATCGCTCAGAACGACGAGACGAATCCGAATATGCGGTCCGTTCATCTGCCACACATCCCTAGCATAGCAAACGTTGAACTTTCCTCTCCGGTTCATCTGTGAGACAAACTTTCCAGGATGTTATCCCCCTTCGTCGGTATCGTGTAGCACCGCGTTGGAACACCCTAGCACTGCATGTTAACTTGCTGTGCTTCTTTATTGCATCTGTATGCTTTAATTTATTGTTTCTCCCCCCTCTTCTCTCCGGTAGACCCCGAGACCGATGATGCCCCAGTGATCGACTACGGTGTTGATGACCCTCCCCTTGCCAGAGCAACCAGGCAAGCCAACCTCCTTTGATCATTCCGATATCGCCCATTCTCTTCTCTCTTATGCTTGCATTAGAACTACTACTGCTTTTTTTATGATCCTATTCTGATGCATAGCCTGTTGTTGATACTGCTTTCATACCTTACATGTTTATACTAAACTGCTTAGTATAGGCTGGTTAGGGATCCACCAGTGCTCCCCCTACCTTGTCCCGACTGCCCCACTGGATTATCAGAAGATCCGATCAACGGGATCGAAGACCAGGACCCGGCAGCGCACATCACTTTCGCCTTAGTTGCTCGACACTACTGGGTTACTATCGAGTGCCGAGGGTGAGACCTCATCAGCACTACTGATGTTAACCTTGCAGGTTAGTTCATCGGTTGTGGTCATTGAGGGTGATTCCTCTTTCTCCACTCCCGATAACGACACTGTCATGGAACCCATCAAGAGTGGACCTCGAGGGTGACTCCTCTTTCGTTCACCTTGACGATAAATATCAGGTGGGATTCCATCGAGGGTGATTTCCTCAGGTTTTCCTTTGGTGTTAGACACACAGTTACTATGGATACTATGACTTTACAGTGAACCTGGTTACTAAAGACGGGTCGACCCATAGGGGTACCCGCGCGAGCTTAATTGCGAGTGATGTGTAGTCGGTTTGACCTGGAAGGTGCCCGCGAGATAATACGAGGCGTGGCCGGGCACTCGCCCTTGCCGCAAGTTCTCGAGACGAGGCGATGGGGTCATATAATCGTGAGTCACTGCTCGTTACCGCGCGTTCCGAATACACTAAACGGTTTGGATATTTGATCCAAGGGGACTCTGGCCCGATAGCACTAAACATCACGTGGGCATGTTATGGGCATTCTGCATCGTATCCATCAGCCGAAGCTTAACTGACATCATTGTGACTGAGCGGCGCGCGCAGGGTTGGACTGGTTAGGCTCCTACCTTTTTGAAGGAGGTTGCTAGGTCTGCTCACCGGCCGCGTACGCAACGTGCAGGAGTTCCCGGGGTGATTGGCGCATGACCCCTGGGGGCATAGGGTTTAGTTCGGCGTGCATGACCTCTCTATTAAGTCTAGGTCGGGTTGCGGCGTATTGTTTAGCCGAGGGCGGGCATGACCTGATGGTGTGTCCGGCCGGAGTTAAGCAAGCGTGTTGGGTAAGTTGGTGCACCCCTGCAGGTAAGAAAACATCTATCGATAGCCTGTCCTACGGTAACGGAAATACCAACAATATAAACAAAAATACCAACAATATAAAACTATCATATCTATTAGATCTCACTTTCGTAAGTGACCGTAAAGGGATTGACAACCCCTTATCGCGTTGGTTGCAAAGTTCTTATATGTTTTTGCAAGTGCGAGAGACTCGCGGGTGGTCTCCTACTGGATTGATACCTTGGTTCTAAAAAACAGAGGGAAATACTTACGCTACTGTGCTGCTTCTCCCTTTCCTCTTCGAGGGAATACAACGCAAGCTCGAGAAGTAGCACTACCCCTCGAAGGTACGTGGGCGGTGACTTGGACGCTACCGAGCTGGGACCTTCCCGCCGATGTGGACATGGAAGACGCACGGTATTATTTGACCCCCAAAAATGTGCACGGGGACTCCAAGGAGGTTCACCTGGACATATGCGTTATCAAGTTAAATGTTGATCATTAGTCTTCCCTCAATGTAATCCGTTGTCTAAGCATGTGGAGACTTCCATGCATGATCTTGCTATATTGGAGTATCGCACATGAATAAAAGTGTATCCATTTATGGTTTAGTCTAGAATCTTCCATGTATGAATTTTTACTACGGTACTGGTGAAAGACTTAGGATCAACCATTTCTTACATATCATCTGCAGCCTTCAAGTCATCCTGATTTAAGCCCTCCGTCTAGGTGTATAAGGGCATGGTTAATACTTAAATAGTATAGCCAACTGTTGACTATAAGAAAGTTCCATGTCATCTGTAGCCAACATGTATAACAATGGATACTCAAAAACTAATTCTTGAAGATCATTTCCTACAAAGCACAATAAGAGTTATTTCTTCACAAGTTTTGGATGCAGGTTGAACAGTTGAACGCTTTTGTTTGCAAAAGATACTTTTTTATCTATTTCACCCGGATGTTTGTGAGCTCTAGAGATGAAATAATATCCGAAGAAACCTATCGATACCCGTTACACATGAGATGACCCCCACATCCTTTGTCAAAATAAACAACTCCCCGATCAATGCATTTCACACTTCCGTGCAACACACGGGCACCTTACTATAGATTAGTACGACCAAAAATTGAAGTAACATTATATATAGTACGATAAATGATGATGCATGTCACCTAAAATTATATCATTGAAAACTATGTTCAAATACGAATCCAACGATATTGTTTTTGTTGACATGCACTAACATTTTGTCAGTTAAATCTTCGGTCAAATTCTATGGGGGATAAACCACGGCCGATGTAGCAGTACTAGTGTAGATGGCAGCGCTACACGGGAGTCTCACCCCGCTCGTGGCGCGCCAGTAAAGCCGTAATATCACAAAACCCAACCACTCCCAGTAATAAGTGGCCTGGTAAAATAAATGGACAAGCAACCATCATATCCCTCCATCGTTTTTGCATTTCATATCTCTGCATTTACTTTCTTCGGTTCATCTCGCACACTCGATCCCTAGCTACTACTCCTAGTATCCCTAGCTATTACTCCTAGGGCCAGTTCTGTTGGCGGCTTCCCCAGCTTTTCCCATAAGACTAGTCACAGTGGAGAGTAACATTAAGGCGCCTCACTCATTTATTTGGGCTTCTAAACTAGTACTACTAGTAGTACTTCCGTCCTGGTTTATTCCTCACCATTGTAATTTGTGCTAAATTTTGACCAAAGATTTAACTGATAAAATGTTAGTGCATGTGGCATGCACTAACATTTCATTAGTTAAATTTATGATCAAAATTTGACACAGATTACAATGGAGACCAATAAACCAGGACGGAGGTACTTAGTAGTTATGGGATTACTAATCTAGAGCCTAAAAGAACTGGCCCCTGGTAATCCTACTAGTAGTACTCCCTCTGTCTAGGTGTGTAAGTCACATAAGGTGGAGCAGCGCGACCTAGGTGGCTGCAGATTGGAAGAGGCCAAAGAATCAGACCGAAAATTCGTCCAATCACCGCGCCCCTTTTTTCCTCCTAAACCAAATTGAGATTAGCAATGAATTCCTAATTGATAGGGCTGTCATTTCAGCCAACCCATCCAGGCCCATTGACATGAATGCAAACTCGGGTCAATCCCTCCCCTAGTCAACATGTTCCTTCTCTACATGCATA
Source organism: Secale cereale (assembly GCA_902687465.1). Taxonomy (NCBI): domain Eukaryota; kingdom Viridiplantae; phylum Streptophyta; class Magnoliopsida; order Poales; family Poaceae; genus Secale; species Secale cereale. The sequence continues at coordinate 795,502,045 of LR738715.1, forward strand.
GGTCGCTCATTCTCTCCCGCATTAACTTCCTCCCCCGCGTGGTTCAGCCAAAAAAATTGCTCGCTGATGAACGAGGCAGTGAGGGAATGAGGACGAAATTTAATACATTGCGCCTAAGTGTAATGGGAATATCTGATTTTCGTAAGGTGACTTACACACCTAGACGGAGGGAGTAGTACTCAAGTTAGAATTCAAATTGCACGTCACAACTTGTTAGGCAAAAAATTCGATACTGGGTGTAGGAAGTGGTTTGGGAATTTTCATGCCTTTCCGACCAGTGAGATACTCCGTACAAAGTACGATAGAGAAATAACCACAGAGAAGGAAGCTAAAAGTAAACAATCAAATGAGCATTTTTGCATTTGTTTTGCATCGAATCGTTTCACAAGCTTGACTAGTGCTGTTTTTCTACTTTTACAAAAACCACATCGTAGTGTTAAAACATGCATTTACACGTACATAAGTAATAGTAGTTCTCCCTCCGTCTAGGTGTATAAGTCTTCCCTCTTTCTTGGTCACGGTGCACAACCAAAACTGACTTATTGACCTGGACCGAGGGAGTAGCACAGTCTGCAAGCATATATAGAGAGAGACGTGTAGTGCCATAGTATATAGTAAAGTTTGTGCTATATGCACATACTTACAAAATGCGTACGAGTACACAAGGTTTCCAAACTTTCCCTTTTACATACCTAATTAAGGACGCTAATAATTCTTGAACGTTCGGGATTTATCATTTGCTTCTTAAAACTAATGACACCTCCTTACGAAACAAAAATTATACTCCTACTAAAAGCCACGACGCTCGCAGGAGCGCTTGCGACATGCCACGAGTGCCCTGGTGCGCGGCCGTTTCCACGCGCGCCGACACAACGCCTCTTCCTCAGCCTCGCAACTCGCGAGGTGCTGATTGGCGGCTGGTCGGTGGGCGAGCGCGATCTCACCGGTGTGGTGATCCGGCGACAACAGGTACTCCTCCTGGCTGGAAGCATTCACCCGGTCCACATACCGCCAAGCGTATATGAGGCACATGGGCCCGACTGCACTCAGGGCTTTGGCACGGGCATCCTCCGCCACCCTCACGGCCCTCGCACGAGCCTTCCACCAAAGAGCCAATTGCCTCACTCTCTCGGACGCGACATAGGCCTGCCAGGCAGCTTGTCCCATAGCGCGCTTCTCTTCCTCGGCCTTCTTCTCCAACTCTATTTTGGCGCGCTCTGCTGGAGGCAAAGCCTCCCACAAAGCGACATCCAATTCTTTCCAAAGCTCCTCAAGGCTGGGGGCTCGGTGGGCGGCGCTTCTCCTCATAGCGGGGAGCCGACGCGTCCTCTGACGCGCGTGCTGGCGAGATTGGGAATACCGACGCGTCCACCTCGACGCGTCACGGCGAGGAGTGGAATACCGACGCGTCCTCCTCGACTAGTAGCGGCGAGGAGCGGAATGCCGACGCGTCCACCTCGACGCGTCGCGGTGAGGAGTGGAACGCCGACGCGTCTTCCTCGACTAGTGGCAGCGAGGAACGGAACGGCGACGCGTGACCATCCGCTCGGTGCAGCGAGAGGCGCCTAGGGCTTGGGAGGGGCGATGCCATGGTGGTCGACGTGAGAGGGAGGGGGAGGAGATAGCGATGAACGTGAGCGTTCTTCCGAATGTCGTGGGAGGCGTAGTATTTATACCGAGCAATGGCACACCTACGTAAGATATGGACTGAGCTGCACAGACTTAACTGCAGGTCCAGTTGCGTCACTAACCTGTGGGCCAGACACCTGTTGGGCCCATATGTCAGTGACCCAATGCACCTGCAGTTAAGTAACTGAAGCAGCATCTCGGGTGGAGTGGTGGGACCGCCGGAGGGAGAAGGAGAGTCTGGCAGGCATATTGTTTCCACACATGGAGAGGAAAATATTTGGAGATGAACAGGCTTCCTGCAGGTATGGGGAACGGTGCATAAAGTCTCATCTTGCATGTTGGGCTAGGTATAGTCTCAAGTCATTGAAAACATACACGCCCCACACATCTTCATATTTGAAGGTGCACTAAATTATTGCATGCGATGGTTAAGGCTGGCCATAATGGTGGTATCTTAGCTGGTACTCCCTCCGATCCTTTATACTCTGCGCATAACTTTTTTCGTTTTTTTCCCAAGTGCTCTGTGCGATCCCCTTGAGTAGCGCACCTTTCCCAACCTGCCCCTTCCTTTCCGCTTCGCTAGCAATAATCTCCTCAATTGGCGCAACTTCATAGTTTGCATGCAGAGACATAAGCGGAGGAGAGAGAGATTACGTGTGACATGAATGGAGGGATTCGAGGCGACTAGTACTATAATCCACACAAAAGCAGGGGCAAACTTGTCTAGAAAATTTCGAACGGGCCTCTCCTTGGTATACGAGCTGAAACAGAGGGAGTATCATGCACACGGGAATAGCAAACAAGCCGGCATGGCATGCGAATAGGCCGAAGGTCATGGGAGGCGTGACGGTTGACGAAATTAATTGAAGTTACACACAAGCCGGCATGGCGTGCAAACAGGCAGAAGCTATCCCGTCAGGCCTACGATATGTGTCTAGTAGACATGACATCTCGTGGGTCCCGCATAGTCCTCGAGAACTCTTTGGAGGCTTGCAGCTGTTTATCAAACGGGTAAGCCAGCAACCACATGCCGTTCGCACGCCCTACTCGTCCCCGTCTTCTACTAGTACAGTACCTTACAATAGTTCACTCCCAGCCGTCTCGTCAATCCTGACCCTCCTCCCAAATCCATGGCGTCCCAAATCTCCATGATCCGCGGTGAGTACAAGTTTAGAACCATCACCGACGATGAGTTCGACGTCATCTACGCCCGTTCTTCCGCAACGGTGAAAGAATGCCTTGCTCGCTTCGAACGCATGTTCAAAAACTCAAATGATGAGTGGGTCGCTGGGCTAGATGTTGAGTATACCACAGTCCTAGGAAGCGAGGAGAAACTAAAGGAGGCAGAGAAGAAGAAGCCCGCCGTGATCCAGGTTTGCATGCATGGCTTATGCTTGGTCTACCACATATGACATGCCGATGTTGAGTGCGAGGAATTTAAGAAGTTCCTCAAGGGCGACCGGGTCAAATTCGTTACTGTAGACTTTAGGAACGAAAAGGAAATCTTGGGTCGGATAGACCTCGTTGTAGGCCAGCCCTTCGATCTCCAAAAGGAGAGCCTGGTGTCCTCCTCTCAGCCTTCAATGCTGACCCTGGCAGCAGCCATGATTGATGGTTCGTATGCTAAACTGAAGAAACCTCCCCACGAGTTTCATCGTGCATGGGAGTCGAAGACATTAGATGAAGATCACATCCTGTACGCAGCAATGGATGCCTACCTTTGTTTAAATATCTACAAGGCTTGGATGAAGAAGCATAGCCCAGTGTTCGGTTCAAGCAAAGAAGCGTCGGCGAAGAGGAAGAGAAAGAGGGACGAGGACGAAGTCGAGGACGTGGACTCGGACTCCGAGTAGGTGGCAGTGTCGTCGCTCATGTTGGTTCTACTGCAGTGTCAAGCGGACTAGTTGCTTAGTTTATTTTCAAGGGTGTGTTGTGCTGAGGCCCCAGCAGAACTATGTTTATGTTCTTTCTCGTTATTTGAACTCTTTAATATGTACAGTAGTACTAGTACTATGTCTAACTACTGATCTTCTTGTAGTTGGTACTACTGCTCGTATCTTCATGTTACTACTCTAGTTAATACGTTCGTACTAGTAGTATAATTTGGGTCAGTCGATTTGTGAAAGGATTTCGACGGAGTGAAGGAAGAAGACGGCAGGGTGCCCATGATCTATCTTATGAGTGTTGGGTGTGGAATGCAGTTCGTCGAAAAAAGTGGATCATGCCCGGGGTTAAACGGATGGCGTGGGTGGGGGGAGCATGGCGGTGGCAGGCGGTTCAGGGGAGGGCGCGGCGGCGGCAGGCGGTTAGGCGTGTGGCGGGCTGAGAAGATGAACCGTGCATCTATTTCGGAGGTTGAAGAAGCCCTTCTAGCCATCCATGTTGCATCAAACGGCTCACAAGAGTTGACTGACCAAATTGCTCCTTCAGATTGCAGGATCCACGTGGCATTCAAGGCCTCGAAGGTAGATTCCACGCCCGCACCCGGTTCGCGGGCTCGACCCGCACGAGACCGGCTTCCGCCGCGACAGCCACCATGCGCGCCTCCTCCGCGCGGGCGGAGACGACAATGACACGCTAGTTCCTCCTCGTCGGCGTGCTGGAGCACACGGTCGTCCCCCTCTTCGTACGCTGCGTGCATAGACACGGCTCCACTAGCTGCTCGCGTGCTTGGCAGCGTGGCGACATCGCGAGGAGGGACTGCAGACGACGTGAGCGGGCGAGCCTTCGACTTGGCGGCGACATGGCGGTGATAGGCGAGAAATTGTTGGCCGGAGCAGGCGGACACCGGCATGCGCAATGGCGGCGGCGGCATATTGGTGGGTGCGCGTATGGGAGCTTAGTTTAGTTTTATATAGGGTTGGTCAAACTTAAAAGAAAACCGTACTAGTACACGTAAACATTAGACTTAGGCAGTGCTTTTATTAGTTACCACAACCATGATACGGAATCCTGTGCAAGCGCGTGAACCGCGACCGTGCGGTCGATCGAACGGTGCGTCACCGTGTCGCGCTCGAAGGACATCCACCGAACCTTTTTGTGTGTGTGAAAACAATCCCCGAATATTACTCAACTTTTTTTCCGGGAAAAGTTCTTGACGCTACAATATTTCCATATATTTGAATTTAGCTCCAGTTCGTGTTTTTTTAGATTTGGACGTTTTAGGTGCGCCCTAGTTTTTTTTTAATACTGATTTTCTGTGTGTGACTGAGAGAGAATGTGTGTATGTGTCCATATGTGTGTTGTGGCGGAAGGGCAATGTGGAGACGGTGTGCATGTGATAAAGACATAGAGAGGTGTGAATGTGCAAATGATCATGTATGGGTGAGAGATAGACAAATGCCGATATATTGTGTATAGATGAGAGAATGGTCTTCCATTTTACTTGTGTGTGTGTGTGAGAGAGAGAGAGGAGCATCCGTAACACAACAACCATCTCTCTCGATTCGTCCGTCCCTCGCACGATCGCATGTAACACATGCATCAACGCGCACATTTTGACACCCTCACCCGGCCCCTGCCCACCTCAAGGCCCGCACATCGCTCTCTATCTCGCACGCACAATCTCTTCGTGAATACCCTATTTAGCAAGTAGTTTTCCGTCACATACACACACATTTCTCTACTTAGGTTTGTTTTCTCTCAATATCTTACACACACACATACACACACAGCACACAACACACACACGCCCCCTGCCCCGAGCACATAATTCATCCACATCCAAGGTTATATGGCAACCACTCTCGCTTGTGCTTCTCTGCACCCCAGCATGCACAACACCTCAATCTTCAAAGAGGGCATCGAGGAGATCGAAGATGGCGACCACACTGTGCTAGAGAATGCGGGGCAATTTGGAAGCAGGATGATGTGACGACGACAGACTGACTCCTCCCCCACCCTCTCTCTCTCGCACAAAATTACCAATCCCTCTCTCCCCCGTACAAATGTATCAATCCCTCAACCAACGAGACCCTTCCCCTCTCGTCCATGTTTTTCCAGTTCTATCATCAAACCTGTTGTCTCTTCTCCTTCCACGTGTACAGAATTCGGATGCACGCGCATATCACGTATATTACATGTGTCCATCTTTGTCACAGACCTAACTTCTTCCTCTCTCTTTCTCTCTCTAGCTATCTCCCTCTCTCTGTTTCGTTAGGTTTGTCTCCTACTCTCTCATCCACATACATACAATCTTTCCCGCCCTATCTGCTCCATCTTCGCAAGCACTCTCTGCACATTTCATTCACACATTGGGATATGTTCAAAATGTTGCCTTTATAATGGTTGACGTAGAGTTATTGTTGGTTTTATTGCATCCTACAAATTAATAACTATGAAATGCATTTTGATTGTCATTTGACTGGGATTATGCGAGTTTGAGCATGATGTGAAGTACTATAGACCTCGTATACATCTTGGAATTCGACAATGATTGTAACTATTGAATTGTATAGACCATTACATTCGAAGTCAGTAGCCTAATATATTTATTTCACAATTTCAACAAATGATTAATTCACTACATACTAGGAAAACAAATGTGTACACCCTCCGTTTTTATTTATGTCTGCGTATTAGCATTGGTCACAATCAAGTTTTGTAAACTCTCAGAAGGTTAATAACAAAAAATATTAACATATACAATAACAAATTAATACCATTAGATTCATTATTGAATGTACTTTCACATCATACATATCTATTATGGTAAATGTTTATATTTTTCTATTAACTTGGTCAAACTTTAGGAAGTTTGACTTCGGTCAAACCTAATATGCAGAGTTTGCTAGTACTACTCGCTATTTGCTTAGCCGAATCACCTAACAAGCCACATGGGAAATTCAGTGTCACAATATTTTGAGGTCGGCGGGAAAATTTCACGTGACCCTGATTCGAGCAGTGGAAAGTTACCATCATAGCCTTCAGAACAGGCCGACAGATGACGGTTGGTAGGGCGTTGTTTTCGTAACTTCAGGTTAACCCTACCCAGCCAAGCAGACTAAGGCATAGCCTAATGGTGGGAAGGGGCTGATGCCTTCCCACCCACCCAGGTTCAAGGCACGGTACTTCCAATTTGGGTTTGTTGCACCCATTATACTGTAAGGGGTTCCCTTACAGTCTTTCTATAAAAAAACCTACCCAGCCAACCCCACCCCGGCACCCAGAGTAGTACACCTGAATACTCCTCATTTTCTATCCCCACCGCAAAATAGACTTCTCCACGGCACCGCATCCTTCGTGCTCCTCTCCTTCTACATCGGCGCACTCGTCCACCGCAGCGCATCTGCCTCATCGACGACCTCGTACGCCGGACTGGAGCCGGTCCACCTTCGTCATTGTACACGGAGCCTCATCCTCGGCACCGTCTTTCACGGTCTCGGATCAGCTTCCCGGAAGCCGATGCCAATCGCAGAAGCACCACCATCGTGGACAATGAACTGACTCCCATTGTCGATCATGACTCACAGAGGCCGCCGCGACCATCGTTCTCCTCATCGATTGGTAATGTGTGTATTGAATCACTTAGCAGTACATGTGCAGTTCCAATTTTGTTCATACCTACCCTTCAAATTTCCTAGGTGATATTGTTCTCGTAAAAGTAATTGGTTATAGCCTCCATTGTCCAATAGAATATCAACTTGTAATTGTGTGTCGCTCTTGTATCGCGCTGTGCTTGGGTAGGTATTTCATCTGCAACCAGTAGTGTGGCAAATGATGGATAGTTTTTTAGATGTAACAAGATTCCCATGCGTTGCACGCATCAAGATGCATTTGTATGAGTAGTTTATCTTATGGGAGAAAAGGATGAACGAGGGAATGCCTTATTTGCAAAATTGCCATAGTTTCCTTCGTATCCATCGGATTTAAATCAGATGGCCTATATTGGAGGATGGTAGGACCACTATCATCACCAATTCTGTTTTTTAGAAGAATTAGGGAAAAAGTTGAGAAAAAAAATAGAGAGTAGAGAAGTAGAGATAAATATTAAATATAAAATTAATATAACAGTAGAGAAGAGTGTAGAGATAGCAGAGACGTCGGGAAAGGATTGTGCGCTCATGGGAAAAAGTGGTCAGGAATGCGCTAGTTTTGGCGCGCAGCGTCTGGCATGATGTATAAAATCCAACGCCCTCCCACCGCTCTGTGCCTTGCCACCGCTCTCTCCCCGCTCTGTGCCTCGCCACCGCTCTCTCCCCGCTCCTTCTCGCCTCGGCGCCGCCGCGTCGCTGGGAAACTTGGGGATACCGCGACGTCCCCGCGCACCCCTCCGGCGGCTTCTTCGCCGAGATCCGGTTCTGCGGGATGCACCACGGCCTTGGCAATTTCGACACCACCAATGAGGCCGACCGCGCGAACGACGCGGTGGCATGGCGCCTTCGGTGGCCTCATTGAACATTGAACTTCCCCAACGTGCCGACGCGGGAGCGGGCACAGGAGCTCGCGCCTCTGCCGCGGCTTATCACCGACGAGGATCATCGCGACCACCGGAGGAGGTTGCACCGTCTCGGCATCGCCGAGATGCACGAGGAAGCCATGACGCTATGGTGCCAACGCTTCCCGCAGGACATCATCAACGAGCGCGAGTTCTACGAGCAAAGGAGGGCGGAGAGGGATAAGAGGAGGGCGGAGCGAGCCGCCTATCGCGAGGACAAGCGTAGGCGAAAAGCGGACGCTCAGTTCAACATGAGGCTAGGAGCAGCGTCGCCCTGGGAATCCGACGATGATCGGTATCTTCAGGTCTATAGTCAGACGTCGGAGGAGGACATTACCGAGGAGGAGTCGGACAACGAGGAGTAGTTGAATAATCTATTTTTTATCTATTTATGTTGAGAACTATCCTCTACTCTCTATCTCTACTTCTCGATCTTAGCACTATAAATGCTTTTTAAAGCGCCGCGCATTGCAATTCTGTTGGAGATGCTCTAACATGGCAGACGAGTGTTTTAATCTTGCGCACAAGATGCGCGAGTATTACTAGTAGTATATTTTTCTTGCCATGTTGAGATTTTAAAACCACGAGTGCGAACATGCAGAGGAGCAATGAAGACCAAACACGGGATATTGGGGACATCTTCAAGGAGCATGGCAAGTCAAAGAGGAGCTGCACCAAACCTGTAAAACGAGCTTTGGTAAGTAACACCCTTTCAATTAATTTCGTTTAGCCTCGTGTTCTTCGATGTGTATATGTTGTAGTTTCTGTTTCTCTTAAGCCCCGTGTTCTTCAATGTGTCATAAGAAGAGTCTTAATCGTCCTAATGCTTTCGTTTTTAGTTGATGTAGGAACTGGGTGTTCTCATCTAGTAGTCTGTTTTTCTATTTTTCCTTTTGAATTAACTTCTCCCTGTTCTGTTTATCTGGCTTCTACTAAATGGATCTGGGTTGCTCTGAGTAATTATCTAAAAAAGAAGTAACTTCATGTCAGGATGCAGTTCTTGTGAGGAGGGAAGTATGGCCAACCTCGAGATCATGTTTCCAGAATGAGGCTGGATTACACACAAGGTTCCAGTTCCCTAATGATTCTGGATTAGACACAAGGTGCAAATTCCCAGATGATGCTGGATTACACACAAGCCAGGTGAAGTCGTCAGCTGTTCGTGTCGTCGTGGCTCTAGTAAAGGCTAAAAGAAAGCGTGCAGCAGCCCTTGAGAATGTAGTTGAGTTCCTGAAGAAGCGAAAAGAGCAATCAGATGCTCTCTTCACCCATGCTAAAGAAGAGATGGAACAAGCCAGCAATAAGCTAGCAGAGGCAGAGCAGGCTAGGCGTCTCCTGCTATCTAAAACTGTTGTCAATACAAAATTTCCTTCATAGTAGCTAGGTTCAAAAGTTTATTCAGTCAGCATGCCTGTTGTGATGTCCGTTCAACTTCCACATCAAACTCATGTTCACAGATATCTCCACATTCATACGTAATGTCCACAACCATGATTCACTTCAAAGCCAAAAAAAATTAAGGAGAGTTATGAATAAAGAAAAACATCTAGTTCCTGCTACCAGTGCGAGCCCAACAAGTCAATACCATGCGTAATTAATTATATTTTGGTCATTTTTTGTGTTCTAAAATGCTGGCTGGCTCGCGGAAGGACGTGTTGCCGGCACACGCGCGGAATCAATGAAGGCAGGAGGGGCAGTCTGAAGTCAGTTGCATGCGGCGAGGAGGCGTGTTCAGCAGGGCCTACAGCGAGTGGGGTCCTCTTGGCCGGCGCGCTGGTTCAATGCCTGCGCTATGAGAGGTCGCGTCCGTGTCAGAGCAATCACTCCCTCCAATCCTTTTTTGTTGCGTATAACAATATCCCGTTTTCCATTCATATTTTACAATTAAAATTCGTGGACAAACTTCGACCCAAAATAGGATGGGGACTAGTAAACCAGAATGGAGGTAGTAGTTTTTTTTCTAATCAAAGAAGGGATTCCCCCCTTCCGATTTTCATTACTGAAAACCAACATCTAAATCTAAACATAGTATTTGCCCTAGAATTACTAGGTTCAACATCTCGCAATATAAACCCATACAACCACATGCCAAGGAGGTACATAGTACTATGAATTCCATTTTCGCTCCATACCAATCGTTCTAAAAACTACTTACTACTTATAACGCGCCATTGAAAAACGGAACTCTTAACCCTGCTAAAAAAATGATATTTTAAATGTAGCTAGTCGATCTGTGGCAACTGGCGAGCCATCACCTCCAAGTCGTTCACCTGTGGTCCCGACAATCAACTCCTACGGATCAAATTATCACGCGAGCTGACTATTCCTACAATGGTGCGCTCCACCACGTACCCGGTACCCGCGAATGCAGCAATCATGCACCTAGGGTTTACGGTTTATTTGTTAACGTTGCCTTTACGTAACACTCGTGTGTGCGAGACAGCGAGAGACCGACTACGTGCTTGCGCCTCTTCTCTTCGTATATGTACTCCACCGTTTGTCTAGTGTCCAAAAAATCTATTATATATAAAAAGTGCTTGAAGGGCTCACAAGAAAAAGACAATTAGGCTAGAAAATCCCACAAAAAGCAGTTACATCAAACCGTTTTTTTAATAGACTAATTTTAATAGCCATTAGATATGTTCTAAGTGAAAATAATTACCCACCACTGCCATTATGAGAAAAAACGTTTCATCCATGTTCTTTTATATTACAAGAGAAGAGCAAATCCTAGCGTAAGACATTCCTCAAAAAAAAAAAGTAGCGTGCCTCTAGAAAAATGAAAGGTCACGGGCTGAAGTATTTCCGTATACATGCATGCAGCGTTCCTTGCTAGCGTAGGAGTGTAGGACTCTCTCAAAAATAAAGCTAGCGTGATGCTCACTATAATGTATGGATGAACACGTCCTTCCATAATATATGGATGCATAAAAGTCATGCATTACTTTATGAATCCATGATCCACCTTTCCATGGGCACTCGTAGCGAGGAACAAGCTGGCTTTGCCGAGATAACTTGAGCACACATGCATGTTTGTAGGCTGGATCGATGGATTGGCTCCGACGGTTTAGCCAGCAACAAGTCCACGTACATGGCCGGTTGACCTAAACAGCTTGATTGATTCCTCTGGCTAGGTATAAATACGATTAAGGTCGGCCGGAAACACATGAACACACGACATGATTTGGTCTCCACGCTGACGACTACAACAAGGGATGGCCGCTCCAGTTCTATCTGATACATCTCTGGATCGTCATGTCTCAGGTTTGCCGATCTTTTATGATATGAAACATATGTAATGCTTCCATGTACGACTTGATGGATGCATATAATCATGATGGTTTGATTATGAATTGATGTGCTTAGATTGATGATTCAGTGTGCCTAAATACACAGGTCCGTGAATACACTAAATATGTAGGGTCCATAAACGAATAGATGTCTTCATGTATTCTTGCTATTCGCCAATGCTATTAATATTTTTCTATATATCCAAATTAATCTTATATGCACACATATCAGAATATATTTATACAGATAATATGTCAACAAATTTGTCATCCGTGGAGAGGGGTGTAGTAGATGTACGCTAAGGAACAACTCTTTATTTTGTTTCTAGACTACAATCACACAAGTATACGACATGCCATGTAGGAGCTTCTTTTTTGTCCTGCATGCTTTCCGTCCGGGTCTTGGAATTGTAACAAGATCTCCACTGATGAGTAACAGGACAGAGTAAGATACAGAATCAGCAGGGCAACAGCCGGCACACAAAGGCTGAGTTGATCTATTTTATTAGTTCTGAAGTACACCCATTACAACTTACAAGTGCACCTAAGGCAAGAAAATTAAGCACCAAGTGCTTTTGAAATTAATTTTGGGTTAAAATCTATGCTTGCAATACTTCAGCTCTTGTGGTTCTCATAGTTCTAGGTTTTTATTCTTGAGCACTTGGAGGATCTGAACCTTCTAGGTCACCGTCCGTGTTTCCATGAACTTCTCCAACAGGATGTGCTTCAAGGACGTCCGGGGGTAGTCCATGCACCCCTGAAACCCCAGTTGAATTGGTTGTTCGTGGAGTCGGTGAGGTCCAATCGGCAATACATTGTTGCCAGGTACTTCACTTGCCATGCTTTTGATGATTTCTGGAGCAGACGTGAGATGCAAGTTTAATTCAGAATCACAAGCTAAGTTTCTTCCACATTTCTCTACATATGTAGTACTAAACTGTTGTGTTTCTCACATTGCGTAGAATTAGTGCAGGTATTGATTGTAAAAATTCATTTGTAGGTATCTATGCAGTTTGTTGATTTTGACCAAGACAATTCGTAAATTGTTGAACATATTCTTCATTAAGCCATGTCCATAGTTTTGATGGCGAATACTACAAGCTACTGATTTAAGTATATTTTTCAAATACAATGTGACATCATGTTTATCTACTCAAATTATGTTTGATCATGCTTGAATCTATGTTGATAATTAACATATATTGTGTTATATTTACTCTTTTTAAGCAAGCAGGAAATGTATAAGAGATCATACTGAATATTCCTGCTTCGTCTTTCTAATCACCATTATGATTGCTGCTCTTCCATGAACAATTATGTAGAGTTTATGATTGTCAGTTTGGCGCCACAATGGGTTGCCCTAATTCATTGCTTGGTACCGTCATGCAAGATTACATGCAGACTCATGCGCCGTCAGGAAACTGTGCAGGCAGTATGGGGCAGCATGTCCATGTTCATTACTTAGTTCCTGGTGCACCAATGGTTTGTTGGCACAGCAACGGGCGCGCACGTACAAGGTACAGCAGGTTACTTTCCGAGACAGGCAGGACGTACACGGCGAGGTGCACATATACCCGAAGCAGCTAGCCAAGTTGGTGGATCGATTCCCAGCTGGATGGATCACGCACGTACAGAAAGCTAGCTTTAGCTAAGCTAGAGATTAACTTGAACGATGACACAAATCGACGGAACAAACACACGCGAACATATGAGACGCCGAGTTTATGGCAAAACAGGGCCGCGTTGGTCCTGCTGCTTTTCCTTGATTTTTTGATCTAGGTTACAAATTACAAGTAGTATAGCTAGCTATATATATAAGGCAAGCTAACCTACACAGTTTAGGAGTTATAATCCTACTACTATTACGTGACTGAACGTGTACAAGGACACGGACCACTACATCGTGGTTTATTCCAACACGCTTCTGGTCGTAGTTGATGATGACCTCCAGAATAGTTATGTTCAGAAGAAGGTTGAGTTCTGCGAGACTGGACATGCGCGGATCAGTTGGTGAGTGTCGGTCGATTGGGTTTCATGAGGGACTTCCAGGGTGGATGGAATGATACGCTCCTGTCCCTGCCTTCCTTTCCAAATGACGATGTAAGTATGCGAGAATGCGCTTACCCTAAATAGTTGTGCATCACGTTGTCCTTTTGAGAGTCTCATCTTTCATACTATATATGTTGGATTTTTGTGCACCTATTTTATTGAACCCTTCTACTGGACTTGGGGAATCTGCATCCTTTAGGTATGCATCACTATTCTGAAACTACCCATCTACACCCTAATAATGCCAACAGAAGTTCCAACTTAATTATTAGTTTTACTATGTAGTTAAAGAGGAGGTGGTTTCGATAACTATTCAAGAGAAATAATTAATAGTCGAGAGACCTAGATATTAGCCTGCCACAAATTTGGCCATGTTAACATTTAATTAACTAAACACACACCACATGGCATAGGCATATAGGTATTGTACATTTATCGAATATACAGAAGCATACGGTTTAGAAAGTAAGAACACGACACAAAAAGTAACTAACCTCGCTACAGATGCATATGGTATACAAAATCGACGACAGTGGCAAACATGAAAAGGTATTTACATGGTTAATCACATGTGTATCCTGTTAGATTTGTTCTATCTACTTCTTCAAGAAAGAAGAACGCAAACACTTGAAAACATTCTATTAAAAAGCAGAAAAAGGAGACACATTTTTAAATTAAAGATCAAATAAAAATGAGAATCTCCTTTTGATGTTATACAGACAAAGCAATATATTTGATGGAATAGTAAAATAAATTTTCCATATCACAATAGTAGGACACGGAAGAGTCAAGTAACGCAAATTATTTTGATAAAAAATGCAAGGTGTGATGAATTTGTATGATTTCTATAAATGTGTAGGCCCTTCAAATTGAAAGCTAATCCTACATGTAGTCAAGTGGCGCATGTCAGGATATCGAAGGTTTCATAATTGGTAAAGAAGAGAGGTTATGTTGATTTCATCTCATGTCGTTCTGAGTTAATACTAAACACAGGGATATAATAAATGTTATTCAGTGCCTTCTTAATTACTTCACAGCTATATTTCGTTCATTGTGATATGGGAGATGGACAACTATATTAGCTGATTGACAGTAAATATGTATAGTGTCATCTTTTACATCAAAATTATTGAGCCGTGAAGTTACAAACCTCACCAAGGAAGAGGTTTATGGTGTTGTTTCACTAATTAAATATATCTATAGATGTATCGCTGGACTAAATCATGGACAAATAGGCTGGCAATAGACCAGTTGAAATAAAAGCGAGAGAAAATGAGAGGAGGTATGCACACCAGAAGAACCGCGATAAAGCGACAAAAAACAACTATATGAAGACCATAAAATTATGTTGGTCAAAATTTATAGCACATGCAAAAAAATTAAACATCTTCAATACAAATTGTGATTATTCATTTCGAGAAAACATGGGATCTGAAAATAGTTGTCATACAACAAAAACTATTTACATGCGAATGTGATTCCAACTTTATGTTTTCTATCTATACTTTTTGTCATGTCTTAGTTTTCGTGTAAAAATGGGAAAATGCACAAAAGGAATTTGTATACTTTAAATATTAAATAAAATATATCATATTATATATCATATAAAGCACAATAGCTTACACAACATTTATTCATTGCAACATAATATGAAATACCTAATTGGCAAATTTATTATAAAACTCTTTGAGAACAAATGCATACATTGCAAAAACTATGTTTGCAAAAGGATCATATTTTCCATGTGATCACATTTGCTACCAAACTTTTGTAGACAAATCAAATGATGTGGTCTCATAAAATAAATTTATGAAATTCTAGCCCGCACATCGGGCGGGCCACTGTGCTAGTTATACTAATAACTACTAGTAGAAGGCACATGCTAGGCACGTATTTCTTACTCACTAAATTTTTCTGAAAAGGTGGCTTATTCTGCCAATGGTTTTTAAGATTGTATTGAACATGTAAAGACTTTATTGTTCAATTTATTGCATTTTGAGAAAGGGTTACCAAATTGCTGCATTAGAAGTTCCCAGAGGTGGGGGAATAATCATCCAAATGTTGAGTACTTTGATTTGTGAAACATTAGTTGTTTAGTGAGTCGTTGTTGTTTGCCAGATATTACAAGCCTCCAGTTGTTAAGCATTAAAGTTCAGAGCCACAGAAGATGGTAAATAGCAAACTTTTGCACCAGCACGTGTGTGGGCATTTGGCATCGTGAGGGTTCAAGAAAGTTCCTGGAGTCACTTTGGCGGGTGGCCGTACAGAGCGAATCCAAGAAACGTGAGCCATTAGATCACTTGAGTTGGGTACTGTGTGGAATAAATCAAATGGCCACTAATTGCTCACTAGTCTTGGCGGACAGATAACCTGAATTCAAAAATATATGTACTATAGTACTAGAGACTAGCAATGTGCCAATGCGTTGCCACACGTTCTGAGTAGATTAATACATATTCATCGATTTGATAGAAAAAAGAGTCTAGTTTTGAAATACGTATATCACTAAAAAATTGTTATGTTTCACTCAAAATATATTCCTTTGGCGGTTTTGATGAGATAAGGGAGGAATGTTGTTGGTTTCAAGATTCGAGAAGTGGTATGTGTCTAATTTCTAATCTTACTAGCAAGATGCCCGTGCGTTGCACGAAACAACAAGATCTTGTGGGAAAAAAGGATGAACGAGGGAAGGCCTTATCTGCAAATGTGGAGAGGAGTGCGGGTAAATTGCCATAGTATCCGTCAGATATAAATCGGACGGCCTATATTGCAGGATGGCAGGCCCACCATCATCACCAACTCTGTTTTTTACCCTACTCTTATAAAAGCATAGTCGGTGATGATCGTGTGCCTGCCATCCTACAATATAGGCCGTTCGATCTATATCTGATGGATAAGAAGGAAACTATGTCAATTTTGCAAAAAGATACTCACACCCCTCTCCACACTTGCAAATAAGGCCTTCCCTTGTTCATCCTTTTCTCCCACAAGAAAAACTACTCATACAAATGCATCTTGATGTTCCGTGCAACGCATGGGCATCTTGCTAGTTGTTGCAAAAAGCCCATGTGTGTGAGAGAGAGAGGGAGAGAGGAGGAGGACGGAGTGCATGTGTGACAAAGACAGAAAGAGTGTGTGTGCGAGAGGTATCAGCTTAAAACGAGGCGATAGTGTGTGTGTGCACGATCGAGAGGGCGTATCTCAAGAAGGGAAGAAAAATCTACATAGATACAAGGAGCGGGAGAGAGACATGTATGCGATAGTGGAAGCACGAGTGTGCGAATGTATAAACCTATCTAGAGGCTAGTCGATAAATGTTTGTGAGAGAAATACGAGTCGGGGGAGCGAAAGCGAGAGTTCTGTGTGTGTGAGAGAGACGGTAGTCGAGAAGGGGAGTGGAAGCAGGAGTTGTGTGTGTGTGTGAGAGAGAGAGAGAAAGGGGGGGATTTTTTCTAATCAGTAAACAAATGAATAATGTCAGTCTGGGATGGAGACGAAAAGGAGACCGCAACAAATGTTGTGTCTTGATACGTCTCCAACGTATCTATAATTTTTTATTGTTCCATGCTATTATTTATGATGTTTTGGATGTTTAATGGGATTTGTTATACACTTTTATATTATATTTGGGACTAACCTATTAACCCAAAGGCCTAGTCTAGATTGTTGTTGTTTTTTGCCTATTTCAAGGTTTTACAGAAAAGGAATATCAAACGGAGTCCAAACAGAATGAAACTTCGGGAGAGATATTTTTGGAGCAAAATACGCACGGGAGACTTAAGAACCACGGAATAGGGCACATGTGGCATCCACGAGGGTTGGGGTGCCCCCCCCCCTACGGGGCGCGCCCCCTGCCTCGTGGGCCCCACGTTTGGCCCCCGGTGCCCTCCTTCCTCCTATATATACCTGCGTACCCTGAAAACATCAGAAACAGAGAGAAAACCCTAGTTCCACCACCGCAACCTTCAATTCCCGTGAGATCCCATCTTGGGGCCTGTTCTGGAGCTCCGTCGGAGGGGGGATCTACCACGGAGTGCTTCTACATCATCATAATCGCCTCACCATGAGTTGTGAGTAGTTTACCATAGACCTTTGGGTCCATAGCTAGTATCTAGCTGGCTTCTTCTCTCTCTTTGGAACTCAATACCAAGTTCTCCTCGGTCTCCGAGGAGATCTACTCGATGTAATATCGTTTTGCGGTGTGTTTGTCGAGATCCGATGAATTGTGGGTTTATTATTAAGATTATCTATGAGAAGTATTTGGTTCTTTTGTGAACTCTTTATGTATGATTATAATATCCTTGCAAGTCTCTTCGAATTATTGGTTTCATTTGGCCTCCTAGATCTATAGTTCTTGCAATGGGAGAAGTGCTTGGCTTTGGGTTCAATCTTGCGGTGTCCTTTCCCAGTGACAGTAGGGGCAGCAAGGCACGTATTGTAATGTTGACATCGGGTAAAAAGGTGGGGTTTATATCATATTGTTTGAGTTTATCCCTCTACATCATGTCATCTTGCTTAAGGCGTTACTCTGTTCTTATGAACTTAATACTCTAGATGCAAGCTGGATAGCGGTCAATGTGTGGAGTAATAGTAGTAGATGCAGAATCGTTTCGGTCTACTTGTCTCGGACGTGATGCCTATATATAATGATCATGCCTAGATAGTCTCATGATTATTCACTTTTCTATCAATTGCTCGACCGTAATTTGTTCACCCACCGTAGAATTCCGCTATCATGAGAGAAGCCACTAGAGAAACCTATGGCCCCCGGGTCTATTCTCGACATATCAATCTAAAATCTACTTTCCTTTTCGGCTTTTATTTTCTGTTCTTATATCCAAAAATACCAAAAATATCAAACTATCATATCTATCAGATCTCACTTTCGTAAGTGACCGTAAAGGGATTGACAACCCCTTATCGCGTTGGATGTGAAGTTCTTATTTGTTTGTGCAGGTGCGAGGGACTCGCATGTGGTTGTCATGGCCTGGCTTATTAGGGATGATAGACTACTCATATCAATAAGGAATTCCTTCTTTTCCGGGAGCCCATTCAGATAGAACTCCAAAGTTAAGCGTGCTCAGCTTGGAGTAGTTTCCGGATGGGTGACCGACCGGGAAGTTGCTCCCGGGTGCGCACGAGTGAGGACAAAGTGCGCAGAAAAGACTAGTATTGATATGTGAGGCCAGTCTAGATCCCGCCAGGAGTAACGACCACCGGCGGGTGTGTCCGGGGGCGTTACAAGTTGTTATCAGAGCCGACCCTCGCGGTTACACGGATGTTTGCGGACAATTTGCAGTCATGTTGTGCATGACGTTCGTGACCCGTCGTGGCACACGACATGCCACATGTGTTGTCCTGGAAGCACAGACGGTTGTGCCAAGAGGGAACGTTCCTGTGGCCCGACGAGGACGTCGGTTCCTCTGAATGAGGGTGTATGTGATGGCCTGGCTTATTAGGGATGATAGACTACTCATATCAATAAGGAATTCCTTCTTTTCTGGGAGCCCATTCGGATAGAACTCCAAAGTTAAGCGTGCTCAGCTTGGAGTAGTTTCGGGATGGGTGACCGACCGGGAAGTTGCTCCCGGGTGCGCACGAGTGAGGACAAAGTGCGCAGAAAAGACTAGTATTGATATGTGAGGCCAGTCTAGATCCCGCCAGGAGTAACGACCACCGGCGGGTGTGTCCGGGGGTGTTACAGTGGTCTCCTACTGGATTGATACCTTGGTTCTCAAAAACTGAGGGAAATACTTATGCTACTGTGGTGCATCACCCTTACCTCTTTGAGGGAATACAACGCAAGCTCGAGAAGTAGCATGTCTACAGGAGAGAGAGAGAGTAATTTTAATGGCATGATTCATATCTAGAGACATATAGGGTGTGTGAGATAATCCCATATAGAGAAAGACAAAGTGAAAGACATGTGGAGACTGTGTGTGTAGCGGTGAAAAAGAAAGCTTAGGTACCTAGTGATACGAGAGAACGGTAGAGACGTGAGAGACAATGAAAACCGTGTAATGTATAATGACAGGGAGAGTGTGACACTTCTCAAGGGAGACATTGAGAGACCATGTTTGCGAGGATAGGAGAAACATGAAGTGAGCATGCGGGTGAGCTGGAGAAAAGAGAGTGATAGCTACATGAAGGAGCATGCATGCGAGAGAGATGGGCATGAAAGGAGTGAACATAAAAGGGATTCAAATATTTGAATTCGAGATGATGATACATGTAATCCATACTCGAAGCAAAATTGGTCTATCAAACATGCATACTCATATGAATTCACACGGATCTATGTTATTTAATATGTAGATATTACCGATCCATACATTTATGTATAACATAATTTGGTTTAATTTTTAGATATCAACCTTATGATTTTGAGATAATTGTATTTGTAAATCATATTATACATATAAAGGAGCAGAATTCCTTGTTGTGCTTTTGAAAGTATATAAAAAATGATGTATATAGAATTTTATTCCAATCGAAAATGGATCCCGCCCGAAAAAAATACAATACAAACGGGCTTCGAATTGAGTTGGCACGATAGACGTGCACTTTGCAAAATTTGAACGAAGCGGGGAAAGTCGCAGTAACCGCCCGAAACCAAAATCTGCGAGATGGAAATTACTAGTGCCTATCCCTGCCACGCAAAGCCTATCTGCCCGATTTCTATAGGTTTCAATAGGGGTAGGTTTGTAATTTAACTCAAACGTGACATAACCGCCTCTCACCCAGATTCATACACGGTGGGCGCCTAAACACAGTGTGTCCTCGGCCGAAATCGACTCCCTCCCCGATTCATACACGGTGGGCGCCAAAAACAAACTCTCGTCGGCAAATATTCGGTGTATGCGAGATTACCGTCCTATCCCAACTGACTAATATTGTTGTGATGTAGGAAATTTGAAACGGGGGCTAAGTTTGTAAATTTCCTCGCATTTGACACAAGCGCGCCCTGCAGACATGGTTCCCCGCTTCCTCTCCACCTCCATTTCCCCATTCGTACTCCCTAGGCGCCAAAACACCCTCTCCACCCCGGCCTCCTCCGTCCGCCACCCCATCCACCGCCGTCCTCCTCCACCATGCCGGAGCTGATACCCCGACGCCGCTGATACGTCTCAAACGTATCTACTTTTCCAAACAGTTTTGATATTGTTCTGACCTCATTCTTGCATGATTTGAGCTAAACTAACCCGGACTGACGCTGTTTTCAGCAGAGCTGCCTGTATGGTTTTATTGTGTGCAGGAAAACGGATTTTTAGGTATCTCAGAAAATTCCACGAAAAATCACAGAAAATCCACGCACCCGAAGGAACCCGGAGCCAGAAGAGGGGCCAGAAGGGGGCCAGGGGGCCCCAGGCGCCCTGGTGGCGCGGCCCACCCCCTGGCCGCGCTGGGGGGTCGCCTGGGTGGGCCCCACCTCCCCTGGTGCCCTACTTTGACCCGTATTTTAGCTCGTGACGGAGAAATCCCAGATAAGAAGTTAGTTTCCCAGTTTTCGTCGCGGAGCCGCCGCCACCCTCTGTTCTTCTTCGGGAGGGCTAATCTGGAGGCTGAATTGGCCTCCGGAGAGGGGAGATCGTCGCCATCGTCATCACCATCACCACTCCATCATCTCTCCATGACTTCTCCTTCCATGTGTGAGTAATCCCCTGCTGTAGGCGAAGGGGATGGTAGGGATTGGATGAGTTAGATCAGGTAATAGTTTGTCAGATCGTTGGGGGCATGTTGCCTATCATCTACTATGGTGTTTATCATCTTTGCTTCAACTCGTTATTCTTAATGCTTGTCACTTAGGGCCCGAGTGCCATGATTTCAGATCTGAACCATATGTATTTGCATGAATATATTTGTGTTCTTGATCCTATCTATGAGTTGTTTGCACATATTACGGTTCGGAACCGGCGATCCCAAAAGTGACAGCTTGGGACACCAAAGGGGACGGTCCGTAGTTTGAGGATTACATGTATCCATTGAGTTTATTGCTTTGTTCCGGTGCTCTTTGACAGGAGCACCTTAATCTCCATAAGTTCCTTTTGGCCCCGTTCGTAGCGGGATGGTAGGACAAAAGATGTTGTGCAAGTTCTTATTGCAAGCATGTACAACTACCTACAGGATACATGCCTAATGTTTGATATTTGCCTAGATGATCATTACTTTTCCGTGTGCCTTGCCCCAAGTTAGAATCATGATATATCTCATCCATGCAGCGCCCAACCATTTGTCTCCCTAGCCTACAGTCTTTTAAATCATGCTTGTCACTAGTTGCTACTTTTGCCATTTACTCTTGCTATTTACTTTTGTTGTTTACTTTTACTATCACTATCATCACTATCATACCACTGTTACCACTTATCTTTTGTTGCAAGTAAGTATATTTCAGGTGCGGTTGAATTGACAACTCAACTGTCAAAGCTTATAAATACTCTTTGGCTCCCCGTGTGTCGAATCAATAAATTGGGTTATTCTTACCCGCGAAGACTATCTCGATCCCTTACGGTTGAGGGTTATCAAGTACCGTTTTCTGGCGCCGTTGCCGGGGAGCATAGCAATATTTACAAGTCTACTTGAAGTATTCTACCTGCTGCACTTCATCCGCTATGGGTAAGAAAGGAGACCCCAAGGTTCCGATCTTACTACCCACTACAAGAAGAGGTACTGTTCTGAGCACTAGTGCTACACTTGATTCAGCTTCTGTTATGAGTAAGTTTGCCTCACCGCCACAATATGATGCTCCTACTGAATCTGTTACTATGTCCGATACTCTTGATGATGCTTCTACTACTGTTGATGATATTAGTTCCCTTGGTTATGCTCTTGAGAAACAGATCGCTGCTGCTGCAAAAAAGTCTGGAATTGAAATTCCTGTTACTCGCTACCCTATTGGTGAAACTTATGATTATCCTGATTTGAGTAAACTCAAGGAGAGACTCCTTGATGATGATTACTATATGCTTGATGAAGATTTATGCAGGGAACAGACAGAGTTTTCTGGCTCTGACCCTGAAGTTATTAAGAAACTGTTTGAAAAACACTCTTTGAAGAACAAAACCGTTCCTGATCCTGAATTTGCTACATCTCCTATATGCATTGATGATCCTGACTATGATTTCTCTATTGATCTTTCACTTATACCTATGGTTGAAGCTGCTATTGCACACCTGACTAAACTCGGTGAGTTGGGTAGCCTGTTTACCACAGATGAGAAGATACGATACTTTTATGTGACCAAGCTTCTTCCTTTCTCCTTGAAGGAAGGTGCTAAAGCATGGTATGATTCACTCCCATGCGGTTCCATTAAGAGTCCTCAAGACATAGCTCACTCTTTTGTTGACAAGTACTTTCCTGCTCACATGCAACATGCTGCTTTACAAAGAAATTATAACTTTAAACAGTTGCAGGATGAGTCCCTCCCTAAAGCTTGGGGGAGGTACTGCGGTCTGATTCGGGCTAGACGAGGACATGAAGTCCCTAAGAACGAATTAATCGATATATTCTATGCTGGTCTAACTGATGAATCCAGGTCCTATTTGGACAGTTGTGCTGGTTGTGTTTTCAGGAAAAGGACGCCAAAAGATGCAGAAGATTTGATGGGTAGGATTGCCAAAAACCATGACGATTGGTCCGTCCCTGAACCACCTCCACCACCAAAGAAGAGGGGCATGTTTGTTCTAAGCCCCGAAGATATGCGAGAAGCAAAGAAGTCTATTAAAGAGAAAGGTATTAAAGCTGAAGACGTGAAGAATCTACCCCCTATTGAGAAGCTGTGTGAGCCTACCACTCACCCTCCTATGGTAGAGGTACACTCTCTTTTAGATTTCAACGCAAGTGACATCCCTCATGGTAAGCCTCCTGATCAATGTTTAGATGAGTTTGATAATTTTATTATGAAACAAAATCATTTTAATGAGAGGATACAAAGTCAGTTGCATGATAATTCCCTTGCTATCAAAAGTCTGCTTGATGTTCTAGGTAGAACGGTTAATGATGTTCAATGTCTTGTGAAATATTTTCATATGGTTCAAACTCAGCTTGACCAAATTTCTAATGTGCAAAAAGATTTGCTTGCTAACAATGCCAAACAAGATGATTGCAGGCTTTCGGGATTAAGACCCGAGGAGGAACTAGCACTCAAGATCCTCTCTATTTAGAGGGGCATCCGAGGAGAATCGAGCAAGATTCTCAAATGCAGGAAGAAGAAATTGTTGGCTCTCCAAAGAAGAAGAAGAAACATAAGGAGACTGACAATTCTAATGACCCTATTGCAGATGAAGAGCCAGCTGTTGATCCCAACAGCGTATCTATCTCCGATGGTGAGACTGAAGACGGTGCTGAACCTGAAGATAAGGATAATGACAAGAATGATCCGCCTGAAGTTCGAGAAGAAGAAGCACCTGACAAACGTAAGAGGTACACTAAAGAAGACTTCATCGCAAGAAAACATGGGAAGGAAAGAGAACCATGGGTACAGAAACCCATGCCCTTTCCAGGTAAGTCCATGAAATCTAAAGAAGAAGAGCATTACAATAAGTTTTGTGAGTGGATTAAACCTCTTTTTCTTCAAATCCCTTTGACTGATGCTATTAAGTTACCTCCTTATTCAAAATATATGAAAGATATTGTCACTAATAAAAGAAAGTTCCTAATGAAGCAATATCTACTATGCTTGCTAACTACTCTTTCAGTGGCAAGATTCCTGAGAAGCTCGGTGATCCAGGTATACCCACCATTCCTTGCTCCATAAAGAATAATTATGTCAAAACTGCATTATGTGATCTTGGAGCAGGAGTGAGTGTTATGCCTCTCTCTCTTTACAAGAGGCTTTGTTTAGAGAAACTAATTCCTACAGATATCTCCCTTCAGATGGCTGACAAGTCAACCGCCGTTCCGATAGGTATTTGTGAGGATGTTCCCGTAGAAATTGCTAATTGTTTGATTCTTACTGATTTTGTTGTACTTGACATGCCCGAGGATGGGAGCATGTCCATTATTCTTGGTAGACCTTTTCTTAACACCGCAGGTGTTATTATTGATTGCAATAAAGGGAAGGTTACCTTCAATGTGAATGATAAAGAACACACGGTATATTTTCCAAAGAAGACCGACAGGAGGCATGGCCTCAACTCTATAGAAATATCGAGACCGTGAAGATTGGAGAATGGGACTGTCCACTACATGTGCCTCACAAATACAAAACTATCATGGTGGGGACAATGTCCATCAAAGTAAAGGTTCAGTGATTACTTCGTAAGAGGTGAGACTTTTTGCTCTATATATCGCCTATTTGTTGGTAAGACTTGATCAACCTTACTAGTAAACATGTTTTATATAGATAAAAAGTTGAGCTTGTTATGTTTTCATTTGTTTTTAGTTTTTGTTCTACTTGCTGTACCAAGTGTTTATGTTTTGAAGCTTCACAATACTACTCACTGCTTCAAGTTTTCAGAGAGTTTCGCAGCTTTTTGAACTTCGAAAAAATTTCAATAGTGATGTTTTCAGAAAAATTCCAGAAAAATAAAAATAAAAATTTCCACGTCGGTAGTGACCTAGAGGGACCTGGGTCCAGCCAGGGGGACCCACCAGTGGCCCAGGCGGCCAGCTGGCGCGGCCTACCCCCTGGCCGCGCCCACAGGGCGCCTGGGGCCCACAAGGCCCCCCTCTAGGTATGTCTTCTTCCTCTCTCTCTCTTTTTCTCCAAAAACGCGAGTTCTGCACTTGTTCTTGCGTTCTTGCTGTGTTGGAAATATGCCCTAGAGGCAATAATAAATTGGTTATTATTATATTTCCTTGTTCATGATAATTGTTTATTATCCATGCTAGAATTGTATTGATAGGAAACTCAGATACATGTGTGGATACATAGACAAACACCATGTCCCTAGTAAGCCTCTAGATGACTAGCTCGTTGATCAATAGATGGTTACGGTTTCCTGACCATGGACATTGGATGTCGTTGATAACGGGATCACATCATTAGGAGAATGATGTGATGGACAAGACCCAATCCTAAGCCTAGCACAGATCGTGTAGTTCGTATGCTAAAGCTTTTCTATATGTCAAGTATCTTTTCCTTAGACCATGAGATTGTGCAACTCCCGGATACCGTAGGAATGCTTTGGGTGTACCAAACGTCACAACGTAACTGGGTGGCTATAAAGGTGCACTACAGGTATCTCCGAAAGTGTTTTTTGGGTTGGCACGAATCGAGACTGGGATTTGTCACTCCGTATGACGGAGAGGTATCTCTGGGCCCACTCGGTAGGACATCATCATAATGTGCACAATATGTGATCAAGGAGTTGATCACGGGATGATGTGTTACGGAACGAGTAAAGAGACTTGCCGGTAACGAGATTGAGCAAGGTATCGGTATACCGACGATCGAATCTCAGGCAAGTGCTATACCGATAGACAAAGGGAATCGTATACGGGATTGATTGAATCCTTGACATCGTGGTTCATCCGATGAGATCATCGTGGAACATGTGGGAGCCAACATGGGTATCCAGATCCCGCTGTTGGTTATTGGCCGGAGAGTTGTCTCGGTCATGTCTACATGGTTCCCGAGCCCGTAGGGTCTACACACTTAAGGTTCGATGACGCTAGGGTTATAGGGAAAGTATGTACGCGGTTACCGAATGTTGCTCGGAGTCCCGGATGAGATCCCGGACGTCACGAGGAGTTCCGGAATGGTCCGGAGGTAAAGATTCATATATGGGAAGTCCTGTTTTGGTCACCGGAAAAGTTTCGGGCGATATCGGTAATGTACCGGGACCACCGGGAGGGTCCCGGGGGTCCACCAGGTGGGGCCACCAGCCCCAGGTGGCTGCGTGGGCTAAGTGTGGGAGGGGACCAGCCCCAAGGGGGCTGGTGCGCCCCCCCACCAAGTCCCTAGGCGCATGGAGTGTGGAGGGGGGCAAACCCTAGGTCCAGATGGGCCTTAAGGCCCACCCTAGGGCGCCCCCTCTCTCTCCCCCCCTTGGCCGCACCCTAGATGGGTTCTGGGGGGCTGCCGCCACCCCTAGGGAGGAAACCCTAGATGGGGGCGCAGCCCCTACCTCCCCCCTATATATATGTGAAGTTTAGGGCTGCCCAGAACAAGTTTTGACCTCGGTCGATTGGCGCAGCCCTACCTCTCTCCCTCCTCGTCTCCCGCAGCGCTTGGCGAAGCCCTGCTGGAGTCCCGCGCTCCTCCACCACCACCACGCCGTTGTGCTGCTGTTGGATGGAGTCTTCCCCAACCTCTCCCTCTCTCCTTGCTGGATCAAGGCGTGGGAGACGTCACCGGGCTGCACGTGTGAAGAACGCGGAGGCACCGTCCGTTCGGTGCTAGGATCTTCGGCGATCTGAATCGCGGCGAGTACGACTCCATCAACCGCGTTCTTGAACGCTTCCGCTTAGCGATCTACAAGGGTATGTGGATCCAACTCTCCCCTCGTAGATGCATCTCCTAGATTGATCTTGGTGAACGTAGGAAAATTTTTGTTTCCCATGCGACGTTCCCCAACAGCTGTTGGAAATATGCCCTAGAGGCAATAATAAATTGGTTATTATTATATTTCCTTGTTCACGATAATCGTTTATTATCCATGCTAGAATTGTATTGATAGGAAACTCAGATACATGTATGGATACATAGACAAACACCATGTCCCTAGTGAGCCTCTAGACGACTAGCTCGTTGATCAATAGATGGTTACGGTTTCCTAACCATGGACATTGGATGTCGTTGATAACGGGATCACATCATTAGGAGAATGATGTGATGGACAAGACCCAATCCTAAGCCTAGCACAGATCGTGTAGTTCGTATGCTAAAGCTTTTCTATATGTCAAGTATCTTTTCCTTAGACCATGAGATTGTGCAACTCCCAGATACCGTAGGAATGCTTTGGGTGTACCAAACGTCACAACGTAACTGGGTGGCTATAAAGGTGCACAACGGGTATCTCCGAAAGTGTCTGTTGGGTTGGCACGAATCGAGACTGGGATTTGTCACTCCGTATGACGGAGAGGTATCTCTGGGCCCACTCGGTAGGACATCATCATAATGTGCACAATATGTGATCAAGGAGTTGATCACGGGATGATGTGTTACGGAACGAGTAAAGAGACTTGCCGGTAACGAGATTGAGCAAGGTATCGGTATACCGACGATCGAATCTCGGGCAAGTGCTATACCGATAGACAAAGGGAATCGTATACGGGATTGATTGAATCCTTGACATCGTGGTTCATCCGATGAGATCATCGTGGAACATGTGGGAGCCAACATGGGTATCCAGATCCCGCTGTTGGTTATTGACCGGAGAGTCGTCTCGGTCATGTCTGCGTGTCTCCCGAACCCGTAGGGTCTACACACTTAAGGTTCGATGACGCTAGGGTTGTAGAGATATAAGTATGCGGAAACCCGAAAGTTGTTCGGAGTCCCGGATGAGATCCCGGACATCACGAGGAGTTCCGGAATGGTCCGGAGGTAAAGATTTATATATAGGAAGTACTATTTTGGCCACCGGAAAATGTTCGGGATTTTTCGGTATTGTACCGGGAAGGTTCTAGAAGGTTCCGAAGTGGGGCCCACCTGCATGGGGGGACCCACATGAACGTGGGTAGTGGGGGCAAGGCCCCACACCCCTGGTCAAGGCGCACCAAGATCCCCCCTTAGAAGGAATAAGATCATATCCCGAAGGGATAAGATCAAGATCCCTAAAAAGGGGGGATAACAATCGGCGGGGAAAGGAAATGATGGGATTTCTTTCCCCCACCTTTGCCAACGCCCCAATGGACTTGGAGGGCAAGAAACCAGCCCCCTCCACCCCTATATATAGTGGGGAGGCGCATGGGAGCAGCACCCCAAGGCCTGGCGCCTCCCTCTCCCACCCGTGACACATCTCCCTCCTCCCGCAGCGCTTGGCGAAGCCCTGCTGGAATCCCGCTACTTCCACCACCACGCCGTCGAGCTGCTGGATCTCCATCAACCTCTCCTCCCCCCTTGCTGGATCAAGAAGGAGGAGACGTCCCCGCTCCGTACGTGTGTTGAACACGGAGGTGCCGTCCGTTCGGTGCTAGGATCATCGGTGATTTGGATCACGACGAGTACGACTCCATCATCCCCGTTCTCTTGAACGCTTCCGCTCGCAATCTACAAGGGTATGTAGATGCACTCACTCTCCTTATGCTCGTTGCTAGATTACTCCATAGATAGATCTTGGTGACGCGTAGGAAAATTTTTGATTTTCTGCTACGATCCCCAACAGTGGTATCAGAGCTAGGTCTATGCGTAGTATCTTGCACGAGTAGAACACAAAGTAGTTGTGGGCGTAGATCATGTCAATTCTCTTGCCGTTACTAGTCTTATCTTGATTCGGCGGCATCGTGGGATGAAGCGGCCCGGACCGACCTTACACGTACTCTTATGTGAGACAGGTTCCACCGACTGACATGCACTAGTTGCATAAGGTGGCTAGCGGGTGACTGTCTCTCCCACTTTAGTCGGATCGGATTCGATGAAAAGGGTCCTTATGAAGGGTAAATAGAAATTGGCATATCACGTTGTGGTTTTGGCGTAGGTAAGAAACGTTCTTGCTAGAAACCTATAGCAGCCACGTAAAAACTTGCAACAACAATTAGAGGACGTCTAACTTGTTCTTGCAGCATGTGCCGTGTGATGTGATATGGCCAAAAGGATGTGATGAATGATATATGTGTGATGTATGAGATTGATCATGTTCTTGTAATAGGAATCACGACTTGCATGTCGATGAGAATGACAACCGGCAGGAGCCATAGGAGTTGTCTTATTTATTGTATGACCTGCGTGTCACTGAATAACGCCATGTAGTTACTTTACTTTATTGCTAAACGTTAGCCATAGTAGTAGAAGTAATGTTTGGCGAGACGACTTCATGAAGACACGATGATGGAGATCATGATGATGGAGATCATGGTGTCATGCCGGTGACAATGATGATCATGGAGCCCCGAAGATGAAGATCAAAAGGAGCAAAATGATATTGGCCATATCATGTCACTATTTGATTGCATGTGATGTTTATCATGTTTTTCATCTTATTTGCTTAGAACGACGGTAGTGAATAAGATGATCTCTCACTAAAATTTCAAGAATTGTGTTTCCCCTAACTGTGCACCGTTGCTAAGGTTCGTTGTTCCGAAGCACCACGTGATGATCGGGTGTGATAGGTTCTAACGTTCGCATACAACGGGTGTAAGCCAGATTTACACACGCAATACACTTAGGGTTGACTTGACGAGCCTAGCATGTACAGACATGGCCTCGGAACACGGAAGACCGAAAGGTCGAACATGAGTCGTATAGAAGATACGATCAACATGAAGATGTTCACCGTTGATGACTAGTCCGTCTCACGTGATGATCGGACACGGCCTAGTCGATTCGGATCATGTATCACTTAGATGACTAGAGAGATGTCTATCTGAGTGGGAGTTCATTAGATGAACTTCATTGTCATGAACAATAGTCTAAGTTGTCTTCGCAAATTATGTTGTAGACCAATAACTACGTTGTAGCTCCCTGTTTAATACGATCCTAGAGAAAGACTAAGTTGACAGATATTGTAAGCAATGATGCGGACTGGGTCCGTAGTCCGAGGAGTGTCCTCACAGCTGCACAGAAAGCTTACGTCTTTGATGCACCGCTCGATGTGCAAACCCCTACAACGTTGTCTGTGGATGTTGTGAACACCTGAGAGACACGTCCTGATGACTACTTGATAGTTTAGTGCACCATACTTTACGGCTTAGAATCGGGATTCCAATGACGTTTTGAACGCCTTAGAACATATGAGATGTTCTAAGAGCTGAAATTGGGATTTCAGGCTCATGCCCGTGTTGAGAGGTATGAGACCTCTAACAAGTTCTTTTGCCAAAAAGATGGAGGAGAATGGCTCAACTAGTGAGCATGTGCTCAGAATGTCTGGGTGCTAAAATCACTTGAACCAAGTGGGAGTTAATCTTCCAGGTGAGATAGTGGTTGACATAATTCTTTGGACACTATCACCAAGCTACTAGAACTTCGTGATGAACTATGACATGCAAAGGATGGAGATGATCCCGGAGCTATTAGCGGTTCTTAAGACCGCGAAAGTAGAAATCAAGAAGGAGCATCAAGTGTTGATGGTTTAACAAGATCACTGGTTTCAAAAAGGGGCAAGGGCTAGAAGGGAAACTTCATGAATGGCAAACCAGTTGTCGCTCTAATGAAGGAACCCAATGGTTGAACCCAAACCTCGAGACTAAGTGCTTCTATTGTAAGGGGAACGGTCACATGGTAGCGGAACTACCCCAAATACATGGTAGATAAGAATAGCTGGAAACTTCAACAAAGTATATTTGATATACGTATTATAGATGTGTACCTCACTAGTACTCCTTGTAGCACCTGGGTATTGGATACCGGTTCAGTTGCTATTATTAGTGACTTGAAGCAAAAGCTACGGACTGAACGGAGACTAGCTAAGGGCGAGGTGACGATGTGTTGGAAGTGTTTCCAAGGATGATAAGATCACCATCGCACGCTCCCTCTATTTTCGGGATTAGTGTTGAACCTAGATAAATGTTATCAGGTGTCTACGTTGAGCATGAATATGATTAGATCATGTTCATTGCAATACGGTTATTCATTTAAGTTAGAGAATAATGGTTATTCTATTTACATGAATAATACCTTTATGGTCATGCACCCAATGGTTTATTGAATCTCGATTATAGCAATACACATGATGATAATATTAATGCCAAAAGATGTAGAGTTAATAATGATAGTACCACTTTCTTGTGGCACTGCCGCTTAGGTCATTTTGGCATAAAATGCATGAAGAAACTCCATGCTGATGGACGTTTGGAGTCACTTGATTTTGAATCGCTTGACACATGTGAGCCATGCCTATGGGCAGGATGACTAAGACCCCGTTTTCAGGTACAATGAAACGGGCAAGTGACTTGTTGGAAATCATACATGCTGATGTGTGTGATCCAATGAGAATTAAGGCGTGTGGTGGATATCATTATTTTCTCATCTTCACTGACGATTTGAGTAGATATGGGTATATTTACTTAATGAAGCAAAAGTCTGAAACGTTTGAAAAGTTCAAGCAATTTCAGAGTGAAGTTAAGAATCATCATAACAAGAAGATCATGTTCCTACGATCTGATCAAGGGAAGATTTTCTGAGTTGTGAGTTTGGCAATCACTTAAGACATTGTGGAATTGTTTTGCTGTTGAAGCCACCTGGAACACCACAGCGTAATGGTGTGTCTGGACGTCATAATCGAACCTTATGAGATATGGTACGATCTATGATGTCTCTTACCGATCTACCGCTATTATTTTGAGGTTATGCATTAGAGACAGCTGCATTCACTTTAGATAGGGCACCATCTAAGTCCGTTGAGACGACGTCGTATGGTTTGGCAAGAAACCGTAGTTGTCGTTTCTCAATGTTTGGGGCTGCGAGGCTTATGGCTTCAGCCGGGAAAAGCTCGAACCCAAAGCGGACAAATACATCTTCATGGGATACCCACTGGTAACGGTTGGGTATACCTTCTATCTCAGATCCAAGGACAAAAATGTTAGTCACTAAGAACGGGTCCTTTCTCGAGAAAGAGTTTCTCTCGAAAGAATTGAGTGGGAGGAAGATATAACTTGATAAGGTTTTCGAACCCTCACTTCAACCGGAGAGTAGTGCAACACAGAAAGATGTTTCTGTGGAACCTACGACTGTTGAAGAGGAAACTAATGATAGTGATCATGAAGTTTCGGATCAAGTTGCTATCAAACCTCGTAGGTCGACAAGGATAAGTACTACTCCTGAGTGGTACGGTGATCCTGTCTTAAATGTCATGTTGTTGGACAACAATGAACCTACGAACTATGGAGAAGCGATGGTGGGTCCATATTCCGACAAATGGTTAGAAACCGATAAATCCGAGATAGGATCCATGTATCAAAACAAAGTATGGACTTTGGTGGACTTGCCCTATGATCGGCAAGCCATTGAGACAAATGGATCTTTAAGACTAAGACGGACGTGGACGGTAATGTCACCGTCTATGAAGCTCGACTTGTGGCGAAGAGTTTTCCACAAGTTCAAGGAGTTGACTACGATGAGATTTTCTCACCCGTAGTGGTGCTTAAGTCCGTCGGAATCATGTTAGCATTAGCTGCATTTATGAAATCTGGCAGATGGATGACAAAACAAGTTTCCTTACCAGTTTTCTTAAAGAAAGGTTGTATGTGATACAATCAGAAAGGTTTTGTCGATCCTAAGGATGCTAAAAGGTATGCTAGCTCCAGCGATCCTTCCATGGACTAGAGCAAGCATCTCGGAGTCGGAATATACACTTTGATGGAGTGATCAAAGTTTTTGGGTATACAAAGTTTGTTAGAAACTTGTATTTGCAATAAAGTGAGTGGGAGCACTACAACATTTCTGATAAGTATATGTGAATGACATATGGTTGATCCGAAATGATGTTGAATTTCTGGAAAAGCGTAAAGGGTTGTTTGAAAGGAGATTTTCAAAGGAAGACCTGGATAAAGCTGCTTACATATTGGGCATCAAGATCTATAGAGATAGATCAAGACGTCTGATGATACTTTCAAAAGGAACACACACCTTTGACATGATTTTGAAGGAGTTCAAAATAGGTCAGTTAAAGAAGGAATTCTTACCTGAGTTATAAGGTGTGAAGTTGAGTAAGACTCAAAACTTGACCACGGCAGAAGGAAGAGGAAGGACGAAGGTCGTCCCCTATGCTTTTGTCATAGGCTCTATACGGTATGCCATGATGAGTACCGCACCTGATGTGTGCCTTGCCACATGTCTGGCAAGAGGGTACAAAGGTGATCCAGGAGTGGATCACCACATAGTGGTCAAAAATTATCCTTGGAGGAATAAGGAAATGTTTCTCGGTTATGGAGGTGATAAAGAGTTCGACGTAAAGAGTTACGTCGATGCAAGCTTAACACCTATCCGGATAACTTTGAGTAGAGATACCGGATACATATAATGGAGCAACAGTTTGGAATAGCTCCAAGTGGAACGTGGTAGCAGCATCTACGATATGACATAAAGTTTTGCAAAGTACATAGCGATCTGAATGTTGCAGACCCATTGACTACAACCTCTCTCACAAGCATAACATGATCAAACCCAGAACTCATTGAGTGTTAATCACATATTGATGTGAACTAGATTACTGACTCTAGTGAACTCTTTGGATGTTAGTCACATGGCGATGTGACCTATGAGTGTTAATCACATGGCGATGTGAACTAGATTATTGACTCTAGTGCAAGTGGGAGACTGTTGGAAATATGCCCTAGAGGCAATAATAAATTGGTTATTATTATATTTCCTTGTTCATGATAATTGTTTATTATCCATGCTAGAATTGTATTGATAGGAAACTCAGATACATGTGTGGATACATAGACAAACACCATGTCCCTAGTAAGCCTCTAGATGACTAGCTCGTTGATCAATAGATGGTTACGGTTTCCTGACCATGGACATTGGATGTCGTTGATAACGAGATCACATCATTAGGAGAATGATGTGATGGACAAGACCCAATCCTAAGCCTAGCACAGATCGTGTAGTTCGTATGCTAAAGCTTTTCTATATGTCAAGTATCTTTTCCTTAGACCATGAGATTGTGCAACTCCCGGATACCGTAGGAATGCTTTGGGTGTACCAAACGTCACAACGTAACTGGGTGGCTATAAAGGTGCACTACAGGTATCTCCGAAAGTGTCTGTTGAGTTGGCACGAATCGAGACTGGGATTTGTCACTCCGTATGACGGAGAGGTATCTCTGGGCCCACTCGGTAGGACATCATCATAATGTGCACAATATGTGATCAAGGAGTTGATCACGGGATGATGTGTTACGGAACGAGTAAAGAGACTTGCCGGTAACGAGATTGAGCAAGGTATCGGTATACCGACGATCGAATCTCGGGCAAGTGCTATACCGATAGACAAAGGGAATCGTATACGGGATTGATTGAATCCTTGACATCGTGGTTCATCCTATGAGATCATCGTGGAACATGTGGGAGCCAACATGGGTATCCAGATCCCGCTGTTGGTTATTGGCCGGAGAGTTGTCTCGGTCATGTCTACATGGTTCCCGAACCCGTAGGGTCTACACACTTAAGGTTCGATGACGCTAGGGTTATAGGGAAAGTATGTACGCGGTTACCGAATGTTGTTCGGAGTCCCGGATGAGATCCCGGACGTCACGAGGAGTTCCGGAATGGTCCGGAGGTAAAGATTCATATATGGGAAGTCCTGTTTTGGTCACCGGAAAAGTTTCGGGCGATATCGGTAATGTACCGGGACCACCGGGAGGGTCCCGGGGGTCCACCAGGTGGGGCCACCAACCCCAGGTGGCTGCGTGGGCTAAGTGTGGGAGGGGACCAGCCCCAAGGGGGCTGGTGCGCCCCCCCACCAAGTCTCTAGGCGCATGGAGAGGGGAGGGGGGCAAACCCTAGGTCCAGATGGGCCTTAAGGCCCACCCTAGGGCGCCCCCTCTCTCTCCCCCCCTTGGCCGCACCCTAGATGGGTTCTGGGGGGCTGCCGCCACCCCTAGGGAGGAAACCCTAGATGGGGGCGCAGCCCCTACCTCCCCCCTATATATATGTGAAGTTTAGGGCTGCCCAGAACAAGTTTTGACCTCGGTCGATTGGCGCAGCCCTACCTCTCTCCCTCCTCGACATGATTTTGAAGGAGTTCAAAATAGATCAGTGAAAGAAGGAGTTCTTACCTGAGTTGTAAGGTGTGAAGTTGAGTAAGACTCAAAACTTGACCACGGCAGAAGGAAGAGGAAGGACGAAGGTCGTCCCCTATGCTTTTGTCATAGGCTCTGTACGGTATGCCATGCTAAGTACCGCACCTGATGTGTGCCTTGCCACATGTCTGGCAAGAGGGTACAAAGGTGATCCAGGAGTGGATTACTAGATAGTGGAGGAGTAAGGAAATGTTTCTCGGTTATGGAGGTGATAAAGAGTTCGACGTAAAGAGTTACGTCGATGCAAGCTTAACACCTATCCGGATAACTCTAAGTGGAGATACCGGATACGTATAATGGAGCAACAGTCTGGAATAGCTCCAAGTGGAACGTGGTAGCAGCATCTACGATATGACATAAAGTTTTGCGAAGTACATAGGGATCTGAATGTTGCAGACCCGTTGACTACAACCTTTCTCACAAGCATAACATGATCAAACACAGAACTCATTGAGTGTTAATCACATATTGATGTGAACTAGATTACTGACTCTAGTGAACTCTTTGGATGTTGGTCACATGGCGATGTGACCTGTGAGTGTTAATCACATGGCGATGTGAACTAGATTATTGACTCTAGTGCAAGTGGGAGACTGTTGGAAATATGCCCTAGAGACAATAATAAATTGGTTATTATTATATTTCCTTGTTCACGATAATCGTTTATTATCCATGCTAGAATTGTATTGATAGGAAACTCAGATACATGTGTGGATACATAGACAAACACCATGTCCCTAGTAAGCCTCTAGATGACTAGCTCGTTGATCAATAGATGGTTACGGTTTCCTGACCATGGACATTGGATGTCGTTGATAACGGGATCACATCATTAGGAGAATGATGTGATGGACAAGACCCAATCCTAAGCCTAGCACAGATCGTGTAGTTCGTATGCTAAAGCTTTTCTATATGTCAAGTATCTTTTCCTTAGACCATGAGATTGTGCAACTCCCGGATACCGTAGGAATGCTTTGGGTGTACCAAACGTCACAACGTAACTGGGTGGCTATAAAGGTGCACTACAGGTATCTCCGAAAGTGTTTTTTGGGTTGGCACGAATCGAGACTGGGATTTGTCACTCCGTATGACGGAGAGGTATCTCTGGGCCCACTCGGTAGGACATCATCATAATGTGCACAATATGTGATCAAGGAGTTGATCACGGGATGATGTGTTACGGAACGAGTAAAGAGACTTGCCGGTAACGAGATTGAGCAAGGTATCTGTATACCGACGATCGAATCTCGGGCAAGTGCTATACCGATAGACAAAGGGAATCGTATACGGGATTGATTGAATCCTTGACATCGTGGTTCATCCGATGAGATCATCGTGGAACATGTGGGAGCCAACATGGGTATCCAGATCCCGCTGTTGGTTATTGACCGGAGAGTCGTCTCGGTCATGTTTGCGTGTCTCCCGAACCCGTAGGGTCTACACACTTCAGGTTCGATGACGCTAGGGTTGTAGAGATATAAGTATGCGGAAACCCGAAAGTTGTTCGGAGTCCCGGATGAGATCCCGGACGTCACGAGGAGTTCCGGAATGGTCCGGAGGTAAAGATTTATATATAGGAAGTCCTATTTTGGCCACCGGAAAATGTTCGGGATTTTTCGGTATTGTACCGGGAAGGTTCTAGAAGGTTCTGAAGTGGGGCCCACCTGCATGGGGGGACCCACATGAACGTGCGTAGTGGGGGCAAGGCCCCACACCCCTGGTCAAGGCGCACCAAGATCCCCCCTTAGAAGGAATAAGATCATATCCCGAAGGGATAAGATCAAGATCCCTAAAAAGGGGGGATAACAATCGGCGGGGAAAGGAAATGATGGGATTTCTTTCCCCCACCTTTGCCAACGCCCCAATGGACTTGGAGGGCAAGAAACCAGCCCCCTCCACCCCTATATATAGTGGGGAGGCGCATGGGAGCAGCACCCCAAGCCCTGGCGCCTCCCTCTCCCACCCGTGACACATCTCCCTCCTCCCGCAGCGCTTGGCGAAGCCCTGCTGGAATCCCGCTACTTCCACCACCACGCCGTCGTGCTGCTGGATCTCCATCAACCTCTCCTCCCCCCTTGCTGGATCAAGAAGGAGGAGACGTCCCCGCTCCGTACGTGTGTTGAACACGGAGGTGCCGTCCGTTCGGCGCTAGGATCATCGGTGATTTGGATCACGACGAGTACGACTCCATCATCCCCGTTCTCTTGAACGCTTCCGCTCGCAATCTACAAGGGTATGTAGATGCACTCACTCTCCTTATGCTCGTTGCTAGATTACTCCATAGATAGATCTTGGTGACGCGTAGGAAAATTTTTGATTTTCTGCTACGATCCCCAACATGCTGCTCTTGGAGGCGATTCTTCGATCTCTCTCTAGAGCCCATCATTTGAGCTGAGATTTTGAACAAATACTCCCTGGTATGTGACTCCTCCACCCCTCCAATTAGATTTCTGATTGGTGGCTTCATTTGTGAGTATTTAGTAGTTCTTGGTGATGTATAGATGAGCTTGCATGCATGTGTAGAAAGTTATTTTCCAAGTTTTCATGCAAGTTTATGTCTTGGGCAAGTGAGTTGAGTAGTTTGCCTTAACTCACCTTGTTTTAATCCTCGTTTTTGTAAATTGCAAAAAAATTCAAAAATGAGTTTGTTAGGAAGGGCAAAAGGGTGGCTTGAGAAGAGGAGGCCCACGCACTCCGATCGAGTTACT
This sequence comes from Secale cereale, assembly GCA_902687465.1. Taxonomy (NCBI): domain Eukaryota; kingdom Viridiplantae; phylum Streptophyta; class Magnoliopsida; order Poales; family Poaceae; genus Secale; species Secale cereale. Next base: position 795,539,999 of record LR738715.1, read on the forward strand.
AGAGCCGCAGCTTCACCATCGACTGCTAGGGTGAGCTATAACGAAGATCATGTGCCCCTAGAGTTGTTGGAAGACACAAGTCCAGCACGTGCGATGATGTTTCCATGTGATGAATTCCTTGAAGCTGCGGGAATCAAAGATGAGTTTTATAATCTTTGTGCTAATGCAGGTCTGACACGGCTCGTCACGTGCCGTGTTACTCAGTATCAAAAACTCACCTCCAGTTTCATTAACAGTTTTAGATATAATCCTGATTCAGGTGCTATTGAGTTTAAAATTTACAATGATCTTATCACCATGACTTTGGGAAAGTTTTGTGAAATAATAGGTGTGCCAAACGTTGGGAGGACGGCTAGGATGACCACTCAGCCCTCCGAGCTGAAAACCGTCTTCAACTCTCTCTGCAGCATGGGTACGAGGGATATTCATCGGTCGAAGATCTCCAGCATGTTATTCCCTCACCTCAGGTATTTTGCATATTATGTTGCTAGAGGGTTGTTAGCTCATGACAACACGAGCAACACTTCTGCGCCAGATATTGCTATCATGGCAGCAGCCCTCTCAGGGAGATCTGATTATAATCTGGGTGCCTTAATTGCTCGACGCCTTGCTATGAACGGTAACAAGGGGGACTTATATGGTGGCGTTTATGCCACACTTATCTGAGAACATCTTGGAGGCACCCCACACCCTGATGATAATCCTTTTACTTATTTAAGCTTTGATCTTGCTGCTATGAAAAGGCATAAGTTTGTTACCATGGCTTCTGAGCTTGATAATCTTGTTTATATCTTGCGTTTCGGAACTACTGCGGAACGCGAGATCCATCTACCTGCACCTCTTTTGTTTAATTTTTCTCGCAGGAACGGATGGTCCTTTGATGTTATCCAGTTCGATGAGTTCATGGCCCAGCATCAGTTTCATAACCCCATGGAGGGGGTTGTGCCCGACGAGGAGGAGCACGGTGAGTTACCACCTTTTCAGGGAGAAACCGCCACCGAGTTTGGTGAAGGGTCTTCCTCTGCTTGGCTTACGGACCATTCCTCGTGGGAGACCTCGAGGAGTTCGGTATACGCGCCAGCATCCTTCTACGACCCTTGGACTCACAACTGTTCCCCCGGAGCAGGAGGCTCCTGGGGGCAGTAGCTGCTACCAACTTAGGCCAAAAGCCTAAGCTTGGGGGAGTACGTGCCCCTCTCACTTTTCCATTGTATTATCCGTTTTATTCGCTTTGATCTTTTTGAAGTTTTTGCCCGTTCTTCTTTATTTCTCTCTTTGCAAAAACAACAAAAAGATTTTCTCTTTCTTTTGCTTTCGTTCAACCTTTGAAATAATCCAAAAAGATTTCCTTTTCTCTTTTGTTTGCTTTGTTTTCAGAGTTCAGCTCGAGTCCGTGATGGCATATAATTATATTTTTTACGTTCGATCGTGCAAGTGACGAGGCAGTAATGACGAAGATCGACTGAAGGGAAGCAACAAGGAAGACCGCTATGAACTCTTCTTGTTTCTACTTTTGTACATATGCCTGTACTTAGAGACCAGCTTGTAGCGACATTGTGCTATGTTTACAATGATCTTCCAGTGGTTCATGCTTTCCTTGTGGCTAGTCTCGAATAGCTAGAGTATATAATGTGTTATTGAAATGATCTACATGCATTGCATTGTTCATAGTTCGGTATACTAAGGTGGTATTTCCCTTTAGAGAATTTTTGGATTGACTTGGCACATGTTTACACATGTTTAAGACTAAAAAGTCTACTCTGCCTTGATGATCTTTGAGTTCAGAATAGTTATATCACTTTCATGCCCGATTTGCTTTGTCGCTCTGCATGATTATGGCCGTTATTGCTCTCTAGTTGGTCGCTTCCCAGTCTTTTGCTAACCTCCACCTGTACTAAGCGGACTGACTGCTTGTGCATCCAAAATCCTTAAAACCTGTTATGCCATATGAGTCCACCATACCTTCCTATACATGGTATTGACCTGCCATTCCTAACGAAGACTTTCGTGTACCATCTCGAAATTAATCAAAAGCATTTCTCTTTTTGTGCCTCTGTTTTAGCTCATGAGGAAGTAGTAGTTAATTCATGATCTTTTTAAGTTGGACAAGTTTCACCCCGGGATTGCATGTCTAATGTGAAACCCCTAATACGAGAAGGAACTGGCATAGAGTGCGCCTGGCTCATAAAAGATAATACAACAAACAAACCCTCCTTCACGCTTTGTTCATGACAAATCAAAAAACTTTGGCAGTGATAAACAAAGGAGATTAAGAGGAAGTGATCGTCCTTATGCGGGAGCCGTTCCTCGAGACTTGTCGAGCTCAAGAAGTGATTGAGTTATCTGCTAGCATTCGTTGACGAAATATGCACCTCTCAAAAACATTCTTTCCTCTGTTTTTAAAACCAAGAGCTCTGGTACATGTTTAGTTTTTGTTTCCGACCACGGGTTTTCAACCTTGCCAACAAAAGCCACGGTTCGAGAGTCTCCACCTTCTTTCTTCAAAGCAGCAACTAGGAGAGCATAATTGTCATTCTGAGTGTAATGTGCATTGTCCCAAAGTATTACATTGTCTTCTGCATGCTTGTGATATGATTTATTCTGAAATTCTTAGTTCTAGTCTCCTTTAAAACTCTGGAGGAGTTTCTGCATTTATGTTTTGCTTTACTCATAGAGGCTAGCGAGATACCACACTAGTATGCTCAAGCTATGTGCAATGTAATCTTGTCTTGATTTTTAGTAATATATTATTTACTTTTAAAGTATTTGTGATTGGTCACTTGAAAGAAGGATTGCTCCGTGCATTGTCCTCATAGTACTGTTTCAATACTTGCTAGTCTCTTTTCGTAGTACATGCTTATATACATCTAATGAAGCAAAAGAGTTTGTCAATGTTTTCTTTGTCGCATCCAGTTCGTTGAACTGAATTGCTTGATGACAAGCAATATGCTAAGCTTGGGGGAGTTGATACGTCTCAAACGTATCTACTTTTCCAAACACTTTTGATATTGTTTTGACCTCATTCTTGCATGATTTGAACTAAACTAACCCGGACTGACACTGTTTTTAGCAGAGCTGCCTGGATGGTTTTATTGTGTGCAGGAAAATGGATTTTTAGGTATCTCAAAAAATTCCACGAAAAATCACAGAAAATCCATGCACCCGAAGGAACCCGGAGCCAGAAGAGGGGCCAGAGGGGGGCCAGGGGGGCCCCAGGCGCCCTGGTGGCGCGGCCCACCCCCTGGCCGCGCCGGGGGGTCGCCTGGGTGGGCCCCACCTCCCCTGGTGCCCTACTTTGACCCGTATTTTAGCTCGTGACGGAGAAATCCCAGATAAGAAGTTCTTTTCCCAGTTTTCGTCGCGGAGCCGCCGCCACCCTCTGTTCTTCTTCGGGAGGGCTAATCTGGAGGCTGAATTGGCCTCCGAAGAGGGGAGATCGTCGCCATCGTCATCACCATCACCACTCCATCATCCCTCCATGACTTCTCCTTCCATGTGTGAGTAATCCCCTGCTATAGGCGAAGGGGATGGTAGGGATTGGATGAGTTAGATCATGTAATAGTTTGTCAGATCGTTGGGGGCATGTTACCTATCATCTACTATGGTGTTTATCATCTTTGCTTTAACTCGTTATTCTTAATGCTTGTCACTTAGGGCCCGAGTACCATGATTTCAGATCTGAACCATATGTGTTTGCATGAATATATTTGTGTTCTTGATCCTATCTATGAGTTGTTTGCACCTATTACGGTTCGGAACCGGCGATCCCAAAAGTGACAGCTTGGGACACCAAAGGGGACGGTCCGTTGTTTGAGGATTACATGTATCCATTGAGTGTATTGCTTTGTTCCGGTGCTCTTTGACAGGAGCACCTTAATCTCCATAAGTTCCTTTTGGCCCCGTTCGTAGCGGGATGGTAGGACAAAAGATGTTGTGCAAGTTCTTATTGCAAGCACGTACAACTACCTACGGGATACATGCCTAATGTTTGATATTTGCCTAGATGATCATTACTTTTCCGTGTGCCTTGCCCCAAGTTAGAATCATGATATATCTCATCCATGCAGCGCCCAACCATCTGTCTCCCTAGCCTACAGTGTTTTAAATCCTGCTTGTCACTAGTTGCTACTTTTGCCATTTACTCTTGCTATTTACTTTTGCTGTTTACTTTTACTATCACTATCATCACTATCATACCACTGTTACCACTTATCTTTTATTGCAAGTAAGTACATTTCAGGTGCGGTTGAATTGACAACTCAACTGTCAAAGCTTATAAATACTCTTTGGCTCCCCGTGTGTCGAATCAATAAATTGAGTTATTCTTACCCGCGAAGACTATCTCGATCCCTTACGGTTGAGGGTTATCAGCTGCCGTCCATTACAAGAGATCGAGCTATCTCATCCGCGGCTTCGGACCGGGATCCTTGCATCCCGTCCTCTCGCTTCATCACCGCCGTCGTCCACCTTGCCGGCACCGCTCCTACGACCGTCTCGTCCACCGCGCCCCGCCGCCATCGTCTACCCTCCTAGATCTTCTTCCACGCCGTCGACAGCCATCGCTACTGCATCACCGTCAAATTCTTAACAGATGCATACACGGCGCCGCACCAGAGGAGGTACTCTTTCGTATCTGCTCAACTTATTTATCGCAGCAAGAAAATAGATCGCCACTGCTTTACTCTGATTTCTTGTCCATCACTTACTTGCTAGTTGAAAGCAAACATTGGTTGCGAAGTTGCCTTTGTCTGGTTTGCACCTTCAGATCCGCCATGGCATGCTCAATACTAAACTCCCAATGCTTAAGGTTTTCCCCTTTTATATTCCACACTAGTTAAATCACAGTAGACTAAATTTCAAAATTGGGTCAGTCGACTTTTTAGAGCTCGCCGGAGTTTGCCGGTACGAACGAAGGGGCTCGGGTGGGGACTTTGGTTGTGGGGGGGCGGTGGTGTGGCCTCGCCGAACGAAGAAAATTCGACGCGGGTGGGTTCGGGGGTGGGGCGTGGGGTGGCGGAGGAACACATGCGATGGGGGTCGGTGGCCCGTGCGGTGTTCTATATGGGAAGAATCAGAGACGAGGAAGAAGAAGGGTTAGGAGACGTAGGATCTTCATCCAACCGCCTGAAATGGTCGACTGACCCAAGTGACAAAAGTCATGCGACTTGCATGCGGACATGCATTTATATTCAGTACCATCATCGTACCTGCTTAGCACTACTCCTAAATCCATCAAGCTAAACAACGTGCCACTCATAATTCCAAACTTGTTTCTCAAGTACGAATCTGATATGATGCTGATCTTTACCTAATATTAAAGGGAGGATTGTTTCTCCAGCTTTTTTTGTTTACTGTGGGACCTAGATAATTTTTGTACGTCGCAGAAGTTTTCTGGTGCGGGCATTTTTCTCCTTCTCCCGATTCGTTTCTGGTAAAAAAATATCACAGCACGCACAGAGCCGCAATGGGCCAGCCCATTGCATAACAGCCCACGCCAGTAAAAACAATTCTAAGAAAATATCCTGCACGGTGAGGAATCTAACCAAGCCGCTCTTGCTAGAGAGCTCAGTATGCTAGCACTAGACTAAACATTACTTGCATATTAATTAACAGCGTGCAGTTTTAAATTCCCTGACAGTCGCGCCAGATACTGAGAGAAAATAGTTTTTTTTTAAAAGTGAATATATTTTAGAACGCGTTTTTTTTTCAAAGTTCTTAATAAAAAAATAAACTCGAACATGTTTTTAGAAAATTACAATATTTATCTTTTTTAAAACTTTAGTATATTTTAAAACACAATTGTTTTTTAAAACTAGGATGTATAGTTGTGAGTATTTTCTGAATTTGCAAACATTTAAAAAACATAATTATTTTTTTAACTTTAAATTTGAAAAGGCAAACTTTTTTTAAACATGTTTTTTAAAACTAGAAGGTACTGCAGCTTAATTGTCTTAGTCTATACCTATTAATGAATTTGGCGATTTTTGAAATATGCCCACCTGATGTATTCTTTTAGTTCAGTTTCTCAAACTATGATATGGAAGGAATCTTTTTCTCTGTCGCGTCTTCACACGTACTACGATTCTCACAAAATATTTATGATCAAGATTATCTATGAGAAATATTTGGTTCTTCTCTGAACTCTTTATGTATGATTATAATATCCTTGCAAGTCTCTTCGAATTATTGGTTTGGTTTGGCCTACTAGATCTATAGTTCTTGCAATTGGAGAAGTGCTTGGCTTTGGGTTCAAACTTGCGGTGTCCTTTCCCAGTGACAGTAGGGGCAGCAAGGCACGTATTGTATTGTTGCCATCGAAGATAAAAAGATGGGGTTTATATCATATTGCTTGAGTTTATCCCTCTACATCATGTCATATTGCTTAAGGCGTTACTCTGTTCTTATGAACTCAATACACTAGATGCATGCTGGATAGCGGTCGATGAGTGGAGTAACAGTAGTAGATGCAGAATCATTTCGGTCTACTTGTCTCAGACGTGATGCCTATATATAATGATCATGCCTAAATAGTCTCATAATTATTAGCTTTTCTATCAATTGCTCGATAGTAATTTGTTTACCCGCAGTAGAATATCGCTATCATGAGAGAAGCCACTAGAGAACACTATGGCCCCCGGTCTATTTTCAACATATCAATATACGTCTACTTTAGTTTTTCCGCGTTTACTTTCTGTTCTTATAACCAAAAATACCAAAAATATTAAACTATCATCTCTATCAGATCTCACTTTCGTAAATGACCGTAAAGGGATTGACAACCCCTTATCGCGTTGGCTGCAAAGTTCTTTTTTGTTTGTGCAGGTGCGAGGGACTCACGCGTGGTCTCCTACTGGATTGATACCTTGGTTCTCAAAAACAGAGGGACATACTTACGCTACTATGCTGCATCTCCCTTTCCTCTTCGAGGGAATACGACGCAAGCTCGAGATGTAGCATTCCTCTTCCGTTCTTCTTTAATAAGTACTCTCAACGTTCATAAATACAAGTCTTTGTATAGATTCCACCATGGACTACATATGGAGCAAAATGAGTGAATCTACACTCTAAAATGTATCTGGATACATCTGTCTGTGATCCATAGTGGAAATCTCTACCAAGACTTATATTTTGGAACGGAGGGAGTATGATAGTAGTACAGTATGTTCCTTGTAGTGAAGATGAGCAGGGACATTTTTAGTGTAGAGGTCTATACGGTCGGTTGGTATGGACACTTTGAACTCTTCGGGACTCTTTGATCCGTAGGATTTTGTAAACATGGGAATATGATTTGTAGTGGCCTGCCCACATGAATCCTATAAGAATAGCAAGGAAATGCGGGGAGTTGTGTCGCCTTTGAGAGTTACAATGATATTAATAGTACCGCACCTTCAGTTGAAGAGAGCTGGTATCTGAAGCCTTTATAGCCGTACCGGCAATACTAGCACATATATTTCAGCAAGTTCCACTTTGCTGATTTTACTCTGATGCTTACGGTTTTCCCATTATATCTACACTGTGATCTGTGTAGCTGCTTTGTGTCGCACTAGTAGCAGTCCACTCTTGAAGCTAAACACCTTAATGACTTACAAAATTGGCACCAAGGCATTGAGCGCCATTCTGGATGCAATGAAACTCATACGCTCCACACATGTTGACTCTTGTTCAGAATATGATCCTAACGAGTCTTGTTCAAAATTGCCACATATAGAGAGACAACATGCAATTGCATTTCTTTGGGCGCTGTGATTCATCATGAGTGGGCAACCAACATTGTCGTGGTTTTGTCACGGCAGATGTCCTAGCAAAAGGACTTAGTCGTGGAGCCATCACTATGGGTTAGCTTAAACGGGTTAAAGCGGACAAGGACGCAAGGGTTTATACTAGTTCGGCCCCTTTAATGAAGGTAAAAGCCTACGTCTAGTTTGGTGTAGTATTGCTAGGGTTTCGATGACCAGGTAGCGAATCCGCTTTGCCTAGGTCTCCCGTTCTTGTTCTCCTTGAACCGTCACCGGGTCGTCCCTTTATATGCACAAGGTGACGCCCAGTCCGGTTTACAGAGTCCCGAGGCCGTCTCATAAACGTGTCCAGCTCGGTCTCTGTCTTTCCTATCTTAGAACACAAGTTACATGACGTATGGCGGTTTACAATTTATGGGCCCTAACACCTCTTGGGCTTTATGTCTTCTGGAATAAAGCGTCATGTTCCATGTTCCGCTGGGCTTTAGTAGAAGTAATCTTTATAGGCATAAACCGGCCCCTCCTGGGCGGTTTATACCCTGTAGTAATATCCCTGACATTAGGCACCAGATTGATTTGAACCTGTTTGTGTCAATCTTCAACGTCTTGCAATGATTTCACCTTTCGTAGCTTCAAATGCTTCATAAGTTGCCGTGACGTCATCTTCCTGAACCGCATTGAACCGTCGTGATGTCATCTGCTCCTTTAATACTTGTACATGTTTTATTTTTTACTCATTAAAAGCTCCAAAGATCGAGGCGACGGTATCATCCCATATCCATTTTTCCGGCTCCTCGATTCTCGCGCCTCCCGTTTCATCTTTTTCGGATTATAAATAGGGCAGAGGGGCATCTCTTTTCTCCCCCTTGCTCCTTTGCCTCTTCTTCTTCCTCGCGTCCGCTCGTGCTCAAGCTCCACCGCCGCAGTCGAGCCCTGCCTCTTCGTCGAGCTTGGCCGCTGCATCAACCTGGTTGGATCAGAGAATCGCTGGCGCGCCTCTCCACTCATCGGCTCCAGTGAGTTCTTTGCTTCCCCCTTATATAGATCTCACTAGGGTTTTTTCTCCTGTGAGCTCACGGGTAGGCGCTTGTTCTTCGTTGTTGTTCACCGTGCTTCGATAACTAATACAGATCTAATCCTCCTGCTTCACAGACGTCGTAGTAACTCTGCTTCCTTAGTGTGCCTTTATTCTTTCCCAAAGTACTAGTTTAATCTGCGTTTGTTGGAACCATTGCTGCATCAATTGAATATAGACCATGAATATTTCCGAATTTCTAACATGTTGTAGATCCGTAACTTCACCATTGATTTTACAAACCTATTTTTCCATAACTTCATATCTGCATCTTTCATATTCTCATTCGAGGTTTAGCTTTTAGAAAATACTATAAACCGGTAGATACCATTAGGCCCCTGCATAAACCGCCGTTTGTAAATACCTTTGAAACGCTGCCTGTTTAACTTTCAATAAATCATAAACCGGCCCTTCACTATATTTTCAGTTTTCCGTTTCAAAATGGCAAAGCAAGCCAAGCAGTTCACTTCCTACAACTGGGTCCAGTCCCGGGTTACTGAGGAGGAGCTGCAGAACCGGGCTGAGATTGGCGCTTTAGGCCCAAAGAACATCCTTCACTGGAGAGTCCCTGGACCGGAGTGTCCTCCAGAACACAAAGATGGAGAAGTCATTATATTTCTTGATCATCTAGCTCGGGGATTCAGCCCTCCCGTGTCAAAGTTCTTTCAGGATGTGCTAGCTGACTGTCAGCTTCATCCTCAAGATATTGTGCCCAACTTTGTGTCCAACATCTGCAACTTCCAAGTATTTTGTGAAGCTTATCTCCAAGAAGAACCGTCAGTTGAACTATTCAGGGATTTCTTCCACTTAAACCGTCGTACGAAGTTTTTTGACGGTCCAAATACTGAACTTGGCGAAACGAGAAAGGACGTTGGTTTTCCTCACGCCAATCACCACAGCCATCCCAAAGACTAGAATCAAACTTGGTTTTATTGTTTAGATACTTCTCTGGAAGATGAGAATCCTCTGCCGAGTTACCGTTCCCACCATCTTTCTGAGAACCATCCCTTTCCTCAACGGCTATGTGCCCAAGAACGAGCCGAATATGCCCCTCAGCTCTCAAAGCTCAGAGCCTTCACCGCGAACTGTTTAACTAGGATTAATTTCGTTCGTTGTTGGATTTCCTGGAGTATTCTCCCGCTAAGCTGGCGTTCCAGATTAATGTGTGAATATACCGAAAACCCCAAAGATCCTCTGCGCCATATAGAAGTTGTGCTAGCAGAGAATGAGATCAACGAGGCTGTTAAAAAACTGATGAATTAACCGGTAGAGGCCTGCAGCCAAACCGGACTGGCTCCCTTCTGCGAGCTCAACAAACCGCCATCGGTAAATCTTTCTTTATTTTGTCTGCTCTATTTCAATCCATCTTTAGTACTCTTCTTGAATGAGTTCATAATCTTCAACAGGGTAATGACCCACTTTGGAAAAGGAAAGTCCAGGATAAACCGGCGAAGGTGCCTCGCCAGAAAACCAACGCCGTTAAGAAAAATGTCAGGAAGAAAACTACTGACGTATTTGAATCCAATCCCGAGGATGATGAACCGTCCTCAGAGGTATTACTTGACTATCTTGGCTCTCTTTTCTTGCATTTTATTAACAATGATTGTACTCAGGGACACGCTGAAGGCAGCAAGGCATGTTATGTCGAGGTAATTACACTTTCTTCCGGTTCAGAACCTCTGGCGATACCAAAAATTCATCGACCAAGCCGGAAAGTACATTTTTCTCACCCTTTCGCTTACTTGGACCCAAATTGTTTTTTGAAGAAACAACAACATGAAGCTCGCCGCACTACGTGGCACAGTGGTCACGCCATTGAATCCACCGGTTTACCACATCCACCAGCCCAGAAACGTCGCTCTGAGGTTTTATATAATGCAGATGCTCTTTATCCCAAAGCAGGTCATATTCGTTAGCCTCTTAATCCATCTGGTTCAAATTATCAGGATACTCCTCGTTCGTCATCTGGCGAATCAACCGCTACACAGATTCCTCCTCTCAAGACTGTTCATGGGTAAGTTTTTCATTTTGCTGTTTTAACCTCCTTCTTTTACTCCTCTGAATATCGCACCTTTATCTTTTGCAGTAAGCCCAAGCCTAGTAAAAAGGCTAAGCTGAATAAACTGACAGGTGATGACGCGATTCCTGAACCGGCAAAGGATTTTGAAGCCGCTGAAGAAAATGTTGGGACTTTGCATGATGATCCTCCTCCCATGGATCATGAAGGTTTTGTTGATCAAGGAAGTGCCCCAATGGATCATGACACCAATCCGGCCAGTCCTGTCTGGGCCAACAATACTCCAGCTAGCCCTGCTAAACCTGTTGCCGCTTCAGCAGAGGATGTTCAAATCATCGGCTTCGGTTATACTGCTCCAGTGAACCTGTTGCCTTATCAAAACATACTACAAAAGATGACGCCTCGGGCAAGGATAAAGGCAAATGGAATGTTGATTTGTCCAACTATGCTCAGCTTAGTGCCCAAGATCTTCATTCCGGCTATCTAAACCGGTTATACACAAGCCGTGATCATGAAGCCGGCTTAATAAATATGATGAAAGAACGATATGAGGTAAATTTCTGCTTTAACTTTAACTTTATTCCTACATAAGTCTTGTAGCTTGCCTTTACTCCATTATATATTTTTTTCACATGCGTAGTCCCCAAGGGCCGGTTTATCTCTTCAAGATGAACCGGGACTTTAGTTTGTAATCTTTTATGAACAATGTCGCATTAGCCCCCATGTGCCGAGTGTATAACTTGTTATGTGCTTAGGACTTTATTGAAAAATGTCTGATAACTGCAAATACGCATTAGCCCCCAAGTGCCAAGTGTATAACTTGTCATGTGCTTGGGACTTTGAATATGCTTCATCAATGTATAATATGCTCTTCTCTTGATAGGCTGATCTAAACTGGAAAGATTCTCAAGTGGCTGCGCTCCAAGATACTTTGAAGTTTCAACAAACCGCCGCTTCCAAAGTCAAAGATGAGCTAACCCTTGCTTTAGCAAACATGGAAAAGCTGAAAAAGGACTTCCAGAAGGAACGGTCGTATTGGGATGCTGAAAGAGCCACCTTGGAACAAAGGGCAACTGATGCAGAGGCTGCTCTCAATCCTGTGACAGAAGAATTGTCTAGTTTAAAGCAGCAGATAAACGCCATGACTACTGTTGTCTTTGGTAAGTGTACTTAACATAATCCTGAATATGATAGTTCTGTACTTTCCGGTTTAACTCAAACTCTTTTAATGCAGGAAAACATATTGCTCATCTCGACACTGACATGAGGAAGAAGTTGAAGGCCGCATACACTCTCATAGAGTAGTTGTATTCCGGCGCTCAAAGGATTGCTGCACTGCTTCCCATAATAAACCGGCTCCCACATCGATCAAAGGCACTTTAGAGAAGTTATCGGTGCTTCCTGCCCGTCTTGGAGAGCTAAAGAAATCATCTGCAAGGGCGGGTGCCTTGATGGCACTAACTCCAGCGAAAGCTTGGGCGCCTGATCTTGATTCGACAGAAGTGATGAATGGCTATCCCATTATGAAAAAGGACGGATCAGAGTTCACACACACTGATTTGCATGCTCTAACAAGAGAAATGCGGCCTTTGGCCAACAAACTAGCCGACGAAGCTGATCTGTCCCGTTATCATCCGGGTTATGATGCTGACAATTGCCGGGTTAACACTCCGGTCTAGGAGGTGGAAGATCTCATCCCGCCCGTCCGTAAGCATACTTACGCTCCTGATATTGAACTGTCTAAACTCGTGAGCGATGAAGCTGTTTTCAAAGCGCTGACCAAGATCAATTGGGCAACCACTAACTTCCAGCTGCTAGAGGAAAATGACGAGGAGTCGGAGCAAGATGACCCACAACCTTCTAGCTGAGCTGATGCTGAGTCCTGAACCGGTGCTGGTTTAGTTTATCATGTCATAATACTTTAAGCAAGGAACAGATCATTTTGGGCTGCCAATCGCCTTGTAATAGGGTAGTTAAAACACTTTGGTTATGTCCTCGCGCATACTCCTTTTCCATAACATTGCTTCATCTGGCGACTTCATAATTTTACTGCTTATGATGCTTTTAATAGTTTATTTCACATGTTTCTGCATTATACAAAGTTTAAAGTGTCCTCACGGTTTCGCCGGACGGGTCATAATGCCCAAAAAACATGGTCTAGGTTTGTAACCTGAACTGTATGTAAAATATGAAACATATATCATACATGTGATAAATTTTTGCGCTATTGACTTTAATCAATAATCGGTTGTAAATGCAATGATCCAAGTTGTAAGTATTGATGAATCCTTGATCATTTGCCAGTTCATGATGGAACCGTACCGGGTTGTGATAAACATCGGTTTAACTATAGACAGTACTGGCGATTTATAATCAAACTAGACCAGGTTCTGTAAACACTAGTTTATTGTAGTGGCAACTTATAGTCATCCACTCCCCGAATCAAAGGACTTGGATAAATACCAATGACCTCAAAGATAGAAAACTTAGAAAAATCAAAGAGACATTGTCAAAATAAAATCCTGTAGTCGAGGCTTTTTACGAGCTGCCAGGATCCAAATTCGAGGCTTTTCATGGGCTGCCAGGCCACAGAATTAACCATTTCAAAAAGCCTGTTAAGATGGACCTCAATCCTTAACCAATCGTCAATTTAACGCATACAAGTTCAGGGTCTGTAATAAGATTGACTTGGCAATCGTTCGACGGGTCATACCAGGTTTACCTGGGCGGAGTGACTTACTTAATGTAGGCAGGCTAATCCGGGGTTTTAGGTGTATACACCAGGCTTCCAAGCCGTGGCTTGATAGCCTACTACAAGGGTTGTATCAACTCGTTGCCGCTATGCGACAGGAGCCCCCAGGTAGCATTGTGAGCTATGCTCGTCGGGTGCCTATGTTTGAGTTGTCCTGGGCATCAAACTCTCTTTTGCCCCTCATCATCATGTGGGCTTTGATAGTTAGATTACCAAAGCAACCAGAGCTATGCTCTTATGATGGTATTGGCTTAATAGTCGGTTTAAGAGGGCCCTAGGAACTCCTTTGCACACAGAAGCCCCCATGTGACAATCTCTTAGGAAAAGAGCAGCAGATACCCTGCTTTAACGGGGACGCCGGTTTATTATATTAATCATAATATATACATCGAGAATTCATGTACATAAACGGAGCCTATGGCTCAAGTATAGTAGGGCCGAAGAAGAGCGATGTTCCATGGCCGTCTAGTTTCCTCCTCCGGAACATGGAACATCGCGAATTCATGTACATAAACGGAGCCTATGGCTCAAGTATAGTAGGGCCGAAGAAGAGCGATGTTCCATGGCCGTCTGGTTTCCTCCTCCGCAGTACGTGAATCCTTATGTTCTCGAACGTCGACGAGGTAGTACGATCCATTGTGTAGGTTCTTGCTGACCACAAAGGGTCCTTCCCAAGGTGGGGATAGCTTGTGCATGTCTGTCTGGTCTTGGATGAGCCAGAGCACTAGATCCCCTTCTTGAAACATTATAGTTTTAACCCGACGACTATGGTACTAGCGCAAATCTTGTTGATAAATCGCCGATCGAGCTGCCGCCATGTCACGTTCCTCATCCAGCCGGTCCAACGCGTCTTGCCGTGCCTTCTCGTTATCAGCTTCGACGTAAGCCGCCACCCGTGGCGAATCATGACGGATGTCACTAGGGAGGACCGCTTCATTTCCATATACCATGAAGAAAGGCGTGCAACCCGTAGACCTGTTAGGTGTGGTGTTGATGCTCCATAACACAGAGGGTAATTCCTCCACCCAACAACCCGGCGTCCTCCACAAAGGGATCATAAGCCGGGGTTTGATGCCTCTCAAGATCTCTTGATTGGCTCTCTCATCTTGACCATTGGATTGGGGGTGAGCCACTGAAGATACATCAAGACGGATGCGCTCTCGTTGACAAAACTCCTCCATGGCCCCCTTGGATAGATTGGTACCATTATCAGTTATAATGCTGTGTGGAAAGCCAAACCGTAAAATCAGCTTCTTGATGAATTGAACCGCCGTTGCCGCATCACACTTGCTGACTGGTTCCTCCTCAACCCACTTGGTAAACTTATCCACCGCCAACAGAAGGTGGGTCTTCTTATCTGGAGATCTCTTAAAGGGTCCGACCATGTCTAGACCCCAAGTTGCAAATAGCCAAGTAATTGGAATCATCCTCAATTCTTAAGCCGGTATATGAGCATGCCGTGAGAATTTCTGGCAAGCATCACATTTTTCGACTAAGTCCTCTACATCGGCGTGAGCAGTCAGCCAGTAGAACCCATGACGAAAAGCTTTAGCCACCAAAGATTTTGAACCGGCATGATGACCACAATCTCCTTCGTGGATTTCTCTAAGAATATCACGTCCTTCGTCCGGCCACACACAACATTGAAACGCCCAAGAGACGCTGCAATGATGTAGTTCTCCATTGACAATAGTCATTGATTTGGACCGCCGTACTATTTGTCTAGCCAAGACTTCATCTTCTGGTAGCTCATCTCGGTTCATGTACGCCAGATACGGGAACATCCAATCCGGAATAGCATGAAGCGACGCCACCAATTGATTCTCCGGATCAGGAATAGCCAAGTCCTCTTCTGAAGGTAATTTCACCGACGGATTATGCAATACGTCCAGCAAGACATTGGGTGGAACCAGTTTACGTTGAGAACCCAGCTGGCTTAATGCGTCGGCCGCTTCATTCTTTTTCCGGTCCACATGGTCCACCTGATAACCCTTGAAGTGCCCAGCAACAGCGTCCACCTCTTGACGATACACTGCCATAACTGGATCCTTGGAATCCCACGTACCAGATACCTGTTGTGCCACTAGGTCTGAATCGCCGAAACATTTAACCCGCCTTAAATTTGTCTCCTTAGCCATTCGTAGACCATGGAGGAGAGCTTCATACTCAACTGCATTGTTAGTACAAGGGAACATTAAATGGAGGACATACCAGAACTTATCACCTCGTGAGGATGTTAATACGACTCTAGCCCCCGAGCTCTCCAATTGCCTGGATCCATCGAAGTGAATAGTCCAGTACGTATGATCCGGCTTTTCCTCTAGTGCTTGCAACTCCGTCCAATCGTTGATGAAGTCCACCAGTGCTTGGGATTTGATTGCAGTACGAGGCACATACTTCAACCCGTGGGGACTAACTTCAATGGCCCACTTTGCAACCCGACCCATCGCTTCTCTATTATGGATTATATCACCCAGAGGGGCTGAACTGTCCACGGTGATTGGATGGCCCTGAAAATATTGCTTCAGCTTCCGGTTTTCCATGAAGACTATGTATACCAATTTCTGCCAATGCGGGTATCTCTGCTTCGACTCAATGAGCACCTCGCTGATGTAGTAAACCGGCCATTGAACCGGATATTCCTTTTCCGCCTCCTTGCGCTCTACCACAATGGCAACACTTACTGCTCGAGAATTAGCAGACACATATAACAATAGCGGCTCATTATCAACTGTGCGGCAAGGATAGGTGGCTCTGCCAACTGTTTCTTCAAGTCCTTGAACGCTGCATCAGCAGCATCACTCCAGACAAAGCGATCTGCCTTTTTCATCATCTGATAAAGCGGGATGGCCTTCTCTCCCAAATGGCTAATAAACCGGCTAAGCGCCGCAATTCGGCCTGCCAAACGTTGGACATCGTTGATGCATGCCGGTTTAGCCAAGGATGTAATCGCCTTGATTTTCTCCGGATTAGCTTCAATTCCTCTGTTAGACACCAAGAACCCTAAGAGCTAGCCTGCTGGTACACCAAAAACACACTTGGCCGGATTAAGCATCATCTTATAATTCCGAAGATTATCAAAGGTTTCCTTCATGTCGACTATCAATGTTTCTTCCTTCCTTGATTTTACTACAATGTCGTCCACATAAGCATGAACATTCAGCCCAATCTGTCCATGAAGACAATTCTGCACACAACGTTGATAGGTCACCTGGGTACTCTTGAGCCCGAAAGGCATCGATACATAGCAGAAGGCTCCAAAGGGAGTTAGGAAGGCCGTCTTCTCCTGGTCCTTAACTGCCATCTTGATCTAATGATAACCGGAATATGCATCCAAAAAACTTAAGCACTCACAACCCGCCGTAGCATCAATGATTTGGTCAATACGAGGGAGGGCAAAGGGATCAGCTTGGCAAGCCTTGTTCAGATCTGTTTAATCAACACACATTCGCCAAGTGTCGTTCTTTTTAAGCACCAGCACCGGATTAGCCAACCACTCCGGCTGAAACACCTCAACTATAAAGCCTGCGGCCAAGAGCCTGGCCACTTCTTCCCTAATAGCCTTGCGCCTTTCTTCATTGAAGCGGCGGATGAACTGTTTAACTAGTTTAAACTTGGGATCAATATTACGAGTGTGCTCGGCGAGTCCCCTCGGTACACCCGGCATGTCAGAAGGTTTCCTTGCAAAGATGTCCTGATTCTCATGGATGAACTCGATGAGCGTGCTTTCCTATTTCAGATCCAGGTTAGCACTGATGGTAAACTATTTGGATGAATCGCCAGGGACAAAGTCAATCTGCTTGGTCTCATCAGCTGATATGAACTTCAAGGCCGGATTGTGCTCTGTAGTTGGTTTCTTCAACGGAGACATGTCTGCCTGATCAACATTATCTTTATAAAATTTCAATTCCTCGGTCACACAAACCGCCTCAGCATAAGCTGCATCACCTTCCTCGCACTCCAAAGCAATCTTACGGCTCCCATGGACCGTAATAATTCCCTTGTGACCCGACATCTTGAGCTGCAGATAAACATAACAAGGCCTCGCCATGAATTTAGCATAAATCGGCCGCACGAATAGGGCGTGATACGGGCTCTTGATCTTTACCACTTCAAAGGTCAAAGTTTCACACTGCGAATCATGCTCATCTCCAAAAGTGACCTCCAAGTCTATCTTACCGACAGGATATGCCGATTTACCAGGCACCACGCCGTGCGAAACGGTGTTGGACTGCCGAAGTTTTTTGTCTGTCAACCCCATGCGACGAAAAGTCTCGTAATTCAGAATGTTGATGATGCTTCCTTCATCCATGAGTACCTTGGTGAACTTATAGCCCCCAACCCGAGGTGCCACAACCAAAGCCAGCTGACTCGTATTATCAACCCGGGGCGGATGATCCTCGCGACTCCACACAATGGGCTGTTCCGACCAGCGAAAATAACGTGGCACCACCGGTTCGACGGAATGTACTGCCCTCTTGTAAACCTTCTGATCATGTTTACATAGGCGGATGATACTGCCCACTACTCAACTGCTTTGGATTACTCTGATATCCTGACTGCTGTTGTTGCAATTGATGTTGTTGTTGATTGCCCTGATTGTTATAACCACCCTGGTCGTGCTGCTGGTTATGCTGATTGTGCCCATTCTGTTTGCTGTGATTGTTCTGGTTACCCTGAAACCCTAAACAAGAGCCACACCTTGATAACCGGGCCCGTGGAAAACAGGGCCAGAACCGCCGGACGATCCATGATCATATTGGGACTGGTTTCTGAGTTCCTTCATAATAAAACAATCCTTCCAGAGGCGCATGGCTGGTTTCTCTTGCGTAATGTGCCTCGGGCAAGGTATATTCATCTGGCGTTGTAGATTAATGTTTGGTCTCCCACCCCGCGGGGGTGGTATGCCCTTGCGGCGCTAGCCATCCTCCTGAGCACTAGTGTTAGCCACAAAATATGAATTACTATCTGCTTTACGCTTACCATTATATCATTGATTCGCCGGGCTAGGCTGCGGGACCTTACCATTCTTATTTACTTTCCCTGACTTCTCGTCATCAGACTCTGGATACTTGGCACTATCTGAATCCGCATATTTCACTAAACCGCCCATGAGCATTCCGATGTCATCACAATTACGTTTGAGCTATCCTAACTTTAGCTTCAGGGGATCGAACCGGCAATTCCCTTCCAACGTTATAACTGATGTGTCCCGGTTGATGCGGTTGGAAGAATGTAGGATCTCCGATACTCGGCCTACCCAATGGCTCGTTGATTCGTGCTCTCCTTGAACACAGGCAGCTAAATCAACGATAGATATTGGCTGCTTGCATGTCTCCTTGAAGTTGTTGATAAACCGGCGGCGTAACTCGGCCCATGACCCGATGGAGTTGGGCGGTAAGCTTTTTAGCCAAGTACGAGCTATGCCCTCCAACATCATAGTGAAGTACTTAGCACACGCCGCATCGTCTACTTCCAGCATCTCCATTGCTGCTACCTCTTGAGCTTGCGTTGTATTCCCTCGAAGAGGAAATGGAGATGCAGCACAGTAGCGTAAGTATTTCCCTCAGTTTTTGAGAACCAAGGTATCAATCCAGTAGGAGACCACGCGCGAGTCCCTCGCACCTGCACAAACAAATAAGAACTTTGCAGCCAACGCAATAAGGGGTTGTCAATCACATTACGGTCACTTACAAAAGTGAGATCTGATAGAGATGATAGTTATATTTTTAGTATTTTTTATTATAAGAACAGAAAGTAAAAGAGGAAAAGTAAAGTAGATTGTAGATTGATATGTTGAGAATAGACCCGGGGGCCATAGTTTTCTCTAGTGGCTTCTCTCATGATAGCGATATTCTATGGTGGGTAAACAAATTACTATCGAGCAATTGATAGAAAAGCGAATAATTATGAGACTATCTAGGCATGATCATTGTATATAGGCATCACGTCCGAGACAAGTAGACCGACTCATGCCTGCATCTACTATTATTACTCCACACATCGACCGCTATCCAGCATGCATCTAGTGTATTGAGTTTAAAAGAACAGAGTAACGCCTTAAGCAAGATGACATGATGTAGAGGGATAAACTCAAGCAATATGATATAAACCCCATCTTTTTATCCTCGATGGCAAGAATAGACTATGTGCCTTGCTGCCCCTATTGTCACTGGGAAAGGACACCACAAGATTGAACCCAAAGCCAAGCACTTCTCCCATTGCAAGAACTATAGATCTAGTAGGCCAAACCAAACCAATAATTCGAAGAGACTTGCAAGGATATTGTGAGCACACATAAAAAGTTCAGAGAAGAACCAAATATCATTCATAGATAACCTTGATCATAAACTCACAATTCATCGGATCTCGAAAAACACAGCGCAAAAAGAGATTACATCGAATAGATCTCCTCGAAGATCGAGGAGAACTTTGTATTGAGATCTAGAGAGAAAGAGAGAAGAAGCCATCTAGATACTAGCTATGGACCCGAAGGTCTGTGGTAAACTACTCACAACTCACGGTGAGGGTAATGATGATGATAATGAAGGCCTCCGTGATGGATCCCCCTCCGATGGAGCTCCGGAACAGGCTCCAAGATGGGATCTCCACGGGAACAGAAGGTACGGCAGTGGAATTAGGGTTTTTTCTCTGTTCACAGAGTTTCTAGGGTACGTAGACTTATATAGGAAGAAGGAGGGCACCGGGGGAGTCACGGGGGCTCCACGAGGCAGGGTGGTGCGCCCCCCGCCCTCATGGGCCACACGTAGATCTTCTGACGTGGTTCTCAAGTTCATCCTCCGTGATTTCCTCCAAAAATATCTCTCGCGAAGGTTGCAGTCCGTTTGGACTCCATTTGATTTTCTTTTTCTACAAAACCCTGAAACAGGCAAAAAACAGCAATCTGGACTGGGCCTTTGGGTTAGTAGGTTAGTCCAAAAAATGATATAAAAGTGAATAATAAAGCCCATTAAACATCCAAGACTTCATAAATAATAGCATGTAACAATCAAAAATTATAGATAAGTTGGAGACGTATCAAGCATCCCCAAGCTTAATTCCTGCTCGTCCTCGAGTAGGTAAATGATAAAGTAAGAATTTTTTATGTGGAATGCTAACCAATATAGTTTTTCAATGTAATTCTCTTAATTGTGGCATGAATGTTCAGATTTGAAAGATTCAAGATAAAAGTCTATATTCACATAAGAAACAATAATACTTCAAGCATACTAACAAAGCAATCATGTCTTCTCAAAATACTATGGCTAAAGAAAGTTATCCCTACAAAATCATATAGTATTAGCTATGCTCCATCGTTATCACACAAAAATATTCATATCATGCACAACCCCGATTTCAGCCAAGCATTTGTTTTCAAACTCTATCTTTTCAAACCTTTCAACTTTCACGCAATACATGAGCATGAGCCATGGATATAGCACTATGGGTGGAATAGATGTGGTTGTGGAGAAGAAAAAAAGGTGGGAGATAGTCTCACATCGACTAGGTGTATCAATGGACTATGGAGATGCCCATCAATAGATATCAATGTGAGTGAGTAGGGATTGCCATGCAACGGATGCACTAGAGCTAAAATGAATGAAAGCACAACAAAAGAAACTAGAGGGTGTGCATCCAACTTGCTTGTTCACGAATACCTAGGGCATTTGAGGAAGCCCATCATTGGAATACACAAGCCAAGTTCTATAACGAAAATTCCAACTAGTATATGAAAGTGACTAAACATGAGACTCTCTACAATGAAGAACATGGTGCTACTTTGAAGAACAAGTGTGGAAAAAGTTAGTAGCAATTGTCCCTTTTTCATTTCTTTTATTTTTTTCTCTTTTTTGGGGCCTTTTTCGCCTTTCTTTTTTTTCCTTTTTTTGCGGAGGGGCTTTATAGATTTAGCCTTTCCTCCCATGGAACAATGCTCTAATAATGATGATCATCACACTTTCATTACAACTCGATGTTACAACTCGATTCTACAACAACAAAGTATGACTCTATATACATGCCTCCGGCAGTGTACCGGTATGCGCAATGAAACAAGAGTGACATGTATAAAACTTATGCATGGTGGCTTTGCCACAAATACGATGTCGACTACATGATCATGCAATGGCAATATGACAATATGATGCGTGTCATATGAACGGAACGGTGGAAAGTTGCATGACAATATATCTCGGAATGGCTATGAAAATGCCATGATAGGTAGGTATGGTGGCTGTTTTGAGGAACAATATGGTGGCTGTTTTGAGGAAGGATATATAGTGGGTTTATGGCACCGGCGAAAGTTGCGTGGTACAAGAGAGGCTAGCAATGGTGGAAGGGTGAGAGTGCGTATTATCCATGGACTCAACATTAGTCATAAGAACTCCTATACTTATTGCAAAAATCTACGAGTCATCAAAACAAAGTAATCAACGCATGCTCCTAGGGGGGAGGTTGGTAGGAGTTAACCATCGCGCGCCCCCGACCTCCACACAAAGGTTGGCACTCTACAAATACCTCATGCTCTAACTTAGTCACACAACGGTTGACCATACGTGCATGCTACGGGAATCGCTAACCATAACACAAGTATTTCTCAATTTCATAATAACTCGACTAGCATGACTCTAATATCACTATCCTCATATCTCAAAACAATTATCAAGCATCCAACATCTCATTCTATTCAACGCACTTAGTGTGAATTTTTTTACTACATTGACATTGGACGTCTATCATGTGAAGACTAGTTTCTTTAGCCTAAACACATTACCATGCTATTTTAATAGGCTCTCAAATAGATATAAGTGAAGCATGGGAGTTCAACAATTTCTACAAAATATTACTACCACCGTGCTCTAAAAGGTATAAGTGAAACACTAGAGCAAAAATTATTCAACTCAAAAGATATAAGTGAAGCACATAGAGTGTTCTAACAATTTCTAGGCCATATATAACTCTCTCAAATAGGTGTGTCCAGAAAGGATGATTGTGGCAAACTAACAAGCAAAGAATCAAATTATACAAGATGCTCCAAGAAAAACACATAACATGTTGCGAATAAAAATATAGCTCCAAGTATAGTTACCCATGGATGAAGATGAAAGAGGGGATGCCTTCCCGAGGCATCCCCAAGCTTAGGCTTTTGATTATCTAGAATTTAATTGGGGTATCATGGGCATCCCCAAGATTAGACCTTTGCTACTCCTTGTTCCATAGTCCATCAAAGCAATACTCAAAACTTGAAAACTTCACAACACAAAACTTAGACAAAAATTCTCGTGAGCTCCGTTAGTAAAAGAAAGCAAACCACTACTCAAAGGTGCAGCAATGAATTCATTCTTTGTTTATATTGGTGTTAAACCTACTGTATGCCAACTTATCTATGGTTCATATCCTCCAATACTACTCATAGACGCATCGGAATAAGCAAACAACACACGAAAAACAGAATATGTCAAAAACAGAACAGTCTATAGTAATCTGCAGGTTTCGCCTACTTCTGGAACTCCAAAAAATTCAAACCAAAATTTTAAATTTGCGCAATTTGTCTACCAATCATCTGAAAAAATAATCAGCTAAAAAGCACACTCCAATAAAATCTTAAGACTACTTTACCGAGCGCTAACGATTCTGTTTTTCACAGCAAGATCATATAAACTTCACACAAGTCTTCCCAAAGGTTCTACTTGGCACAAACACTAAACAAAACATGAAACCACATCTAATCAGAGGCTAGATGCAAAATTTATTCCCTAATAGTAGCAAAAACAAAAAACAGAAAATTGGTTTGCCTCCCAACAAGCACTATCGTTTTACGCCCCTAGCTAGGCACGATACAAGATAAATCTAGGTATTGCCATCCTTGGAAGGTAATTCTTTGATTAAGCACTTATGGTTCTTGGGCACTTCTTTGTCCCTATGAATAATCAAACTCTTGGGCAAGAAATCAAGAAATTCTAAAGTGTCAAAAGGGTCTCTTGCTAAAGTAAGAAAATTAGGGTGAACACTTATGGATTTGAGATCCGCAAGTCTAGATGTTTCACCCTTGTCTTTAGGGACATACATGAACTTAGATAATTTAGTAGAGGTATTTGGAGTAGTATTTATAGCCGAAAGAGCAGAACCCACATTAGTGATAACATCCTCAAGTTTATTGATTCTAGTAGAATCCTGATCTAGCTTTTCTTTAACTATGGGCTCCTTTTCCTTAAGATTTTTCAGAATAACTCCTACCTTGGATCCATATTTGGTGATTTCATTATGAATTTTTCTATCCAAGTTTTCTACCATAGCAACTTTGTTTTCAATAATTTCTAACATTTGCATAACAAGCTCCAAAGTTAAAACGGTCACATTGACCATAAGAGGTGGTGAGCCAAATAATTCAGTCATAGCATTATAAGAATCAGCGGTGTGGCTACCCAAGAAATTCCCTCCGGTAATGGTATCTAAGATAAATCTATTCCACGGAGTTATGCCAACATAAAAATTGCGAAGAAGCACGGAAGTGGAAAGCTTCCTATTAGATATAATTTGAGCATTGCAAATTCTATACCAGGCATCTTTTAAGTTTTCATCCTCCCTTTGTTTAAAGTTGAGGACCTCACTCTCGGGAGTGGTGAGGAAAATGAGAGGCAAATAAATGTAATGCAAGCAAGCAAGCAAGCAGCACACGCAAGCAAACAAGAAGCAAGCGAACGATAAACACACAACGGAAGCAGGGCAAATAAAATGGCAAGGGTGAAGTGGGGAAGAGGAAAACGAGAGGAAAATAAATGTAATACAAAGGATAAGGGTTTGTGATAGGTACTTGATATATGACTTTTGCATAGGCCTCCCTGGCAACGGCGCCAAAAATTCTTCTTGCTACCTCTTGAGCTTGCGTTGTATTCCCTCAAAGAGGAAAGGGAGATGCAGCACAGTAGCGTAAGTATTTCTCTCAGTTTTTGAGAACCAAGGTATCAATCCAGTAGGAGACCACGCGCGAGTCCCTCGCACCTGCACAAACAAATAAGAACTTCGCAGCCAATGCGATAAGGGGTTGTCAATCCCTTTACGGTCTCTTACGAAAGTGAGATCTGATAGAGATGATAGTTATATTTTTGGTATTTTTGATTATAAGAACAGAAGGTAAAAGAAGAAAAGTAAAGTAGATTCTAGATTGATATGTTGAGAATAAACCAGGGGGCCATAGTTTTCTCTAGTGGCTTCTCTCATGATAGCAATATTCTACGGCGGGTAAACAAATTACTGTCGAACAATTGATAGAAACGCGAATAATTATGAGACTATCTAGGCATGATCATTGTATATAGGCATCACGTCCGAGACAAGTAGAACGACTCCTGCCTGCATCTACTACTATTACTCCACACATCGACCGCTATCCAGCATGCATCTAGTGTACTGAGTTCATAAGAACAGAGTAACGCATTAAGCAAGATGACATGATGTACAGGGATAAACTCAAGCAATATGATATAAACCCCATTTTTGTATCCTCGATGGCAACAATACAATACGTGCCTTGCTGCCCCTACTGTCACTTGGAAAGGACACCGCAAGATTGAACCCAAAGCCAAGCACTTCTCCCGTTGCAAGAACTATAGATCTAGTAGGCCAAACCAAACCAATAATTCAAAGAGACTTGCAACGATATTATGAGCACACATAAAAGGTTTAGAGAAGAACCAAATATCTTTCATAGATAACCTTGATCATAAACTGACAATTCATCGGATCTCGACAAACACACCGCAAAATAGATTACATCGAATAGATCTCCTCGAAGAGTGAGGAGAACTTTGTATTGAGATCCAAAGAGAGAAGAAGCCATCTAGATACTAGCTATGGACCCGAAGGTGTGTAGTAAACTACTCACAACTCATGGTGAGGGCGATGATGATGATGATGAAGGCTTCCGTGATGGATCCCCCTCCGGTGGAGCTCCGGAACAGGCTCCAAGATGGGATCTCCATGCGAACAGAAGGTACGGTGGTGGAATTAAGGTTTTTTCTCTATTCACGAAGTTTCTGTGGTACGTTGACTTATATAGGAAGAAGGAGGGCACCGGGGAGTCATGGGGGCTCCACGAGGCAGGGGGCGCGCCCTGGGAAGGGGGGCGTGCCCCCCACCCTCGTGGGCCCCACATGGCTCTTCTGACGTGGTTCTCAAGTTCATAGTGCGTGATTTCCTCCAAAAATATCTCTTGCGAAGGTTTCATTCCGTTTGGACTCCGTTTGATATTCTTTTTCTGCAAAAACCTAAAACAGGCAAAAACAACAATATCGACTAGGCCTTTGGGTTAGTAGGTTAGTCCCAAAAATGACATAAAAGTGAATGATAAAGCCCATTAAACATTCAAGACTTCATAAATAATATCATGGAACAATAAAAAAATTATAGATACATTGGAGACGTATCAATTGCCATCTCGTAGCTTTCAACCCATGTCTCAGGGGATAAATCTGCAGTATAATTGGGCACCTTGTGCGGTCCTTTAAAGTCCTTGGGCAGCCGTACATTGCATAAAGAGGGGGTAAGACAGGGCACTCCTAAGGTGCTGGATGTGACCCCCGGTTCAACTGTGGTAGATGGACGAACCGGCATCGGCTGACGGGCTTCGTACTGTGCTGCTAACTCGGCCTCTTGGCGCTGCCTGCCCTGATCCACCACATCTTGAGCATTTGCACCTCCTCCCGCCGGGTTATACCTTCGCGGTGGATTACAATTCCGTGCGCTGCTTGACACGGCTAGTTCCTCCAGGTGCCTGCTATAACTCCAGCTTGGGCGAGGGGTGGAGTGAATCCTCTCGCGGCTGTGAGAATACCGTTTCCAAAAACTCCCTGGCTCGTCGTGCCTCCACCGCCATAGGGGATTCTCCTTCAATGGGAAGAGCGGCCAGTAGTGAAGTGGCGACAACTATGTTATCCAATGGGTGGGAGTAATGACCAGGAGAGTTAGGTACATGTTGCGACGAAACGACCTGGCGGGTTGGCTCCGCGGCCTGTGGCTGGACGGATGCTCCTGTGCCAGGCACTCCTCCCTGGTTTACCCCTGGCTGGTTACTGGTTCCTTCTCCCGGCGTAATAAAGATGTTCCTCGCTTCGTAAACCGGCGGCAGGCGTGATCGTTGCCTTCTCCTCATTACGTCATTAGAAGCAGTCTGATCCAACATGAGGCGATAAGCCTGAGCATCTAGCTCGGCCTGCCTTGCAATCATCCTGGTATTCTCAGCAGCTAGGTCCAATTTTTCTTGATCTATCTGGCTCCACACCTGAGCCACTTCTGCATCATGTTGTTCCTTCCCGGCCTGGCTGACCTCTGCAGTTAACAGTGCTGTAAAAGTGTCAACTAAGGTGGTCAATACCTGAGCCGGTGACTGAACCGAGCCTCCGGCCCTAGACGCTATTGTCGCCAGGTCTGATGTTAACGCCGCCGCAGTCGAAGACTGTAGCATAGGTTGTGATCCGGCCATGAAGACTGCGACCCGGTTTGGCGGATCCAGGGGGTCCGGAATACTGTCACCGACGGAACAACCCCCAGACCGGCCATCCTACAACAGGTATAAAGATTATGTTTCTCTAGTAGATGACTCATCGCCAGAATAAACAACGGTCTCGCCACCGGAGTCCGATCCATCCTGAGCTTGCGCTCCGTGAACCGCCCCGAAGAAGACGTGCTTCACGCCGGGCCGAAACCGGGAAGGTCTCGCACGATGAGCCGACTCGACAATGTTGGGGAAGATGTTCGGCTCAGGGCCCGGTTCGCCGATCTTGCCGATGAAGACGTGGATGCTGCCAAAGGGGACCCAGTACCGTATTCGATTGAATTGGCCTCAGGACCCCAGCCTGCATCGTCGATGTAGATCTTGCCGCGACGACCCTTAGTCATCCCGCCAAATACATAGCCCTTGAGTCCTTCAAAGCTGCCCTTCAAGAACTTGAAACAATCGTGCGATAGCCCCACGGTGGGCACCAACTGTTGTGGTTTTGTTACCGCAGATGTCCTAGCAAAAGGACATAGTCGTGGAGCCATTGCTATGGGTTAGCTTAACGGGGTTAAAGCGGACAAGGACGCAAGGGTTTATACTAGTTCGGCCCCTTCAATGAAGGTAAAAGCCTACATCTAGTTTGGTGTAGTATTGCTAGGGTTTCGATGACCAGGGAGCAAATTTGGTTTGCCTGGGTCTCCCGTTCTTGTTCTCCTTGAACCGTCGTCGGGTTGTCCCTTTATATGCACGAGGTGACGCCCATCCCGGTTTACAGAGTCCCGAGGTCGGCTCATAAAGGTGTGCAACTTGGTCTTTGTCTTTACTATCTTACAACACAAGTTACACGCCGTATGGCGGTTTACAATTTATGGGCCCTAACACCTCTTGGGCTTT
Organism: Secale cereale; assembly: GCA_902687465.1. Lineage (NCBI taxonomy): Eukaryota > Viridiplantae > Streptophyta > Magnoliopsida > Poales > Poaceae > Secale > Secale cereale. The sequence continues at coordinate 795,567,968 of LR738715.1, forward strand.
AAGTCTTCTGGAATAAAGCGTCATGTTCCATGTTCCGCTGGGCTTCAGTAGAAGTAATCTTGATAGGCATAGACCGGCCCCTCCTGGGCGGTTTATACCCAATAGTAATATCCCTGACAAACATTGTATGCAATTAAGCGGAAGCTCAAGAATATGCTTCCTCTTCTATTCTTTAACATGTTCCTATTTTGTTATTCTGTATTTAGTACGTACAGTATGTTCCTTGTTAGGAAGGGGAGCAGGGACATCTGCAATCAACAACTGATAGACAGGCTTTCAATTACTAGCGGCAATAAAACACTGTATTTTCAAGCCAGTTCCACTTTCCCGATTTATATATCGTGGTTATGGTGTACCCCTTTTATGTACACTATGATCTGCCTAGTTGATGTGTGCTCTTGTTATCATGGTTTGGCAATAAACTCTCTATACAGTATATTTTGAAAATATCATCTGCCAACTATCCTTACTTCTGGAGCCTATTTTTGTGTGTACTTGTGCCATATTATATAAATGCACGCACCATATTACATCACAAATGGGCTCTCTCATCAGAATTTAGTGATAGCACACAAGTGTTTACAGGGGCGCCCCTATATTAGAATATCCTCTGCATTACAAAGATAATATCACAACTATTTATGTTTTCATGGTTCTCAGATATTATACGTAATTACAGTGAATATCAGAATCCGCGCATTAGAAGAATATTGTGGAACACTGCAATGACTTACAAAATTGGCACCGAGGCATTGAGTGCCATTCTGGATGCAATGAAACTCATATGCTCCCCACCTGTAGATTATTGTTCAGAATATGATCCTAATGACTATTATAACCTCGAGGAGTCAAAGGAAGATGGCCTGTCGTGTTCACCCGTCAAGGTGCCTGCTCTAATTTGACAAGGTTTTATTGATTGTGTGTATCTTGCATATGTTGTGTTGCATTTCTTCTACTTTGTTGCACCGCCATCTGTTTAGTTAACTCATCATATATGTCGAGATGCCATGCCCATCCATTATCAATACATATTCCATATGTCATCATACCATGTTTTTCCACTCAAATGTTGTTCTTATGCATCGGACATCAAAAAGGAAGAGGGTGATTGCCAAACTTGAAGGAGCACCAACAATGTCCTTGAAAAACATGGTTTTGCCGGAGAAATCAGACAGCACCCCACTTGTATTGGCTGTACAACCAGTGACACAAAACATAGGACCGACTCCAGCAGATTGTACCCATACTTCACTGGCCACACCACTAGCCCCACCACACAGGACCTGCACTCCAGCAAAAGGTATGCCGATTTTAGTTGCCATAGCACCAGCCGTACCACAGAAAAATCCCACTCCAGCAAAAAGTACAGCATGTCCACCAACCGAAGACCTCCCAACTTCAGAGATGGCCAATTCCTGCAGATTGGAACCCCATTCCAGTTATTCCCAGTTTAAAAGATAATGCATTCAATGTTGTTAGGGACTATGTGCATATATTCCCATCATTGGAAGATTATAGTGAAGACAAACACCATTTTCACATCTTCCTGTCCCACTTACGTGTAAGTGCTATTATTCATGGTGATTATTTTCCCGTTTTCTGTTGATTGAACACATCAATGATATACATTACATTTTTGTAAGTAGGCGAGGGTCAATCTGGATAGTCATGACGAGCAAAGCTTGCTTGCGCTTTTCAAGGAAGCATTGCAGCAGTATTAGTGTTACCTGAGGAAATCACACTTTGATGGCAAGTCTATAAACGAATTTTTGGTGAAGTCTCCTGTGCTAAATTTAGAAGACATTGAATGGAAAAACCTTGTTATGCACTGGTCTCGCTCCGAGGATGAGGTACTGTCTATGATATCGCATGAAAATTTGAACTTCTACTTTTCCGCATGTGCCTTATGAATATTTTTTGCAGGAAATCTGCCCGAAAAAGAATTCCGATTTGAAAAGAACGACAGGATATCACAAATATGTTGCTCGCTCCTTTGCTCTTGTTAGTACCTGTTGTCATGTATCACTGTACTTGCATACATACCTGGTTCATTATCTGACAGTAGTATGCATGATAGTTTGCTTATCAATTGTTCGCTCCAAATTATCTGATCTGTATGAACGGTTACATTAGTGTAGAATATATCGAATGCCAATGAATATTTTTAGCTCTGCATTGTTCTTATAAGTACCTGCTGTCCTTTATCAGTGTACTTATATTGACACGTAGTTGACCATCACTCTACAACTTATTTTCCTTTTCCCTCCATTTTCTACACATAAGATCTATATTTACTCTTACCATAAGGTTGGATAACACCGATGGTACTGAAGAAGTTTAGCTCTGCATTGCCCTTGGCTGTACCTTTTGCCTGTATCGATGTACTTACATTTATAGCTACTTGGTTATGTAGCATCACTCTTCATCTTATCTTAAATATTCTCCATTTTTTCTTATATTGTCACATCTATATTTACTCTTAACAAAATGTAGAATAACGGCAATGCTTATCAAGAAGATTCTGTGGTAAACTTCTTGAATTGCCCCTCCCCCCCAACTGAATGGACAAGGGCTTTATAGAGCCTGCCTTCACCAATAATGCAAGTTTGTCCTTCTCAAGCCTTCAAACATTGTTGTGTATATTTGGTTAGGCATGACTGCAACAACTGTTTATTTTTTGTGTTTGTATCAAATTGCATGTTGAAGGTTTATTATGTACCCCAGTTCATAAACAAAAGTTTGTCCTTCTCAATTTAAGTTTTCAGTTCTACAACCAACTGAAGGAAATATGCCATAGAGGCAATAATAAAGTTATTATTTATTTCCTTATATCATGATAAATGTTTATTATTCATGCTAGAATTGTATTAACTGGAAACTTAGTACATGTGTGCATACATAGACAAAATAGAGTATCCCTAGTATGCCTCTACTAGACTAGCTCCTTGATCAAAGATGGTTATATTTCCTAGCCATAGACATGAGTTGTCATTTGATCAACGGGATCACATCATTAGGAGAATGATGTGATGGACAAGACCCATCCATTAGCTGAGCACTATGATCATCTAGTTTTACTGCTATTGCTTTCTTCATGACTTATACATGTTCCTATCACTATGAGATTATGCAACTCCCGAATACCAGAGGAACTCCTTGTGTGCTATCAAACGTCACAACATAACTGGGTGATTATAAATATGCTCTACAGGTATCTCCGAAGGTGTTCGTGGTGTTGGCATATATCAAGAATAGGATTTGTCACTCCGATAGTCGGAGAGGTATCTCTGGGCTCTCTCGGTAATACACATCATAATAAGCCTTGCAAGCAAATGACTAATGAGTTAGTCATGAGATGATGTATTACGGAACGAGTAAAGAGACTTGTCGGTAACGAGATTAACTACGTATGGTGATACCGACGATCGAATCTAGGGCAAGTAACATACCGATGACAAAGGGAACAACGTATGTGGTCCGGAGATGAGTCTCGTTCATGTCTACATAGTTCTGGAACTCGTAGGGTCCGCACGCTTAACATTTGATGACGATCGGTATTATGAGTTTATGTGTTTTGATGTACCGAAGGTAGTTTGAAGTCACGGATGAGATCGGGGACATGACGAGGAGTCTCGAAATGGTCGAGACGTAAAGATCGATATATTGTACGACTATATTCGGACATCGGAAAGGTTCCGAGTGATTCAGGTATTTTTTGGAGTACACGAGAGTTACAGGAATTCGCCGGGGAGTATATGGGCCTTATTGGGCTTTAGGGTAAAGAGAGAGAGGAGGCAGCGCCTCCCCTACAAGGCTTATTCCGAATTGGACTAGGGGGAGGGGCTGCGCCACCTGTTGGGTATCGTAGCAGAAAATCAAAATTTTTCCTACGCATCACCAAGATCTATCTATGGAGTAATCTAGCAACGAGCATAAAGGAGAGTGGAGTTCATCTACATACCCTTGTAGATCGCGATGCGGAAGCGTTACAAGAACGCGGATGAAGGAGTCGTACTCGCAGCGATTCAGATCGCGGTTGATTCCGATCTAAGCGTCGAACAACGGCGCCTCCGCGTTCAACACACGTGCATCCCGGTGACGTCTCCCACGCCTTGATCCAGCAAGGAGAGAAGGAGAGGTTGGGGAAGCCACCTTCCAGCAGCAGCACGACGGCGTGGTGGCGGTGGAGGAGCGCGGGAATCCTGCAGGGCTTCGCCAAGCACCGCGGGAGAGGAGAAGGACTTGGAAGAGGGGGAGGGCTGCGCCAAAACTTGTGGTACGGCCGCCCTCACACCCCCCACATATATATAGAGGCAAGGGAGAGGGGGGCCAGCCCCCTCAGATCCAATCTGAGGAGGGGGCGGCGGCCAGGGGGGTTGCCTTGCCCCCCAAGGCAAGGGGGCGCCCCCTTTAGGGTTCCCCCACAACCCTAGGCGCATGGGCCCTAGGGGGGGAGGCGCCCAGTCCACTAAGGGGCTGGTCCCTCTCCACATACAGCCCATAGGGCCCTCCGGGGCAGGTGGACCCTCCCGGTGGACCCTCGAAACCCCTTCGGTGGTCCCGGTACAATACCGGTAACCCCCCGAATTATTCCGGTGACCGTATGATGACTTCCCATATATAAATCTTTACCTCCAGACCATTCCGGAACTCCTCGTGACGTCCGAGATCTCATTCAGGACTCCGAACAACATTCGGTAACCACGTACATACTTTCCCTATAACCCTAGCGTCATCGAACCTTAAGTGTGTAGACCCTACGGGCTCGGGAACCATGCAGACATGACCGAGACAACTCTCCGGCCAATAACCAACAGCGGGATCTGGATACCCATGTTGGTTCCCACATGTTCCACGATGATCTCATCGGATGAACCACGATGTCAAGGATTCAATCAATCCCGTATACAATTCCCTTTGTCTATCGGTATAGCACTTGCCCGAGATTCGATCGTCGTTATACCGATACCTTGCTCAATCTCGTTACCGGCAAGTCTCTTTACTCGTTCCGTAACACATCATCCCGTGATCAACTCCTTGATCACATATTGTGCACATTATGATGATGTCCTACCGAGTTGGCCCAGAGGTACCTCTCCGTCATACGGAGTGACAAATCCTAGTCTCGATTCGTGCCAACCCAACAGACACTTTCGGAGATACCTGTAGTGCACCTTTATAGCCACCCAGTTACGTTGTGACGTTTGGTACACCCAAAGCATTCCTGTGGTATCCGGGAGTTGCACAATCTCATGGTCTAAGGAAAAGATACTTGACATAGAGAAAAGCTTTAGCATACGAACTACACGATCTGTGCTAGGCTTAGGATTGGGTCTGGTCCATCACATCATTCTCCTAATGATGTGATCCCGTTATCAACGACATCCAATGTCCATGGTCAGGAAACCGTGACCATCTGTTGATCAACGAGCTAGTCAACTAGAGGCTTACTAGGGACATGGTGTTTGTCTATGTATCCACACATGCATCTGAGTTTCCTATCAATACAATTCTAGCATGGATAATAAACAATTATCATGAACAAGGAAATATAATAATAACCAACTTATTATTGCCTCTAGGCATATTTCCAACAGTCTCCCACTTGCACTAGAGTCAATAACCTAGTTCACATCGCCATGTGATTTACACTCACAGGTCACATCGCCATGTGACCAACATCCAAAGAGTTTACTAGAGTCAATAATCTAGTTCACATCAATATGTGATTAACACTCAATGAGTTTTGGGTTTGATCATATTATGCTTGTGAGAGAGGTTGCAGTCAATGGGTCTGCAACATTCAGATCCCTATGTACTTTGCAAAACTTTATGTCATATCGTAGATGCTATTCCAAACTGTTGCTCCATTATACGTATCCGGTATCTCTACTCAGAGTTATCCGGATAGGTGTTAAGCTTGCATCGACGTAACTCTTTACGTCGAACTCTTTATCACCTCCATAACCGAGAAACAATTCCTTATTCCTCTAAGGATAATATTGACCACTATCTAGTGATCCACTCCTGGATCACCTTTGTACCCTCTTGCCAGACATGCGGCAAGGTACACATCAGGTGCGGTACTTAGCATGGCATACCGTATAGAGCCTACGACAAAAGCATAGGGGACGACCTTCGTCCTTCCTCTTTCATCTGTCGTGGTCAAGCTTTGAGTCTTACTCAACTTCACACCTTACACTCAGGTAAGAACTCCTTCTTTGACTGATCTATTTTGAACTCATTCAAAATCATATCAAAGGTGTGTGTTCTTTTGAAAGTATCATTAGGCGTCTTGATCTATCTCTATAGATCTTGATGCCTAATATGTCAGCAGCTTTATCCAGGTCTTCCTTTGAAAAACTCCTTTCAAACAACCCTTTATGCTTTCCAGAAATTCTACATCATTTCGGATCAACAATATGTCATTCACATATACTTATCAGAAATGTTGTAGTGCTCCCACTCACTTTATTGTAAATACAAGTTTCTAACAAACTTTGTATAAACCCAAAAACTTTGATCACTCCATAAAAGCGTATATTCCGACTCCGAGATGCTTGCTCCAGTCCATGGAAGGATCGCTGGAGCTAGCATACCTTTTTAGCATCCTTAGGATCGACAAAACCTTTCTGATTGTATCACATACAACCTTTCCTTACGAAAACTGGTAAGGAAACTTGTTTTGTCATCCATCTTCCAGATTTCATAAATGCAGCTAATGCTAACATGATTCTGATGGACTTAAGCATCGCTACGTGTGAGAAAATCTCATCGTGGTCAACTCCTTGAACTTGTGAAAAACTCTTTGCCACACGTCGAGCTTCATAGACGGTGACATTACCGTCCACGTCCGTCTTCTTCTTAAAGATCCATTTATCTCAATGGCTTGCCGATCATCGGGCAAGTCCACCGAAGTCCATACTATGTTTTGATACATGGATCCTATCTCGGATTTCTCGGCTTCTAACCATTTGTCGGAATACGGGCCCACCATCGCTTCTCCATAGTTCGTAGGTTCATTGTTGTCCAGCAACATGACATCTAAGACAGGATTATCGTACCACTAAGGAGTAGTAAATATCCTTGTCGACCTACGAGGTTCGATAGCAACTTGATCCGAAGCTTCATGATCACTATCATTAGTTTCCTCTTCAGCAGTTGTAGGTTCCACAGAAACCTCTTTCTGTGTTGCACTACTCTCTGGTTGAAGTGAGGGTTCGAAAAACCTTATCAAGTTCTATCTTCCTCCCACTCAATTCTCTCAAGAGAAACTCCTTCTCGAGAAAGGACCCGTTCTTAGCGACAAACATTTTGTCCTTGGATCTGATATAGAAGGTATACCCAACGGTTACCTTTTGGTATCTTATGAAGATGTATTTGTCCGCTTTGGGTTCGAGCTTTTCCCGGCTGAAGCAATTAGCATCGCAGCCCCAAACATTAAGAAAACGACAACTTTGGTTTCTTGCCAAACCATAGTTCATACAACGTTGTCTCAACGGACTTAGATGGTGCCTTATATAAAGTGAATGCAGCTGTCTCTAATGCATAACCTCAAAATAATAGCGGTAGATCGGTAAGATACATCATAGATCGCACCATATCTCATAAGGTTCGATTACGATGTCCGGACACACCATTACGCTGTGGTGTTTTAGGTGGCTTCAACTGTGAAACATTTCCACAATGTATTAAGTGATTGCCAAACTCATAATTCAAAAAATCTCCCCTTGATCAGATCGTAGGAACATGATCTTCTTGTTATGATGATTCTTAATCTTCACTCTGAAATTGCTTGAACCTTTCCAACGTTTTAGACTTTTGCTTCATTAAGTAAATATACCCATATCTACTCAAATCGTCAGCGAAGATGAGAAAATAACGATATCCATCACACGCCTTAATTCTCATTGCATCACACACATCAGCATGTATGATTTCCAACAAGTCATTTGCCCGTTTCATTGTACCTAAAAACGGGATCTTAGTCATCCTGCCAATGAGGCATGGCTCACATGTGTCAAGCGATTCAAAATCAAGTGACTCCAAACATCCATCAGCATGGAGTTTCTTCATGCATTTTATGCCAAAATGACCTAAGCGGCAATGCCACAAGAAAGTGGTACTATCATCATTAACTCTACATCTTTTGGCATTAATATTATCATCATGTGTATTACTATGATCGAGATTCAACGAACCATTGGGTGCATGACCATAAATGTATTATTCATGTAAACGGAATAACCATTATTCTCTAACTTAAATGAATAACCATATTGCAATGAACATGATCTAATCATATTCATGCTCAATGTAGACACCTGATAACATTTATCTAGGTTCAACACTAATCCCGAAAGTAGAGGGAGCATGCGATGGTCATCTTATCAACCTTGGAAACGCTTCCAACACACATCGTCACCTTGCCCTTAGCTAGTCTCCGTTCAGTCCGTAGTTTTGCTTCAAGTCACTAATAATTGCAACTGAACCGGTATCCAATACCCAGGTGCTACAAGGAGTACTAGTAAGGTACACATCAATAACATGTATATCAAATATACTTTGTTGAAGTTTCCAGCTATCATATCTACCATGTATTTGGGGTAGTTCAGCTACCATGTGACCGTTCCCCTTACAATAGAAGCACTTAGTCTCGAGGTTTGGGTTCCACCATGGGTTCCTTCATCAGAGCGACAACTGGTTTGTCATTCATGAAGTTTCCCTTCTAGCCCTTGCCCTTTTGAAACCAGTGGTCTTGTTAAACCATCAACACTTGATGCTCCTTCTTGATTTCTACTTTTGCGGTCTTAAGAACCGCTAATGGCTCCGGGATCATCTCCATCCTTTGCATGTCATAGTTCATCACGAAGTTCTAGAAGCTTGGTGACAGTGTCTAGAGAATTCCGTCAACCACTATCTCATCTGGAAGATTAACTCCCACTTGGTTCAAGTGATTTTAGCACCCATACATTCTGAGAACATGCTCACTAGTTGAGCTATTCTCCTCCATCTTTTTGGCAAAAGAACTTGTAAGAGGTCTCATACCTCTCAACACGGGCATGAGCCTGAAATCCCAATTTCAGCTCTTAGAACATCTCATATGTTCTATGGCGTTCAAAACGTCATTGGAATCTCGATTCTAAGCCATAAAGTATGGTGCACTAAACTATCATGTAGTCATCAGGACGTGTCTGTCAGGTGTTCACAACATCCACAAACGACGTTGTAGGGGTTTGCACATCGAGCGGTGCATCAAAGACGTAAGATTTCTGTGTAGCAGTGAGGACACTCCTCGAACTACGGACCCAGTCCGCATCATTGCTTACAATATCTTTCAACTTAGTCTTTCTCTAGGATAGTATTAAACACGGAGCTACAACGCAATTATTGGTCTACAACATAATTTGTGAAGACAACTTAGACTATTGTTCATGACAATTAAGTTCATCTAATGAACTCCCACTCAGATAGACATCTCTCTAATCATCTAAGTGATACATGATCCGAATCGACTAGGCCGTGTCCGATCATCACGTGAGAAGGACTAGTCATCAACGGTGAACATCTTCATGTTGATCGTATCTTCTATACGACTCATGTTCGACCTTTCGATCTTCCATGTTCCGAGGCCATGTCTGTACATGCTAGGCTCGTCAAGTCAACCCTAAGTGTATCGCGTGTGTAAATCTGGCTTACACCCGTTGTATGCGAACGTTAGAGCCTATCACACCCGATCATCACGTGGTGCTTCGGAACAACGAACCTTAGCAACGGTGCACAGTTAGGGGGAACACAATTCTTGAAATTTTAGTGAGAGATCATATTATTCACTACCGTGGTTCTAACCAAATAAGATGTAAAACATGATAAACATCACATGCAATCAAATAGTGACATGATATGACCAATATCATTTTGCTCCTTTTGATCTTCATCTTCGGGGCTCCATGATCATCATCGTCACCGGCATGACACCATGATCTCCATCATCGTGTCTTCATGAAGTCGTCTCGCCAAACATTACTTCTACTACTATGGCTAACGTTTAGCAATAAAGTAAAGTAATTACATGGCGTTATTCAGTGACACGCAGGTCATACAATAAATAAGACAACTCCTATGGCTCCTGCCGGTTGTCATTCTCATCGACATGCAAGTCGTGATTCCTATTACAAGAACATGATCAATCGCATACATCACATATATATCATTCATCACATCCTTTTGGCCATATCACATCACACGGCACATGCTGCAAGAACAAGTTAGACGTCCTCTAATTGTTGTTGCAAGTTTTTGCGTGGCTGCTATAGGTTTCTAGCAAGAACGTTTCTTACCTACGCCAAAACCACAACGTGATATGCCAATTTCTATTTACCCTTCATAAGAACCCTTTTCATCGAATCCGATCCGACTAAAGTGGGAGAGACAGACACCCGCTAGCCACCTTATGCAACTAGTGCATGTCAGTCGGTGGAACTAGTCTCACGTAAGAGTAGGTGTAAGGTCGGTCCGGGCCGCTTCATCCCACGATGCCGCCGAATCAAGATAAGAATAGTAACGGCAAGAGAATTGACATGATCTACGCCCACAACTACTTTGTGTTCTACTCGTGCAAGATACTACGCATAGACCTAGCTCATGATGCCACTGTTGGGGATCGTAGCAGAAAATCAAAATTTTTCCTACGCATCACCAAGATCTATCTATGGAGTAATCTAGCAACGAGCATAAAGAAGAGTGGAGTGCATCTACATACCCTTGTAGATCGCGATGCGGAAGCGTTACAAGAACGCGGATGAAGGAGTCGTACTCGCTGCGATTCGGATCGCGGTTGATTCCGATCTAAGAGTCGAACAACGGCGCCTCCGCGTTCAACACACGTGCAGCCTGGTGACGTCTCCCACGCCTTGATCCAGCAAGGAGAGAGGGAGAGGTTGGGGAAGCCTCCTTCCAGCAGCAGCACGACGGCGTGGTGGTGGTGGAGGAGCGCGGGAATCCTGCAGGGCTTCGCCAAGCACCGCGGGAGAGGAGAAGGACTTGGGAGAGGGGGAGGGCTGCGCCAGAACTTGTGGTGCGGCCGCCCTCCCACCCCCCACATATGTATAGGGGCAAGGGAGAGGGGGGGCGGCCCCCTCAGATCCAATCTGAGGAGGGGGCGGAGGCCAGGGGGGTTGCCTTGCCCCCCAAGGCAAGGGGGGCGCCCCCTTTAGGGTTCCCCCACAACCCTAGGCGCATGGGCCCTAGGGGGGAGGCGCCCAGCCCACTAAGTGCTGGTCCCTCTCCTCATACAGCCCATAGGGACCTCCGGGGCAGGTGGACCCTCCCGGTGGACCCTCGGAACCCCTTCGGTGGTCCCGGTACAATACCAGTAACCCCCCGAATTATTCCGGTGACCGTATGATGACTTCCCATATATAAATCTTTACCTCCGGACCATTCCGGAGCTCCTAGTGACGTCCAAGATCTCATCCGGAACTCCGAACAACATTCGGTAACCGTGTACATACTTTCCCTATAACCCTAGCGTCATCGAACCTTAAGTGTGTAGACCCTACGGGCTCGGGAACCATGCAGACATGACCGAGACAACTCTCCAGCCAATAACCAACAGCGTGATCTGGATACCCATGTTGGTTCCCACATGTTCCACGATGATCTCATCGGATGAACCACGATGTCAAGGATTCAATCAATCCCGTATACAATTCCCTTTGTCTATCGGTATAGCACTTGCCCGAGATTCGATCGTCGGTATACCGATACCTTGCTCAATCTCGTTACCGGCAAGTCTCTTTACTCGTTCCGTAACACATCATCCTGTGATCAACTCCTTGATCACATATTGTGCACATTATGATGATGTCCTACCGAGTGGGCCTAGAGATACCTCTCCGTCATACGGAGTGACAAATCCCAGTCTCGATTCGTGCCAACCCAACAGACACTTTCGGAGATACCTGTAGTGCACCTTTATAGCCACCCAGTTACGTTGTGACGTTTGGTACACCCAAAGCATTCCTACGGTATCCGGGAGTTGCACAATCTCATGGACTAAGGAAAAGATACTTGACATATAGAAAAGATTTAGCATACGAACTACACGATCTGTGCTAGGCTTAGGATTGGGTCTGGTCCATCACATCATTATCCTAATGATGTGATCCCGTTATCAACGACATCCAATGTCCTTGGTCAGGAAACCATGACAATCTGTTGATCCACGAGCTAGTCAACTAGAGGCTTACTAGGGACATGGTGTTTGTCTACGTATCCACACATGTATCTGAGTTTCCTATCAATACAATTCTAGCATGGATAATAAACAATTATCACGAACAAGGAAATATAATAATAACCAATTTATTATTGCCTCTAGGGCATATTTCCAACACCACCTCCTTCCTTCTCTTCTCTTTTCCCTTTCCTTCTCTCCTACTCCTACTACTTGGAAGGTCTCCTAGTTCTACTAGGAAAGGGGGAATCCTACTCCCGGTGGGAGTAGGACTCCCCTAGGGCGCGCCATAGAGAGGGCCGGCCCTCCCCCTCCTCTACTCCTTTATATACGGGGGTAGAGGCACCCCATAGACACACAAGTTGTTCAAGTTGATCTCTCCCAACCGTGTGCGGTGCCCCCCTCCATAGAAACACACCTCGGTCATATCGTTGCAGCGCTGAGGCGAAGCCCTGCAACGGTAACTTCATCATCTCCATCACCACGCCGTCGTGCTGACGAAACTCTCCCGTGAAGCTCTACTGGATCAAGAGCTCATGGGACGTCATCAAGTTGAACGTGTGCTGAACGCGGAGGCTCCGTACGTTTGGTGCTTGATCGGTTGGATCGCGAAGAAGTTCGACTACATCAACCGCGTCACTAGACGCTTCCGCTCCCGGTCTACGAGTGTACGTAGACACACTCTCCCCTCTCGTTGCTATGCTTCTAGTAGATAGATCTTGCGTGATCGTAGGAATTTTTTGAAATACTACGTTCCCAACACCAAGTTCCTTCTTCATACCATGTAAATTAAACTATACAGAGGAAGTGATCTTATTTTTCCAATCTGAAATGGGAGAAAATTGACAGCACACTAACCATTGATACTTATGAGTTCTTAATCTGTAATCCAGTGGTGTCGTGAAGCTGCCAACTCCTTCACAATGTTAGTTCCTGCCATGTCTTGACCTGAACAATACCATATTGTGTTAATGCTATTTTAAACTATATCACTTTATTCGTCAGTAAGAAATGTGATGAATTGTCAGCACTGATACTTATATGTGCAAAACATGTCATCTGTTTGCTTGTTTACCTTTCAGAGTGAGGTGGATATAAGTGTCAAACATGTGCAGTCCCACCAGCTTGCTGAGCTGCTTGCGCTGCAGCTTCCGAGCAGGGCTAACCTTTCTTGAACTCTATTGAAGTGTTGTCGGTTTTGTATATTATTTTGTCGGCGTGTTTATTTGCACTGGTGGCGATCTTTGATGCCCAGTGTATGTAATCTGCTGTCTGCTTGTGCTTTATTATCATAGTGGCAAACTTTGATGCCTAGTGGATGTAATATGCCGTAATTTCTTTATTGTATACTCTAGGTTTTTTTCTTATTCATGATGTTGTAGTTATTTTATTGTGTATATATATATATATATATATATATATATATATATATAGATATATCATGTCTTCGCAGTAAACCGGCCAAACCGTAAAATTACGATACATAATCGGGTCGTCATGCAAATAACCATGTATGATCCGCATCATGGGCCCCGTCATATTGGTCCATTAACAGGCCTAAATGTAAACTGGCCCACTAGTAGATACGAGCCTTTAATGGGCCGAGTAAACCACCGGCCCTATTTTCCCAAGAAAACTCAATGGGCCTTTAGGAGGCTGAAAAGTAGGTTGGGCCTGAAACATGCCGAACAGCTCACGGGCCGGCAGTAGGCCGAAATAGACCCCAGCCCATGAATGTGCCAATCAAATCACGGTCTTATAACAGGCCAAAATTGTCTCGGGCCCTGTTTGGCCCAATCAGATTATCGGCTGCGAGCAGGCCGGATGCAAACCGGACAGTAGTTAGACCCAACTATATGACGGGCTTTTAACAGGCCAAAATTAATATAGGGCCGAAATGTTAAACGGGCCCTTAACAGGCCAAAACTAATATCAGGCCGAATTACTAAATGGACCTTTAGCAATTGGCCCAAAAGCATAGCGTCCAGTTGACGGGCCGAATCTGATATGGGCCATAATTTAGCCCAAAGCCTCTTAAAGGGCCAAACCTGATCTGGGCCATAATTTGCCCTAGACGTGGTAGGCTTTTAACGGGCCGGATCTCATATGGGCCATTATTAGGCCTGAAACATGGCAGGCCATTAACGGACCGGATCAAATATGGGCCGGCATTTGGCCCAAAATATCGCAGCCAATTAATGGGCCAGCCTACTAGGGTCCTCAAAATCTCGTGGGCCTTTAGCTGGGCCGGCCCATTATGGTCCACAAAAATTTTGTGGGCCTTCACCTGGGCCGGCCCATTATGGCTCGCAAAAAATCTTGTGGGCCTTTACCTGGGCCAGCCCATTTTGGCCCGCAAAATCTTGTGGGACTTTAGCTGGGTCCGCCCATTATGGTTCACAAAATCTTGTGGGCCTTTAGTTGGGCCGACCCATTATGGTCCGCAAAATCTTGCGGGCCTTTAGTTGGGATGGCCCATTTAAACTTTGTGGGCCACTTTTGGGCCGGTCCACGTGTCAACATATCATAGGTGCATCTCGCCTAGTGGATGAGTGACTGCTACTTCTCAAGCTTGCGTTATATTCCCTCGAAGAGGAAAGGGAGATGCGGCACACCAGCGTACGTATTTCCCTCAGTTTTTGAGAACCAAGGTATCAATCCAGTAGGACACCACACGCAAGTCCCTCACACCTGCACAAACAAATGAAAACTTCGCAGCCAACGTGATAAGGGGTTGTCAATCCCTTTACGGTCACTTACGAAAGTGAGATCTGATAGAGATGATAGTTTATATTTTTGTTATTTTTAGTTTATAAGAACAGCAAATAAAAGCGATAAAAGTAAAGTAGATGTAGATTGATATGTTGAGAATAGACCCGGGGGTCATAGTGTTCTCTAGTGGCTTCTCTCATGATAGCGATATTCTATGGCGGGTAAACAAATTATTGTCAAGCAATTGATTGAAAAGCAAATAATTACGAGACTATCTAGGCATGATCATTGTATATAGGCAGCACGTCCGAGAAAAGTAGACCAACTCATGCCTGCATCTACTACTATTACTCCACACATCGACCGCTATCCAGCATGCATCTAGTGTATTGAGTTCATAAGAACAGAGTAACACCTTAAGCAAGATGACATGATGTACAGGGATAAACTCAAACAATATGATATAAAACCCATATTTTTATCCTCGATGGGAACAATACAATACGTGCCTTGCTGCCCCTACTGTCACTGGGAAAGGACACCGCAAGATTCAACCCAAAGCCAAGCACTTCTCCCATTACAAGAACTATAGATCTAGTAGGCCAAACGAAACCAGTAATTCGAAGAGACTTGCAAGGATATTATGAGCACACATAAAAATTTCAGAGAAGAACCAAATATCTTTCATAGATAATCTTGATCATAAACTCACAATTCATCGGATCTCAACAAACACACTGCAAAAAGAGATTACATCGAATAGATCTCCTCGAAGACCGATGAGAACTTGGTATTGAGATCCAGAGAGAGAGAGAAGAAGCCATCTAGATACTAGCTATGGACCCGAAGGTCTGTGGTAAACTACTCACAACTCATGGTGAGTGCGATGATGATGATGAAGAAGAACTCTGTGATGGATGCCCCTCCGGTGGAGCTCCGGAACAGGCTCCAAGAAGGGATCTCACGGGAACAGAAGGTTACGGTGGTGGAATTATGGTTTTCTCTCTGTTGTCGAAGGTTTCGGGGTACGTAGACTTATATAGGAAGAAGGAGGGCACCGCGGGACACTCGGGGGCCCCACGAGGCACGGGCGTACCCTGGGAAGGGGGGCGCGCCCCCCAACCTCGTGGGAAGCCCCTTGATCCCCTGACGTGGTTCTCAAGCTCTGTATGCGTGATTTCCTCCAAAAATATATCTCGCGAAGGTTTCATTCCGTTTGGACTCCGTTTGATATTCTTTTTCTGCAAAACCTTGAAACAGGCAAAAAACAGCAATCTGGGTTGGGCCATTGGGTTAGTAGGGTTGTCCCAAAAATGATATAAAAGTGAATGATAAAGCCCATTAAACATCCAAGACTTCATAAATAATAGCATGGAACAATCAATAATTATAGATACATTGGAGACGTATCAAGCATCCCCAAGCTTAATTCCTGCTCGTCCTCGAGTAGTTAAATGATAAAAAAAGAATTTTTGATGTGGAATGCTAACCAATATAGTTTTTCAATGTAATTCTCTTAATTGTGGCATGAATGTTCAGATCTGAAAGATTCAAGATATAAGTCTATATTGACATAAGAAATAACAATACTTCAAGCATACTACCAAAGCAATCATGTCTTCTCAAAATATTATTGGTAAAGAAAGTTATCCCTACAAAGTCATATAGTATGGTTATGCTCCCTCTTCATCACACAAAATATTCATATCATGCACAACCCCCTATTTCAGCCAAGCACTTGTTTTCATACTCTATCTTTTCAAACCTTTCAACTTCCACGCAATACATGAGCGTGAGCCATAGATATAGCACTATGGGTGGAATAGAGGTGGTTGTGGAGAAGACAAAAAGGAGGGAGATAGTCTCACATCGACTAGGCGTATCAACGGGCTATGGAGATGCCCATTAATAGATATCAATGTGAGTGAGTCGGGATTGCGATGCAACGGATGCACTAGAGCTAAGTATGTATGAAAGCTCAACAAAAGAAACTAGTGGGTGTGCATCCAACTTGCTTGCTCACGAAGACCTAGGGCATTTGAGGAAGCCCATCGTTGGAATATACAAGCAAAGTTCTATAATGAAAATTCCCACGAGTATATGAAAGTGACTAAACATGAGACTCTCTATAATGAAGAACATGGTGCTACTTTGAAGCACAAGTGTGGAAAAAGATAGTAGCAATTGTCCGTTCTCTCTTTTTTTTGGAGGGGATTTCTCCTTTTTTTTATTAGCCCCTCTCTATATTGTTTTTGGTGCCATCTCTTATTTTTATTTCCCTTTCCTCACATGGGACAATGCTCTAATAATGATGATCATCACACTTTTATTACAACTCGAAATAACAACTCGATACTACATCAAGTATGACTCTACGTGAATGCCTCCGGCGGTGTACCGGGTTGTGCAATGAATCAAGAGTGACATATGTGAAGATTATGCATGGTGGCTTTGCCACAAATACAATGTCAGCTACATGATCATGCATGGCAATATGACAATATGATGTGTGTCATATGAACGGAACGGTGGAAAGTTGCATGGAAATATATCTCGGAATGGCTATGGAAATGGCGTGATAGGTAGGTATGGTGGCTGTTTTGAGGAATAATATGGTGGCTGTTTTGAGGAAGGATATATAGTGGGTCTATGGCACCGGCGAAAGTTGTGCGGACAAGAGAGGCTAGCAATGGTGGAAGGGTGAGAGTGCGTATAATCCATGGAATCAACATCAGTCATAAGAACGCATATACTTATTGCAAAAATCTACGAGTCATCAAAACAAAGCAATCAACACATGCTCCTAGGGGGGAGGTTGGTAGGAGTTAACCATCGCGCGCCCCCGACCTCCACACAAAGGTTGGCACTCTACAAATAACTCATGCTCTAACTTCGTCACATAGCGGTTCACCATACGTGCATGATACGGGAATCACTAAGCTTAACACAAGTATTCCTCAATTTCATAATAACTATACTAGCATGACTCTAATATCACTATCCTCATATCTCAAAACAATTATCAAGCATCCAACATCTCATTCTATTCAACGCACTTAGTGTGAATTTTTTTACTACATGGACATTGGATGTCTATCATGTGAAGACTAGTTTCTTTAGCCTAAACACATTTCCATGATGTTTTAATAGACTCTAAAATCGATATAAGTGAAGCATGAGAGTTCAACAATTTCTACAAAATATTACCACCACCATTCTCTAAAAGATATAAGTGAAGCACTAGAGCAAAAAACTATTCAACTCAAAAGATATAAGTGAAGCACATAGAGTGTTCTATCAATTTCTAGGTCATATTTAACTCTCTCGAATAGATGTGTCCAGCAAGGTTGATTGTGGCAAACTATCAAGCAAAGACTCAAATTATACAATACGCTCCAAGCAAAACACATATCATGTTGCGAATAAAAATATAGCTCCAAGTATAGTTACCGATGGATGAAGACGAAAGAGGGGATGCCTTCTCGGGGCACCCCCTAGCTTAGGCTTTTGATTATCTTGAATTTACTTGGGGTGCCATGGGCATCCCCAAGCTTAGGCCTTTTCTACTCCTTGTTCCATAGTCCATCAAAGCAATACTCAAAACTTGAAAACTTCACAACACAAAACTTAGACAAAAATTCTCGTGAGCTCCGTTAGTATAAGAAAGCAAACCACTACTTAAAGGTGAAGTAATGAATTCATTCATTGTTTATATTGGTGTTATACCTACTGTATTCCAACTTCTCTATGGTTCATATCCTACAATACTACTCATAGATGCATCGAAATAAGCAAACAACACACGAAAAAACAGAATCTGTCGAAAGCAGAACAGTTTGTAGTAATCTGCAGGTTTCGCCTACTTCTGGAACTCGAAAAACTTCAAACTAAATTGGTAAATTTGCGTAATTTGTCTACCAATCATCTGCAAAAAGAATCAACTAAAAAGCACGATCAAGTAAAATCTTACTACTACTTTAGCGAGCGCTACCAATTCTGTTTTTCTCAGCAAGATCACATAAACTTCACACAAGTCTTCTCAAAGGTTCTACTTGGCACCAACACTAAACAAAACATGAAACAACATCTAATAAGAGGCTAGATGCAATATTTATTCCCTAACAGCAACAAAAACAAAAAATATAAAGTTGGGTTGCCTCCCAACAAGCGCTATCGTTTTACGCCCCTAGCTAGGCACGATACAAGATAAATCTAGGTATTGCCATCTTTGGAAGGCAATCCATAGGTGGCTCTCATGATAGATTCATATGGTAATTTGATTTTATTTCTAGCAAAGTGTTCCATGCCCTTCCTCAATGGAAATTGGAATCTAATATATCCTTCCTTCATATCAATAATTGCACCAATCGTTCTAAGGAAAGGTCTACCAAGAATAAAAGGACATTAAGGATTGCAATCTATATCAAGAACAATGAAATCTACGGGCACATAATTCCTATTGGCAACAATAAGAACATCATTAATTTTTCCCAAAGGTTTCTTAATAGTGGAATCCGCAAGATGCAAATTTAAAGAATAATCATCAAGCTCATGGAACCCTAGCAAATCACACAAAGTTTTTGGGATAGTGGAGACACTTGCACCCAAATCACACAAAGCATACCATTCATGATCTTTTATTTTTATTTTTATAGTAGGTTCCCACTCATCATAAAGCTTTCTAGGGATAGAAACTTCTAACCCAAGTTTTTCTTCATAAGATTGCATCAAAGCATCAACTATGTGTTTGGTGAAAGCTTTATTTTGACTATAAGCATGCGGATAATTTAGCACGGATTGCAACAAGGAAATACAATCAATCAGAGACCAATTATCATAATTGAATCCCATGAAATCCAAAATAGTGGGTTCATCACTATGCAAAGTTTTAATCTCTTCACTCCCACTTTTAGCAATTTTAGCGTCAAGATCTAAAAACTCTGAATCATTGGGACACCTTAAAGCAGAATCATCTCCAATCCTATCTTCATCGAGATTTATACTAGAAAACAAGGATCTAATTGGAGACACATCAATAACTTTCAGATCTTCATCTTTATTTTCATGATAACTAGAAGAACACACTTTAATATAATCCTCTCTTTTAGCACACATTTGTGATGGCCTGGCTTATTAGGGATGATAGACTACTCATATCAATAAGGAATTCCTTCTTTTCTGGGAGCCCATTAGGATAGAACTCCAAAGTTAAGCGTGCTCAGCTTGGAGTAGTTTTAGGATGGGTGACCGATCGGGAAGTTGCTCCCGGGTCCGCACGAGTGAGGACAAAGTGCGTAGAAAAGACTAATATTTATATGTGAGGCCAATCTAGATCCCGCCAGGAGTAACGACCACTGGCGGGTGTGTCCGGGGCGTTACAGCATTCTAGCGGTTCTTTCTTTGCATTCATCAATGGAAATTCACATGGGTTTGAGAGACTCATTGATATCATGCTTAGGTGGGATAGATCTAAGTTTTAAAGAATCAACATCAAGAGTAATTCTATCCACACTTCTAGCCAATTCATCAACCTTGAGCAATTTCTCTTCAAGCAAAGCATTGAAATTCTTTTGCGAGATCATAAACTCCTTAACACTAGTTTCAATATAGAAGGCATTTTTCCATAAGAGTTGTTGTAGGAATTACCATAATTATTAGAGGAATTACTAGGAAAAGGCCTAGGATTAAAATTACATATATAAGCATTGTTACCAAAATTATTCCTACCAACAAAATTCACATCCAAAGATTCATTGTTATTCTCAATCAAAGTGGACAAAGGCATATCATTAGGATCAGAAGAAGCACTCTTAGCATCAAAACTTCATAATTTCATCCATCTTTCCACTCAAAACACTAATTTCTTCAATAGCATGCACTTTTTTACTAGTAGATCTTTCGGTGTGCCATTGAGAATAATTAACCATAATATTATCTAGGAGTTTGGTAGCTTCTCCTAAGGTAGTTTCCATGAAAGTGCCTTCGGCGGCCGAATCTAAAAGATTTCTAGAAGCAATATTCAAGCCAGCATAAAAGTTCTGAATAGTCATCCATAGATTCAAACATGTGTAGGGCAATTACGTATCATCAATTTCATTCTGTCCCAAGCTTGTGCAACATGCTCATGATCTAGTTGCTTAAAATTCATAATATCGTTTCTAAGAGAGATGATCTCAGCACGAGGGAAATACTTAGAAATAAAAGCATCTTTGCACTTATTCCACGAATCAATACTATATCTAGGCAAAGAGGACAACCAAGTTTTAGCGCGATCTCTAAGTGAAAACGGAAATAACTTCAATTTAACAATATTAATATCCTTATCCCTTTTCTTTTGCATATCACACAAATCAACAAAGTTGTTTAGATGGGTAGCGGCATCTTCACTAGGAAGGCTGGAGAATTGATCTTTCATGACAAGATTTAACAAAGTAGCACTGATCTCACAAGATTTAGCATCGGTAATAGGAGCAATCGGAGTGCTAATAAAATCATTGTTATTGGTATTGGAGAAGTCACACAATTTGGTATTGTTCCGAGCCATAGTGACAAGCAAGCAATCCAACACACACAAGCAAACAAGAAGCACGCAAACGATAAACACACGGCGGAAGAAGGGCAAATAAAATGGCAAGGGTGAAGTGGGGGAGAGGAAAACGAGAGGCATAAAATGTAATGCGAAGGATAAGGGTTTGTGATAGGTACTTGGTATATGACTTTTGCGTAAGCCTCCCCGGCAACGGCGCCATAAATTCTTCTTGGTACTTCTCGAGCTTGCGTTGTATTCCCTCGAAGAGGAAAGGGAGATGCAGCATAGTAGTGTAAGTATTTCCCTTAGTTTTTGAGAACCAAGGTATCAATCCAGTAGGAGACCACGCGCGGGTCCCTCGCACCTGCACAAAAAAATAAGAACTTCGCAGCCAACGCGATAAGGGGTTGTCAATCCCTTTACGGTCACTTACGAAAGTGAGAACTGATAGAGATGATAGTTTATATTTTTGGTATTTTTAGTTTATAAGAACAACAAATAAAAGCGATAAAAGTAAAGTAGATGTAGATTGATATGTTGAGAATAGACCCGGGGGCCATAGTGTTCTCTAGTGGCTTCTCTTATGATAGCGATATTCTACGGCGGGTAAACAAATAACTGTCGAGCAATTGATAGAAAAGAGAATAATTATGAGACTATCTAGGCATGATCATTGTATATAGGCATCACGTCCGACCCAAGTAGACAGACTAATGCCTGCATCTACTACTATTACTCCACACATCGACCGCTATCCAGCATGCATCTAGTGTATTGAGTTCATAAGAACAGAGTAACGCCTTAAGCAAGATGACATGATGTAGAGGGATAAACTCAAGCAATATGATATAAACCTCATCTTATTATCCTCGATGGCAACAATACAATACGTGCCTTGCAGCCCCTACTGTCACTGGGAAAGGACACCACAAGATTGAACCCAAAGCCAAGCACTTCTCCCATTGCAAGAACTATAGATCTAGTAGGCCAAACCAAACCAATAATTCGAAGAGACTTGCAAGGATATTATGAGCACACATAAAAATTTCAGAGAAGACCCAAATATCTTTCATAGATAATCTTGATCATAAACTCACAATTCATCGGATCTAGACAAACACACCGCAAAAAGAGATTACATTGAATAGATCTCCTCGAAGACCGAGGAGTTTGTATTGAGATCCAGAGAGAGAGAGAAGAAGCCATCTAGATACTAGCTATGGACCCGAAGGTCTGTGGTAAACTACTCACAACTCATGGTGACGGCGATGATGATGATGATGAAGAACTCCGTGATAGATCCCCCTCCGGTGGAGCTCCAAATCAGGTCCAAGATGGGATCTCACGGGAACAGAAAGTTACGGCGGTGGAATTAGGGTTTTCTCTCTGTCGTCGAAGGTTTCGGGGTACGTAGATTTATATAGGAAGAAGGAGGGCACCGGGGGACGCTCAGGGTCCCCACGAGGCAGGGGCGCGCCCTGGGAAGGGGGGCGCGCCCCCACCCTCGTGGGCAGCCCCTTGATGCCCTGACATGGTTCTCAAGCTCCGTATGCGTGATTTTCTCCAAATATATCTCTCGCGAAGGTTTCATTCCGTTTGGACTCCATTTCATATTCTTTTTCTGCAAAACCTTGAAATAGGCAAAAACTGCAATCAGGGATGGGCCTTTGTGTTAGTAGGTTAGTCCCACAAATGATATAAAAGTGAATGATAAAGCCCATTAAACATCCAAGACTTCATAAATAATAGCATGGAAAATCAAAAATTATAGATACGTTGGAGACGTATCAGTGACCCTGTGCCAACGCGGAGCTGACACTTGTTACCGTCAGCCAATCAGAATTTTATACGTGGAAAATCCCCATTGGTCTGGGCTGTTAACGGATTATCAGATCCAAAACCGGACCCAATAGCTTAACGGTGTTCCGTATCGATGGATGCCACGTGTCGGTCACCCTTGACGAAAGCACTTCTGTGACGCGCGATTTATCGTCATGGAAGTGAACACTTCCGTGATGATAATTTTGGTAATGTCATGAAACACTTCTACGACAGCACAGGTATGACTATCTTGATTCTGTCATAAAATTATCATGGATGTACATGCATGACAGAAAACGTGACCTACTGTGACAAACACGTATCATCACGGAAGTTTATTTTTTTTGTAGTGTGTGCTCGTGGGCGAGAGGGTATATATAGGCACCTCATTGGTCCCGGTTCGTGGCTGAAACAGGGGCTAAATGCCCCCCTTTGGTCCTGGTTCCCACCACAATCCGGGACCAATGGTCCCGGTTCGTGTCTGGAACAGGGACCAATGGGGACAGATGAACCGGGACCAATGCCCCACGAGGCCTGGCCGGCCCTCTGGGCTCACGAACCAGGACCTATGCCCCCATGGGTCCCGGTTCATGACGGAACTGGGACTAATGGGCTAGGCAGGCCTGGACCAAAGCTCTCTTTTCTACAAGTGGGCTAAGACCTATGAGATCTACTTCACCATCACCGTTAACACGCCGTCGTGCTGCCGGAACTCTCCCTCGGCACTCTGCTGGATCAACAGTTCATGGGACGTCATTGAGCTGAACATGTGCAGAACTCGGAGGTGACGTACGTTCGGTGCTTGATCGGTTGAATCGCGAAGACGTTCGACTACATCAACCGCGTTAATCTAACGCTTCCGCTTTCGGGCTACGAGGGTACGTGGACACACTCTTCCCGTCTCATTGCTTTGCATCTCCTAGATGGATCTTGCGTGAGCATAGGAATTTTTTTGGAATTGCAGGCTACGTTCCCAATAGTGGTATCAGAGCCAGGTCTATGTGTAGATGATATGCACGAGTAGAACACAAGGGAGTTGTGGGCGGTGATGTTCATACTGCTTACCACCAACGTCTTATTTTGATTCGGCGGTATTGTAAGATGAAGCGGCCCGGACCAACATTACATGACTACGTTCATGAGACAGGTTCCACCGTTACGTGCAACTTGTTTGTATAAAGGTGACTGGCGGGTCTCTGTCTCTCTGATACGTCTCCAACATATCTATAATATTTTATTCTTCCATGCTATTATTTATGAAGTCTTGGATGTTTAATGGGCTTTATATTACACTTTTATATTATTTTTGGGACTAACCTACTAACCCAAAGGCCTAGTCCAGATTGCTGATTTTTTTGCCTGTTTCAGGGTTTTGCAGAAAAAGAATATCAAACGGAGTCCAAACGGAATGAAACCTTCGCAAGAGATATTTTTGGAGAAAATCACGCACAGGGGACTTGAGAACCACGTCAGGGGAGCCTCGGGGTGTCCACGAGGGTGGGGGGCGCGCCCCCCTTCCCAGGGCGTGCCCCCTACCTCGTGGGCCCCTCGAGCACCCCCCGGTGTCCTCCTTCCTCCTATATAAGTCTACGTAACCCGAAACCTTCGACAACAGAGAGAAAACCCTAATTCCACCACCATAACCTTCTGTTCCCGTGAGATCCCATCTTGCAGCCTGTTCCGGAGCTCCACCGGAGGGGGATCTATCACGGAGTTCTTCATCATCATCATAATCTCCCTTACCATGAGTTGTGAGTAGTTTACCAAAGACCTTCGGGTCCATAGCTAGTATCTAGATGGCTTCTTCTCTCTCTCTGGATCTCAATACAAAGTTCTCCTCGGTCTTCGATGAGATCTATTCGATGTAATCTCTTTTTGCAGTGTGTTTGTTGAGATCCGATGAATTGTGGGTTTATGATCAAGATTATCTATGAGAAATATATAGTTCTTCTCTGAACTCTTTATGTGTGCTCACAATAACCTTGCAAGTCTCTTCGAATTATTGGTTTGGTTTGGCCTACTAGATCTATAGTTCTTGCAATGGGAGAAGTGATTGGCTTTGGGTTCAATCTAGCGGTGTTTTTTTCCAGTGACAGTAGGGGCAGCAAGGCACGTATAGTATTGTTGCCATCGAGGATAAAAAAGATGGGGTTTATATCATATTGCTTCAGTTTATCCCTCTACATCATGTCATCTTGCTTAAGGCGTTACTCTGTTCTTACGAACTCAATACACTAGATGCATGCTGGATAGCGGTCGATGTGTGGAGTAATAGTAGTAGATGCAGAATCGTATCGGTCTACTTGTCTCGGACATGATGCCTATATACAATGATCATGCCTAGATACTCTTATAATTATTCGTTTTTCTATCAATTGCTCGACAGTAATTTGTTTACCCGCCGTAGAATATCGCTATCATGAGAGAAGCCACTAGAAAACACTATGGTCCCCGGGTCTATTCTCAACATATCAATCTACATCTATTTACTTTTACCGCTTTTATTTTATGTTCTTATAAACAAAAATACCAAAAATATAAACTATCATCTCTATCAGATCTCACTTTCGTAAGTGACTATAAAGGGATTGACAACCCCTTATCGCGTTGGCTGCGAAGTTCTTATTTGTTTGTGCAGGTGCGAGGGACTCGCGCGTGGTATCCTATTGGATTGATACCTTGGTTCTCCAAAACTGAGGGAAACACTTACGCTATTGTGTTGCATCTCCCTTTCCTCTTCGAGGGAATACAACGCAAGCTCAAGAAGTGGCAAGAAGAATTTCTGGCGCCGTTGCCGGGGAGGCTTACGCAAAATTCATATACCAAGTACCTATCACAAACCCTTATCCTTCGCATTACATTTATTTGCCTCTCGTTTTCCTCTCCCCCACTTCACCCTTGCCGTTTTATTTGCCCTTCTTCCGTCGTGTGTTTATCATTCCCTTGCTTCTTGTTTGCTTGTGTGTGTTGGATTGCTTGCTTGTCACTATGGCTCAGAACAATACCAAATTGTGTGACTTCTCCAATACTAACAAGAATGATTTTAGTAGCACTCTGATTGCTCCTATTACCGATGCTGAAACTTGTGAGATCAATGCTGCTTTGTTGAATCTTGTCATGAAAGATCAATACTCCGGCCTTCCTAGTGAAGATGTCACTACCCATCTAAACAACTTTGTTGATTTGTGTGATATGCAAAAGAAAAGGGATACGGATAACGATATTGTTAAATTGAAGTTATTTCCGTTTTCACTTAGAGATTGTGCTAAAACCTGGTTTTCCTCTTTGCCAAGAAATAGTATTGATTCGTGGAATAAGTGCAAAGATGCTTTTATCTCTAAGTATTTCCCTCCTGCTAAGATCATCTCTCTTAGAAATGATATTATGTATTTTAAGCAACTAGATCATGAGCATGTTGCACAATCTTGGGAGAGAATGAAACTAATGATACTTAATTGCCCTACACATGGTTTGAATCTATGGATGATTATTCAGAACTTTTATGCTCGCTTGAATTTTGCTTCTAGAAATCTTTTAGATTCTGCCGTTGGAGGCACTTTCATGGAAACTACCATAGGAGAAGCTACCAAACTCCTAGATAATATTATGGTTAATTATTCTCAATGGCACACCGAAAGATCTACTAGTAAAAAGGTGCATGCTATTGAAGAAATTAGTGTTTTGGGTGGAAGGATGGATGAACTTATGAAATTATTTGCTGTTAAGAGTGCTTCTCCTGATCCTAATGATATGCCTTTGTCCACTTTCATTGAAAATAATAATGAATCTTTGGATGTGAATTTTGTTGGTAGGAATAATTTTGGGAACAATGCTTATAGGGGTAATTTTAATCCTAGGCCTTTTCCTAGTAATTCCTCTAATAATTATGGTAATTCCTACAACAACTCTTATTTCGGACAAGCGGGTCCCTAAGCCATGGTTCCCCACTCCCATCGCATCCGCCCACCCATTCGTACATCGAGGCCGGCAAAACCTGCGAAGCCCCACACACTCCTCCGTCCGCCACCTAGCCGGAGCCTCTTCCCCAACGACGTCGTCCACAGCAATACCTCGACGTCCCTCATCCACCGTACCGGATGAGGATCCGTCGTCGATCTGGTCGTCCCGCCGGTTCAGCCACCCCGTCCTCCACCTCCAAGGAGCTGCCCCGACGTTCCCCTCGTCTTTCGAGCCACCTCCATTCCCACACCGTCGTCTTCACCTGCACCACCGGAAGAGCATCATCATCACTATTTCCTCGGATGAAGCTGCGACCTAATCGGTGCCACCAAAGAGGTTGTACAATAATCGCCGCATTTTCTTCTTGATTCGATCTTACGGTGCTGCCGGCGCTTGGTCCCGAGCCGACACGGCGTGGCTCCATCCACGGCGGCGTCGCCGGCCACTTCCTCCACGGCGTCGCTCCCTCTGCGGCGACGTCCACATCAGTAGGAGTCGGTGCTGATTTAGCTCTCGCTCGCGCTGCTGCTCTGCACTTGCTCATGGTCCCCTGGCTGGTCTGCTCTTGCTCTTGCTCTTGCTCGTGCTGCTGCTCTCACTCTTGCTCTTGCTTGCGATGCTGCTCCAATTTAGCTACACTTCTGTCGACTGAATCGACTTTTGGGTCAGTCGATTTTCAGGGGGTGGGGGGCTCGCTGGAGTTAAGGAAGAACCAGCCACACCAGGGAGGGGGCCTTGCCGGAGAGGTACCCCACTATCTATCTTAGGGTTCAGGGTGGGGGCGGTGGTCGCTGGTGGTGGTGGGGCGGTGG
>LR738715.1:795596200-795811264 GCA_902687465.1 Secale cereale
GGGTGGAGGTTGAAGATGTACTGCAAGCCCTTGATTTTGTATCCAACGGCTGCAAAATCGATTGACCAGAGATGAAAGAGTCAGTCGACTGACGTCTAGCCTCACCTTGTCTAGTGCGTTCTATTTCGACAGTAAAATTCAGTTTCGACAGCAAAATTCAGTTTTGACAGTTAAGTTCAGTTTCGACAGTTAAATTCAGTTTCGACAGCAAAATTCAGTTTCGACAGTTAAGTTTAGTTTCGACACTTAAATTCAGTTTCGACAGATAAGTTCAGAGATGAGCGTCTGATGTATACATCTAGCACTTTGTGGTTATGCATTTTACGCCATCTATTGGAGATGCTATTAGAATTCCACTCAGGTTAACGTTGTCTCTCTTGTCCTGCTTCAGCCTCGGCGTCGTACAACTCACCGGAGATGCTCCAACGACGAAACCCTCCGTCACAGCGGAGCAGTACCTCGGGCTCCATCTCCAGACGCCTAAGATCTTCTTCCAATCCTCCGACAGCCAAGTCAGCCAGAGCATCCTCACCGGCCAACCCAATCACGCTGAGATCAACATGGCTTCGTCAAAGAGGTTGTACACTTCTTGTGGTTTGACATAATCTCACCATGCTTCTTTGCATCCTATGATATTCCAATTCTTGTGAACCAAACACCCAGATTGGCAGAAATCCTGTGTTTTTAAATTCTCTATTTTGCACGTGCATTCCTATCCTATTCCTGTCTATTTCCTATCCCTGCATTGTTAGAATCCTCAAATTCAAACAATCCCTTACACAATTACTTCTGTTACAGATATGTGTCAAAGAAAACCTTGTGTGGTTTGTCCTGCTCCTGCGGTGCTGTGTTCCACCCCAGCTCAGCTGCTCCAATGATGGAAGGGTTCACCACAGCAGGGATCTACTCTCCAGACTGTCTTTCGCCGCCTCAGATCTTCTTCCCCGTCGCCGGCAGCCACGACAACCGCATTACCATCATCAACTGAGCAGATGACCTTGAGGACTACACGGGTCCACAATAGAGGTCGCACTCTTCCGTGTCTGCTTACGTTATGCATCGCTTAATATGATGACATGCTACTTAATCGTCGTGTTCACCTATTAAACTCCGACTCAGGTCCAAACTTATGCTGAAACTTGAGTTTTTAAATGGTTGTGGGGTACATATTGGGCCAGCAATCAGTACTATCTGTCTACTATCTGGTTAATCTCGAGTGTCTACTATGAGTTTCATGTTGGGTGCAAACAAACAATAAAGGAGCAATTATCTGTATTTTTTAATTAAAGGTATTATCTGCCTGCTATAATTGGTTTTTGGTCTCTCCACAGTTTGCTACCTTCACTCTGGATTTGTGTATGCACTCCTTACATAATCTCACTATGTTTTATTCCTATGCATGTTAGTTATTGTACACAATGGAACTGAACATGTATAGCAAAAGAGACGAGCCTTGCGTGCCAATAAAATTTCATGCAGACGTCGCTCCATGGTGGGCGCAAAGGCAGCCCCACCTCCACCCATTTCGGATCGTAATCAAGAGGTAGATAACTCTTTAGAGATAGATGACCAATCCTATTCCCCCTCCCCCCCCCCCCGAGGTGCATGATCTAACTTGGCAGGGTTATGTTGCTCATATCGTGCGTATGGTATCTTGCATTGCTATGTCATTTGCTTAGTTTAGACATAATTTGGTTGAATGCCACCTGTTTAGTGTCTAATTACCATATATGTGAATTATGCAATGCCATCTTTTTGGAAGACATTATATATGTGAATTATGCAATGCTATCTTGTTGCAAGGCATTATATATGTGAATTATGCAATGCCATGCTGTTTAGCCAAGCGTCATATATGTGAATTATATCATGCTGTCCTTTTTTTTGCATTTCTCATTGCTTTTGTCGACAATGTTTGTATATTCAACTGCTCTTCCTGTGCATCAGCCATTTGAATTGGTGATAGAGAAATCTGAAGTGAAAACAAGGTCTTTAGAGCAGACAATGCTACCTGGTGAAGCAGATATCTTGCTGGTTACAGATAGCTCTTCAGAGTAGGATTCAGAGGCAGATGACCAGTCCTATTATCCCCCTGAGGTGTATGCTCAAACATGGCAGGGTTATATTACTCATATCATGCATATGTTGTATTGCAATGCTTAGTTTTTACATCATATACACGATATTGAATGCCATCTCCTTAGTTGACACATCATATATGCGATTGGCCTCTGCTCACTTCCTTAGGATATAAATCATATATTTGAAATATATCATGCCATGATGTTTACATAGACAACATGTATCTGAATTATGGCATGCCAATCCATTTTCTAAAGACATAATATAGTTATATCATCTCATCCTGTTCACATAGTCATCATATTCTTAATTATGTCATTCTATCCGTGAATTATATCATGCCATCATGTTTCCATCGACGGCATGTTTGTGATTTATGGCATGCCAACCACTTTAATAGACACATCATATAGTTATATCATGTCATCTTGTTTACATAGTCATCATATTTTGAAGTATGTCATTCTATCCTGTTTAGTTAGCCATCATATATGTGAAATTGTGTCATGCTATGTGGTTTAATTAGCCATCATATATGTGAAATTATGTCCTGCTATTCCGTTTGGTTAGACAACATAAGTGTGAATTATTTCATGCCCTGTTTTCTTCCCTACTATCCATTACAACTGTCTATCTTACAATGTCTGTACATTCAATTACTTTTCTTGTTTATCAGCCATTTCAATTGGAGGGGTGATGGCAGTATCTGTGGGAGTAAAAACACGGTCTTAAGAAAAGATCGTGCTACCTGTCGATGGAGATAGAACCACGGTTGTACTTGCCCAAGAACCAGCCCCACCACACATAACCCAGACTCACGCAGATTGTACCCCTACCCAGTTTGACAGAGAACCAGCTAAATCCCTTCTAACCCCAACCCCAGCAGATAGTAACCCAGTTCCCGTTGACACAGCACCGTCTCCACCACAGATCACCCAAACACGAGCAGTTAGTAAGGCAATTGCAGTGCCCAAAGCACGAGGACCACCACTCCGAACCCCAAGTCAACGCTTAAAGCAGAAGAAGAATTGTTCTCAGGTCAGGTTCCGTAGCTATCGTTCATACTACTTTGCTCTTGCATCACTGAATTTACTCATACCAACTAATTTCAAATTTGAAGGATGCAATTGAAACTCCAATGGCGTAACAGGTATGTTTTAAACTTGTTTCTATAACGAGTTTTCTGTTGTAACTTGCTCTATGTTGATTTTAGTTTCAATTGAATAAACAGTTATGTTCTCATGCCATGCACCTTACAAGTGTTGTTATTGTTGTGTAGTTTCCCACTCTTATATTCTGCCTAAGTTGCTTTGTCTGAAATAGATATGATTCAAACTGTATCTATCTTGATTTGGCAACATAAACTAGAATCACATAGACCATACAGTGACCATACTACATAGATATATGCTTGTTTCATGATGTTATCATGTCCACCTTACCACTACTAGGAAAAGGGCTATAGATGATATTGACACTAATGGCGCACCATGTATGTGCTGCGCCACTGCTATATAGCAGTGGCGCACCAGATACTGGTGCGCCATTAGTGTCCTCATTACTAATGGCGCACCAGACATACGGTGCGCCATTACTAACATTTTTTTTATTTATTTTTTCAAAACTACTAATGGCGCACTAGGGCACAGTGCGCCATTACTAGTTTTAACTAGTAAAATAGTAATGGCGAACCACACAATATGTGCGCCACTACTAAGAAAATTTTTTAAGTTTTTTTTTTTTACTTTTTTTTCAAAACTAGTAATGGCGCACCACAACCACGGTGCGCCACTACTAATAATTTCACCAGATGCACCCCCCTCCTGTGGACCGCCTTTTCAGTTTAAAAAAAATAAAAGAAAATGTTGGAAATGTCAAAAAATAAAAGAAAATAAGTTTCCCATGTGATATGTGGTCTAGTTATTGTGAAAATTTACAAATATGAATTTCGACTTCATTTGCAAAATCTCTCTGGAATTTAGTAAAACAGGCATAACTTTTGCATACGAACTCGGATGAAAAAGTTTTTTATATGAAAAATGATCTACTCGAAAAGTTACATCCGAATTCAAAAAACCAAACAGAACGAAAGTTATGTGGCTTTTAAGATATATAGGGGGGAAATATGAAAAAAAATAAAACTTACTAGTGGCGCATCATTTGCTAGGTGCGCCAGTAGTAACAGAAAAAAATTGGAATTTTTTATTATTTTCTTTTGGTTTTTTTTCAAATTATGTTACGTAATATGACCGGGAAGTTTGAAATATTTTTTCAAAATTTCATCACACTCATGAACATGACCGGAAGGTTTAATAGATTGATATGATATATATATCAACAAGTGCCTGTGAAGTGAGCTGGGGCTGGGATTGGATAGAACTGCAAAGTTAAGCGTGCTCGAGCTAGAGTAGTGTGAGGATGGGTGACCTTTTGAGAAGTTTGACCACGGAGTGCGATTTGACTTGAGATTAAGTGTAACATCCCAAATTTTTAATTTGGAATGTTATACATAGATCATATTGCATTCCATGCTTTTTGCATTTTTGTTTGTGGTGTTCCCCGAAATTCTAAGCAACTCAAGGACCTACGAAGAGAGTTGGGAATTTTACCGTTTTCGTATTTGAGTTCGCTCAAATACCGGTACGAGGACAGTGTGATTCTATTTATTTTTCTCTCCTAAAAATATTTCTAAATACAAAATATGAGCGGAGATAATATGACTTCTCCAAAATAGCAGAAATTTTGGAGGAAAAATGTTAAAAGCACTTTTGGTATTTTTCTGGATTTATTTGCATAGGAAAAATAGGCTTTTTTTCAAAATTGCATTTAGGTCCGCGAAAAATGTTCACTTTGTCCTAAATATTATTAGAGGACGGTGAAAATTTATTTCGGGAATTTTGGAGTCCGTTTAGTATTTCTTTCGTTAGTTTTTCTGCGCCGGGACTCTATTTAAGAAAAAAGGGAAACCGACTTGGAGTCTTACTAGCCCAGGACTCCGGGCTTTATAAGTCGCCCGAGCCGGCCCAAAGCCGCCGCTAGCCCCCGCCCCGCGAAACCCTAGCCGCCGTGCCGCGCCTCGCACTCCGCGCCGCCGCCGCCGCCAGCCGCCGTCAGCTGTCGCCCCGCCGCCGCCCGCGCACCACCCCGCCGCCCCGCCGCCGCGTGCTGCCGCCGCCGCACCACCCCGCCGCCCCGTCGCCCGACGCCAGACCGCCGGACCGCCGCTACCGTCTCGCCGGAGTTCGCGACGTAGATGCCGTTTTTTTTCTAGAACCGTTCGGTTTAAAAAAACCGTAGATCTGTTTTACTAGATTAGATCGGATCGGTTTTCGTCGGTTTAGTTATTTAGCGGACGTTCGTCCGTACGTTCGTTTTAACGAACGGTATTCGTCAGTTAGCCGCAGACAGCGAACGTTCGTTCCTTAGCATGTTCGTCCATTTTCTTTTTCGGGGTATTTATCCGATCGAGATTTCTGCCCTGATCTTGTTTTTCGTTTTTCTTTTCACTCAAGAGTCGGAATTAGGTGATTCAAAATCCCAGATCTTCGTCTCGATGCCCTCTTTACGTTTAACCAACTTGAACAAATTTTTGGCTAATGTAAAATTTGACTTAAGGCCAATTAGTAATCGGAGCTCGTTTCTTTTGCAGTTTGAGTTTCGTTGCTTCTTTCGAGTTGATTCTTTTGGCAAACCGGAGTTCTTAAGTTGAACTTTCTGGTTAGATCTCTTATTTGAGTTTTACTCGTGCATTAGTTAAGTACTTATTGTATGCTTGTTTGTTTGCGATAGAGTACCCGGAGTGCGCCGCTTGCTACTTTGAGTCTCTAGGTTTTGCGGATCATCAGCAAGGCAAGTAACACTTTGATCATGCTTTCCAATTACCCAGTTTTCATTGCATTAGTCCAACCCTCACACATTGCATGAGTAGGATCAATTAACTTGTGGGATTGGGAAGTAGTTTGAGGTAGTACCTATTACCTGCATTACATACAAACCTTTGGGAGTACTTCTACGTTTGCTGATAGGACATGCTATGCTCGTAGACGTGGTTTGGGTTTGAGTGAAATCCATGACAGATGTGAGTTTTTTAATTAAGGGTTCAACTTAAGGTAGCAACTTTAACACACATCTGGGTGGATTGAGGCATCTGGGTATTCCAGTGATTGCCTGTTTTTCTTTTGGACCGCCACCCAGGCTCAAAGGGATCATGAGATTTTTCATACTAGAAACTTCCGTTTGCAACCACATGCCAATATGGGCTCTGGCATAGTTGAGTAAGTTGTAGGAAACCTTTCCATGATGGGCTAGCAGATGTAGTGGGTTTTGTAGGTGTACCGGCCTATCTATCTTGAAGTACCATGCAGTGCGAGAAACCAAACGGAGGCGATCGAGTCTTGTGGGAAAAGTGCACAAACCTCTGCAGAGTGTACAAACTGATCATGATTAGCCGTGTCCCCGGTTACGGACGTCTTGAGTATCTAGTACTTGGATTATCATGTGAATCTCATCATGCTACTTTAATTAATTTTGTTGGGTTAATGATTATTTTAATTGGGGTTGAGAGGATGTCTATCTTCTTAACGATGTTTCAACTGCCATGATAGTTAATTAAAATCTATTCCTTTGAAGTAGGGAAAAATTGGCTTTACGCAAAAACTTAACCATAGAGCTTTCCACCAGCCAAATTGCATGTAGTATAGCATTACTTTCATTGCATTCTCTTGTGTTTCATTGCCAGCATATTCCATGTGCTGACCCGTTTTCGGGCTGCAACGTTTCATGTTGCAGAC
This sequence comes from Secale cereale, assembly GCA_902687465.1. NCBI lineage: Eukaryota > Viridiplantae > Streptophyta > Magnoliopsida > Poales > Poaceae > Secale > Secale cereale. The sequence goes on from LR738715.1 coordinate 795,603,073, forward strand.
TTCTCAGACGACGAGTAAGGTGCATTTTTAGGTCGTGGTTCTATACTCAGTGATGCCGCTGGAGTTGATGGACTCACTTATCTTCCAAGCCTTCCGTTGTTATCGTGTTAGATGGCCTTCAGCCATATTATTTGTAATAAATTCATCGTTGGACTATCGATGTAATAAGTGTGTGATTGCTACTCTGTTATAAATCCTTCAAGTACTGTGCGTGTCAGCATTACTGATCCAGGAATGACACTGATGCACAAAGATCAGACTGTTTGAGGTCTGGTCGCTACAAGATGGTATCAGAGCACACGCTGACTGTAGAACATGACCACTAAGCCAAAGCCCTAGAGCACTATTCACTCTTCTCTTTTCTGACTCCTCATCTTTTCTACTCTTGAGGATGGTGGAAGCAAAGCACAAGTTCATGCAACCGGATTATGAAACACCCTTTGGACGACACCTGAAGGAAGTCACAAGATATCTAAACATTGGATTACCAAGTTTCACCGGAACCTATAATGCCACTCTACCTGAGCAGGAGCGTTGGTTGATTCAAGCCCAAGTTCCAGGAAGGACGTTCGCACCCGTCACCTCACTCATAGCATTTTCCTTTAATGCGCCTACATGGAGCCTAGGCAGGAGCATGGCAGCCCACATTGCTATGGTAAGGATAGGAGAAGTCTACAAGCAGGAGCTAAAGGACACTATCTACCAGATTTGTGGACGCCGAGATGAGAATTGGGATATGATCAGCACCCGGAAGGATAGATCCATTGCAGCATTCATCCAGGAGTTGAACCATCACATTTGTCGCCAGGAACACCGGATGTGTGCTGGAATGATTGATTTGAAGAAGGGCCTAAATAGGAATTTGGAGCTAGAAGAAGAACTCAAGTCTACACACGACGGATATGAGGAGGAGATGAAAATACTTGTGGAGAAGAATGATGACCTGACCCGGAAGTTAGGGATACTCATGGGAGAAGAAGACGAGGAAGAAGAACCCAAGGAGATTCCACCGGAAGACTATATCATTATAGATGACACAGACTCAGAAGCTGAGGATAGCAAGGACGAAGACTATGAAGATGAAGATGGAGCAGATATTATGGAATCCTCTGCCGATCAATATTTTTAGATGACCACCCTATGACTAGTAGTTAACCACATATATTAGTTTTAGAGCACCTTTGTAACGATCGTTAGATTTGTAAGACCTTGTTTGAAATTGATTGGTGTGATATGATTGTGTGTTTGTCTCATGTCCATATGGGTAGTGATTTTCTCCTTAGACCTCTTTTCTATTCTAATCTCTTCCCTCTACACCCATCAGATGCCTCCAAGACGTGAATTTGAGTTTCCTCCTGAGCTCACTCAGTTGATACAACAGCAGAACACCTTGATGCAACTTCTTGTCCAGAACACTCACAACAACCAGAACAACAACAACAACCCTCCACCACCACCACCCGTGGACAACCTGACACATTTCTTAAGGTTGCAGCCACCCGTGTTTGCTAGCAGCATCGAACCAATAGTGGCTGATGACTGGCTACGCAAGATTGGAAGGGATTTGACCACCGCCAATTGCTCGGATGCTGAGAAGGTGCGATTTGCCGCACACCAGTTATCTGGACCAGCCGCGGCATGGTGGGAGAATTACACAGCCACTTACCCCGTAGCCAATGTGACTTGGGATCAGTTTCAGCAAGCTTTTCGTACCGCCCATGTCTCAACTGGAGCTATGAGTATGAAGAAGCAGGAGTTTCGCAATTTGCGCCAAGGGAATCATAATGTGGCCCAGTACGTGGATGAGTTTAGTACCCTATCTCGTTATGCCCCAGATGTTGTGGCCATAGATGCCGCTAAGCAGGAGAGATTCATGGAAGGGCTGAATGATGAGATAAGTGTACAGTTGATGGTGGCAACTTTCAATAACTACCAGGAGTTGGTTGACCGCGCCCTAATGATTGAAAGGAAGCACCAACAGATTGAAAGTCGCAAAAGGAAGTATGGGCAAGGAAAGTATAATTCTGGAGCTCAGCAAAATCCCCTTTTTACCCCTAAAACGGTAGGACAATTTTAGCATACCCATGGAGGAGGTAGCTCGCACAATCACAATGGCACCAAGAATGGAAATGGGAATGGAACCAATGGAAACCAGAACCGCCCTACCCCATCCACACCCACCAAGAGGGATTTTAGCCATGTCACTTGTTACAAGTGCGGGAAGAATGGACATTATGCCAATGAATGCCCAGAAGCTAAGAATGGGAACGGCAATGGAAGCGCCGCGAAGAAGCCCAACCCGTTCAACAAAGGACAAGTGAACCACGTGACCGTGGAGGAGGTAGAAGAGCAACCAGGTGTTGTTGTCGGTAAGTTTTTGGTTAAGACATTTACCGCAATAGTTCTTTTCGATACTGGTGCATCGCATTCATATATTTCAAGGGGATTCGTAAATAGACATAGGATGTCCACCCGAGTTCTTAAGACCCCCATGTTAGTAAGTTCACCTGGAGCAGATTATATGGCACACCAAGGATGTTTTCATACGCCATTGATCATAGGACGCCATACTTTCCCCTCTGACCTAATAGTTCTGGAGTCACAAGGATTGGATGTGATATTAGGTATGGATTGGATATCGAAGTATGGAGGTAATATTGACTGTGCCAGTAAGTCTATTTTGCTCACCACCCCGGAGGGAAAAAGGATTAAGTATGTATCTAGGCATTCGCCTATAAGGACTCAAGTACATTCTCTCACGGGAGTTGTTCAGGAGGAAGTGCTAGTAGTGAAGGATTATTCGGATGTGTTTCCAGAGGAGTTACCTGGCATGCCACCGGATAGAGATATAGAGTTTTTGATTGAACTTTTGGCAGGCACCGGGCCAATTTCTAAGAGACCGTATAAGATGCCCGCAAAGGATTTGGAGGAGATAAAGAAATAGATTAAGGGGTTACTGGATAAAGGATTCATACGCCCAAGTTCTTCGCCTTGGGGTTCGCCAGTACTTCTAGTGGAGAAGAAGGATGGATCGTTAAGGATGGTTGTTGACTACCATGGATTGAATGAAGTAACGAACAAGAATAAGTACCCATTACCAATGATCAATGATCTGCTCGATAGATTGCAAGGAGCTAAGATATTTTCCAAGATCGATCTGCGATCAGGGTACCATCAATTGAAGATCCGAGAGCGGGATATACCTAAGACTGCCTTTACCACTAGGTATGGATTGTACGAGTATACCGTTATGTCGTTTGGTCTGACGAACGCACCGGCATACTTTATGAACCTGATGAACAAAGTGTTTATGGAGTATTTGGATAAGTTCGTCGTAGTGTTCATAGATGATATTTTGATCTTCTCGAAGGATGAAGAGGAGCATCCAGAGCATTTGCGTTTGGTATTGGAGAAGCTCAGAGAACATCAGTTATATGCCAAGTTTAGCAAATGCGAGTTTTGGTTGAAGGAAGTCGGATTTCTCGGACACATTATATCCGGAGAAGGAATAGTAGTAGATCCCGCTAAGGTGGACACTGTGACCCATTGGGAAGCACCAACAGCAGTTGGAGAGATCCGGAGTTTTCTTAGACTGGCAGGATACTACCGGAGATTCATCGAGAATTTCTCGAGGATTGCAAAGCCAATGACGTAGTTGTTAAAGAAGGACACCAAGTTCAGTTGGACAGAAGAATGTGAGGCCAGTTTCCCGGAATTAAAGAAACGTTTGGTCTCATCTCCTATGTTGATTCTGCCAGATCAACATAAGGATTATGAGGTGTACTGCGACGCTTCACGTCGAGGACTTGGAGCAGTTCTTATGCAGGAAGGAAGAGTTGTTTCGTATGCTTCACGACAACTAAAACCTCATGAGCTGAACTATGCCACCCACGATTTGGAGTTAGCAGCCGTAGTGCATGCATTGAAGACGTGGAGACATTTTCTTATTGGGAACCATTGTGAAGTATATACGGATCACAAGAGTTTGAATTATATATTCACTCAGAAGGAGCTTAATCTTAGGCAAAGGAGATGGCTGGAACTCATTAAGGATTATGGCATGAGATTGCATTATCATCCCGAAAAGGCTAACATAGTAGCCGACGCGCTAAGCCGTAAGAGCCATGTCAATACCCTAATGATGGAAGAATTTCCAAAGGAGTTAGCCGAGAACCTACGGGAACTACGTATGGAGATAGTTCCGAGAGGCTATGTAGCAACATTAGAAATCCAGTCTACCCTGATGGATAAAATCAGAGAAGCTCAGAAAACTGACAAGGAGGTTGTCTCTATAAAGGAGAGGATGAGCGAAGGAAAAGCTAAAGGTTTTCCTGAGGCTGAACACGACACCCTATGGTTTGAGGATCGAATCTATGTGCCTAATGACCCCGAGATAAGGAAGTTGATTCTACAGGAGGCCCATGATTCACCATACTCGATTCACCCAGGAAATACTAAGATGTATTTGGATTTGAAGGATATTTTCTGGTGGACCGGTATGAAGAAGGATATTGCGGAGTATGTAGCGGTTTGTGATGTATGTCAGAGAGTAAAGGCAGAACATCAGAAGCCAGCAGGATTGTTACAACCTATGCCAATACCTGAATGGAAGTGGGAGAAGCTTGGCATGGATTTTATCACTGGATTGCCCAGGACCAAAGCAGGATATGATTCAATCTGGGTAGTAGTAGACCACTTTATCCCTGTGAAAACCACTTATACCAGTGCAAAGTTGGCTAAGATATACATGACCAGAATTGTATGTCTGCATGGAGTTCCGAAGAGCATCGTATCAGATAGAGGAACCCAGTTTACCTCAAAGTTCTGGAATCAGTTACATGCAACTTTGGGTACCAGGCTAGAGTTTAGCACAACATTTCACCCGCAGACAGATGGACAGACTGAAAGAGTCAATCAGATTTTGGAGGATATGCTGAGAGCCTGTGCATTAGATTATGGATCTAGTTGGGATGACAACTTGCCTTACGCGGAGTTCTCATACAACAACAGTTACCAAGCCAGTTTGAAGATGGCCCCTTTCGAAGCATTATACGGAAGGAGATGTAGGACACCGTTGTCGTGGGACGAAGTTGGAGACCGACAGTTGTTTGGACCAGACTTAATCAAAGAGTCTGAGGAGAAGGTAAAGTTGATCCGAGATAGACTGAAAGTAGCTCAGTCCAGGCAGAAGAGTTATGCTGACTCGAAGCACAAGGAGATAGTCTATGAGATCGAAGATAGAGCGTACCTGAGAGTATCGCCCCTACGAGGAGTTAAACGTTTCGGAGTTAAAGGGAAGTTAGCCCCGAGATTTGTGGGACCTTACCGTGTTTTGGAACGCATGGGAGAGGTTGCCTATAAGTTGGAATTGCCCGAAGGATTGTCAGGAGTGCACGACGTGTTTCACGTATCGCAGCTTAAGAAGTGTCATGCAGAGATGGCCGATATACCACTTAGAGACACAGTACCCCTGAAAGCAATACAGTTAGACAGTGATCTGACTTACGAGGAGAAGCCGGTTAAGATTCTCGAATTTTCGAGCAGAGTTACTCGCAGTAAGGTTATCAAGTTTTGCAAAGTTCAGTGGAGTCACCACACCGAGGAAGAAGCCATCTGGGAACGAGAAGATGATCTACGCAAGGACCACCCACACCTGTTCTCTAGCCAAGTCGAATCTCGAGGACGAGATTCATTCTAAGGGGGTAGGTTTGTAACATCCCAAATTTTTAATTTGGAATGTTATACATAGATCATATTGCATTCCATGATTTTTTGCATTATTTTTGTGGCGTCCCCCGAAATTCTAAGCAACTCAAGGACCTACGGAGAGAGTTGGGAATTTTACCGTTTTCGTATTTGAGTTCTCTCAAATACCGGTACGAGGACAGTGTGATTCTAATTCTTTTTCTCTCCTAAAAATATTTCTAAATACAAAATATGAGCGGAGATAATATGACTTCTCCAAAATAGCAGAAATATTGGAGGAAAAATGTTAAAATCACTTTTGGTATTTTTCTGGATTTATTTGCGGATTTATTTGCATAGGAAAAATACGCGTTTTTTCAAAATTGCATTTAGGTCCGGGAAAAATGTTCACTTTGTCCTAAATATTATTAGTGGACGGCGAAAATTTATTTCAGGAATTTTGGAGTATGTTTAGTATTTCTTTCGTTAGTTTTTCTGCGCCGGGACTCTATTTAAGAAGAAAGGGAAACCTACTTGGAGTCTTACTAGCCCAGGACTCCGGGCTTTATAAGTCGCCCGAGCCGGCCCAAAGCCGCCGCCAGCCCCCGCACCGCGAAACCCTAGCCATCGCGCCGCTGCCGCCGGTTGCTGCCGCCGCCAGCTGCCGCCCCGCCGTCGCGTTAGCCGCCGCCGCCCGAGCACCACCCGGCCGCCCCGCCGCCGCGTGCTGCCGCCGCCACCGCCGCACCACCCAGCCGCCCCATCGCCCCACGACGGACCGCCGGACCGCCGCTGCCGTCTCGCCGGAGTTCGCTAGGTAGATGCCGTTTTTTTTTCTAGAACCGTTCGGTTTTTAAAATAAAAACCGTAGATGTGTTTTATTAGATTAGATCGGATCGGTTTTCGTCGGTTTACTTATTTAGCGGACGTTCGTCCGTATGTTCATTTTAACGAACGGTTTTCGTCAGTTAGCCGCAGACAGCGAACGTTCGTTCGTTAGCCTGTTCGTCCGTTTTCTTTTTCGGGGTATTTATCCGCGATTATTCCGATCGCGATTACTGCCCTGATCTTGTTTTTCGTTTTTCTTTTTGCTCGAGAGTCGGAATCGGGTGATTCAAAATCCCAGATCTTCGTATCGATGCCCTCTTTACGTTTAACCAACTTGAACAAAGTTTTGGCTACTGTAAAATTTGACTTTAGGCCAATTAGTAATCGGAGCTCGTTTCTTTTGCAGTTTGAGTTTCGTTGCTTCTTTCGAGTTGATTCTTTTTGCAAACCGGAGTTCTTAAGTTGAACTTTCTGTTTAGATCTCTTATTTGAGTTTTACCCGTGCATTAGTTAAGTACTTATTGTATGCTTGTTTGTTTGCGATAGAGTACCCGGAGTGCGCCGCTTGCTACTTTGAGTCTCTAGGTTTTGCGGATCATCAGCAAGGCAAGTAACACTTTGATCATGCTTTCCAATTATCCAATTTTCATTGCATTAGTCCAACCCTCACACATTGCATGAGTAGGATCAATTAACTTGTGGGATTGGGAAGTAGTTTGAGGTAGTACCTATTACCTGCATTACATTCAAACCTTTGGGAGTACTTCTACGTTTGCTGATAGGACATGCTATGCTCGTAGACGTGGTTTGGGTTTGAGTAAAATCCATGACAGATGTGAGTTTGTTAATTAAGGGTTCAACTTAAGGTGGCATCTTTAACACATATCTGGGTGGATTGAGGCATCTGGGTATTCCAGTGATTCCCTGTTTTTCTTTTGGACCGCCACCCAGGCTCAAAGGGATCATGAGATTTTTCATACTAGAAACTTCTGTGAGCAGCCACATGCCAATATGGGCTCTGGCATAGTTGAGTAAGTTGTGGGAAACCTTTCCATGATGGGCTAGCAGATGTAGTGGGTTTTGTAGGTGTACCGGCCTATCTATCTGGTTAAGGGGACCTCTTCGGAAAGACTGTGTCTCGGTCATCCGTTTCTCAAACACCATGCAGTGCGAGAAACCAAACGGAGGCGATCAAGTCTTGTGGGGAAAAGTGCACAAACCTCTGCAGAGTGTACAAACTGATCATGATTAGCCGTTTCCCCGGTTACGGACGTCTTGAGTATCTAGTACTTGGATTATCATGTGAATCTCATCATGTTACTTTAATTAATTTTGTTGGGTTAATGATTATTTTAATTGGGGTTGAGAGGATGTCTATCTTCTCAACGATGTTTCAACTGCCATGATAGTTAATTAAAATCTATTCCTTTGAAGTAGGGAAAAATTGGCTTTACGCAAAAACTTAACCATAGAGCTTTCCACCAGCCAAATTGCATGTAGTATAGCATTATTTTCATTGCATTCTCTTGTGTTACATTGCCAGCATATTCCATGTGCTAACCCGTTTTCGGGCTGCAACGTTTCATGTTGCAGACTTCTCAGACGACGAGTAAGATGCATTTTTAGGTCGTGGTTCTATACTCAGTGATGCCGCTGGAGTTGATGGACTCACTTATCTTCCAAGCCTTCCGCTGTTATCGTGTTAGATGGCCTTCAGCCATATTATTTGTAATGAATTCATCGTTGGACTATCGATGTAATAAGTGTGTGATTGCTACTCTGTTATAAACCCTTGAAGTACTGTGCGTGTCAGTACTACTGATCCAGGGATGACACTGATGCACAAAGATTAGACTGTTTGAGGTCTGGTCGCTACATTAAGCATAGTGACCTGAGATTAAGAAGAAAAGGAAAAAAAATTATAAAAAAATTGAATTTTTTTTAGTAATGACGCACTTTTATGTGGTGCGTCATTACTAAGTCACATAGTAATGGCGCACCTCTAGGCATAGTAATGACGCACCAGGTGGTGCACCATTAGTATTAACTAGTCAACAACCCGTGCCACTTCACGGGCTAGTAAGAAATACATAGATTACATGAGGATCTGTGCATCAATTTTCTAGTGTGAATTCTTTTGCTATTAGATTATAAGGAAAGTACAAAACTATGTTCTCAGTTTAATAGTTTGGTACAATTCCATGTAGACTATGTATGTGTGAAGTCCTACGTATTGATTTAAGTCGGACGTACATAACCCAGATATGAGAATGGACTAATAAATCGTGACCATGGAATTTGTTGGTTAAACAAAGGAAATATTTCTTAGATTAACATGGGGGCTTTTATCCCACATGCATCTCCGGATTGTGTGCGGGCAGCAACCTCGTTAACCTTACATAAACCATCTGTTAGAGTGATCCAACCTCCTTGTGTTTGTGCTTATGATGGATTGTAGGTGTGGACTTGTGGTCCTTCACAATGGAACAATTAAAGATCTTCAAGATAATCCAACACTCGAGTCAATGAATGATTCCGTCATCGATGATGCACTATTATTGCACGGAAAAATTGCAATCAAATAATACGGTTAGCTTATACGGAAATCCACTTGGCAAGAATTAGAGAACAAATTGTTTTATTGTCCTTTGAAGAATCTCTTACTGTGGATGAAAATGCCAAGTTATATAGTTACATGCTGAACTAATGGATCTATCTGCAATGTGGATCTTTCCATTATTTGACATGTCTAAAGCTAAGCTGCATACATGAATTGATGTGGATGCCCTTTTTTTCCTCCTAAAAAACAAAAACGTTATTTTACATGTGCAAGTACCTTCATTTGACGGCATAAATCACAATCTTTATATCTGGTATAATGATCTAACTGATTTTCTTCTGATTATTTGGCCTATTGTTGTAGTGTAAGCTGAACCGATAAGCGAAATAAAAAATCCATAAAGTCAACACACAGTTACAACCTAAATTATATATGTATAATCCTTTAGTTATAATTAGTTCTACCATGATAATATGGAGAAAACTGAATGCTCTTCGGAGGAAATCATTTCGTTCTTGTGATAAATCATTTTGTCAAAATGTATAGAATAGACAATTCAATAGATTATTCCAAACTCCTCCAATCCGTTCAGATTGATTATCTCAGTATAATTAACTAACCACGTCAATATAAGATAATGGTACTTGTCAGCCAACACCAATGGGTAGAATGAACTGAACAACCATAAATAGTAGTGCACCCGCAATTTTTTTTAAAATAAATAATAGTGGATGTTAAAATACATAAAGTAGTACGTTCAGATGATAAAGTAAATTTAGATGTAACAATAGTACCTTGCTTTTACCCATACTCATGGCCTATCATAGTAATGTTAGCTGTACACATGGACCTCTGTTAGCTGTTTCAATTGACACTAAAATGCTTGACTGAACGCCCATGTTATTTAGCAGACTACGTATGAATAAGAGTCAACTGGAAGAGAAAAATATATAAAACTATTCTTAAAGCGAATTACAAAATTGATCCATACTGTATCTCCGCTATCATCCTTGAGAATACAAATCTGAGTTAGAGGCATCATGTTGAATACGAAATTTTTATGACATCCGCTGGGAACCGAAAACAACATATCACACACTTTTTTACTAACTAAACTGTATCTGCAACTAAAAAGGTCGAAAGCAACACGGCAGGATTAGTTAGATAGCTCGAAAAGTAAGAGTTCTAAAAGTCAAATAAGCCACTAATATTAATATTTTCAGTCGGAATTTGAGGGGTCATGCAAACTCCACCATGTGGACTGGCCGATAAATATTCTTGCTTGGAACGCACAATTAAAGCGCTAGCTTCTGCTGTCAGTTTTCCTGAATTCATATGGAAACAAAGAGAAACTGAAGATATTCATGGAGAAGCACCTGAATATAGGGAGAACTACTCAGGGGTGTGAAAATGGATCGAATCTGTTCTTCACAGTGCGATGCAATGTTGATACTTTTTTACTTGGGAGATGAATCACCCACGCAGGAGAAACCATCAAAGATTATGCGGGATGGATCTGCCAAGGTGCAGACCAAGATCAATTTAACAGTAGTGATCGGATGAATCTGTGATGGGCTTTGGCGGGTGGAATGATTTATGGTGGTGGCTAGCCATTGTTCAAAGCAATCCACCTGCTTTGTCCTGCTAACTGTTGACGCTGGCATTGTGCGTGCGAACATCCGTTGACAGTAGCGACATGTTGAGGACACCTAGAAGACCTAGAAGACCCGGACGTGAGAGCATCTCCAGGCGTTGCGCCCCCAAGACGCGCCGAAAACCGCCGCTTGGGGGCGAGCCGGCGCTATTTTAGGCTTGGGTGCTAGTGCGTTCCCAGCCGCCGCCCCCCAGGTCGCCCTCAGGCGCCGATATCGGCCCAGTATCGTTTTAGCTCATTTTCGGCGCTGGATTGGCCCAATTTCTGGCGCAAAACGGCCCACGCTCGACGTGTTTCGGCGCTCATTCAAATAAAATCATCACAAAAATCATCACAGAAGGAATTAGAATCATAACAGAAAATGAAATAGTTCACCACATAGTTCTATAAATTATATACTTCAAACAAATAATAAAAACACTCATATTTCATTGCACGTCGAGCTAGGCGTTGCCCTTGAGCCTTCATAGGTGCTCCACTAGATCATGCTACAGCTGATGATGCACCTATGGGTCTCGGATCTCCTGGCGCATGTTGAGGAAGGCCGTCCATGTTGCAGGGAGCTGGTGATCCACTTGGGCAAGAGGACCCTGCCTATAATATGGTTCAGTGTCAAACACTGGCTCTTCCTACTCGCTCTCAATGATCATGTTGTGCAAAATGACACAACAAGTCATGATCTCCCACATTTGATCTTTCGACCAAGTTTTAGCGGGGTACCGGACAACAGCAAATCGAGATTGGAGCACGTCAAATGCTCGCTCGACATCCTTCCTGCAAGCCTCCTGAACCTTCGAAAAGTTGGAGTTCTTGCCAACTGGCACAGGGCTTGAGATAGTCTTCATAAATGTTGACCATCTCGGATAGATGCCATCTGCTAGGTAGTACTCCTTGTTGTATTGGTGCCCATTGATCTCGAAGTTCACCGGAGGAGAATGGCCCTCAACGAGCTTGGCAAAACAGGACAACACTGCAGCACGTTGATGTCATTGTGAGTTCCTGGCATAGCAAAGAAAGCATGCCAAATCCAGAGGTCATGTGTGGCCACTGCCTCAAGTATCACACTGCAAGCTCCTTTGGCACCTTTGTACATCCCCTGCCAAGCAAACGTGTAGTTCTTCCATGTCCAATGCATGCAGTCGATGCTTCCAAGCATACCAGGAAATCCTCTTGCTTCATTCTGTGCCAGGATCGGAGCAGTGTCTTCAGCATTGGATGATCGCAAGTACCTCGGTCCAAACACTGCCACCACAGCGCTGCAAAACTTGTAGGTGCACTCAATGATCGTGGACTTGGCCATGCGCCCATAGTCGTCGAGTGAATCACCTGGAGCCCCGTATGCAAGCATACTCATAGCTGTCGTGCACTTCTGGATTGAGGTGAATCCAAGTGTGTTGGTGCAATCCTTATTGCACCTGAAGTAGTTTTCGTACTCCCTGAGTTCATTGACTATCCTGAGAAAAAGCTTCCGGCCCATCCGATAACGGCGTCGGAAAAATTTATCGCCGTGCAGTGGAGCGTCGGCGAAATAGTCGGAGTAGAGCATGCAATAGCCTTCGAGCCGATGCCGGTTCTTTGCTTTCCGTTGCCCCGGCGCCGACACGACTCGCCTCGACTTTGCATCACTGGCAAGAAAGCCGGCCAGGGCAGCGAGGACCATGAGGTGTTTTTTGTTGGGGAACGTAGTATTTTCAAAATTTTCATACGATCACGCAAGATCTATCTACTAGATGCATAGCAACGAGAGGGGAGAGTGTGTCTACGTACCCTCGTAGACCGAAAGCGGAAGCGTTTATCAATGTGGTTGATGTAGTCGTGCACCTTCATGATCCGTCCCGATCTAGTACCGAACGTACGGCACCTCCGCGTTCAGCACACGTTCAGCTCGATGACGTCCTTGCCTTCTTGATCCATCAAGACGGGCGAAGTAGTAGATGAGTTCCGGCAGCACGACGGCGTTGTGACAGTTGTTGATGAAGAACAATCTCTGCAGGGCTTCGCCAAGCACTACAGAAACGAGACGGAGGATAAACTAGACGGTCGGGGTTGCCGGCACACGGCTTGGTGTATCTTGATGTGTCTTGGGTGCTAGCCCTACCCCTCTATTTATATGTTGAGCCCTGGGGTTGAAACATGGAGCAAAAGCCTCCTCAAAGTCGGTTTTGCCCGAAAGGAAAGAGTCCCACTGTCGGGGAAACTGATCCACGAACACCTATGGGACCGGCGGAGCGAGCCCCTTTCGGTTCGGCGGGGGCGGAGATCACACGAAGAGCAGATCGAGGCGAAGCACACGAGCAGTTTAACCAGGTTCGGGCCGCACGGATGCGTAAAACCCTACTCCTGTTTTGTGGTTTGTATTGAGTTCTTGCTCGGGAGCGCTGAGTGCTACAGTACACACCAGCAGCTAACGAGACCGAGCGTGAGTGTGTCCTCCCCCCCTCTACGTTGCGCATGGGCCTCCTTTTATATGCTCAAGGGGTCACCGACAGGTGGCAATGTAGACAAGTGTAAAAATGGAAAGGTGTTGCGGTTGGTACAACTAACTGTACAGTGTACCATACCTAACCCTGACGGCAGGAGACAAAGGCATTAAATGCCCATCTGCGTCGCCCAAATAGTGCAAAAAGGGACCGTCAGGGACGCCACCGCTTGCCATGATGGCAATCTTGTCAGCACCGCTTGCCACCGCGCACCGCTGGCTGCACAGCCTCCCGCCACGTACGCCTGGAAGGGTCCTAGAGCGACACGTTGGTGGATGTGCTGGAGCGCAGGTATAGAGTGGTAGCTTGCCGCGGTCGTTGTCTTGTCGCGTTCGGGAGCTCGTCGCTCACCGGGCCTTGCCGGGACGCGTGGCGTGTCGCGGCAAGTTCCTCGAGATGCCTTGGTTGGCTTTCCCGGTAAGCTCCTCTTGCCGGGGTCTTGTGCCTTGAGTGGCCTTCCCGACAAGCTCCTCTTGCTGGGGCCTTGTCTCCTTGGCTAGAATACTTTGTTCTTGAATGGTTCCAAAGGAACCACGGAGGACCTTGGCGGTCACCCGGCAAGCCTTGCCGCGGGATGCTGCGACTGCCCGTGCACAAGTTCGGGATACTAGGGTACCCCTACTCTAGTACACCGACAGGAGCCCCCTGGCCTGGGCCATACACGGTGCCGAGCGCTGTTGGGCCAGGCCCAAAACAGGGCACGGGCACGCAGGCCTGGGTCACGCCGTATCTCACTCCGGATCCACCGCGCCCTCCCCGAACGGCACGCGTTGAATGCGGAGTCGTGGGAGAGATCGTGGGTGGTTTCTTTATTCGGAAAGACGGAACGTCCGCCCCCTCCCTCCTTATAAGAAGGGGAAACAGGGGAAGTTCGCCCATTCGCCTCCGCTGCTCCCCCTTCTTCCCAAAGCTGAAAAGAGAGCAGCGCTCTGCCCCCCATCGCCTCCAGCACCACCAACGCCGTCGACCTCCCCCACCACTTCCGCCATGGCTCCGAAAGCCGACAAGGGGAAGGTTGTGAAGTCGACCGAGGTGCAGCGGCTCGCGGCGCTGCAAAAGGAGCGGGCAATCTCCCCCCCCCCCCCCAAGCTCGCCGCGAGGGAGCTGAGGGAGTATTACTACCTCTTCTAGTCGACGGAGACGCGGGCGCATCCGCGCACCAAGGTACTTCCAGCCGTCGCTTGGAAAATGGCTCCGAATGGATATCCCTTCTTCGCCTTGTTCTTCTACTGCGGGCTCTGCCCGCCTTTCTCTGAGTTCTTCTGCGATATTATGAACACCTACAGGTTCCGCCTCCTTGACTTCATCCCCAATGCCGTTCTGACCATGGCAGTTTTCGCACACCTCTGCGAAAACTTTGTCGGAGTCTATCCAAATGTAGCCCTTTTTCGCCACTTCTTTATGCCCCGAGTTGAGAGAGGAGAACCTTTATCCGGCGGAATCGCCTGGATCTCGAGAGCCGGCAAGAAGGACGCTTATCTGGAGGGAGAGCTCCGCGGCAAGTGGGAGGAATGGAGAGCAGACTGGTGCTGGATTGTCAAGGTGAACCCGCAGCCATTTACCACCCGGCGCCAAACCCCAGTAGCGCGCGGCAGCGATTGGAGCAGCGTGGCCCCGGAAGACGACAGGCTGAAGATTGTCGTCACCCGGATCCAACGCCTTAGGCTTGTCGGGCTCACTGTTGGTGCGGTTGGCGCAGATTTTTTCCGCCGCCGCATCGGCCCCCTGTAGGAGCGGAGGAGACCCGCCTGGGAATTCAAGAATGCGGCGGACATCATGAGGCTGCGCCCGGGCCTCAACTTCAACTTCACTGTTCTGGGACTTAACGCGATGCTCCAGGAGCTCTTCAAGTACGACCCTCAACATCCCGAAGTGTTCAGGTTGCCGAAGGGTGTCGTTCCGCTGTACAACAACTCCTCGCTCGACCGCATCCGTGCAATGATGCCGCTGTGCGATTCGGATGGAATTTTCCCAACTTGGCAAGAGCCTACAGACGAGGTCGTGCAGGAGTTCTTTGACGGCTTGGTAGAAGTGTCGGTCCGCTCCGACGAAAAGAAAAGCCTCACTCGCGACACCACTGATGCGGAGATGAAGCGCATTGCCACTAGACTGGAAGAGGCGGCGGCAGCCGCTGTCGCGGGCGAGTTTGAATTTACCGTGGAGGAGGCAGAGGCAGCAGAGGCGGCAAGCCATGCCGAGCGAGAGGAGCTTGCCGGCGAGGGAGAGCTTGCCGGGCCTGATGTCGAGTCGAGCGATCCCGCCGAGGATACGAGCGGCTCGCTGGAGATCAACTCCTCTTCCTCCTCATCTTCAGACAGCTCGCCGCAAGTAGAGCCCCCAGCTCCACCAAGGAGGCGTCTCCGCAAGGCCGGGGACGTAGCGGAGCCGCAGGCGAGTCGACAGCCGCCGCGCCGCGCGACACGCTCCACCGCGGCAAGCACTGTTGCCGCGGGAGCACCTCACGCTGCTGCGGTAACTGGAGTGGGGTCCTCCCGGACCACCGCTTCTGCTCCTGCCGCTTCTCACGCCGCGGCGGCAACCGGAGCGGGGTCGTCTCGGACCACCGCCACTGCTCCCGCCAAGCGGCCAAGGGAAACTACTCCTCAGCGTCCTCGCGCCGGAGGTCAGCCGGACTTCGACTTCTCCGCGTTCAGCTCCGACGAGGAAGAAGAAGAGAAAGATTCGTTGATGTACTTGTAGTTTTTCCATTCTTGCCGTTTTGTCTTTTATCTCATTCGCTTTACTCCGAACTTATTCCTTTTCAGGACTCTGGCCCGGAGAGCGGCGAAGAGAGCCAACGTCCCGGCGCGTCCAACAGAGGTGATTATCGTCGAGGACGAACCCACCGCGACAGCGGAGGATGCGCCCGAGACCACCTTGCCGGACCCGGCAACTATTCTTCAGAGCAGCCCCCAGCGCAGCCCCCAGCGTAAGTATATGGTCTACTTTCCGCTGTTAGGCGCGCATGGGTGCTCTTTCTTTGCTGACATCTGACTATTGGTTTGTGTAGGAGCAGAGCAGCCCCACCAGGAGCGTCCGAAGGCCGCCCCTGACATGCCATCTGCTTCGACTACGCCGCCAAGGGAACCGGAGGTCACCCCCGACAAGCCCAGGGAGAGTTCTCAGGCAAGGGGGGGTTCTCCGGCAAGGGAGATTCCTCCGGCAAGGGAGAGTTCTCCGGCAAGGGGGGGTTCTCCGGCAAGGGAGAGTCCTCCGGCAAGGGAGAGTTCTCCGGCAAGGGACAGCACAAGCGGCCCTCCGGCGTAGGAGACCACGACTGCAGAACCCGGTGCAGGTAATCCTCTCGCTTCAAAACTTCCCTTGGGTTCTTCTTTTTTTGATCTTCTTTTTGGATATTTGCTTGACCTTTTTCCCCTTTTCCGGCCGTCAGACCCATCTGGTGCGGAGCCGATGGAGACCGAGGTCGCAGGCGAGGAGAACACCGCCGAGGCCGCCGTTGATGAGGCCGCCAAAGCTGCTGCCGCAGAAGCTGCCGAGGGGTCTGGCGATCGCACTGACGGGCCTGAGGCCGCAAGAGCGCCAGGCGCTACGCCGATCGCCGATTCCCCCACCGCTGCGGCAACGTCAAGCTCCGAAGAGCCCCAGCCAGGCGTCTACTTGAAGGCCGGCGATGGCGTCTTCATCAACCTTCCCTGGGCGTCTCTCTCCAGGGCGCCGGTCGAAGGAGAGAGCTTTGATGCAGAGGTGCTCGCCGCCGCTGGGCTGACGGTGGTTGATGCGCCGAGCAGCAGCAGCGGCGAGCCTGAGGAGGAGCGGCTGCTGCGGAAGCTGGTGTCGCTCTACCATGCTCGGCAGGCCAAGCTGGAATCCCGAGAGGCGCTTGTCGCAAAGACAAGAGCGGACATCGAGAAGCACGCGGAGGAGCTCCGGGGTCTTAACCAGGAAGCTCTCCGGTCCCTGGCAGAGGAGCGGGATCAACTCGCCGAGGAGCAGAAGGCCTTCTTCCTCGAGAAGGCTGAAGTCGAAGAGCAACAGTGGCTTGCCGCTGAGAAGCTGTCTGCGCAGGAGGGCGAGCTGGCGTAGCGGAAGGTTAACCTTGACAGCCACGAGGAGGAGCTTGCTGCGTGCGAGCAAACATTTGGCAGAGCCCTCAAGCAAGCATAGGATGCTGCCGCAGCTGCCGAGGCCGCCAAGAAGGAGCTGGAGACCAAAGTGGCGCGGCTGGAAGCCGATCCCAAGGCGAGCGGTGAAGAGCTTGCCGCGCTCAAGCATGAGCGGGAGAAGGATGCCTACACCTTGTTAGAGCTGCTGGTTCGTCTCTCCGAGAAGGGCAAAGAACTCGGCGCCGCCAAGGACTCCAACGCAGATCTTGAGTTGAAGCTGACTACTTTGACCAAGACGCTGGACGGCGCCAGGGAGCAGGAGGTGGCCTTGAAGAAGAAGATCAAGGCCGATGAGGCGCTGCTGGCGAGTGCTGCTGCCGCCTGGAACACTTTTAGGGAGACTATGGAGCACTGGACGGAGGGGCTTGTGGATGCCGCCGCAGACGTTGACAGGGAGCTGGCATCAGCTGGGGATGGAGGATCTCGGGTATCCTTCCGACGAGAACCTCCAACCCAGCGCAAAGCTCACCTTGTTCTTCAAAGGTGTGGCGACGACCCTCCAGCGACTCCGGGAGAGTATCCCAAAGCAGCTGGCCGATGAGTCGTGCAATATCTGCGCGGGAGCTCTTCAAAAGGTGTTGGTGAAGGTGGCCTTCCGCAACCCGGGCCTCAACCTTACCAACGTCCTCAAGACCCTGCCGCCGGATGCTGATCTGGAGGCGCTCAAGACCCTTGTCGCACCCATTGTGGATAAGGTGAGCGGGATCAAGAGGATTGAGGGCGATTGCGTAGATTAGGCCGCCCGTTTTCTTCTTTTCTTGTCGCTGCTGGTCACGTTATGAGAACAACCTGTTAGAGTTGCGACAAGCTACTTTGTAATATAACTCTATTTTGGGTAATGATTGCAACGTTATTTACTTTACTTGATTACTTCCTTTGTATGTTTTTGCCCTATGCTTTTAGGGAACTTGCCGGCGCAGGCACCTTAACCGCGAGCGCTGAGTGCGGGACGTCAGCAGCCTGCTGGCGGTGCCGCTACCGACAAGAAACCTTGTGGCAACTAGTCGCAGCACACTTAAGTTGTTGAGCGGACTCGAAACAAAGTAAGGGCACAACTAGCTACGAGTTGGTTCCTCCGCGCACAGGTTTTCCATACAAAGCACGGTCGTTCAAGGAAGATAACTTAAAAATTAAAAAATCTGATTGCTCAAACTTTGGCAACTTAGCTTTTCTGTTGTTTGCTTCCCGGTAAGGCGAAACTTTCTTGAATGACGCCTGGTCCATACCATTATCTTCTCCTTCCCCCCGGCAAACTTGTGGGCGAGGGAACCTTCCTTTCCTTGAGAAAAAGAAAGAAGAGAAAATAAAGATATGGAGCCTTACGACTCGTTATTGCTTACCGGGGGTAGGTGCTCCACAAAGTGTCACATAACACATGCAAAAAATAGAAAGCATGAAATTGACAAGATGTGCAGAGCACATGAGCTTTACTTATGCACGGGGTCTGCGCCCGGCTTTGTACAAAGGATTACATGCAACAGCGGCAAGACTTGTACAAAAGCTGGTTGCGGGAACATGTTCCGGCAACTGCGCCTTACGGGTAAAACTTACGAAGATGCTCAATGTTCCAGGAGTTGCTTACAGGAATTCCATCTTCGGTCTCAAGGCGGACAGCGCCAGGCCTAGTGACTCGTTTCACCCGGTAAGGTCCTTCCCACTTCGGCGTCAACTTGTTGGAATTCTTGGCGGACTGAACGCGCCGAAGAACAAGGTCGCCTTCTCGAGACTTTTGGCGTTAAATTTGCGGCTGTGGTAGCGGCGCAAAGCTTGCTGGTATCGAGCAGCTTGTACAGCAGCCTAAAGACGGTCTTCCTCAAGGAGCAGTGCGTCCTCTTGTCGCAGCTGCTCTTGCTCAAGCTCATCATAAGCGAGCACTCGAGGTGACCCTTATACGAATTCCGTGGGGAGAACTGCCTCTGCTCCATAGACTAGAGCAACAGGTGTCTGGCCAGTGGCTCGATTTGGCGTCGTCCTGATCGACCAAAGAACCACCGGCAGCTCCTCGATCCAGTTTCTTCCGCACTTGCGCAGCCTGTCGAAAGTCCTGGTCTTGAGCCCACGCAGTACTTTAGCATTTGCCCTCTCCGCTTGACCGTTGCTTCTCGGGTGAGCAACAGAAGCGAAGCATACCTTGGCACCAAGATCTCGGGCGTACTGCATGAAGGTGCCACTCGTGAATTGCGTACCGTTGTCGGTGATGATCCTGTTAGGGATCCCGAAGCGGCAAACAATCGACCTGAAGAACTTGACTGCTGACTGTGCTGTCACCTTCCTCACTTCTTCCACTTCCGGCCACTTTGTGAACTTGTCGATTGCAACGTACAAGTACTCAAAGCCCCCGACCTCTCGAGGAAAGGGGCCGAGGATGTCGAGCCCCCAGACCGAAAATGGCCAGGATAAAGGGATCGTCTGGAGAGCTTGAGCTGGCTGGTGTATCCTGGAGGGCTGGTGTATCCTGGTGCTTGGAATGGAACTGGCACGCTTCACACTTGGTTACCTGTGCAGTTGCATCCTGGAGGGCTGTCGGCCAAAAGAAACCTTGCCGGAATGCTTTGCCGGCAAGTGTTCTTGCGCCAATGTGGTGACCACATATGCCTCCATGTATCTCTGCCAACAGCTTTTGTCCGCCTTCCCGGTGAATACACTTCAATTTCACAGCGTTGAGTCTTCTTCTGTACAGTGTGTTGTCGACAAACTGGTACATAATTGACTGCCGGGCTACTCTTTCCGCTTCTTCTTGCTCTTCGGGAAGTTCTCCTGTCTGAAGGAAACGGACAATCTGTTGTGCCCATGCTGGAGCTTGTGGCTCGACAACACGGACTAAAGGCACATCTGCTGCTGCGTGAACATCTGCTTCTACGGCGAGAACCTGCGGCTCAGCCGGAGCTTGACGTTCCCCGGCAAGCTTGCCGGAGCAAAACTTGTCGGGAGCCTCTGCTTCAACGGAACAAACCCTAGGGCTTGTCAGAGCAGACTGCTCCTCAGCACTCTTGGTGTTGATCTTGGGGACCTTCTTGGTGGCGGCTTCGGGAAGCTCTGCCGGAAAATAGTCGCCAGAAATCAACTTCCTCTTCTTGCTCTGTCCAGTTGATGGCGTTACAGATGGTTGAGTCAGCTTGAGCACAAAGATCCCTGGTTCCACAGGTAACTTAAGTGCGGCGCACTTCGACAGGCCATCGGCAATGTTGTTCTGAGCTCTTGGAACATGCTCCATCTGCAGGCCGTCAAAGTGCTATTCTAGCTTTCTCACTTCATCAACGTAGGCTTCCGTCAACGGACTCTGATAACTCTTGTTCACTTGGCGGACAACAAGCTGCGAGTCACCCCTGACATTGAGCTTCTTGATCCCAAGGTCTGCCGCGATCCTGAGACCGGCAAGCAAACCTTCATACTCTGCGATATTGTTTGTTGCTTGCTCCTTGGGAAAGTGCATCTGGACTACATACTTGAGGTGCTCTCCGGTGGGTGCGACAAGCAGCACGCCAGCACCGGCGCCTTGCAGCGAGAAGGCACCATCAAAGTACATCAGCCACTCTTTGCTAGCTTCCTTGACGGGGATGTTCGTTTCTGGAATTTCTTCATCTGGTGTTGGCGTCCATTCTGCTATAAATTCTGCCAATGCTCTGCTTTGGATAGTTGAAGTGCTCTCAAACTTGAGGCCAAAGCTTGATAGTTCCAGTGCCCACTCAACAATCCTGCCTGTTGCTTCTGGATTCTGCAATATCCTCTTCAGCGGAAAACGAGTGAGCTATTCTCCTCCATTTTGTAGGCAAAGTACTGTCAGAGGTCTTATACCTCACGACACGGGCATGAGTACGAAATACTAATTTCAACTCTTAGAACATCTCATATGCTCTGTGGCGTTCAAAACATTTTTGAAGTCCCGATTCTAAGCCGTAAAGCATGGTGCACTAAACTATCAAGTAGTCATCGTACCGAGCTTTTGTCAAAACGTTCATAACGTCTACATCTGCTCGTGCAATAGGTCTGTCACCTAGCGGTGCATCAAGGACATAATTCTTCTGTGCAGCAATGAGGATAATCCTCATATCACGGAACAATTCTGCATCATTGCTACTAACATCTTTCAACTTAGTTTTCTCTAGAAACATATAAAAAATAAACGGGGAGCAACATCGCGAGCTATTGATCTACAACATAGATATGCTAATACTACCAGGACTAAGTTCATGATAAATTAAAGTTCAATTAATCATATTACTTAAGAACTCCCACTTATATAAACATCCCTCTAGTCATCTAAATGATCATGTGATCCAAATCAACTAAACCATGTCCGATCATCACGTGAGATGGAGTAGCTTCAATGGTGAACATCTTATGTTGATCATATCTACTATATGATTCATGCTCGACCTTTCGGTCTCCAGCGTTCTGAGGCCATATCTTCATATGCTAGGCTCGCCAAGTTTAACCCGAGTATTCTGCGTGTGCAAAACTGTCTTACACCCGTTGTATTTGAACGTAGAGCCTATCACACCCGATCATCACGTGGTGTCTCAGCACGAAGAACTTTCGCAACGGTGCATACTCAGGGAGAACACTTATACCTTGAAATATTGTAAGGGATCATCTTATAATGCTACCGTCGTTCTAAGCAAAATAAGAAGCATAATAAGATAAACATCACATGCAAATCAAAATATGTGAAATGATATGGCCATCATCATCTTGTGCTTTTGATCTCCATCTCCAAAGCACCGTCATGATCACCTTCGTCACCGGCGCGACACCATGATCTCCATTGTAGCATCGTTGTCGTCTCGCCAACTATTGCATCTACGACTATCGCTACCGCTTAGTGATAAAATAAAGCAATTACATGGCGATTGCATTACATACAATAAAGCGACAACCATATGGCTCCTGCCAGTTGCTGATAACTTTACAAAACATGATCATCTCATACAAAAACGTATAACTCATCATGTCTTGACCATATCACATCACAACATGCCCTGCAAAAACAACTTAGACGACGTCTACTTTGTTGTTGCATGTTTTACGTGGCTGCTACGGGCTTAGCAAGAACCGTTCTTACCTACGATACAAAACCATAACGATGTTTCATCAAGTATATGCTGTTTTAACCTTCACAAGGACCTGGCGTAGTCACACTTGATTCAGCTAAAGTGAGAGAGACAGACACCCGCCAGTCACCTTTAAGCAACGAGTGCTCATAACGGTGAAACCAGTCTCGTGTAAGCGTACGCGTAATGTCGGTCCGCGCCGCTTCATCTCACAATACCGCCGAAGCAAAGTATGACATGCTGGTAAGCAGTATGACTAGTATCGTCCACAACTCACTTGTGTTCTACTCGTGCATATCATCTACGCATAAACCTGACTCATGATGCCACAGTTGGGGAACGTAGTATTTTCAAAATTTTCCTACGATCACGCAAGATCTATCTACTAGATGCATAGCAACGAGAGGGGAGAGTGTGTCTACGTACCCTCGTAGACCGAAAGCGGAAGCGTTTATCAACGCGGTTGATGTAGTCATGCACCTTCACGATCCGTCCTGATCTAGTACCGAACGTACGGCACCTCCGCGTGCAGCACACGTTCAGCTTGATGACGTCCTCGCCTTCTTGATCAAGCAAGACGGGCGAAGTAGTAGATGAGTTCCGGCAGCACGACGGCGTGGTGACGGTTGTTGATGAAGAACAATCTCTGCAGGGCTTCGCCAAGCACTACAGAAACTAGACGGAGGATAAACTAGAGGGTCGGGGTTGCCGGCACATGGCTTGGTGTATCTTGATGTGTCTTGGGTGCTAGCCCTACCCCTCTATTTATATGTTGAGCCCTGGGGTCGAAACATGGAGCAAAAGCCTCCTCAAAGTCGGTTTTGCCCGAAAGGAAAGATCCCAATCGAACTCCAGGGCTAGACGCCAGGGTTCCCGGCGTCTACGCCCTAGACGCCAGGGTTCCTGGCGTCTAGCCTCTGGTCTCCGCAAAACTTCCTTTTGCACTTTCCTAAATCCTCGTGGGCTTTCCCCTTTGGCCCAAATAAAGTGTTCTCATATCTAAACATTTCGGGAAACATCCGGAACCCCTTCCGATGAATTCCGGAACCCTTCCGGAGGTCCAACACTATTATCCCATATATTAATCTTTATCTCCGGACCATTCCGGAGTTCCTCGTCATGTCCGTGATCTCATCTGGGACTCCGAACAACATTCGGTCACCAACATACATAACACATTCAATATTATAGCGTGCGGACCCTACGGGTTCGAAAACTATGTAGACATGACCGAGACACTTCTCTGGTCAATAACCAATAGCGGAACCTGGATGCCCATATTGGCTCCTACATATTCTACGAAGATCTTTATCGGTCGAACCGCATAAAAACATATGTTATTCCCTTGGTCATCGGTATGTTACTTGCCCGAGATTCGATCGTCGGTATCATCATACCTAGTTCAATCTCGTTACCGGCAAGTCTCTTTACTCGTTCTGTAATACATCATCTCGTGACTAACTCAATAGTCATTTGCTTGCAAGGCTTATTATGATGTGCATTATCGAGAGGGCCCAGAGATACCTCTCCGACAATCGGAGTGACAAATCCTAATCTCGAAATACGCCAACCCAACAAGTACCTTCGGAGACACCTGTAGAGCACCTTTATAATCACCCAGTTACGTTGTGACGTTTGGTAGCACACAAAGTGTTCCTTCGGTAAACGGGAGTTGCATAATCTCATAGTCATAGGAACATGTATAAGTCATGAAGAAAGCAATAGCAATGAAACTAAACGATCAAGTTGCTAAGCTAACGGATGGGTCTTGTCCATCACATCATTCTCCTAATGATGTGACCCCATTGATCAAATGACAACTCATGTCTATGGTTAGAAAACATAACCATCTTTGATCAATGAGCTAGTCTAGTAGAGGCATACTAGGTGCACTCTGTTTTGTCTATGTTTTCATACATGTACTAAGTTTCCGGTTAATACAATTCACTGTTCAAGATATCTTCCGATATGCCGATAAATCGGCCGATTTATCGCTTACCGCTGTCTGACTGATAAGATAAATCGGCCGATAAATCAACCGATATGCCGATAAATCGGCCGATATGCCGATAAACAGGCCGATTTACCCCTTATCATGGGTCGACCGATAAGTTCCCGATAAGCGATATCCCCAACAGTGATACAATTCTAGCATGAATAATAAACATTTTTCATGATATAAGGAAATATAAATAACAACTTTATTATTGCCTATAGGGCATATTTCCTTCATTTTTCGTCCTGGGCGGCGGCGTCGGCTTCCTCCTCGAGCAACGCCGCGAGCACCTCCTCGTCGTCGGAGTCCATCGCGGCCGAGGTAGGCAAAGCACCGAACACATAGCAGGCGTCGTGCGCAGACTAGTCGGAGGGCGCCGGAGCGGCGAGGGAAACTCGAGGAAAGTGGGGGGAGAGGGCGTCGGGGGGATCTTTCTTTGTTTCACAGCAAGGAACGGCGAGATAGCGGCGGCAACGGCAGAGAGGTGGCTGGCGACGCCGGGATCGGCAAGGTGTCGGGGAATGAGAGGGGAAAACAAGGTGAATCAGTGTGACTTCTTGCCTGTCAATGGAGACCCGGACGATTCTCCCTTCCGCCGGTGCCCCCAAGCGCCCCCAGTGCGCCGGGTTCGGCCTGGACGCGCCGGCTCAGAAAACAGGCCGATCCGGCAGATTTCAGCGTCTTGGGGGCGCGGCTGGGCCAATTTTTCGGTACCGGCGCTAAAATAAGCGGCCTTGGAGGCGTCTTGGGGGCGCGGCCGGAGATGCTCTGAGTGAATGCCCTTGTCAAACCACCAGCCACCGCATGCATGTCTATGAACTGCTCTTGACTGATGACGTGGACAGATTTATGAAATTCCTATTCCGATTGCCATTGCAGAATAGGGACTGCGGATACTTGAGGGCTATGGTCACACGAAGACTACGTCGGCGGCGACTTCTCCCCACCTGCACCGGCCAATATTGTAGGTTCCTACTGGAACGCCCGCCACCTGCCAAATTTTCTTACCGAAAGGCCATTGGAAGAAAAAAATTCTACTTCTCTGGCATAGGTTTCCCTTTATCCACGTATTTTCGCGAGACATGACGATTGAAATTCCTGCTTTTTTTTCTTCTCGAGGGAGAGAGAAGATAACAATAAGATTAAAATACCACATGAAACACCACTGATGGAATCATATCCAAGTATATTCGAAAAAACAAGATTCTAGCCACTTCTTTCCCAATGACGTGCCCTAGGAAGAGATGTTGATGAATTTGTTATTGATATTGACAGATGGACCAGTAAAACAATACAGCGGTTAGAGCAATTTGAGAGATTAGAGCATGAAATATCTGAGATGGGCGAAGGGAAAAGCTAGAAAAAAATTTATAGATCCTAAAAAGAAGATGTTGCGTGGAGGAAGATGGGGGAGAGCTTGTATGTATGACATATCGATTGGCTAGGAGGAGCGGCCATGGGAAAGAGTTTGCGTGTGGGTTTTCTTTTTTTCTGACCATTTTTTTGTTATTGTTGAGAAATCTTAGCATGTACATGAGTCCCGTATAAGGATTCCTGGCCATTGTTTTTTTAGAAATCCTAGCCTGTACATGAGTCCCGTATAAGGAAGAGACTTTCAAGTGGGACAAATTGAGAGGACTTCTTTTGATGCTTCATCTAACCGTAATAGATGACTAATAGGTAGATCTGATGGCTAGTTTTGCTTGTTTTCAAGGATTAACGTGGATCCTCGAATATGAAATTCCTATTCCGATTGCCATTGCAGAATAGGGACTGCGGATACTTGAGGGCTATGGTCACTGGAAGACTACGTCGGCGGCGACTTCTCCCCACCTGCACCGGCCAATATTGTAGGTTCCTACTGGAACGCCCACCACCTGCCAGATTTTCTTACCGAAAGGCCATTGGAAGAAAAAAATCTACTTCTCTGGCATAGGTTTCCTTTTTACACGTATTTTCGCGAGACATGACGATTGAATTTCCTGCTTTTTTTTCTCGAGGGAGAGAGAAGATAACAATAAGATTAAAATACCACATGAAACACCACTGATGGAATCATATCCAAGTATATTCGAAAAAAACTAGATTCTAGCCACTTCTTGCCCAATGACGTGCTCTAGGAAGAGATGTTGATGAATATGTTATTGATACTGACAGATGGACCAGTAAAACAATACTGCTGTTAGAGCAATTTGAGAGATTAGAGCATGAAATATCTGAGATGGGCGAAGGGAAAAGCTAGAAAAAAAGTTATAGATCCTAAAAAGAAGATGTTGCGTGGAGGAAGATGGGGGAGAGCTTCTATTTAGGCCAGCGATCTGCGCCGGCGCGCCGGCCCAACAGTTTGGCCGGTCGAAGCCGAGCCGTTTGATGCAGTTGGCGTCGACCGTCCGATCAGCGCGCCGAAGCAACCGTTGAAGCAAAAAATTGTGAAATGTTTCAAACGTTGTTTCGACCTAACCAGAATGAGTACGATCTGCGCACGAGTCCTCCCGCGTCTGCCCGTCCCCGACACCCGGCGGCGGCGGCCAGATCCGCCAATTTTCTCTTCCCCCGCGCCAGATTTCTCTTCCCCCGCGTCCCCGCGTCCGAATCACTTCGAGGAGGTGCTCCCCCATCTATCTAGCTGCCTTCAATTTGCTTCAAGGATGTCTTACATCCGTAATGACATACTAGAGCCATGGATATGGGCTCGAGCTCCGCTGCCGTTCATGGCCGAAGTCCCCTGGGGCGACAAGAAATTGGTGGTAGTGGACCTGTGCTGCAACAGTACTACAACCCTGACGTGGTCTTCCAAGATGCAGCACGGCATGGCCGCGATGAAATCGACCTGGTATGAATTCCAATTGCAACCCTAGATCCTTTCTTTCACATAAAAAATGTTGCAAACTTTGATAGTTGAGCATGAGATGAGAAGAACATGTTGTCAAAATACTTGTGTTGATTTTTCTGAAATATTTATGAGATGTTGTCAATTAATGCCAGTAAAAAAGTTTCTTCCTGCTGTCAACTTGTGTAATGTTACAAGTGTGTACTTAAGTTGCTACATGCTACTACCTATATGTTACATGCTATATCCTAAAATGATACATGGGTCCACTTTTTATGTTCGCGCTTTGTGCATATTTTTTGACGAAGCAAAAAACAACAAAGAGGGAAATTGACTTCGGTGCTGATTTTGTTGCAGAATGTTGCTGTGGAGCCATCTATTTTCCTTGATGATGAACTACAAAATGTTGCGCAACAAGGAGAAGACGATGGCATTGATTTGAATGAAACTCCAGGAACGGATAGTGATGAATCCTTGCAGCTGAACACCGAAGGTGCAGCTCCAAATCAAAGAAATGCCCATGTTGCAACTGAAAATACCAATGGAAATGATGCAACCCTTGTTGATGAACCAGACGAAGATATATCATCACAGCCAATTGTGCCTTTTGTTGGAATGGTTTTTGACAATGTTGAAGAAGCTCAGCGTGTTTACAACGAATATGCATCGAAGATGGGCTTCGGAACTCGCATTGTGACATCAAAGTATAGTAGGAGAACAAGGCCGGAGCAGAACCGCATACTGATCTACAGAGTTTTCGAGTGCATACACTCACGTAAAGATCCTTTGAAGAATGTCTGTGGTAGCATCTCTGACGGTGCTGCAACAAATAGATGCGATGATGCTGACATGAGGTACAGTAGCAACAAAAAATCAGCAAGCAAACAAGCTGGAATCTATATGGACATGGGTGACAAGAGACAAAGAAATAGGCTGGAGAGGTATGATTGCAAGGCTCACATGGGTGTTAGCCTCAAAGAGGGCAGTTGGATTGTGACCATTTTTGTGGCTGATCACACACATCAACTGATGTTACAAAGGGGACGTCGGAGATTTTGCCGGTCTCATAGAAAAATCCCAGATGCAGACATCCAGTACGTTACTTCGCTGCACTATCGCAACATATCAACAGCTAATATGATGGGCTTTCTTGGAGATGCACGGTGTTGCGATCCAAGGAGTTTTCCATATGTGAAGACTGATGTGACAAATGCTAGAGCAAAGCTATGAAGAGGCCTGTCAGAGCGTGATTTGGAGCTCACAATTGAGTACTTTAAGAGAAGACAAGTGGAGAATCCCAACTTCTTTTTTTCGAAGCTAGAAAAAGATGGAGCTAATAGGGCGCTTTTCTGGGTTGACGGTAGAACAAGGGCCTTGTATCCAAAGTACAAAGATTGTGTGTTTTTTGACACCACATTCTGCACAAATCGCTACAACCTACCCTTTGCTCCGATTGTTGGCATTAACAACCAGACACACACCGTTTGCTTGGGTTGTGCTTTGTTGCCTGATGAAACCATTGAAACATTCAAGTGGGTCTTTGAGCAATGGATGTTGGCAATGAATAATGAGCATCCATTGAACATTATGACTGATCAAGACCAGGCAATGGCTACAGCCATCTCAATTGTGTTCCCGGAGACAACACACAGATGTTGCAAGTGGCACATCTTCCGGGTTGCACAGAAAAAACTAGGTAAGAAGCTGGGCAAGGATGAGCCTTTTGCTGAAGCATTCTATGGTTGCATCAATGGTTCGGATACCATTGAGGAGTTTGAAGAAAGGTGGAAGCATATGGTCGAGGTGTTTGGTCTGGCTGATAAGACACACCTAAAAAACATGTGGAACACTACGAAGATGTGGGCTCCTGTGTACTTTAGGAAAAAGTTCTTCCCATTCACAGGCACAACCAGGCGGTCTGAGGGCCTAAATTCCTACTTCAAGACTTTAAATCATCATGGAGACTCGATTTGGACGTTTGTGCAACAGTTTGAGCTTTGCCAAGAGCTAATGCTTGATCGTGAGGATAATGCTGGCTTCATCAATGAAACAATGAGGCCACCGCTTTGGGGCAAGTAAGTCTAAAAAGTCATGTAGCATTTGTGTAGTTTGGTCGAAAAACATTTCTTGGAAACATATGAAGCAATTCTTGGGAACATATGTAGCAATTCTTGTTGATGGTTGTAGAAATGCTTGGTATCATTTTTTTGTTGCTGTTTTCCAGTACAGTTTGGTTGAAACATTTCTTGGAAACATATGTAGCAATTCTTGTTGATGTTTGAAGCTTTTTTTGTTTGCAGTTACAACATTGAAAAGCAGGCTGCTGATTTCTATACAAGAGAAGTATTTTCCAAGTTTCAAAAACTATTGGCTAAGTCAACAGGCTTTGGGTTTCAATATCAGGTGCAAGGGGGTGTCGTCTGGTTTTAGCTTGTTGCAAATGATGACGCCAACCATAAAGTGTACACGGTGCGTGTTACCCCTGAAGATCAGACATACATGTGTAGCTGCAACATGTTTGAGATGTGCGGGCTGATCTGCCCACACATCATCCGTGTGATGGTGCACATGAACGTGCAAACAATACCTGTGACTTACATGCTTCCGAGATGGTCAAAGATTGCAACTGACCTTGCGTCTGAACCGGGCGAAGGGCATAGAGCTATGCACTTCGGCATCCCCACAACAAACACCCTGAAGTTTAACTCTCTCTGCCAGAAGTTTGGGAAACTCGCTTTTGATGCATGCCTCAAGGATGAAGCTTACAGCTTTGTCTCTGGGCTAATTGATCAGGGCATTGTTGGGGTTGCTGCAATGAAAGCTGCAGCAACGGATAGTGTTGCAGGAGACGAAGAAGCCCAAGGTATTGCAACAAATGAACAAGTCTCAGGGGTTCCAAGTACAGGGCAGCGAGACCCACCCCCCTGTAGGACTGCGGAACCCACCAAAGTCAGCAAAGAAGGGGAGGCCAAAGGAAAACGAGAAGCGAAGGAAGCCACTAATTGAGATTCGGGAAGATGAAATGAAGAAGAAAGCAAAGAAGGACACAGCAAAAACGAAGAAAGCTCCAAATACAAAGGAAAAGAAGACTTCATGCAAATATTGTGAAGATGAGGGTCACAACGTGAAGGACTGCCAACTCCTTGCTGTTGTTCTTGCTTCGACTGCGAGCGCGAAAGCTCCGGGTGTTGAAACAATTCTTACCCTTTAGGATGTTTCGTGAGGCAAAAATGATGACTTGCATTGTAACACCCCATGATTTGCGATAAAAAAGTTGTGTTGACTACTTGTGAATGCTTGTTTTGTGGGATTGCAACATATTACTACATGTGTGGTGTGAAAATGCAGAATGTTGTTGTTTTATGAGAGTTGATTTAGAAACTCTGTGAAAACATGGTTGAAGCTTTTAGAACAAATGGTTGAAGCTTTTAGGAAACATGGTTGAAGCTTTTTTTTTAAATGGTTGAAGCTTTGTGAAAACATGGTGATGCTTTTAGGAAACATGGTTGAAGCTTTTAGAACAAATGGTTGAAGCTATTAACACATGGGTGAAGCTTTTAGGAAACAAAGGTTAAAGTTTTTTTTTTTAAAATGGTTGAAGCTTTTAGGAATCATGGTTGAAACTTTGTGTAAACATGGTTGAAGCTTTTTTAATAATGGTTGAAGCATTTAGGAAACATGGTTGAAGCATTTAGGAAGCATGGTTGAAGCATTTAGGAAGCATGGTTGAAGCTTTTTTTAACATGGTTGAAGCTTTTAGAAAACATGGTAGAAGCAAAAATAACAAGTTGGGAAACGATAAAGCCTTCAATGATTTAAAGTGTTGATTTTTGCTACGCAACAAAAATTTGCTTTTGAAGCTTGTAGCAATTCAATTGCAATTAGAATGTAGCAATATAGAAAATGTTTGGTAGTAATATTTTTTCAGTATAACTTTTGAAGCTTTTTTACATTATGCTTCCATCAAAAAATTTGTAGGGATGTAGCTAATTTCTGTGAGCTTCCAGCAATTTCTTTGTGATGGGTGAAGTTTGAAATATTTTCATATTTCAGAACAAGCGAAACAAAAAAAAACATCCGATAGAACCAGCATGATCATGTTGGCAAACAAAAAGAACACATGCCATTAAACACAAAAGAAGTGCTTCACCTAAAGATCAAGTTGTCATCATTTTACATGCCAAAATAAGAACACATCTGTTTTTACCGGTGGTATCATCAGTTTACATACGAACGCGCACTGCGTTAATCCTATTGGAACTCTACCACCTCGTTCATGATCTAAACCTAACAAAGAAACGAGCTTCTTCATCTTGAACCTTCTTCCAGAAAATCAAGCCGCCAACTCTTGCTGGAATGCCCGCTCCATTGGGGCATTGTTCATTGGGAGGGTGAAGAGGTTGTGTGCCACATGCATGCGGTACCGCGCCATGTCCTCATGTAATATGAATGCAAATAGTAAGCAAGTATGTTGCTGCATGAGTATTCAAAACAAAGAAAATAGATTGTACCAAAAATGACAAGGCAAAAAAAATAAAAATGTGTACCTGCTTGAAGTCCCTCACGGCTTTTCCATCATAGTTGTCAACATATTTGAGTTCAAAAAAACCACAATCACACATGTGGGATAAAAAATAAGTTCTCCATCATAGTTCCATGCATAGTGGAAACAACAAAATTGTTGAAATGCAACACATGGTTGAAGCAAAAAGAAAAAAGAAAAACTCACCGGTTGTTTTGCTTTGGGTAATCCTCTAGGCCAACACGGGTGAAAGATCCAACATTGACATTGAATTCGCTGCACTCTTGTGCGAGATTTGATAAGTTTGTGATTTACCACAAAACACACACACATAAGTTTGAAAAATATAATGAGATGAATCAAAAAGGAAAACATAAATTTAATAGAGAGCACGAGCCTACCAGGTTATTGGCCTGCTTCTTCAAAGGAGATTGTTTTCCTTTTCCATTGATTGAGTCAAAAATGTTCCACTGTTTGTGAAGCAAGTTTGCGCAAACAAGTATCCAATGGCGATCATGAACAATTGTGAAAAAGAGCTGCATAAACAAAAGAAAGTCAGAAAGGTGGAAGCACTTTTAAAGTTAGTTGTTTTAGACTCTGATTGGAAGCATGGATGAAGCATCTTTAAAGCATGGTTGAAGCTTTTATAAAACATGGTTGAAGCATATTGAAAGCATGGATGAATCATCTTTAAAGAATGGTTGAAGCTTTTTTAAAGCATGGTTGAAGCTTTTCTAAAACATGGTTGAAGCATTTTGAAAGCATGGATGAAGCTTAATGAAAGCATGTTTGAAGCTTTTTTTTAAACATGGTTGAAGCATCTTGAAAGCATGGATGAAGCTTATTAAAAGCATAGTTGAAGCTTTTTTAAAACATGGTTGAAGCATCTTGAAAACATGGTTGAAGCTTTTCTAAAAGCTTTTCTAAAACATGGTTGAAGCATCTTGAAAGCATGGTTGAAGCTTATTGAAAGCATGGTTGAAGCTTTTTTAAACATGTTACAGCAGCGTCGCATCATTGGATGCATATTTGAAAGTGTTTTGTGCTGTGAAACAAAAGAAGGCTCTCGGGAAACTTACGAGGTCAAAATTTTGAACCTTGAACTTTGTGACAGCCCTTTCAAGCTCGGGCATGAGATCTGGTGCTCGGAAGGTTGATGGGTCTTGTTTTAGTAGGATCTACATGATAGAAACAACACAATGGTTAGTGTGTGTTGCAGCAAAAATGTGAAGAAAAAAGGAATGAAGCATTCCTTGTTTTTATAAAAACTTACCCCCGCGTGGACTGAGAACATGTATTTCCTCAAAGCACTATTGCTTGCTGCACGAGATGCGAGGTTGTTCATCTCAATACATAATGACATAACCTCATCATTCATTTCCCCGCGAGGCTTCAAGCATGCAAGGAATTTCTTGTAACCAACGTAAAACCACCTATCTTGATGAACGGTGTCCTATTACCATAGTTGCAATCAAATGAATCATTTGTTTCGAGCAGAAAAATAAAAAAAATCACAAACATGTAGGGCTTAGGTAACTCACACTTGCTCATTGGGTAGTGATTTCTTCAATGGTTTCCCGAGCTTAACATACTTCTCATACATAGCTGCAACTTCGTCAACCTTTTGCTTCTTTGCGTTTGCATTTTTTATGGCCGGGACTTTAGCCATCCTCTTCTTCCTAGTGTTCTTGTCATGTGTGCTAGGGCCACTACTTACATCAGCAATTTTCTCTTCTGTAGCTGCCATCGTGGGAGCTGTAGCAAAACAAGAAATGGATGAGTTTGCAAGAGGTTGTACAAAAAAGAATTTGCTGCAATCACACATATGTGAAAAAATGACATGAACAATAACAAAAATAAATGCAATGCAAGAGGAAGGAAGCATACTTGGGCTGTCATCGTCGTCTGAAACAGGAAACACGGGGATGTTTGCAAAGATGGGGCTGACTGTCTTCATTTTGATTGTAGGCTCGTCCGTGCAATGCATCAATTCATAGTCTTCGGAGCCTTTTGGGAACAACTCACATGATGGCTCGTCATCCCAAATGCCAGTTGTCGCACTCCTAGGTGCATCATAGAAGAGTGGGGGGATGTGAGGTGAGACGTTGCCATCCATTTCGAACCTCACTCTTTGTTGCTCACGAGTTTTAGCAACCTCTGTTTCAACTTGTAGGTTCACTCCAGTGACTTCATCCTTGTTCATGCTGGGTGTTGTACCATCATCTTAAGCTTGAGCAGCACTGCCATCATTTGCATCTTTAGCAGCACCATCAAATTGAGCTTCAGCAGTACTGCTTTCATTTGTAGCTTTAGCGGCAGCATCATCTTGAGCTTCAGCAGTACTACCATCATTTGCAGCTTTAGCGGCACCATCATCTTGAGCTTCAGCTCCACTGCCATCATTTGCAGCTTTAGATGATGGTGCTTCAAATGAAAAGTTGTGCTCATTGGTAGCTGTGATGGCGTCTCCAACATCACGAAGGAGAGCGGCCATCCGGTTGCACTGCAATCCCTTTAAACATTGTCCAAGCTTGCCTACTGCTGCATCAACCTCCGATGCAAAAATACCCTTGTGCTTGTCATACAGCATTTGAAACTGAGTTGGTACCTACAAGAGGATGAAGATTTGAACATTTTAGTCATCTACTACATCAAGATTTTGAAAAAGTCTGGATGTAAAAAAAGGAACAAATGATTAAGTGAGAAACAAACTAGGTTTGTTGCTGTGTCACTATGAATCAAATTTAAGCAATGTCATTGTAGCATTTTAATGTCATGCATGAATAAAAAAACAGATGATCTATACATCAAGGTAGCAAATTACCGATATGGATGTAGCAAAATTATGATATGGATGAAGCAGAAAATAGAATGTAGTTGTAGCAAAATAAACATATGCATGTAGCAAGCTAAACATATGCATGTAGCAAGCTAAAACATATGGATGTAGCAAAATAAAACATGTGGATGTAGCAAAATAAACATATGCATGTAGCAAAATAAACATATGGATGTAGCAAAATAAACATATGGATGAAGCAAACTAAACATATGGATGTAGCAAACTAAACATATGGATGAATGAACTTCAACCAAACATGAAGCAAAAACAATACATGGTTGTAGCATATCAGAATGAAGGATGCAGCAAAAAAAACAACACTTGCAACTGGGTATAACAAAAATAATGCGAAGGGAGAGGTATATACACTTAGATCTTGCATGCTAGGGAATGATTGATGCAGCCAATCATTCAGCGATGATGATAGGTGTGGTTCAGCATCAACATTTTGTTGAGCCTCGTTTGACTGAGAGTCCTTTGCTTGAAATTCAGCACCATGAATTTGTCTTCCTTGGCCACTAGGTGCTTCAGCACCAACTCCCTGCCCACTAGCTGCTTCAGCACCAACTTCCTGTCCCATGAGTTGTGCTCCGTAGGGGGTGTTGCACAAACTCCGGATCTAGGAAAACAAAACATGAGTGGTGGAAATAAGAAGGTTGCCATAACATAAATGTAAAAGCAAAGATTGCTACATGCAAATTTAGTTCGCAAAAGAAACATAGGAGTGTTAATACTCCATTAGCAAAATAAATATATGGGGCGGGATGTAGCAAAATTACTTGGGTGTGTTTCCCGTAGAAAGGTTGCCCAAGAGTGAGCTTGTTCTTGTCAACTTTATCCAACCAATCAAAATCCTTTTGACAAACAAAACGTATCCTCGGCACGGAATAATCAATGACATGCTCACTTGGAAGGCCGGCCGGGATATCAACATGATCCATGTATATGATCTGTTAGAAACGAAAAAAGACATTAGCCAACAAAAACATATATGCAAGCTATAGATAATGTGCAAAAAGGTTTCATGCAGCAAAGAAAGTAGATGGAGGTATTTCATAATGCTGCATTGCATACCGCTAACATGGGAAGGCATGAAGCGATCTGAAACTCTTTTACTGTATTTGCTCGCATCCTCTTCTTCTCTTGAAAGACTACGACCTCCTCCATCGCTCGTGCCAACAAGTGCTCATCCCAAGCAAATTCATGCACCGTTGACATATCTTCCAAGGAAGCTAGATACTCAAGATTCACCATATTGCCAGTGCCTGGGCACAAAATAGTTGCCAACACAAGGAGTGCCCAAGTCATATTTATCATAACAACATCCTCATCGCTGCAGCTAGTGAGCAACTTGACAACATGGGCGATTGGAGCCCTGCTGCCATCCTTGTAGACGGTGCGAAGATCATGCTCATCACTCTTATTAAGAAGCTTCACGGGTCTATCACCAGATGGCACATTGAAAATCCTTTTCACCATGAGCTTGCTGAAGTTGATGGATTTGTTCTTGTATTTGAACTCAGAGAGTATGTGATTCGTGTTCATCACAACAAACTAAATGAGCTCATGGGGCACCTTGAAAGATCGGATGTCCAACAAGTCTCCAAACGGTCCCTCCCTAATGATTCTCCTTTTCTCCGGTGATACTTGCTTCCCAATGTCAGCAAGCCTTTTTGAGTTAAACCTTGACTTGAATCCACATAGATTGCCTTTATTCTTTATCTTCTTCTTAACCTTCTTGATCCCCTCATTCTCACCAGAGGGTCCTGCAACATCTACAAAAAGGAAAAAAAAACAAGTCAATAAAAGCATACAAACTGCATCATCAAAATAGGTGGCAAAAAAGAACATATGTGTTGCAACCATCGAAGACGGTGCATTTTTGCTGGAACCATAATGTTTTTTGGCTGGAGCAGTTTCTGTTTTTTGCTACCACCAACAAAAATAACCGTTGCAAAAAATTTCACCCGTTCACAGGTCACAGCTGGAATCTCTTGCCATCATCTACTCAGTCAGATTTCATGGCAGATTGTCAAGTTTTATGACAAGAAGGTGAGAGGGCATTTATGATCTGGATCGACTCAAACATTGCTTAGGGTGAGAACCCATAACAGCAGTAGCTTTGTCTATCCATCCTAAGTAAAATGGGGAATGCAGTGACTTTAGGGCACGGGCCAACAGCCGGATCGTGCGTGTATGCGATCAGTTTGTGGAATCTTACCACCACGTCCATGTACACATGGGAACATATGGTTTTCCATAGAAGGGGCACGCTGGTTTGGTACCAAATGAGCAGCGTAAAGGAACAAATAAATTTGCAGATCATGCCGAAGCCGACATGCAAGCCGTCGGGATTAGTTCAGTAGCAGTTATCTTCAGTTATCAAGATGTCGCGCTGTTCCCGCTATTTACAGTTCAGTAGCCGCTATCTTCAGGTATGTTCAGTACACTGATATTAGTGTTTTCAACTATCTTTAGTTTAGACTGAATGTAATGTTCTATCTATGAATTCAATCCAATTGTTCTCTTCTATATTGATGCAAATTTTCCATTCAGCCATATCCAGAAAGTGTCACATTGCAATAAAGCATAAAAATCAAATTCTTTCGCATTCAACCTCCCTCTTCATCATCTACAGAATGCAAATATAATGACACAGATTATAGCTTTCATGTTCCTACTGCCAACATACTGCTCACATCATCCTAATTCTTGCTGCTCCCTGTGAATCCTTGCTAGCATCCAAATTGTTCCCCAACAGAAGCAAATCCTACAGGAGCCAGAACAAAACACTGGCCCAAGCAAGGCGGAACCTAGTGGACTAGATGGAGAACCTAGTGGACTAGTTGGATCCGGCGACAAGTTGCGGCCCGAGCAAACGGCAGAAGGGAGCACCGGCGCGAGATCAGGGTCGGGGAGGAACTAATTAGGGTGCGGGTCAGGGCCCGAGCAAACGGCAGAAGGGGGTGGGGGAGGGGGGAATACCTGCCGGTGGCTCCATCAGGGTCGAAGGAGCGAGATCTGGGGCGCCGCCGCGCGTCGCCCCTCCGGTCGCCGCTGCTCCTCTCTCGCACGGTTCTGGCCCAAATGCTGGCTGCATCGGGCGAGTGCGTTCCGGCGCAACGGTTGCAACAAAACTAGGGAACGGGGTTTCAACCGGCCAAGTGCGCGTAGCGGGGGGGGGGGGGAAGATGGCACGAGGCCCAGCCGTTGGATGTAAAAATATCGAACGCACATAGCGCGGCCGGCTGAACGTTTCGGCCGGCGGCCCGTCCAGCAACATTTCCCTTCTATGTATGACATATCGATTGGCTAGGAGGAGCGGCCATGGGAAAGAGTTTGCGTGTGGGTTTTCTTTTTTCTGACCATTTTTTTGTTATTGTTGAGAAATCTTAGCATGTACATGAGTCCCGTATAAGGATTCCTGACCATTGTTTTTTTTAGAAATCTTAGCCTGTAGATGAGTCCCGTATAAGGAAGAGACTTTCAAGTGGGACAAATTGAGAGGACTTCTTTCCATGCTTCATCCAACCGTAATAGATGACTAATAGGTAGATCTGATGGCTAGTTTTTCTTGTTTACAAGGATTAACGTGGAGCCTCGAATATGAAATTCCTATTCCGATTGCCATTGCAGAATAGGGACTGCGGATACTTGAGGGCTATGGTCACTAGAAGACTACGTCGGCGGTGACTTCTCCCCACCTGCACCGGCCAATATTGTAGGTTCCTACTGGAACGCCCGCCACCTGCTAGATTTTCTTACCGAAAGGCCATTGGAAGAAAAAAATCTACTTCTCTAGCATAGGTTTCCTTCTTCCACGTACTTTCGCGAGACATGACGATTGAATTTCCTGCTTTTTTTCTTCTCGAGGGAGAGAGAAGATAACAATAAGATTAAAATACCACATGAATCACCACTGCTGGAGTCATATCCAAGTATATTCGGAAACAAAAACAAAATTCTAGCCACTTCTTGCCCAATGACGTGCTCTAGGAAGAGATGTTGATGAATATGTTATTGATATTGACAGATGGACCAGTAAAACAATACTGTGGTTAGAGCCATTTGTGAGATTAGAGCATGAAATATCTGAGATGGGCGAAGGGAAAAGCAAGAAAAAAATGTATAGATCCTGAAAAGAAGATGTTGCGTGGAGGAAGATGGGGGAGAGCTTGTATGTATGACATATCGATTGGCTAGGAGGATCGGCCATGGGAAAGAGTTTGCGTGTGGGTTTTCTTTTTTCCTGGCCATTTTTTGTTGTTGTTGAGAAATCCTAGCATGTACATGAGTCCCGTATAAGGATTCCTGGCCATTGTGTTTTTTTTTTGAGAAATCCTAGCCTGTACATGAGTCTAGTATAAAAGAGACTTTCAAGTGGGACAAATTGAGAGGACTTCTTTCGATGCTTCATCCAACTGTTATAGATGACTAATAGGTAGATCTGATAGGTAGTTTTGCTTGTTTTCAAGGATTAACGTGGAGCCTCGAATAGTGCCTCCGATTAGTAAATATAAGATTACTAATGGCATGGTAGTAGTGGCGCACCTGTAGTGCGCCATTAATGGCCAAAACAGGTGCGCCACTAACAGGCCTTTTCCTAGTAGTGTACTACTGAACTTGTTTACCAAAATGAGTTTCATATACTACATTGTAAACCTGTGGTGTGTTTGTTTGTTTCTCTTTTAGAATGCGGATAAAATATTGGAGAAGAGTACCCCGTTATGCAATGGTACAGGAAGTAATGCAGATAAGGTTCAAGATAGTAAGACATCCTTGATGGTCTCCAAGAAAGATGATAAAAACTATAATGAAGACACCGAGACAACCCCAAAGTCTTGTCTTGATGTAGTGTTCGAGTTACTGGCTACTACTGCTGGCACCAGCTCTTCAAACTCTCTGCCTGAATCAGTTCGGCCTCTTGAGTCTCAACTTCAAGTTGAAAGACATCGATCAGACGTTATGCGACAGGAAGCCGAAGGACTGAGGAAGTCCCTGCAGAATTCAGATGCATACTTTCTAGTGCAACAGCAAGTGCTGGAGGATTTAAGCGTCAAACAAGAGAAAGTCAATAAGCTTGCTAAGCATCTTGCCAGCATTATGGGTACCCAGGATATTGTTTCTTGAGCTCTTCAGAAGTGGTTTTAGTTCTGCACTTGTTTTGCTGCGGCGTTTATATGCTGCTTTGTTCCCTATATTTGCCCTGGTGGCGAACTTTGATGCCCAGTGGATGTAATATGTGTAATAGCCGTGATAGCCTAGCGTAAGTTGCTTGCCTATTTATTTCCTTATTGTCTTGTTTATTTGTTTTCTTGTAGTCAGTGCAGTTCTGTTTCCACGGTTTGCTAGTGTCCGCAATAGCCTATTTTTTAAAACTAGGCCACATTAACCATGGTCTACATATTTACTGTAGTTAACATGGGCCTGTTACGGGCCGTGGAAACAATGGGCCTTCTAAGGGTCGTAGAAACAATGGGCCTTCTACGGGGCGTAGAAACAATGGGCCTTATACGGGCCGTAGACACAATGGGCCTTCTACGGGCCGTATGATCGGTTGGCCAAACATGGACCAATAACAGACCACATTATGGCCGTAAATGGGTTAGAGTTGAAATCGTCCGTTCATGGGCCGACCATAACGGGCCGACCATAGCGGGCCATTGTTAATCAGTCGTTTTTTATGACGCTATGAAAACGGCCCAATGTATTAACGGGCCACAAACGAGCCGACTGTAACCACTGGCTGAATTTGGCCCACAAGCAGAAAATGACAGTAACGGGACGAAATTAAACGAATGCTGGAAATGAGCCCAAGAATAAATGGGCCCTGAGAAGGCTGATACGTCCAAAACGTATCCATAATTTCTGCTTGCTCCATGCCACTTTTGGGTGATATTGATATGATATTTATACACTTCCATACACTTTTGATCATATTTGGACTAACCTACTAATCCAGTGCACCCCGGTGCCAGTTTCTGTTTTCGGCTGTTTTTGTATTTCAGGTTTTCACGTTACAAGAACTGCCAGGAAAAATGCAGAAAAATTATATAAAAAATCAGCGTTCCAGAACCTACCTTGCGCCCGAAGGACAGCCTGGGGGGCACCAGGGCTCCAGGCGCCCTGGCGGCGCCCCCCCCCCCTGGGCCGCGCCGGGGGGGGCGCCTGGGCCCCCCGAGCCCCGTCTGGTGCCCCCCTTCGGCATATATTTAGTGCGTCCTTCGAAACCCTCGGGACGGGAACTCTTTTTTGCGATCTCATCTCTGTTCGGACGTCGCCGCCGCTTCCAAGATCGGGAGCACCAGGAGAACTCTTCCCGGCACCCAGCCGGAGGGGAGGATCACCATCGGGAGCCTCTCCACCACCATGGACGCCTCCCGGATGAGTTGTGAGTAGTCTCCCTTGGACCATGAGTCCATGACCAGTAGCTATGTGATGTTTTCCTCCCGTTCTTGTGCTTCACTAATTAGTCCTCGTGAGCTGCCCTACATGATCGAGGCACATATGTAATCCTTATGCTGTTGCTATGTTGAGTTTGCCGGGATCCGATGGATTATGAGATTATGTTCAGATTGTTCTTGAGTAATATATTTGATCTACCTCTTTTATATTTATGTTCATAAGTAATTCTTGCATGTTCTCCGTTGTTATTTATTGCTTTGGCCAATTAATACGTAGTGACTCCAAGAGGGAACGTTATGCTCGATTGTGGGTTCATGCCCCTCGATGACTAGCTTGAGTGACAGAAACATGAGTCTAGGGGATGTGCTGTTGCCACAAGGGGGAAAACAACGGTGCTTGTGCCCGCGGGTGCAAGGATTGTTTACTTTACGCAAAGTTCTTTTAATGCAGTTGTCTGTTGCATTGAGTTTACACTATGGGTGGGACTCGCAACTTAATACCAGCGAGATGTTCTGGATAGATATCTCAAGGTGGATGATTAGTAGTAGATATTGATGGATTTTGGTCTACTTACTTTGGCGTACCGCCCATGCTTTGAACCTCAACCTTTCTTGCAATGTAGTCAGCATTGGTTTGCGTTCGTGGTCCTGTCAATTGCCCAGCTGTAATTCGTTTACCTCACATAGCTGTTTTATCGTCTTTTGGGAGAGAGACATCACTAGTGAACATCATGAGACTCTGGTCCATATCACCATCATTGATCACATCCGCTATTTACTTTTCGCTTTTACTTACTATTGCAAACATTATCTATCACTACTATCATTTGCGTTTAATCCTTTGTAAACTACAAGGCCGGAGGGATTGACAACCTATCTGTACTCGTTGGGAGCAAAGTTATTTGTATCTGTGTGCAGGTCCACGTTGATTGCTAATCCGGCGCCGTTAGCAGTTGACACCTACTTGTTGAACCTAGGAGTCTCTGGGGATTCGATCCTTGGCATCTTTGCTAAGGGAAAAACTTCCACAACACTGCATCTTACACCTTCCACTTGGGGTAACCAACGAGGGGTTAGAGGCCCATCAAGGAGTTTTTCTGGCGCCGTTGCCGGGGACTCCACTCTTCAGGATAGGGGAGTTGCACGCTATCTTTTACCTTTGCTTTTTAGTCTTGTTAGTTTACCTTTCAGTTTTTGCTTTAGTATCCTTTATCAAAAATTACAAAATTTTTATTTTGCCTTCCTGTTAGTAGTCCTATCTGTTTAGCTAAAGATGCTAGGATATGGTGCTTTGAGGGAATCAGAAGTTCTAGATTTCCATCAAAGGGATGGAGCAAATATGAAGAAGGCATGGGACAGAATTTCTGATGCACATATGAGAATTATGCCTTGGATACCTATAAAAATTGTGCTTAGGAATTTTTACCAAGGTCTTTTTAAATGGTGTAAACACTCTCTTGACATTATAGCTGAGGGAGATTTCCTAGAGTGTGATGAAGCTAGAGCTCTTGAAATTATACATGGTCTATCTAGTTACTTTGTTTATGATCATAATTTTGATACTGTCATAGATAGACTTGCTACTATTGAAAAGAGAATGGATGCTCTAGACTTAATGAAGGTAGAGAAACCCAAACCCAATAAGAGAGATATTTTGGAAATAGATAATGACTGGGAGCCTCTTGTTAGGATTAGCATCTCTAATCAAGACTTCCTTGCTTATTGTGATATTGGATCTATGGTTTCTACTATGCCAAAAACTGTTCATGATTCTTTAAAATTTAACATGGATAGACTACCATCTTATCGTGAACACATTAATGGAGATATTTCTGAAATCCAGGGAAGAATAAAAGATGTGTCAGTTAAATTCCTTAAAGGGATTGCAATGGTTGATTTCTTCATCATGGAGCCAAACCAAGGAAATATAGTGCTTGGAAGGGACTTCCTCCGAGCGGTAAAAGGCTTCATCGATATAGGTAAGGGAAATATCCGCTTACGCAGTAAGGCAAAAGGTGTGTACCCCTTTCCTAGAAGGAACAAGAGTGAACTTGTTGAGGAACCATATGACTCAATTTATAACTCCGATTATTATGATGGTTATTGATTCCTTTTTGCATTATGCCTAGCTTAAAGGCATAAAAGAAAGCGCTTTTGGGAGGCAGCCCACATGAATAAAATTTTATTTTGATTTTGTTGTGTCTTGATGTTGTTTACTGCAGTAGCATCATCATTGTATCTTTGCTTTTCATATTTGTGCCAAGTATAGCCTCTGATTGCTAGAAAGTTGAAAAGTTGTGAGGTGCTGTCCAGGAAACAGATTCTGTCCTTGGATAGAAAAATTCGTATAAAATCACCAGATCATCTTTTTGGTCTGAATTGTTTCGACAGCGTTCTCTATATAATTTTATTTTGTGCGTCTGTTCTGAGTTTTTTGATTTGAGTTGCAGAAGTACCCCGGACAAATAAATTACTACCTGCTGTTTTGTTTTTCACAGATTCTGTCCTGTTTTGCCTTTCCTTCATTTTGCAAACCAAGAGCTTGCTTTTTCTTTGCAAAAACCTTTTGGCAATCTTGAGAAACAGTAGAACTTCAAGAATATCTTTATTTCCAGCAAGGTATAATTATTTTATTAAGGGTACTAACCTCGCTAATCAGATTATGATGAGTTATGTATGAAGGAAGTTTTCAAGTGTGCGAGGGAAGATGATAAAAAGATTCAGGAGTGTCAAGCGCTCAAGCTTGGGGATGCCCCCATGCACCCCCAAGAAATATTCAAGGAGACTCAAGCGTCTAAGCTTGGGGATGCCCCCGTGCATCCCCTTCTCCATCAACATTATCAGTTCGTCTTTCGTTCCGCTATATTTTTATCACTTCATGTGTTAAGTGCTATGCTTGGAGCGTCTTGCTTTTAGTTTTCTTTTTAGTTTTTCATAACAAGTCGGAACTCAGCGTTCTTTATGTGGGAGAGAAACATGCTCCACTTCTACCTAGAACATAACATAGAATTTTTATGTCTATCTTTGCTGTGTGTGTTCTTTGTCTTTTAATAGCTACTATCATGCTCTGCTCTTAGAATTCATACTTATCTTTTCAAAGAGCTTTTGTTTAGTTGGTTGCTTGAACTCTCTTTAATTTTCATGCTTATCTTATTAAGAGAGTTTGCTTCCGTTGCATTGGTTGATATGTCTATGATAAAGATGCTACGTGCATAATGGTGCTTAGTAGTTCAGGTTTTCTTATGGGTAGTCTCAAATAGCTAGGGGATTCCCAATGTGTTATTGGAGTACCAACTTGATTTGTTTGCCGATGATGTGGTATGGTTTAGTAATATCTTCCTTCAAGAATTTATTTTGATTGACTTGGCGTATGCTCACGCATATTTAAGACTGTAAAGAAAGTCTGTCAAGCCTTGATGATCTTTTATTTCTGAGTAGCGATATAACTA
Organism: Secale cereale; assembly: GCA_902687465.1. Lineage (NCBI taxonomy): Eukaryota > Viridiplantae > Streptophyta > Magnoliopsida > Poales > Poaceae > Secale > Secale cereale. The sequence goes on from LR738715.1 coordinate 795,647,498, forward strand.
CAATGCCTGATTCAATGTTGCTTTGTCGCTCTGCATGATTATGACCATCATTGCTCTCTTAGTTGGTCGCTCCCAATCTTTTGCTAACCTCCACCTGTACTAAGCAGACTAACCTTGCAATACATAGCTCATGGGAAAGTAGCTTAAAAACTATTGTGGTAAAGAATATGTTGCCTATGTATCTTATTTCTTATAAGTTGCTTGCTGAGTGGTAACCATGTTTCTGGGGACGCCATCAACTGTCACACTTTTGTTGAATATCATGTGAGTTGCTATGCATGTTCGTCTTGTATGAAGTAAGGGTGATTTGCCATGGGTTGAATGAGTATGCATATTGTTAGAGAAGAACATTGGGCCGCCAACCAAAGCCATGTATCATGGTGGAAGTTTTAGCTTGGACATTAATCCTCAATCTCTTATGAGAATATGCTTATGCATTAAAGAGGAGTCCATCATCTATTTTCTATGTTGTCCCGGTATGGATGTCCTCAAGTTGAGATCTATCAAAAACGAGAAATCAAATGCGATTTATCTCCTTGGACCTTTGTATAGGTGGCATAGAGGTACCCCTTTGTGACACTTGGTTGAAACGTATGTAATGCAATGATAACCCATGGAAATCCGAGCTAATTAGGACAAGGTGCGAGCACTATTGGTATTCGATGCATCAGGCTTGCAACTTATAGGATGTCTTATGCATGACACATATGAAGTACTACTACCGTTGACAAAATTGCTTCTATGTTTTTAAAAATAAAAAGCTCTAGCACATAACCATTCTTTTACTTTTATGTTGAGTCTCCACCTTCTTTTAAAAGCACCAACTACTGAGAGGATGATTGTCATTCTGAGTGTAATGTGCATTGTCCCAAAGTAGCATTGTCTTTTGTATGATTGTGATATCGTTATTTCTGAAATCATTGTATCTAGTCATCACTTAAACCTTGAAGGTGCCCCTGCATTTATGTTTAGCTTCACTAAAGGGGCCAAGCTAGATATCACTTTATCATATTTGCACATCATGTTCATTGCAAATCTTTTTGATGCTTCAATGTCATGTTGTAAAACTTTCAGTCATTTGTGATTTTCTCATGAGGCAACTTAATTACTATAGAATCATTGTCTCAGTAAGCTTTTGTCATATGACTATGAAAAAGTCCTATATGGTTAATAGCATGTCACCACAGAAATTATTCTTGTTATCATTTACCTACTCGAGGACGAGCAGGAATTAAGCTTGGGGATGTTGATACGTCCAAAATGTATCTATAATTTCTGCTTGCTCCATGCCACTTTTGGGTGATATTGCTATGATATTTATACACTTCCATACACTTTTGATCATATTTGGACTAACCTACTAATCCAGTGCACCCCGGTGCCAGTTTCTGTTTTCGCCTGTTTTTGTATTTCAGATTTTCACATTACGAGAACTGCCAGGAAAAATCCAGAAAAATTATATAAAAAATCAGCGTTCCAGAACCTACCTTGCGCCCGAAGGACAGCCGGGGGGGGGGGGCACCAGGGCTCCAGGCGCCCTGGCGGCCCCCCCCCCGTCTAGTGCCCCCCTTCGGCATATATTTAGAGCGTCCTTCGAAACCCTCGGGACGGGAACTCTTTTTCGTGATCACATCTCTGTTCCGCCGCCGCTTCCAAGATCGGTAGCACCAGGAGAACTCTTCCCGGCACCCTGCCGGAGGGGAGGATCACCATCGGGAGCCTCTCCACCACCATGGACGCCTCCCGGATGAGTTGTGAGTAGTCTCCCTTGGACCATGAGTCCATGACCAGTAGCTATGTGATGTTCTCCTCCCGTTCTTGTGCTTCACTAATTAGTCCTCGTGAGCTGCCCTACATGATCGAGGCACATATGTAATCCTTATGCTATTGCTATGTTGAGTTTGCTGGGATCCGATGGATTATGAGATTATGTTCAGATTGTTCCTGAGTAATATATTTGATCTACCTCTTTTATATTTATGTTCATAAGTAATTCTTGCATGTTCTCCGTTGGTATTTATTGCTTTGGCCAAGTAATATGTAGTGACTCCAAGAGGGAGCGTTATGCTCGATTGTGGGTTCATGCCCCTCGATGACTAGCTTGAGTGACAGAAACATGAGTCTAGGGGATGTGCTGTTGCCACAAGGGTGAAAACAACGGTGCTTGTGCCCGCGGGTGCAAGGATTGTTTACTTTACGCAAAGTTCTTTTAATGCAGTTGTATGTTGCATTGAGTTTACACTATGGGTGGGACTCGCAACTTAATACCAGCGAGATGTTCTGGATAGATATCTCAAGGTGGATGATTAGTAGTAGATATTGATGGATTTCGGTCTACTTACTTTGGCGTACCGCCCATGCTTTGAACCTCAACCTTTCTTGCAATGTAGTCAGCATTGGTTTGCGTTCGTGGTCCTGTCAATTGCCCAGCTGTAATTTGTTTACCTCACATAGCTGTTTTATCGTCTTTTGGGAGAGAGACATCACTAGTGAACATCATGAGACTCCGGTCCATATCACCATCATTGATCACATCCGCTATTTACTTTTCGCTTTTACTTACTATTGCAAACATTATCTATCACTACTATCATTTGCGTTTAATCCTTTGTAAACTACAAGGCCGGAGGGATTGACAACCTCTATGTACTCGTTGGGAGCAAAGTTATTTGTATCTGTGTGCAGGTCCACGTTGATTGCTAATCCGGCGCCGTTAGCAGTTGACACCTACTTGTTGAACCTAGGAGTCTCTGGGGATTCGATCCTTGGCATCTTTGCTAAGGGAAAAACTTTCACAACACTTCATCTTACACCTTCCACTTGGGGTAACCAACGAGGGGTTAGAGGCCCATCAAAGGCCGAAAGATAACATGGGCTGGAAACGGCCCAATGGAGTAATGGGCCGTTAATGGCTATAAAGTGAAACACTGTTCATTACGGACCCGTTTAACCACGGGTCGTTAATGGGCCGAGGGTAACTAAGGACCTCATATGGGCCGAAAGACGTCATGGGCCATACATGGGACGGAAGTTAAAACGCGCAAGAATTATATTGGACGGCCCAGATGACGCTATTGGGCCTAATTCGGTAGGTCATAAACAGGCCCTGGGTTAGCGGGCTGTAAATGGGCTATATGTGATCAGGTTGTTAGCAGGCTTGCCGTGGGCCGGGCCGTCACCTTTTGACCAAGTCAAACGGGCCGGCCTTTTCACAGGAATGGGCCTCTATTAGGCCTTGTTAATTACGGGCCAGTTTTACGACGGGCCGTTAATGGGCCGAGGGTTACTAAGCGCCTCATATGGGACGAAAGACGTCATGGGCCATACATGGACCGGAAGTTAAAACAGGATGGAATTATATTGGACGACCCAGATGATGCTACTGGGCCTAATTCGGATAAGCCATAAACGGGCCCTGGGTTAGCGGGATGTAAATGGGCTATATGCGAACATGCCGTTAACAGGCTTGCCGTGTGCCGGCCCGCCACCTTTTGACCAAGTCAAACGGGCCGGCTTTTTTGCAGGAATGGGCCCCTGTTGGGCCGTGCCATGTGTCGACGTATCATAGGCGCTTTGGGTCCAATGAGTGGATGACATCTGTCCCAACGGTGAGCCGACACGTGTTCCCTCCAGCCAATGATGATTTTACACGTGGAAAATGCCCATTGGTCGGGGCTGTTAACAGGTTTTCCGATCCAAAACTGGACCCGATAGCTTAACGACGTTCCTTTACGGTGGATGCCACGTGTCGATCACCCTTGATGAAAGCACTTGGTTGACGCGCGATTTATCATCATGGAAGTGGACACTTCCGTGATGATAATTTTGGTAATGTCATGGAAAACTTCTACGACAACACAGGTATGACTATCTTGATTCTATCATAAATTTGTCATGGATGTACATGCATGACAGAAAATGTGACCTACTGTGATAAACACGTATCATCACAGAAGTGTATTTTCTTTGTAGTGAATATTTACACAATATTTTTTTTTGAAGTCGAAGGAGGAGTCAGAGGTTTTGGGCGGGCGTGTAGTGGTGGGGCTGCTGGCTTTCATCTACGCCACGCTGCAGCTGGTGCGGCACAGGGTCCGGCTCAGCGGCGACCACGACTTGCTCCACGGCGTGCGGCTCAGCAGCTGTTGGCGTTCATCTACACCACGACATTCAGCTGGCGATACTTCTTCCAATCCACCCCTGCTTCTACTCTGCTCTTTTTTTCATCTTGTCTTGTTTAAGCTAGAAAGATTCTAATTTTGCATCCATCTCATTACACTAGCTAGCACAATATATTAGTTAAGGAAACTCTACTACATATCAATTACCCCTATAGGATTGCTTCTATATTTTTAAAGTTGTTTCATGGTGCATGAGCCCAACCTGAAGAAATATAGGCTTATAATGACTATTTTCCTTCTTAATTAATCATAGTTGTTGGCTTCGGTGGCTTGCCAAATATGCTTTAATTATATATAGGAATGACGTGCCTTCTATGCTTAAATGATTGTTTGGCTCTATATAATTGTTGACATGAACATCTTGACTTTCCAAACAAGTATAGGATTGTACCTGTGCATACAACATACATATTATCCTAACAAAACTGAATAAAAATTTAAAAATGAAATAAGCAATAAGTGGCTCATTTTTATTTGCATGTTAAGAGAAAACTTGTAGCCAAGGCTTATATATTACGAAATATTGTCACACCTCTAAGCTTCTAGTGTTCTTAGGGACATCGTAGTGTGATCTTCATGATTTTTCGCTGGAAGATGTACTGATTCATTAGTCAAGCAGAGACAAGAGTCATCTTTTGGTACTGTTAGCTCTATGGATGATTATTTACCTGCAACTTCTGCTAGGTCTAACTTGGTTATATAGCAGTTCAATTCAGTCAATCTGTTGGAACTAGTTTGTCTATTACTTGTATCCAGATTTTAGATTGTTATGTCTTGCAATCTGGTATTGATGATTGTCAATGTATTCATATATGTGACCCAGCTGATCTGTATATCAATGCTCTATTTCCAATAGATGTATGTTGATACCTGATGGCTGATTCCTTAAAACTTCACTGTTGCAGTAGAATTTTTCCTTAGTGCATTGATGTATGAGCGACCACTTATGCTTGAAACCTTGATCTCTTTCCCAGGAACCATCGTGGTCTGCGTCACTACTGGGGCGTACGTATCTGTGGTCGGCACACCCAGACTACCGGCAGGAGAAGAAATACTGTTGGTGTCTCCAAGAAGCGATAATCTGCTTCACAAAGATCCCCGCATAGCTTCACTACTATTGTGTTGCTCCATTTCCAGAATCTTAAGGAGTGTCTTGTTTAGACGATTACCTTGGATGATGCTTTTGCTTGAGGAGAGGCTTAAGAAGATCAGGTATAAACTTCTCCCCCTCTTGTTTGTTTTTGCTTCATATAGTTTGGTGGTTGATACATTACTGTGCAAGTTCTATCGTATGTGAGTTCTTTCTGTTGCTGCAAGCATTGACACAATATGTCAAGTGCAGGGAGCTCCTCATCCGAGTTTCAGCCATCCTCTGCAGCAAGGAGCTCCGGGCCAAAGGAGCAAGCAGCGCTGCTAGTTCCTTGAGGCCATACCGAGTAAGATGGCGCACCATGGCGTGTGGTGGTGTATTTTGCTTCCGAGAACAGCACTGTCTATTTTAAGTGAGATGTACTCGTCTAGTGCCTGGTAAAATTTTTGAAGGATGAAGTGTCATGTACTGTCTATGCTGGAGTGAGCTGTAGTAGGAGTGGAATGAAATTTTATCTGTTGTTGTATGTGCTATTTTCCTGTAATGTGTTGTATACATTTTACATGAACATTTAATTCTCCAGAAAAATGTTCTTACTGGACCTGATAGTGGCTACGGCCCAAATATACTTGTAATATTAAGATGCCATGGACCAAAATAACCTGGGTTGAAAACCAATTCAGAAGTATTATAAGCAGGCCTCCACTACAGCAGGATTGTCCAAACGGGACACTATGATCAGAGACCCTTCGAGAAACTGTGTGCGATGCCATAATCGCAAACGGTGGTGTATGAAAACCGTTAGCAATGTATAAAACTTTTGCGACGACGGATGCATCAAACATGGTTCAGGTTTTAGTTGCATGTGCGATGCAGGGCATAATGTTCAGCTCAATAAACTGTTTGGGATGAGGAGGCACAAAAGAAACGGGCAGCCAAATGAAGGCGTGTGCGATATACATCAGACGGTTCACTGGGATGAACTGTGTGTGATTAGGCAACACAAAAGGAACGGTCAGCAAGATCAAGGTGTGTGTGATACGCGGCAAACAGGTCCGTAATCTGAAATGTGTGTGAAGACCAATAATAACACAGACGATTGCTGCTAATAAGCCGTGTGAATTGCTCTGTCTACAGTAGAATAACATGTATATATATAACTGAAATAAACATCCAATTACATAAGTGACTATACAGATCATTCGCACACACCTCAATAAACAATTGCATGCATTCTAAAGTAGGAGAAACGATCGTCTAGTCGTCTACTTCTTGTGACGCTCCCGCCACTGCTATGAGGCTCGATCCCTCCTGTGGGTCAGGAAGAAGACAGTTCCTCATGTCAACGACCTGCGTGTACATCTCGTAGCTTGTACTTGACATGTTGTTTATTCAGTCTCTTATGCCACTTACCCTGCCAGGCGTTCTTGTCCTTATTGCTCTCTTGGTTCATCTTCGCGTAGTAGGGGTCGATGATGGCTGAGGCGAGGTCAACCAGGGAGTTCAGTTTGCTTTAGTCGCTACCCAGACCTTGTAGTGGTGCCGGATGTTGACAAGATTCGGGCATTTCATGTCCGAAACCTTGAGCGCTTTTAGATCGTTGGTGGTGTCCACCGTAGAGAAATGGTAGTCGGAGCTGTCGATAAACCTAGAGAAACGCTCGCAAGGCCTTGTGGCATGGTGGAAGTGGTAGAGGAGGACGTCATGTCACATGCACAACTGGGCGACAACAACCTTCTGATCATGCCCGGCATGACCCATGGTGTACTGGAGGTCGAAGCCGACCACTCGGTACTTGTCCTCGGCAAGGAACTGCTCCATAGTTTGGATGGAGCTCTCCACCGAGACCAGATTGTTCGTGTACACCACCATCGCGAGGGCCTTCCCCCTCACGTGGGTGTCCAATATGTGATACGTGGTGAACTGCCCGCCGTCGTCATCGTCGGCCGCTGGGAGCGCCATTGGAGCCACGGGGAGCGCCGTTGGAACCGCTAGATGTCCTCTCTTTATGTGTCCTCGTGGGTGTGCTTATTGTGTCGTGTGAGACGGGAGATGAAAGTAAATGGCCACATGAATAAAACGGGGCCGGGCGGCGTGGATTCTCGGCGCATCCGCATGGCAGTTTTCGCAGCGGGTAACTGCATCGTCGCGCCGCGCCCGGCGCAACCGCTTGCACACGAACGTACGCGATCATGTGCGTGGAGGGACGAGGGCAGAGCACCCACAGGGACGCGAGAGCAGAACGCGCACGGCGGGACACGAGCAAAGCGCGCCGCGGCCGCCTGAACCACAAGCAACCACACGCATAGACCAGTTGAACACGCAGGAAATGGTCGTCTGCAAGCCGACCCACAGTTGTGTCGCTGCGTAGCGAGCGGCCGTGTGGTACCACCTCCGTCTAGTCTATAGTCTCCTTTATATTCCATGCCATACTTTGTCCTCCAATTTAACCAACAAAATGCTAACGCATGTTTTAAAAATTATATAATTGGAAACTATGTTCAAATACAAATCCAACTATATAATCTTTGGCGACATGCATTCATATTTTATTAGTTAAATCATACTTATAAACCAGGATGATGGTATAGTAGGTAACTAAATTGCAAACGTTTTTTATTAACCGTATGTGTATGTGGCCTTTCGTCCTCCACTCGCACGTCTTGTCACCCCGCTGCCGCACACGGCTTACAATGCAAGCTTGCGCATCGCGCGGGGGTGTTCTTTTTGCCAAACGGTGGCGCCAATGAATCGTCGGTGAGCCCGTTCCCGCGCACCCTCGCAGGTTGCCGTGCAAGCTTCCTGTCGGGGATATACCCTGCGGTATGACCCGGCCGGATTTATGACCCGGCTAGGACTTGGCGTTTCATTGGTAACCCGCCGGAGCGTTGGTGACTAACGAGTCTGGCGGTTCACTGGTCTGACGACTCACGAGCCTAGCGATTCACGGATGGCCCCGATGGCGGGTTAGATGAATGACAAGGCCCAAGGCCCAGAAGACCAGTTCATGTGATGGTGGGCCGGCTTAAGAGGAAAGTCATAAGGAATATTTTCCTACAAAGGAAGCAAGACTAGGACTCCACTTGTAATAGATTAATCCTAATCCTGCTAGAACTAGTCATGTAACCCGCCCCTTCAACATATATAAGGAGGGGCAGGGCTCCCCAAAAAAGTAAAAAGTAAGAAAGAAACAATCTCAAGGGCTAGACACAAGATGGAGAGCCGGCTTATGCGGCGACTCCATGAGGATCAGAATGAGATCTAGCCTCAAACAATATGTAGGGCTATTACCGGATGATGTTTCCCAGGGCCCAAAGCGGTCTAAAACCTTGTCATATGATGCGTCTCTCGATTCCGCTCAACCCCACTCAAGCTACCACATAGATGCGTTGGCCTCACGATTATGTTTTGACACTAAGGACATCTGCCGTGACAATTCCACGACAGTTGGCACCCACCGTGGGGCTTGCGCACGGTGGTGTTGAGTTCTTGGAGGGATCTTTTCCAGGGTTTCGAGAAGCTCGTGATCGTTCGGATGAAGAATAGTTAGCACAAGATCGACTCCGAGCTCATCAGACTAGATTGAAAATAAGGAAAAAACCCAGCGACAACAAAAATTTTGTCTTTCCAAAGTTCGTTGCTACATATGGAAAATTCTACGGCGAGACGTAGACAAGGCTTTGTTCGGATCTGCTATCGGTGTTGCTGCTACGCGTCGCCGAGTCACACAGGAATTCCACTACAGCTGCCGTATGCCTCGTCGTACCAATCTGTATCAACGCGCACGTGATTGTTGGGGAACGTAGCAGAATTCAAAAAAAATTCCTACGCTTCACCAAGATCAATCTAAGGAGTCATCTAGCAAGGAGCATACTGGAGTGCATCTACATACCCTTTTGTAGATCGCGTGCGGAAGCGTTCGAAGGAACGTGGATGAAGTAGTCGTACTCTTTGCGTTCTTCGTCACCGATGATCCTAGCGCCGAACGGACGGCACCTCCGCGTTCAACACACGTACGGTACAGCAACGTCTCCTCCTTCTTGATCCAGCAAGGGCGGATGAGAGGTCGTCGGAGATCCAGCAGCACGACGGCGTGGTGGTGGATGCAACAGGAAAACCTGCAGGGCTTCGCCGGCGCCCTGCGGAGGATTAGGAAGTGTGACGGGAGGGGGGAGAGGCGCCAGAAGCTTGGGGTGCGGCTGCCCTCTCCCCTCCCACTATATATAGGGGCCAGGGGGAGGGGGCGCCGGCCCTGGGAGATCTGATCTCCAGGGGGGGCGGCGGCCAAGGGGGGAAACTTGCCCCCCAAGGCATAGGGGGCGCCCCGTCCCCTAGGGTTTCAACCCTAGGCGCATGGAGGGGGGCCCATATGGGTGCGCCAGCCCACCAGAGGATGGCCCCCTTCCCCTTGCGGCCTAGGGGCCCCACCGGGATGGGTGGACCCACCCGGTGGACCCCCGGGACCCCTCCGGTGGTCCCGGGACACTCCCGGTGACCCCCGGAGTTCACCCGATGGCCGAAACTGGACTTCCTATATATCATTCTTTACCTCCGGACCATTCCGGAACTCCTCGTGACGTCAGGGATCTCATCCGGGACACTGAACAATATTCGGGTTTCCACGTGCATGTATCTCTACAACCCTAGCGTCACCGAATCTTAAGTGTGTAGACCCTACGGGTTCGGGAGACACGCAGACATTACCGAGACGACTCTCCGGTCAATAACCTACAGCGGGATCTGGATACCCATGTTGGTTCCCACGTGTTCCTTGATGATCTTCATCGGATGAAACACTGTGTCAAGGATTCACTTAATCCCGTATGTTATTCCCTTTGTCCATCGGTACGGTACTTGCCCGAGATTCGATCGTCGGTATGCCCGATACCTTGTTCAATCTCGTCATGGCAAGTCTCTTTACTCGTTCCATAATTGATCATCCCGTGACTAACTCCTTATTCACTTTGAGCTCATTATGACGATGTCTTACCGAGAGGGCCCAGAGGTACCTCTCCGTCATACGGAGTGACAATATCCCAGTCTCGGTTCGTACCAACCCAACAGACACTTTCGGAGATACCCGTTGCGTACCTTTATAGCCACCCAGTTACGTTGTGATGTTTGGCACACCCAAAGTATTCTACGGTATCCGGGAGTTGCAGAACCTCATGGTCTAAGGAATAAATACTTTGACACCGGAAAAGCTTAGGCATTACGAACTATACGATCTCGTGCTAGGCTCAGGATTGGGTCTTGTCCATCACATCATTCTCCTAATGATGTGATCCCGTTATCAATGACATCCAATGTCCATGGTTAGGAAACGGTGACCATCTGTTGATCAACGAGCTAGTAACTAGAGGCTTACCAGGGACACGTTGTGGTCTATGTATTCACACATGTATCGCTGTTTCCGTACAATACAATTCAAGCATTAATAATAGACAGTTATCATGAACAAGGAAATATAATAATAATACTTTTATTATTGCCTCTAGGGCATATTTCCAACAGTCTCCCACTTGCACTAGAGTCAATAATCTAGTTACATTGTGATGAATCGAACACCCATAGAGTTCTGTTGTTGATCATGTTTTTCTTGTGGAAGAGGTTTAGTCAACGGGTCTGCAACATTCAGATCCGTATGCACTTTACAAATATCTACGTCTCCATCTTGAACATAATTCCGGATGGAGTTGAAACGGCGCTTGATGTGTTTGGTCTTCTTGTGAAACCTGGGCTCCTTGGTAATGGCAATAGCTCCAGTGTTGTCACAGAAGAGAGTCATCGGGCTTGACGCGCTTGGAATGACTCATAGGTCGGTGATGAACTCCTTCATCCAGACTCCTTCTTGAGTTGCTTCGCAAGCAGCTATGTACTCCGCTTCACATGTAGAATGCGCCACGACGCTCTGCTTGCAACTGCACCAGCTGACTGCTCCACCATTCAAAATATACACGTATCCGGTTTGTGACTTCGAGTCATCCAGATCTGGGTCGAAGCTAGCATCGACGTAACCCTTTACGACGAGCTCTTCGTCACCTCCATAGACGAGAAACATATTCTTAGTCCTCTTCAGGTACTTCAGGATGTTCTTGACCGCTGTCCAGTGTTCCATACCGGGATCACTTTGGTACCTCCCTACCAAATTTATGGCAAGGTTCACATCAGGTCTGGTACACAGCATGGCATACATGATAGAACCTATGGCTGAGGCATAGGGAATGACACTCATCTTTTCTCTATCTTCTGCCGTGGTCGGCGACTGAGCCTTGCTCAATCTCATACCTTGCAAAACAGGCAAGAATCCCTTCTTGGACTGATCCATATTGAACTTCTTCAATATCTTGTCAAGGTATGTACTTTGTGAAAGACCTATGAGGCATCTTGATCTATCTCTATAGATTTTGATGCCTAATATGTAAGCTGCTTCTCCAAGGTCCTTCATTGAAAAACTCTTATTCAAGTAGGCCTTTATATTTTCCAAGAATTCTTTATCATTTCCCATCAGCAATATGTCATCTACATATAATATGAGAAATGCTACAGAGCTCCCACTCACTTTCTTGTAGATACAGGCTTCTCCACAAGTCTGTATAAAGCCAAACGCTTTGATCACATCATTAAAGCGAATATTCCAACTCCGAGATGCTTGCACCAGCCCGTAAATCGAGCGCTGGAGCTTGCACACCTTGTTAGCATTCTCTGGATGGACAAAACCTTCCAGCTGCATCATATACAACTCTTCCTTGAGGAAGCCATTAAGGAATGCCGTTTTGACGTCCATTTGACATATCTCATAATCATAGATGCGACAATTGCTAACATGATTCGGACGGACTTTAGCATCGCTACGGGAGAGAAAGTCTCGTCGTAGTCAATCCCTTGAACTTGTCGATAACCCTTAGCGACAAGCCGAGCCTTATAGATGGTCACATTACCATCCGCGTCTGTCTTCTTCTTAAATATCCATTTATTTTCTATGGCATGCCTATCATCAGGCAAGTCCACCAAAGTCCATACTTTGTTTTCATACATGGATTCTATCTCGGATTTCATGGCTCCAAGCCATTTATCGGAATCCGGGCCCGCCATTGCTTCTTCATAGTTCGAAGGTTCACCGTTGTCTAACAACATGATTTCCATGACAGGGTTGCCGTACCACTCTGGTGCGGAACGTGCCCTTGTGGACCTTCGAAGTTCAGTAGTACCTTGATCTGTATCTTCATGATCATAATCATTAACTTCCTCCCTTGTCGGTGCAGCCAACTCAGGAACAATTTCCTGCGCTGCGCTACTTTCCGGTTCGGGAGGGGTGACTGTCACCTCATCAAGTTCTACTTTCCTGCCACTCACTTCTTTCGAGGGAAACTCTTTCTCCAGAAAGGATCCATTCTTGGCAATAAATACTTTGCCTTCAGATCTGTGGTAGAAGGTGTACCCGATCGTTTCCTTTGGGTATCCTATGAAGACGCATTTTTCCGATTTGGGTTCGAGCTTCTCAGGTTGAAGTTTCTTGACATAAGCATCGCAACCCCGAACTTTCAGAAACGACAGCTTCGGTTTCTTGCCAAACCAAAGTTCATACGGTGTCGTCTCAACGGATTTTGACTGACCCTATTTAAAGTGAATGCGGCAGTCTCTAAAGCATAACCCCAAAAAGATAACGGTAAGTCGGTGAGAGACATCATAGATCGCACCATGTCCAACAGAGTAGGATTTCGACGTTCGGACACACTGTTACGCTGAGGTGTTCCGGGCGGTGTCAATTGTCAAACAATTCCACAGTTCCTAAGGTGCGTGCCAAATTCATGACTCAAATATTCACCCCCACGATCCGATCGCAAGAACTAAATTTTCTTGTCTCGTTGATTCTCAACCTCATTCTGAAATTCCTTGAACTTTTCAAAGGTCTCAGACTTGTGCTTCATCAAGTAGATATACCCATATCTACTCAAGTCATCTGTGAGGGTGAGAACATAACGATAGCCTCCGCGAGCCTCAACACTCATTGGACCGCACACATTCGGTATGTATGATTTCCAATAAGTTGGTTGCTCGCTCCATTGTTCTGGAGAACGGAGTCTTGCTCATCTTGCCCAAAAGGCATGGTTCGCACGTGTCAAATGATTCATAATCAAGAGACTCCAGAAGTCCATCAGCATGAAGCTTCTTCATACGTTTGACACCAATATGACCAAGGCGGCAATGCCACAATTATGTGGGACTATCATTATCAACTTTACATCTTTTGGCATTCACACTATGAATATGTGTATCATCACGATCGAGATTCATCAAAAATAAATCATTGAACAGCGGGGCATGACCATAAAACATATCTCTCAAATAAATAGAACAACCATTATTCTTAGATTTAAATGAGTAGCCATCTCGCATAAGACGAGATCCAGATACAATGTTCATGCTCAAAACTGGTAACAATTATTAATGTTTAACACTAATCCCGAGGGTAGATGTAGAGGCAGCGTGCCGACGGCGATCACATCGATCTTGGAACCATTCCCGACGCGCATCGTCACCTCGTCCTTCGCCAGTCTCCGCTTATTCCACAACTCCTGCTTAGAGTTACAAATATGAGCAACTACACCGGTATCAAATACCCAGGAGCTACTACAAGCGCTGGTAAGGTACACATCAATAACATGTAAAGCACATATACCTTTGACGTTGCCAGCCTTCTTGTCCGCTAAGTATTTTTTTTTTGACTATATACTGCAGGGCAAAAGCCCCACAGCCCACTTTATTTATTTATAAAGAATGAAAATACAACAAAGTTAGAGATACTTACAAAGGTTGAGGAAAAGAAGGAGCTAAGGTAAATTAGCTAACCAATACATGAATCTATCCTTATATTTACATTTTATCCTATGAGATAAGAGAGTCATGTCATGAATAAAGCTGTGCCTCCATCGCCTGAAGAGAGGAGTAACATTCCTGAAGACCTTTCCATTCCTGGTAATCCAAATATTCCAGGCAGCAGTAAAAACCACTTCAGTAAAGAAAGGTTGACCAAAGTCAGTCCTTGCTTTGCAGGCCATTTGGTAGGTACTCATACCAGGTGTAGGATCCCATGAGATTTGCAAATAGTTCCAAACTCTTTGGCTGAATATGCAGGAGAAGAAAAGATGGCTGACATCTTCATGTATAAGATGAGGGCAGAGAACACAGGTTAAATCATCCACATGCCAATGTCGACGTTGAAGCATGTCTCTGGTGTTGAGCCTGTCTCTAAGGAGAAGCCAACCAAACATTTTGATCTTCATTGTGCAGGCACTCTTCCATATCCAAGAGAAGATAGGGTCAGAGACAATTTGTTGATGAACCTGAATATAGTATGATTTGGGCCTAAAGGAACCTTTATTAAAAGGCCAGATCCAGCTGTCAATGTCCAGTGAAGTACCCTGAGAGATCAAAGCATTTTGCAGATGCTGTAGTTCATCAAAAGCATGTGTGGATAGAGGCATGTGAAAAGATCCCAAGAGATCCTGAGCCAAAACTTGGGCAACAGAAAGATGACCATCAATCACAAAAGAGTATAGCCTGGGGTAATAATTGCTCAATGACTCTCCATTTAGGGCAGACAGCCAAGGATCATGCCAGAAAAGTATGGAGGTTCCATTACCAAGGTGAGGTCTGGCAATGGACAAATATTTGGCAGATAATTTGAAAACATCTCTCCACCAAAAAGATCCACAAAGAATAGTTGAATGAGGCACAGAATCATGATAGTAAGAATCCCAGACCAAGCTAACCCAAGGGATATCATGATGGTTGTAAAACTTATGAAGAAATTTCATCAACAGAGCTTCATTGTGCACTTTGAGGTTAAGCACTCCAAGACCCCCTTTATCCTTTGGTAAACAAACCAATTTCCATGCTGCAAGAGACTGGTTTGGAGTGTCAGTGTTGCCTCTCCACAAACACTGTCTCTGTATCCTTTCAATTTGTTTAAGAATGCCAAGTGGGATGTCCAGAGAGCAAAAGAAGTAGATAGGCATAGAAGATAAAACAGACTGAAGAAGCTGTAGTCTGCAGCCCTGATTAAGGAAACAGGAAGATGCAGAGAGTCTTCTTTCAATTCTATGCACCAAGGGGAGCAAGTCTTGGACTGTAGGCTTAGTTGTACCCATAGGTAAGCCTAAATAAGTAAATGGCATAGTGCCAAGCTGACAGCCCAATAATGTGGATAACCTGTGTGCCTCCTCAGCAGATAAATTGATGGGGATCATCATAGATTTAGCAAAATTTACTGATAGTCCAGTTGAAGCTGCAAAAACATCTAGCATGTCCTTCAGGGCAGTAAGTTGATGATCTATAGCAGGAAGAACAATTAAAGTATCATCTGCATATTGGACAATTGGGTAGTCTGAACAGTTTGTAGGAATTGGTAGAGTTAATATGCCTCTACTGCACATGTCATTCACCACAGATTGTAGTAGGTCAGCAGCAAGAACAAAAAGTAAAGGAGACATGGGATCCCCTTGTCTGACCCCTCTCTTACAGTGAAAGTGACTACCAGGTACCCCATTCAGCAGAATGGATGAAGAACCAGAGGATAGAATGGTCCTGATCCATGAAATCCACTTCCCATTGAAACCCTTATATCTGAGGATCCTTAAGATAGCTTCATGTTCAATGGTGTCAAAGGCTTTAGTGAAGTCCAACTTCAGAAGCACAATAGGCCTTTTGGATGTTTGGCATTGATGTATATACTCAAAGCACCATGCCAAACAGTCCTGAATGGATCTAGACTTCAAGAATCCATACTGATTCTTATGCAAACAAGAAAGAATGACTCTTTGCAGCCTATTAGCTAAAAGTTTTGTTAGAAACTTTAGGCATGTGTTAGTCAGAGAAATAGGCCTATAGTCATTCATAGTGACAGAACTTAGTTTTTTTGGAATCAAAGTTATCAGGGAAGTGTTAATACATTCCAGGTTCAGGGATCCATCATAGAATTCTTGCACTAACTTCATGAAATCCTCTTTGATGATATTCCAGCATTTCTTCAAGAAAAGACCAGTGAAACCATCAGGTCCAGGAGCTCTATCAGATGGCATCTGCTTAATGACCAGCTCAATTTCCTCTTGAGAAAAGGGTTTAGTTAAATCATCCAAACCCTCCACTTTTGTAATGATGGAATCTAGATCAAAACCCATATTGATACCATTGGAACAACCCATTCTATTTTTGAATTCTTGCAAAAATAGAGCAGACATGGTAGCATGGTCAGAGATAATATCATTATCCACAGTAATACTGGAAATTGTGTTGGACCTGAATCTCTCAGTAGCCATAGCATGAAAGAACTTTGTGTTGTCTTCCCCAACTTTGATGTTTCTAATTGTGCACCTTTGTTTCCAGTAAATGAACTGCAATCTGAGAATATCTTCCAGGTGTAACTTCACAATTCTTCTGAAGTTAGCTTCATGAATGTATAATGGTCTAAGCTCCTCAAGAGTATCCAACTGTAAAATTACCTTGTTGCAGTCTTGGATTAGCCTCTTGATTTTTGAAAGGTTAGTATGCCAAACCTTGAGAGCATATCTGAGATTCTTAAATTTTGCAGATAAGGTGGCAGCAGATGACAATCTGTGGACTTGTTTAGACCAAGTTTGACTAACACAGTCCATAAAACCAGGCAAGTCAACCCAATAATTCTCAAAACGAAATATCTTTGCCTTTGGAATCATGGTTTTAATGGAGACCACACAAGGTGTATGATCAGATGTAGATCGAGCTAGGGGTATCACCATTGTGTTTGGGAAGAGACAAGTCCAATTAACTGTGGTAAAGAACCAATCAATTTGCTCCAACAGAGGTATAGACTGCATATTTGACCAAGTGAAACGTCTACCTTTCAGAGGAAGCTCAATAAGACCAAGATGTCCAATTACTTCATTAAACAGGAGCATGTCATTAACATTACCACCCGGTTTGTTTCTGTTGTCCATGGACCTAAGAAAATTAAAATCTCCAAGCAAGAGCCAGTTAGCATCTGTGGGGATGTCAAGGTTATACAGCCATGAGATAAATGCATCTCTAGCAGGGTTTTGGCAAGGGCCATAAACTGTAACCAAGGTCCAAACATCAGAACTATGTTTTGATGTAAACTCCACTGTGATACCAAAGCTGAGAGATTCAATCAACTTGCCAGTGAAGACCGCAGAATTCCAAAGAACAATCATGCCACCAGAAGCCCCAACCGAGGGGACAAAAATAAAGTGATCAAAACGACGAGGGCAAAACTTTCGGATAAATCGTTGATCCATAAGCTCACATTTAGTTTCCTGCAGACAAATAACAGAGCAGCCACTCTCCTCTATTTTCTGGCGAACAGCACGTTGACGAATTTCAGAATTCAGCCCACGCACATTCCAGCAAAGCACTTTCCAGTCTCTAAAAGATGTATTAGTCATTACAACCCCAAAATAAAAGTAGCAAAATAGGCATCACAAAATGATGACCCTTCCAGAACCTCAAGTTGCATGTCACTTCAATAACTGAAAAAGAAATCCTAACAAGATAAATGGTTTTAACAGGGGTTAACCATAAACCCAGCAGGAATAAGAACTTAGACATTATTCGCCGAAGAAGAAGCGGACGAAGTTGCCGGATCAGCATTAAGCATGTCGGCCGAAATCTTCTCCGGGGCGATGCCAAGGTGATGTCCAATCTTCTGAAGGACGTGGATTGGCGTGGGCGGTGGAACTGCATCAGCTGCCTCATCAGACGAATGCTCCTGCACCTTCCGCTTCTTCAACGGCTTGGTTGATGGCTTCTTCAAAGGAGCAGGCTTTGGCGAACTATGTCTGAAACCATCGCGGAGAGCAGAGAGGCGAGCACTTCGTCTGACCTGGGTTTCCACAACAGCAGAAAACTTCCTCCTCCGAGTCGTCTTGGATGTTGCAGAAAAGTTAAACGTGTCCATCTCGACCGTGGTCAGCGGATCAGATACTGTCATTGCATCAATAGAAGGCGCAGCTTCATCAAAACAGAGTGAGCGGACGACTTTGGGCTTCTTGGCTGCAGGCTCTGGAGGACAGATTGCAGGCGGTAGAAACACAAGCTCGTTGCAGAGCCTCGAGGTGGAGAAAGAAAGCTCCCAAGTATCCTTTGGCAACACAAACGGCTGAACAGGGCTGAGCTTAGGCATACCTTTAGGAATATGCAGAAGTTCCAAAGAAGGCATCAATTGAGTATTTGGGGCAATTCCTCTTCCAGTGACCCGTTCCCTTGCAATAAAAGCACTCAGTCTCAGGCTTGGGTCCATACTTTGGCTTCTTCCCGGCAACTGGCTTACCGGGCGCGGCAACTCCCTTGCCGTCCTTCTTAAAGTTCTTCTTACCCCTGCCTTTCTTGAACTTAGTGGTTCTATTGACCATCAACACTTGATGCTCTTTCTTGATCTCCACCTCCGCTGATTTCAGTATTGAATACACCTCAGGAATGGACTTCTCCATCCCCTGCATATTGAAGTTCAACACGAAGCTCTTGTAGCTTGGTGGGAGCGACTGGAGGATTCTGTCAACGACCGCTTCGTCTGGGAGATTCATTCCCAACCGAGACAAGCGGTTGTGCAACCCAGAAATCTTGAGGATGTGCTCACTGACAGAACTGTTTTCCTCCATCTTACAGCTGTAGAATGCGTTGGAGACATCATATCTCTCAACTCGGGCATGAGCCTGGAAAACCATTTTCAGCTCTTGGAACATCTCATATG
The DNA here is from genome assembly GCA_902687465.1 of Secale cereale. Lineage (NCBI taxonomy): Eukaryota > Viridiplantae > Streptophyta > Magnoliopsida > Poales > Poaceae > Secale > Secale cereale. The sequence continues at coordinate 795,666,516 of LR738715.1, forward strand.
CCCCGTAGTTCTCAAAACGTTTTTGGAGCCCCGATTCTAAGCTGTAAAGCATGCCGCACTGAACCAGGGAGTAATTATCACAACGCGACTGCCAAGCGTTCATAACATCTTGGTTTGCCGGGGCGGGAGCGTCACCTAGCGGTGCTTCTAGGACATAAGTTTTCTTGGCAGCTATGAGGATGATCCTCAGGTTACGGACCCAGTCCGTGTAGTTGCTACCATCGTCTTTCAGCTTGGATTTCTCTAGGAACGCGTTGAAGTTGAGGGTGACATGAGCGTGGGCCATTTGATCTACAAGACATATTGTAAAGAATTTAGACTAAGTTCATGATAATTAAGTTCATCTTAATCAAATTTTAATGAACTCCCACTCAGATTGACATCTCTCTAGTCATCTAAGTGATACATGATCCGAATCTACTAGCCCGTGTCCGATCATCACGTGAGACGGACTAGTTCATGTTCGACCTTTCGGTCTTCCGTGTTCCTAGGCCATGTCTGTACATGCTAGGCTCGTCAAGTGAACCCTAAGTGTATTGCGTGTGTAAATCTGGCTTACACCCGTTGGATGCGAACGTTAGAACCTATCACACCCGATCATCACGTGGTGCTTCGGAACAACGATCCTTAGAAATGGTGCACAGTTAGGGGGAACACAATTCTTGAAATTTTAGTGAGAGATCATCTTATTTACTACCGTCGTTCTAAGTAAAAAAGATGCAAAAACATGATAAACATCACATGCAATCAATTAAAGTGACATGATATGGCCAATATCATCTTGCTCCTTCGATCTCCATCTTCGGGGCACCATGATCATCTTTGTCACCGGCTAGACACCATGATCTCCATCATCATGATCTCCATCATCGTGTCTTCATGAAGTCGTCACGCCAAATATTACTTCTACTACTATGGCTAACGTTTAGCAATGAAGTAAAGTAATTACATGACGTTATTCAGTGACACGCAGGTCATACAATAATTAAGACAACTCCTATGGCTCCTGCCGGTTGTCAAATTCATCAACATGCAAGTCGTGATTCCCTATTACAAGAACATGATCAATCTCATACATCGCATATATCATTCATCACATCTTCTTGGCCATACCATATCACATAGCACATGCTGCAAGAACAAGTTAGACGACCTCTAATTGTTGTTGCAAGTTTTACGTGGCTTCTATAGGTTTTCTAGCAAGAATGTTTCTTACCTACGCCAAAACCACAACGTGAGTTGTCAATTTCTATTTACCCTTCATAAGGACCCTGTTCATCGAATCCGATCCGACTAAAGTGGGAGAGACAGACACCCGCCAGCCACCTTATGCATCTAGTGCATGTCTGTCGGTGAAACCAGTCTCACGCAAGCGTACGTGTAAGGTCGGTCCGGGACGCTTCATCCCACGATGCCGCCGAATCAAGATTGGACTAGTAACGGCAAGAAAATTGAGCAAACTCAACGCCCACAACTTGTTTGTGTTCAACTCGTGCAAGATGCTACGCAAAGACCTAGCTCAGATGCCACTGTTGGGGAACGTAGCAGAATTCAAACAATTTCCTACGTATCACCAAGATCAATCTAAGGAGTCATCTAGCAATGAGCATACTGGAGTGCATCTACATACCCTTTTGTAGATCGCGTGCGGAAGCGTTCGAAGGAACGTGGATGAAGTAGTCGTACTCTTCGCGTTCTTCGTCACCGATGATCCTAGCGCCGAACGGACGGCACCTCCGTGTTCAACACACGTACAGTACAGCAACGTCTCCTCCTTCTTGATCCAGCAAGGGCGGAGGAGAGGTCGTCGGAGATCCAGCAGCACGACGGCGTGGTGGTGGATGCAACAGGAAAACCTACAAGGCTTCGTCGGCGCCCTGCGGAGGAGAAGGAAGTGTGACGGGAGGGGGGAGATGCGCCAGAGGCTTGGGTGAGGCTGCCCTTTCCCCCCTCACTATATATAGGGGCCAGGGGGGCGCCGGCCCTGGGAGATCTGATCTCCAGGGGGGCGGCGGCCAAGGGGGCAAACTTGCCCCCCAAGGCATAGGGGGCGCCCCCTCCCCCTAGGGTTTCAACCCTAGGCGCATGGAGGGGGGCCCATATGGGTGCGCCAGCCCACCAGGGGCTGGTCCCCTTCCCCTTGCAGCCTAGGGGCCCCACCGAGATGGGTGGCTCCACCCGGTGGACCCCCGGGACTCCTCCGGCGGTCCCGGGACACTCCCGGTGACCCCCGGAGTTCACCCGATGGCCGAAACTGGACTTCCTATATATCATTTTTTTTTACCTCCGAACCATTCCGGAACTCCTCGTGACGTCCGGGATCTCATCCTGGACTCCGAACAACATTCGGGTTTCCATGTGCATGTATCTCTACAACCCTAGTGTGTAGACCCTACGGGTTTGGGAGACACGCAGACATGACCGAGACGACTCTCCGGTCAATAACCAACAGCGGGATTTGGATACCCATGTTGCTTCCCACGTGTTCCTCGATGATATTCATCGGATGAACCACCGTGTCAAGGATTCATTCAATCCCGTATGTTATTCCCTTTGTCCATCGGTACGGTACTTGCCCGAGATTCGATCGTCGGTATGCCCGATACCTTGTTCAATCTCGTCATGGCAAGTCTCTTTACTCGTTCCGTAATCCATCATCCCGTGACTAACTCCTTAGTCACTTTGAGCTCATTATGATGATGTCTTACCGAGAGGGCCCAGAGGTACCTCTCCGTCATACGGAGTGACAATATCCCAGTCTCGGTTCGTACCAACCCAACAGACACTTTCGGAGATACCCGTTGCGTACCTTTATAGCCACCCAGTTACGTTGTGACGTTTGGCAAACCCAAAGTATTCCTACGGTATCCGGGAGTTGCACAACCTCATGGTCTAAGGAATAAATACTTTGACACCGGAAAAGCTTATGCATTACGAACTATACGATCTCGTGCTAGGCTCAGGATTGGGTCTTGTCCATCACATCATTCTCCTAATGATGTGATCCCGTTATCAATGACATCCAATGTCCATGGTCAGGAAACCGTGACCATATGTTTATCAACGAGCTAGTAACTAGAGGCTTACCAGGGACACGTTGTTGTCTATGTATTCACACATGTATCGCTGTTTCCGTATAATACAATTCAAGCATGAATAATAGACAATTATCATGAACAAGGAAATATAATAATAATACTTTTATTATTGCCTCTAGGGCATATTTCCAACAGGATGCAAGAGGAAAACCTGCAGGGCTTCGTCGGTGCCCTGCGGAGGAGTAGGAAGTGTGACGGGAGGCGGGAGAGGCGCCAGAAGCTTGGGGTGCGGCTGCCCTCTCCCCCCCACTATATATAGGGGCCAGGGGGGGCGCCGGCCCTGGGAGATATGATCTCCAGGGGGCGGCGGCCAAGGGGGAAAACTTGCCCCCCAAGGCCTAGGGGGCGCCCCCTCCCCCTAGGGTTTCTACCCTAGGCGCATGGAGGGGGGCCCATATGGGTGCGCCAGCCCACCAGGGGCTGGCCCTCTTCCCCTTGCGGCCTAGGGGCCCCACCGGGATGGGTGGCCCCACCCGGTGGACCCCCGGGACCACTCCGGTGGTCCCGGGACACTCCCGATGACCCACGGAGTTCACCCGATGGCCGAAACGGGACTTCCTATATATCATTCTTTACCTCCAGACCATTTCGTAACTCCTCGTGACTTCTGGGATCTCATCCGGGACTCCGAACAACATTCGGGTTTCCATGTGCATGTATCTCTACAACCCTAGCATCACCGAACCTTAAGTGTGTAGACCCTACGGGTTCGGGAGACACGCAGACATGACCGAGACGACTCTCCGGTCAATAACCAACAGTGGGATCTGGATACCCATGTAGGTTCCCACGTGTTCCTCGATAATCTTCATCGGATGAACCACTGTGTCAAGGATTCACTCAATCCCGTATGTTATTCCCTTTGTCCATCGGTACGGTACTTGCCCGAGATTCGATCGTCGGTATGCCCGATACCTTTTTCAATCTCGTCATGGCAAGTCTCTTTACTCGTTCCGTAATCCATCATCCCGTGACCCACTCCTTAGTCACCTTGAGCTCATTATGATGATGTCTTACCGACTGGGCCCAGAGGTACCTCTCCGTCATACGGAGTGACAACATCCCAGTCTCGATTCGTACCAACTAAACAGACACTTTCGGAGATACCCTATGCGTACCTTTATAGTCACCCAGTTACGTTGTGACGTTTGGCACACCCAAAGTATTCCTACGGCATCCGGGAGTTGCACAACCTCATGGTCTAAGGAATAAATACTTGACACCGAAAAGCTTATGCATTACGAACTATACGATCTCGTGCTAGGCTCGGGATTGGGTCTTGTCCATCACATCATTCTCCTAATGATGTGATCCCGTTATCAACGAGCCAGTAAATAGAGGCTTACCAGGGACACATTGTGGTCTATATATTCACACATGTATCGCTGTTTCCATACAATACAATTCAAGCATGAATAACAGACAATTATCATGAACAAGGAAATATAATAATAATACTTTTATTATTGCCTCTAGGGCATATTTCCAACAGTGATTGGGTTGGAATCAAGTCCCGAGGTCAACCACGGACCGGAAGAGGATAGGATCATGGGCACGAACTCCGTCGCTGGGGCTGGCCAGCTTTCGCCTCGCGCCCCAGCTTCCGGCCGGTCGGTGCTCCGGGTCGGCTCTCGCGCCGTAGTACCTCGAGTGGCTGCCTCGGCTTATGAGTAAAAGATATAAGTATGGCCGGGTGGAAGAAAACTCAAAAGGTTTGGGCGTTTGTTGTAATAAAAAAAAGTGTCACGATGGCGTATCTGGCCGGAGAGTCATGGGTGCATGTACCATGAGAGGCCGCTAGGCTGATGAAAACTGCTGTTGCTACTGTCATTGCAGCATCCCACACAAGTCCAAATACTAGTACTAGTAATTTTCTCTGTTTAAACGTTAAAATCTCAGGGCAAAACATCCTGGACAGATTTTAGCGGATGTTTGACATTTGTTGTCTAAATACACTAGGTGATATCTTTCCTCTATATTTTATCAGCATGTTAATTCATGTGAGAACAATTACTTGGGCATGTAATACGGTTTCGTAGGACAATTGTTTATTACAAATGAGGCGTTATGCTGCGGTGATGGAGTACCCACTAGCAACGTTCTGCAACCACGTTTTCGTCCGTGCCGTACTACTCGATGAACGGACGTGAGCAAGTCGCCGCCCCTATGGCCCGATCTATATCAACTCGTCCGTCCGTGCGGCATACTGCGCCTGCGATTATTCGCCCCGCCACATCGGCTTAAGACACCGCGACTGACTCTCCCGTCCGCGCCGCTTTGTGGAGCCACGACTGAATTACCTGTTTGTGCCCGCGGCCGATTCACCCGCGTCCGTGCCGCCTTTGAGCCCGTAGAGGCCATCTTGAGTTGCCAGGGACTGTGTTGAGCCGCCTTTGCTGTATTTTAGCTGCCAGGGCCGTATCGAGCCGCCGCTGCTGTGTTGAGCCACCGGGGCCGTGTTAAACCGCCTCTGCCGACTTGAGTCGTCAGGGCTATATTGAGTCGCCGGTCTACCTGAGCCATCTCTATCGCGTTGGACGGATCATCCGTTATCCAGATGAATCAGGTGACATCCATCCAAGTTTGTTTTATTAGCACATATTATTTTTATCAAAGAACACTTTATCTTTGCCTTTGTCTGCAGTACTTGTTTATGTAGGACAAGTGTTCACTGTAAGAGCCAGCAAAACTTATCATCGGGAGATCAGAATTATGGATTAAACCTGTGGAGTCGGCAGATATGAGATTCATAGAGATTTTGGGTTTGCGTACGGCGCCTCACGCGTCGCATGGCGACTCGTTGAATTATGGCACATATCACTTTTTCCGCTACAGACGAGACTGAACAAGAATATGATTCGACGTCACCAAGTAGTCAAATTGAGGCGTTGGTTTTAAGCAGTTGCCGCAAATCACAGGGTTTGATATGAGTTTTTTCTGCTACGAGTACAGTTTCCGGATTAGATTGCTGCTCCACTTCACTTCCACATCAGTATGGGCGAAGGCCGGTGATGATTGTTTAATCAAGCCGCCAAAAAACAAGGATAAAGAAGCAGTTATGGCATGGTGGGGCTCCTGAGGATAGATTGAAAACTACTCTCATTTAGGAACTAGGAAATACTCCTCCGTTGCTACTTCAGGTGCAAAGTGATCAAGCAAAAAGAAGAAAAAGATACAAGTCCACGCACACATGTATGGATTGCTATTAAGTGATCAAGAGGTTCGTAATTTTTCGGATTAGGAAAGACCAACTTGAAAGGATCTACATCAGCTTTGAGTTTATCGGTCCAAGATTGTAGTCTGTAAAATTGGAGTTTTAGAGAAATTAGGGTTGCGCGTGGACGTGAGCCGTCGAGCCGCCGTATCTAAAGACGAGTTGATATTCATTTCAAAACGGCCGCCCTACAAAATAAGGTGAAGATCTACTTTGGCAAAGTCGCCAATATTTGTATTATTTATCAGTGTGACTGAAGATTGTCTCACCGCTACAGTATTTTGAAGGATTATTTATTGGTGTGACTGAAGATTGTCTCACCGCTCCAGTATTTTGGAGGATTATTTATTAGTGTGAGTGAAGATTATCTCACCACTACAGTATTTTGGAGGATTATTTATCGGTGTGATATTTGTGCCACTGCACGTTAAAGATTGAAGCATGTCATTCACCAGTGGATTAGCACAGCTAATCGCTTTCGTCGCCAAACGGTTGTTCTCTCAATAACGGTGAGCCGCCACTGCCGTGTTGAGGCGCTGGGGCCGCCTTAAGCCGTCTGTCTTCCAGAGCCGCCGGATGTATTGAGTCCCCGTTCTGCTTGAGCCCTGGGGCTATATTGATTCGCCAAGTTGGATAGTGTGGCTGAATTACCATTGCAAGTATTGGACGTTATTCATGGAACGGATCATTCATCGTCTTGATAAATCAGGGAAATTGTTCACTACATCAACACGACGCGGTTGACTCGCCCATCCACCTGGTTTACAGCACCGGAGATTAACTCGTCCATCCATGTCGGCTTACAGCGCTGCGGTCGTCTTATCGGTCTGAGCCGCCTCTGATGCCGCCGTCGTCTTTACCATTCGTGTCTTGCAGCCTGGTTTACATCAACATACCGAGCCGCACCTGTCTGCATGAGCTGTTTATTGAGTATAAGGCCAGTCACTGCTTGGGTAGCCCGGTTTTCTTCCAACAACTTTGGAGCAAATTATCATGTATTATCAGCCGCCGTCTGCATTGGATGACTCAATGGGCAGGTGCACAAATTGCCGTCACTACAGTTTGGTTATCTTCAAACAGTCAGTTGGAAGGAACCATTGGCCGAGTTGCTGACACGGCTCATACAGATCATTTATAACCCACCGCAGTCACCTCAACCTTCTGTGGATTCACATCGCACTATCAACGCCAATGATATACACCTTATGATATAGTCAAACATGGAGAGTCTCAAGCCAACTCCTCGAGTAGTCTCAATAAAGGATGTCAGAATCGCGATTCTGTTATATGATTCTACGACTTTACGATCCAAACTAACCCCTATGATTCTATGATTTTAGTTCATAGAATCTACGTTTCTACGATCCTGATAGTGAAGATTCTATGATTTGCGATCCTACCATCTGAGGTCGGATCCGATTCAAAATCATGATTTTGATAACGTTGGTCTCAATACTCGGGGCCTACAGTTATATAACTCGGCAGAGTTAGCCGTTTTTAGTAAGGTCAAGAACTCTGGGTCATTGGAGGGAAAAAAACCCGGCCCCGGAGATTGCTGCTATATGGATGAAAGTTTAAATACCATCAGAAAAATTTCCGGCTCAAAATGAAGATTCTGGCTCAATGTCTGGTTCAAAATCCGGTTCAAGAGAAATCTGTCTCCCACAAAGCTCTGAAGCTCTCAGTATCCGGTTTACAAATTCAGGCTCAAGAAGAATATCCATCTCTCGCAAATTCAAGTTCTCAGGAAAATTACAGGGATCAAAGAGATTTGGATGCATAGCACAGCTCAAACATAGGTCCTCGATGAGAATAATCGTAAGTATGTCACTTGGGGGCTTCCTATTCAAATATAGCCGTATTCAACCAAAGAGAACACATCGTTACTTCCCATTTGGCCGGGTTATGTTCAAACATAAGCGTATTCGACCAAAATAGGACATAACCTGTGGATCATCCTACCTGTACCCAGCTGCTTCAACTCCATCAGATCATCCTGATTCACCTGACGAACTCTTGGCAATCAGTCTTATATGGCGTATTTGACCAAGACCTGAGCTTGCTAAGGTTCAAACGCTGGCTGTCAAGTGAGAGCACGGCTTACAGATAGTCAGGATAAGATCCAGGCTCAAAATACCGTCTTCCTTGAAACTTGGTTAAACTTGCATGTTTGCATGCGGCAACTCTGACCCCGCGTACTCTCGATAAGTCATATCCGAACTTATCCAGGTTCAAATGTCGATTGGGTATCTGTGAGAGCCGGCTACAGAATGCAAGGATACTCCAGTGGCTCAGGCTAGTTTCATTGAAGTTCTCTATTATCGTTCACATACATCATCATACATTGCATCATATGCATACATCATCATATATTGCATCATCATTACATGATCATAACATGCATCATATATGCATAGATATACTTGTTTATATTGCAGGAACCAGTTTTTAAACAAGGTTATATTATTTAAATCTTTAATAGCCAACATGGCTGGATTTTTATTATGGTTATCAATAACCAGTATTATGATTGAGCTGTTCAAAGTCGCTTTCGTGCAATGGCTATTATCTTATCAATGGATGATTTATTCTACAATGGAAGGAATAGTCCCAAGTCGCTGCAGGCTTACGACCCGGCACTTGGGGCCCACATTATTCAAGTTGAGATTACATCAAATATGCAAGTCCCATGTCACTGCCATCATGCACCTTGGCACTTGGGGGCTAATGCAAAGTCATTCTTTGCTCACCTTTATTGAAGACCCGACTCATAACATTGTAATGAGCCGGCCCTTGGGGCTACAAATTGATCCTGTCAACAATGCAAGGTACAGAAGTCTTAATCCATTATATTGAAGGGTCTACTGCTCAGACGGTAAAACACAAAGCTCTTAACCTTGTGGACGTGGGTTCAAGCCCTATGATGGGGGTTACATCATATGATGTTCTTTTCGAAGAAGTATATATAAAGTCCCAACTCAGTATTATCTTACCGAGCCGGCCCTTGGGGGCTACATGTTGTTGTTCAAGTCCACAAAATTATATCTGCAAAGTCCCTGCTCATTATTATATAATGACCCGGCCCTTGGGGGCTACACGTTGTTGTCCAAGTCTACATGATCATATTTATAAAGGCCCTGCTCATTATTGCATAATGACCCTGACCTTGGGGGCTACACTGGCTCAAGTTCTATGAGCATAAGGCATTCACAAGTCCCAGGTCGCTGCAAGCATGACAACCCGGCACTTGGGGGCTACATATGTGGAAAATTCAGTTTTGACTAATAGTTGAGATGAACAACATGGATTTCTTCAAGGTTACAAAACTTATATTCAAGCAAGTCTTAAGCTATCACTGGTGATATGAATATAATGGAGGAACTTCTTCCAATTCTCAGTTTTGAGCAAACCAGGAAGATCAATTGTGTGATTCGGCATTGGCAACAATCATGACCCGGTGTCTATAACAGTCATGACCCAGAATCATCTGTCTTTTTTAACCCGGAAATTTTGGAAATTATAACTCGGCAAGTTCTACAACTAGCCGGTTGAAAATCTGATGAGTATTTCAAAGGCCAATATTTTTTAAGCCGGTGCTTTGGAAGCCGATCAAGTGGATTATTTCTTACAATATTTCTCTACAAGAGACCATTGTCAGCAAATTGATTCTGAAGCTGGCCTGTTGACCAAATTTTTTTGAAAGAAGTATCTGGATTTTCTGCATTGACAAAGTTGAAACATATCTGCTAAGGAAGATATGCTATGAGATCATGTACATGTATATATCAACAAGGAAATGACAAGGACTTAACGATGATCAAGTGTCGGCACAGAAGAACCTTCAATCTATCAAAGTTGGTCTTGTTTTGCAGGATAAATTCACCATGGATAAATCCAAGCTAAATTGGGGGCTAATGTCGGGGATATACCCCACGGTATGACCTGGCCGGATTTATGACCCGGCTGGGACTTGGCATTTCATTGGTAACCCGCCGGAGGATTGGTGACTTACGAGTCTGGCGGTTCACTGGTCTGATGACTCACGAGCCTGGCGATTCACGGATGGCCTCGATGGCAGGTCAGGTGGATGACAAGGCCCAAGGCCCAGAAGACCGGTTCATGTGATGGTGGGCCCGCTTAAGAGGAAAGTCATAAGGAATATTTTCCTACAAAGGAAGCAAGACTAGGACTCCACTTGTAATAGAGTAATCCTAATCCTACTAGGACTAGTCACGTAACCCGCCCCTTCAACATATATAAGGAGGGGCAAGGCTCCCCAAAAAAGTTACAAGTAAGAAAGAAACAATCTCTAGGGCTAGACACAAGAAGGAGAGCCGGCTTATGCGACGACTCCATGAGGATCATAATCAGATCTAGCCTCAAACAACATGTAGGGCTATTATCGGATGATGTTTCTCGGGGCCCGAAGCTGTCTAAATCCTTATCTTGCGTTGCGTCTCTCGATTCCGCTCAACCCCTATCAAGATACCACATAGATGCATTGGCCTCACGATTAAGTCCTGACACTAAGGTCATCTGCCGTGACAATTACACGACACTTCCCGTCCGACACAGTGAAATCCCCCAAAATCCCAATGCTCACCGGCCTGCTATAAAAACCCTCACGGCCGGCGAGTCATGCATCACATTTCCCCCTCCGTCCCTGTAGCTTATCTCGTCTGCTTCTCCCACATTCGCCATTGGCACCGGTCCGTCGTTGTCGCTCAGCCACTCTACCGTCATCAGAGGACAACTCTAGCTGAGTGATACGTCTACGTCGTATCAATAATTTTTTATTGTTCCATGCCAATACTATACAACTTTCATATACTTTTGGCAACTTTTTATACTATTTTCGGACTAACATATTGATCCAGTGCCCAGTGACAGTTCCTGTTTTTTGCTTTTTTTTTGTTTCGCAGAATATCCATAGCAAACGGAATCCAAACGGGATAAAAACGGACGGAGATTTTTTTTGGAATATATGTGGATTTTGGGAAGTGGAATCAACATGAGACGATGCCCGAGTGGCCGATGAGGGTGAGGGGCATGCCCTGGGCCCTCGTTGCCACTCCGTAAGGTGGTTGGTGACCTTCTTTTATCAAAAGAAAGATAATATCCGGATAAAAATCATGTCAAAAATTCAGCCCAATCGGAGTTACCGATCTCCCTGAATATAAGAAACGGTGAAAGGCCAGAATCTGGGAATGCAAAAACAGAGAGAGACAGAGAGACATATCAAATCTCGGAGGGGCTCTCGCCCCTCCGCCGCCATGGTGTCAGGACCAGTTTTCCAATAAAACATTTATTGAGAAATCGACCTTTTATAAGACCAGTATAGAAGAATCCTCCTTACTGGTAGACGAATCCTCGATACCGAAATCAAGAAGTACCAAATATTATACAAGGTTGAGCTGAGGCTGCTCAACAATTTATTACAAGCACGCCAATATTATACATAAAGGCGGATATGACACAAAGGGTATGGTAGCATAACTACTGACTCGTAATAAAAGTGGTGGTGGATATGTCACAGTGAAGTGGGTGACATGACTCCAAAATCTTACAGCTCATCAAGCGCCGAAGTGAGGCTTGATGAATTTATTTGGGTAGCGGAAGCGTATATAATACAAGTGACCAACTCCAGGATCGTACGGGACTAACCGGGACTCCTCTAGGCGTCGGACTCGCTATCGTACTCTTCATCCATAAGATCGCCTTCATCAACATCTGGCCAAATCAACAAGCCAGGTGAGTACTTTGAATGTACTCGCAAGACAGTTTGGACATAAGACATAACAAATGCAAACATGATGCACATGAGCAGACTAGTAATGCGCACTCAGATAATAAATTTGTATTGCATGTTAAATAAAAAGGAAGTCAGGCGGTAGTCCTCCCGAAATCCCAAAAAAAAATAAGTAAAGACCGATCGGGTGTCTGAAGCGACACCTCGAAAGGTAAAATAAATTAACCTGCCGTAGTCGGGCATCAGGGCGACACCACATAAAGGGCTTATATTGAAACGTAAATGACAGTACTTGCCACAGTCGGACGTCTAAGCGACATCTCAAAAAGGGCTTATAATGAAAGTAAATACAAGGATGCCACAGTCGGACGTCTGAGCGACATCACATAAAGGGCTTATATCAAAAGTAAATAACAAGAATGCCACAGTCCGATGTCTGAGCGACATCACACAAAGGGCTTTTATCAAAAGTAAATACCAAGGATGCCATAGTGGGATGTCTGAGCGACATCACATAAAGGGCTTATATCAAAAGTAAATAACAAGAATGCCACAGTTGGATGTCTGAGCGACATCAAATAAAGGGCTTATATTTCATCATTCGAATTCAAGTAGCTCATGAAGTTAAATCATCCCAAGGAAATACTCGGTACATAATAAACTGGTTAGTCCATTCACAGGAATAACATTCGGCCGGGTTTACCATTCTCAATTTCATGTTTATTCACTTGAGATTGTAACTAAGACTGACACTGAGAATGACCCTGAGACTGACGCTGATACTGACACTGATACGTTGATCAAGGTCCTTGACAATGGACATGATTACTCGAATGGTTTTGACTCTGCAGAATTTGTACTCTTTAGCCATAGCCAACGGATTTCAGTAGTCACGAAGGACTAGTTCCGTTTATGGTATTTTAGAAGAAACACATCTAACTAGTAAACACCCATTCCACATCCCACTGCCAGGAATCACCCTAGGCAACGTTCAAGAAAAACTTTAAGACGGGGAGCAACCTCGAATAGCATGGGATCAAATTTATATTGCGCGCTCTAAGGGATGCCCCCCTCTCGGTCCCAACCGGAAACACCCATGCCCCCTGACCGGATGACGGGCTTTAATCCAGGGCCATGGAATCCTTATCACGGCCCCTCTATTTAGTGTGTACAAGGAAAGAGGTTTGCAACTGACTAGACCGCATTCTTTGCAGAATACATGTGGCAGCACGAAAAGGAGACGAACGGGAACATGACTTGATCCACGTTAATACTAGAGTTAAACGGTTGACATAAAACTGGCATGCTTCAACAATACCAGTTTACAACCTATCATGCCACCACATGATCAGGTTGTCTCACAACCTTATGAACACATCAACTTTCGAAGCTCACTCGTAGCTTGTCTTGCATGCAATATAACACTCACAAATGCTTATATAAACATGCCATGAGAAAAATACTCAAGCAAACATGCAAAGCACTCACCATATCAAAGGTTCAAACATGCTTGCCTGGTTCGGAGTAGTCGGAGTCTAGCTCGGCGAAGTTTGCGGCTCGGTCACCTCCTTCGGTATCTACGTTATAAAATAAATCGGATACTAACGTAAATACCGTGCGTGCATAAAAATTGTTCCAAATATTTTTCAATTAAATATGATAAAAAACTAGACAGAAAAATAAAGGTGACATAAAAAGAATCAACTCAAAATCATCTTCTGTTCAAAAGTTGTTAAGGTTTTAGCCCAGGGACTAATCTGTGATGAAACAGAAACTTTCCAGGGGCTAGTTTAGAAAAACAGAAAACGCTTCGGTTGGAAATACGCCAACCCAAAGGGAACATGTACTTTGCCCGAAGGCGCTTTAAGAAAACGGTTCGAATAAGAGAGGGGAGGCTGATGAGGGAGTCCCACCCGTCAGGTTTGAATTCTCACCGTCGACCGAGGCAAACGGAGATCGTCGGCGATCCAGAGGAGGGCAAGGGTATGGTTGCACTCACGGGACAATTCCGCGTTGGTGGGTGGTGGACTTCGTCGTCGATGAGCACCATATCGATGGCGGCTTCCACTCCGGTGGACGGCGGTTCGAGCGGCGATGGATCTCTCCGAGGAGGGCTGCAAACGTCGAATTGGCGCTCGGGTTAGAAGAGTGGGTGCACTAGGAGGCTACTGGCACAGTCTGGGAGGCGGGGGTGCTCTCACCAGAGAGAATCTTGCTGGAGCCGAAGCGGATCGGGGCTGCCGGAGCTGGGGAAGAAGGCCTCCTCGAGGTCCTTCTAGTGGCTGGGCGCGGCTCTGGTGAGGTGGAGGAGTGGTGCTGTGTTGAAGGCGAGCTCGGGGCCTCTATTTATAGCCGGCCCGAGGCGGTTGCCGAGGACGTGATTTCTCTGGCGAGAGATTGCGGCGAGGCAGCGGTTGGGTTGGAGGTTTAGGTGACTGGGCGTCTGCGGATTGGTTCACTGGTTCCAATCAACGGTTAATCTTGGTTCAACTTGGGCGACACTCCACGTCTTTGACGGAACGACCTCACGGCAGAGAGCACACTCTGCGCCTCTCAGGCCACGGTGACTGTGCTGCAACGCACAGAGAGAAGAGGACAGCCACGTGGAGGCTTCAGGTGGTGTGGGCGGTGCTGGACGGCGTAGTATGGCAGGGCTGACCCCTGCTGGCAGCCACGGGCAGTTCTGCAACCGCGGAAGACGCCGGAGTTGGCGAGACACGTCGCCACCGACGCTCGCGCCCATCCAAACGACCGTGCGGCGCACTGGATAAGAAGGAGGAGCAGTGAGCAACAAGCCAACGAGGGCACTGGCGAGATTGACGCTGCTGACAGACGAAAACGACACTGACGGCAGAAACTAAACATTGAAACTTTGAACCTTGACAGTAACATTGCACACCAGCTGTTTGACGAAATGTTTTAAGCATGTGGAAAAATTTTTTGGAGCTGGGACTTGGTGAAGTGACGTCTTGATGCATCTAGAGGCTGCCTGATTTATCTCGGATTTTTAGGAAGAGAAAAAAATGAATTTCAGCAAGAATGGCAAATCTGGTCCAAACTTGCAGCAAGCAAATTTTGAAAATTTTGTACTGTGGACTAGCAGATCTTGATGGATCTTGGTTGGGGGCACTAATGACTAGCCATAGGAATTTATTTGGAACCAAAACTCAAAGGAAAGCTAGTAGTTCGTTTGTAAATTACTAAGGTCCAATTAAATGGCAGAAAAAGATTTGAGGATAAATTAAATAGAAATAAAATCTAAAAGAGGTTGAAACTTGCTGGAATTGGATGTTAGACTTGACCCAAAGTAGGGAGGTGGGTTTTGGAAGAAAGTTTTCAACATAGGCCATGGCAAGAGAGAACCTTTTGAGTGGGAAAGGATGAATCCATAATCCATAGGAATTCTTTTTAATAGAAAGAATTGTAAAACTTTCCAAAAATTATTTGTGTTGAGCCAACTCAAGATGATAAACTCTCAAGACCAAAAATCAAGGTTGAGAAGGACACATAAAATGTTTGTCATAAAAGATTTGAGAAGGAGAGGCTTTTAAAAAAAATAACCTCCTCCCAATTAAAGAATTTGCTAAAACCAAATCAATTTTTTGGAGTGTTACAACACCTACCCCCTTAGGAAAAATCTCATCCCCGAGATTTCAGCTGATCCTCAAATAGGTGTGGGTACTCTGTCCGAAGAAAATCCTCTCTTTCCCATGTTGCTTCATCCTCGGTGTGATTGCTCCACTGAACCTTGAGAAACTTATTTGTTTTCTGACGGGTCCTCCTTTCAGACTCCTCCAATATTTTTATTGGACGTTCCCTGTAGGTGAGGTCTGGTTGCACGTCAATGCTCTAATGTGATACATGCTTCTTTGGGTTTCTTACACACTTCCTCAACTGTGAGACGTGGAACACGTCGTGGACGTCTGACAGTTCTTTGGGTAGGTCTAGCTGGTAGCCTACTGTGCCTCTTCGTGCAACTACACAGAAGGGTCCAATAAACCGTGGTTCTAGCTTTCCTTTAACTTTGAATCGTTGCAGGCCCCTCATAGGAGATACACGTAGATACGCGTTTTCAGCGGGTTCAAAGTTGACTTCACGATGTTTTTGATCGTAATAACTCTTTTGTCGGCTCTCGCTGTCTTGAGTCGATCCCTGATTAGTCTAACCTTCTCCTTAGTTTCCTTGAGCATGTCTGGGCCGAAGATACGACCGTCTCCTGTTTCTGACCAATTCAATGGGGTACGGCATCTTCGCCCGTACAAGGCTTCAAAAGGTGCCATTTGTAGAATGGCTTGGTAACTGTTGTTATATGCGAACTCGGCATGCGGCAAGCTTTCTTCCCAACTGATTCCGTAGGCGAGAACACATGCTCTTAGCATGTCCTCTAGAATTTGGTTCACACGTTCAGTTTGTCCTAAAGTCTGGGGGTGGTATGCTGTATTGAATACTAGTTGAGTTCCCAGAGCTTGTTGTAGATGATCCCAAAATTTAGAGACGAATTGAGTGCCTCTGTCGGATATTGTAGTTTTCGGAACTGCATGCAGACAAAATATATGGGAGAGATAAAGTTTGGCAAGCTTCTGAGTGGTCTGGGTTGTCTTTACTGGGATGAAATGTGCCACCTTAGTTAATCTATCTGTGATGACCCATATGGCATCATTTCCATGTTGTGACCAAGGTAGTCCGACAATGAAATCCATTCCAATTTCGTCCCATTTCCACTCAGGTATCTTGTTTGGCTGTAATGGTCTTGCTAGTTTTTGGTGCTCGGCTTTAATGCGCTGACATGAATCACAACATGCAATGAATGTGGCTATATCCCTCTTCATACCGTGCTACCAAAAATATTGCTGAATGTCCTTGTACATTTTGGTTCCTCCAGGGTGGATTGAATATGGAGCGGTGTGGCCATCGGCTAGAATTTGCTTTTTGAGGTCCTCTACATTTGGTACGCAAAGTCTGTCTCTGTACCATAATATTCCCTTATAGTCTACGACGAATTCTGAGGCCTTGCCCAGACTCACTTTTCTTTTTATGCCTTCGATGCTGGGGTGTCCATGCTGAGCCTCCTTAATCTGTTCCATTAGGGTGGGCTGTATTTCCAAATTAGACATATTGCCTTCAGTGACCATCACCAAGTTGAGTTTGGCGAATTCCTGCTGAAACTCAGGTCTCCAGTTTTGTAGACTGTCATTGCCCGAGCTGGGGTTTCGACTATGAGCATCTGCCACTACATTCGCCTTTCCTGGATGGTAGTGAATGCTAACATCATAATCTTTCACTAATTCCAACCTGGGCCGTTGTCGTAAATTGAGTTCTTGTTGCGTGAAAATATATTTGAGGCTTTTATGGTCCGCATATATTTCACAACGATTTCGAAGCAAAAAGTGCCTCCACTCCTCGAGTGCATGAATGACTGCTTCCAATTCTAAGTCACGAGTAGGATAATTTACTTCATGCTTTCGTAGTTGCCTGGAGGCATATGCGACTACCTTGCCTTCTTGCATTAGTACGCATCCGAGGCCCTTCCGGGATGCGTCACAATATACTTCAAAACTCTTATGTATTTCTGGTACAACCAATACTGGTGTTGTTGTTAATTTCCTTCTGAGTTGTTGGAAACTTATCTCGCACGCTTCAGTCCATAAAAATTTGTTACCCTTCTTGAGTAACTGTGTCATTGGTTTTGCTATGGTGGAGAACCCCTCAATAAACCTTCGGTAATATGCAGCCTGTCGGGGGAAACTGTCCGCCTCGAGCACCTATGGGACCGGAGCCCCTTGTCTGTGCGGTACGAGGGCGGAGGGAGCACAAAGAGCAGATCGAAGCAGACGCGCGGGCAGTTTTACCCAGGTTCGGGCCGCACGGATGCGTAAAACCCTACTCCTGCTTGGTTGTGTATTGAGTGGGGCGCTCGGGAGCTTGAAGAAGCAGCTACACCGTGCGTGAGAGTAATCTAGGTTTCCAACCCCCTCCACGTTGTGCATGGGCCTCCTTTTATAGTGCAAGGGGTCACCGACAGGTGTCAACGTAGGAGAAAGGGGTAAAAATGTAAAAGAGGTGGTAGTTGTAACAGTGCGGGAACAGTGGAGCTACAGTACCGAACAGTGGTCTATACCTACTTTAACAGTGGGGGACAGGGGCATTTAATGCCCGTCGCCGTCGACCCCAAAAGCTCCCGCCTTAGCGTCTCCGTCCGCCACGGCGACGGATTTATCGCCGTGGTGTGCCACCGTGTACCCCAGGCTGCACAGCCATCTGCCACGCGTCCCTGGATAGGCCCCAGGGCGACGCGTGGGCCGATGAGCTGGAGCGCGGGTACACAGCGCAACCTTCCCGGCAAGCACCTTGCCGGGGCCTTGATCTTGCCGGGCCCGGGAACTTGCCGCTCCCCGGGCCCCTTGCCGGGGCGCGCATAGCGCCGAGGCAACATCTTCTAATCTTCCTGGCAAGCTCCTCTTGCCAGGATCTTGTGTTAGTGGAACAGCCTTGAGCCTGGTACGGCCTTCCCGGCAAGCTCCTCTTGCCGGGGTCTCGATCTTCTGTCTTGTATACTTTGTCTTTGAATGGTTTGATAGGAGGCAGGAAGGTCTCCGGCGAGCACGCAGTAAACCTTGCCGCGGGAAGCTGCAACTGCCCGTGCACAAGTTGGGGTACTGGGGTACCCCTACCTTAGTACACCGACAGGAGCCCCCGGGCCTGGGCCACACACGGCGCCGAGCGCTGTTGGGCCAGGCCCAAAACAGTGCACGGGCACCCGCGGCCCGCGGCGCGCCGAATCCACTTCCATATCCGCCGCACCCCACGGTAACGGCACGCGTCGATTGCGGCGCCGTGGGATGGGACGTGCCCACGATCTCTTAATGGAAAGGGGGAAACGCCCCCCACTCCCCCATAAAAGCAGAGGCAGCGGGCGCGGTTCCCCTCCCTGTGCTCTCATTACGTCATCTTCTTCCTGCAAAAGATTCCTTCTTGCGCTCCGCCTCCACAGCTCCGCCGCCGCCTAGCTCTTCGTCCCCTTCCTTCCGCCGCGTCCGCCATGGCCCCAAAGACCGACAAGGCGAAGGCGGAGAAATCCAAGAAGGAGAAGTCCGAGCAAGCAGCCAAGCTCATCGCTTACCGGAAGCGGCACGTCGTCTTCTCGCCGAAGCTCGGCGTGCAAGAACTCTGGAACAAGTATTACTTGTTCTGGTCCAAGGGCACCGATGCGCATCCCCGCACCCGAGCATACCCGGCCGCCGCCAAGGACAACTATCCCGGCGGGTATTACTTCTTTGCTGCCTTTTTCCACTGTGGTCTCTGTCCTCCTTTTTCGAACTTCTTCTGTGATATCATGAATACGTATGGCTTCCATCTGCTTGATTTCACCCCCAACGCCATCCTCACCATGGCCGTTTTCGCACATATGTGCGAAAACTTCATAGGAGTCCACCCCAACGTAGCCCTCTTTAGACACTTTTTCACCCTTAGAGCCGAGGCCGATGCCCCCCTCTCCGGATGTATTTCTTGGGTCTTCCGTCTCGGGAAGAAGGGGTCGTACTTGCCGGGGGAGCTCCGCGGCAAGTGGGAGGAATGGCGAGCGGAGTGGTGCTGGATTGTAGAGGACCAGCCGCAAGCCTTCACTGCACCGCGCACAACGCCTATCGCGCGCGGCAGAGATTGGAGCGATCTAGACTCCGACGACGTCAAGCTCGACA
Source organism: Secale cereale (assembly GCA_902687465.1). Lineage (NCBI taxonomy): Eukaryota > Viridiplantae > Streptophyta > Magnoliopsida > Poales > Poaceae > Secale > Secale cereale. Next base: position 795,686,274 of record LR738715.1, read on the forward strand.
TCGTCCTCGTCCGGATCCTCCGTCTTCGGCTGGCCCGGCTGTCAGTTGCCGAGGTGGGCGCAGACTTCCTCCGCCGGCGCATCGCCCCTCTCCAGGACCGGAAGAGGCCGGCCTGGGAGTACGGCGGCCCGGCAGACATCATGAGGCTGCGCCCCGGGCTTAATTTCAACTTCACCACTCTGGAGCTGCGCGGGATGGTACGAGAGCTCTTCAAGTACGACCCGACGCACCCCGAGTGGTTCCGGACTCCCCGGGAAGTGGTGCCGCTCTGCAACAACGCCGCGAGGGACCGGATCCTCGCCATGATGCCGATGTGCGACTCGCATGGCTTGGACCGCTCGTGGATCGCCCCGAAGCCCATCGACGTCCTCAACTTCTACGACAACCTCGTCGAGGTGGCGAGTAACAAGGAGGACCTCAAGCTGCATACGCGGGACACCACCGAACAGGAAATCGCCTACATAGCTTCTCGGGCTGAGGAGGCCGCCGCAGCCGCGGCGGCAGGAGTCTTCGGGTTCTCGCCGGAGGAGGCGGAGGCCGAGGAGGCGTCCACCCAGGCGGAAGAGGCGGAGATCCGCCGATTGCTGAACCTCCCACCCGACGCGCTCGCCGGGGTTCCCTCGTTGAGGCACTCCGGGATCCATGGGATCGCGACGGAGGCTGCGGCAAGGGACGGCACCGCCGGAGGGAGCAGAGGCGCCGCGAGGGGTGGAGGCGCCAAGGGGAAGAGGGCCGCAGCGCTGGATGCTGGGCCCAGTGAGCCGGCCGGGGCAGAGGAGGAGGAGGAGGAGGAGGCCGAAGACTCCGGCGGATCTACGGAGTTGTACGCCGACGACCTCTCCTCGTCGGAGAGCTCCCCGCCCCCGGCAAGCCCGAAGGAGTCCCCGGCAAAGCGTCTCCGCAAGGCGGCGACGGGGGAAAGGGCACAGGCGCCCCGGCAACAGCCACCTCGGCGGGCGGCTCCCCGGGGGAGTCAAGCCGCGCCAAAGCCGTCCGGCGCACCAGCCGCAGCAGAGGCGGCTCGTGCGCGGACCACGACGGAGGCGCCCCGCAGGCCGGCAGCGAGCCGGCAGGGGTCTTCTCGGAGCGGAGCAGCGGCTCCGCCCGCCCCCCGGGCGCCGGCGGCCACAGGGGCTGGGTCTTCGCAGCCCCCAGCCCCGGTGAGCACCAAGCGCGCGAGGGAGTCTTCGCCTCCCGCTCCTCGCGTCGACGCGCCCACGGTGGAGTATGACTTCTCCGCCCTGAGCGAGGATGACGAGGAGGACCAGGAGTAAGGATCCGAGATTCTTCATCTTCTTAATTCTTGTCTTGAGCTTCTGTTGATGCTAACTCTGTCTTCTGTTCTGGTTTCAGGACCCTGGCCCATCGCGCCGCAAAGAAGGCCAAGGCGCCCGAGGCCGAAGTCGCGGAGGACTCGGCAGCGGCGGCAACAGAGGGCGCGCCGGAGCCGAGCCTGCCGGACTCTGGCACTGCTCCGATGAGCAGCCCCCAGCGCAGCCCGCAGCGCAGCCCCCAGCGTAAGTCTGGGGTTCTTTCTTTTCGCTTGTCGGGGTACGTCTGAGGCTTTTGATTTTATCTTCATATCTTGACATCTCTTGTCTTGTTCCGTGCAGAGGAGGAGCCGCAGCGGGAAGAGCGCCCGGAGACCACCGCCGAGGAGCTGCATGCACCGCCATCCCCGCCAAGGCAGGACTCTCCGGCAAGGGAGAGTGCTCCGTCAAGGGCGGGTACTCCGCCAAGGCAGAGTACCCCGCCAAGGACGAGCAGCCCGGCAAGGGCGGCCACCCCGCCAAGGCCAAGTTCCCCGGCGAGGGCGACTACTCCGACGAGGCCGAGCTCCCCGGCGAGGGAGCCCGCCGCTGAGGACGCCCGCCAAGGTAACCTTTGTAACTTGTCTGCTTGACTTGTCTCTTTTTTGGATATTTGCTTGAGTCTTGAATTTCTTTGTCTTCTTCTTCTTCCTAGATCTTCCTCCTCCTGTGCCTATGGAGACGGAGGTAATTATCCTCGAGGAGGAGGACGCGCAGGGCGGCGGTGGCGACGCTCCAGTCGTCGAGGAGGTGGGCGAGGCCGCCGAGCCGGCCGCGCAAGAGACTGCTCCGGCTGCGGACGCAGCGGCCGGGGAGGGGGACGGTGGCCGCACCGCCGACCCGGAGGTGGCGGGAGCATCGGATGCTGCACCGGCCACCGGTCCCTCCGCCGGCGAGGAGCAAAGGTTCTATCTCGAGGCCCCCAATGGCGTCTTCATCCAGATGCCGTGGGGGTCTTCGTCGCGAGCTCCTGCGGAGGGCGAGGCGTTCGACGGAGAGGTCCTCGCCTCCGCAGGCCTGAAGATCGTCCAGGCGCCCGGTGGAAGTGAGGGGCCCGAGGAGGAGCGATTGCTTCATCAGCTCCTGGCCCTTTACCGGGCCAGGCAAGCAAAGCTCGCTTCCCGGGAGGCTCTTGCCGCCAAGGCCGCGGCAGAGATGGAGAAGCGTGCGGCGGAGCTCAGCGCCGCCAATCAGGCTGCCCTCCGCCAGGTGGCGGAGGAGCGTGAGCGTCTCGCCGGCGAGTACCAAGAGTGGGTACTTGAGAGGGCCGAAGCCGATGAACAGCAGCGTCTCGCCGGGGTGGAGATGTCCCGGCGAGAGGGAGAGCTCGCGCAGCGGAAGGTTGAGCTGGATTCTCATGAAGAAGACCTTGCCGCTCGCGAGGCTGCCCTTGGCGGGGAGCTGAAGGAGGCGAAGGCCGCCGCGGTTGCCGCGGAGGACGCCAAGAAGGAGCTCGCCGCCAAGGTCGAACAACTGGAGAAGGCGATGAAGGTGAGCGCCGAGAAGGTTGCCGCGCTCATCTTGGAGCGCGAGAAGGATGCTCACACAAACTCAGAGCTCCAGGTGAGTTTATCCCAGAGGGGTGACGAGCTGAAGGCCGCCAAGGATTCCATTGAAGACTTGGAGCTGAAGGTCACCACCCCGAAGGAATCGCTTGATGCTGCCCGGGCCCAGGAGACCAAGTTGAAGGATGAGCTCCGCAAGGAGCGAACCTTGGTGGAGAGCGTCAACAAGGCCTCCGAGCTCTTCCGGCAGACTATCGAGGTGTGGACCGAAGAGCTGGTTTCTTCTGCGTCCAATATTGACCAGGAGTTGCTGGCGCTGAAGGTCGAACATCTTATCTACTCGCCGGATCCGGATCTCCCGCACAGCGCGAAGCTCAGCCTCTTCTTCAGAGGCGTCGCTCCGGCTCTTGCAGGTCTCCGGAACCGCATCCCCGCGCAGCTGGCCGAGGAGTCGCGCCGGCTCTGCGCGGGAACTCTGGAGCGGGTGTTGACGAAGATCGTGTACCGCAACCCGGGGATCAACCTCACGAACGTTCTTCGCACCCTGCCGGCAGATGCAGACACGGAGGCCTTGAAGGAGCAGGTCGGCCACATCATCGCCAAGGTGGCAAAGCTTGGCAGGAAGGAAGGCGACCGCGTAGACTAGGGCTCCATTTATCTTTATCTTTTTGTTGCTGCATATTATGTTATGAACTCATTAGTCCATTGCGACAAGTTATCCTTGTAAGATATTTGCTTTACTTCAATCAATCAGTGCAATGTTATCTTCCTTGTTCCAATCTTTGACTTTGTATGTTTTTCACCCTACGCTCCCGGGGAGCTTGCCGGCAAGGGGCCCTTGTCGCGAGCGCTGAGTGCTGGACTCTGAGCAGCCTGCTGGCCAAGGTCCTCGCCGGCAAGCAACCTTGCCGCGGCTGGTCGCAACGCACTTAGCTTGCTGAGCGTACTCGGAAACGAGGCAAGGGCGCGACACTTGTTGTCACACCCCAAAAAAATATTCCTCTGGAGTTTTGAAAACTTTTGCAAAACTTTAACTAAGTTTTTAAAATTTTGGTTGGAGGGTTCGGTTTGAAGGATGGACTTATTTGATTTAAGTATTTTGGAGGTTTTAAGAACTTTTCTTTCTTAAGAATCTTTGGCTTTGGTCAATTATTTTCAAAAGCAAAAATCTCACTCTGCGCTTTACGCCTTCTGCACAGGAAGACGTACCCGTAACCGAAACGTTTTCTTTTAAATAAATCTGAGACTTCTGTTTTACAGAAAAACCCCTGGTTTTGAAAAGCTAATAACTTTTAAAATATAAATCCAAATGAGTTGATTCTTTTTGCTAAAATTTTCTTTTCTGCTCTAGTTTATTTTAAGATTTATCTAAAAATATTTTGAGAACTTTTTCTGTTCTGTGTTGGTGTTCTTATTCGAATTCAAATTTGAATTTTTCAGAAAAGGAAGAGGGAACTTTTGCTGGATTTTCAGAAGGGTTTTCTCCTGATTACTTTGGACAAGGCAAGCATTATTGAACTTGAGTTATGATGTTACTTCCTTGCATGGTTGCATGGTATGGAAGTGCATCATATGTTACGTGTTATCACATGTGCATGCATGGTCATATCATGTTGGTTTTACCTTGGCTTGCATGTCATCCTAGCTTGTCTGGCTTACAAATGAATACGTATGGGCAGAGATGTGCTGCTGGTTGGGACATGTTAGTGGGCATGGTCCTTTGTTGACACAGTGGTGTCATGTGTTACTGATAAAAGAACACTGATGATTTTTTAACAGTACCTCCTGAGTCTGCCTAGATCGAGTCTTGCTCTTACACCTAGCTGTATACCGTGCTGCCACGGGTCCTTCCGAAAGGAGGGTACGGCCTAGTAAGTTGTTAACCCCTGGACGGGTGCACGCCACCCAGATAACTACGATGAAGGTTGTAGCCTGTCATCGGGTCAGGGGCATGGGTGTTACCGGTTGTAGCCGAGAGGGGGGCACCCCTTGTAATCCGCGCGTTTAATAGTGATCCCATGCTTTTCGGAGGTTGTAGCCTCCCTGACTTAAGGTGTCTGGAGTGATGCTGTGGGTGAGTCCAAGCATCCGGTGGGCGGGTATGCGTCAGGAGTGTTTTCAACCCAAAGTCCGTATTAGGTTTTAGTCAGTGTACGGTACTGGCTAGACCCTATGCTTGTGGGTAAAGGGTACACCCTCTGCAGAGTTATATCTATTCGAATAGCCGCGTCCACGGTCAAGGACTTAGTTGGGTGGGTCAAGTATCGGTCCCGGGGTCAGTCTCTGGAGGGAAATAATATACTTGAGTATACTATGTTTGCATGATGGATTATCATGAATTTATTTGTGATGAATATTATATTTATGGACTAACCCGATAATTTTGTTGTTACCTTCAAGAGTGTCTCAGGGGCTGGCTAGACTACCCCGGACACTCGCTTTTATTTTAAAGTCCTTTTGAGGCGTCCCTCGAGTGTCAGGCGGTTTATCTCGCCACTACTCTTGTGGACACCCATTGGCATTTCTTTTAAAGTCCTTTTGAGGCGTCCCTCGAGTGTCAGGCGGTTTATCTCGCCACTACTCTTGTGGATACCCAACTGGCATTTCTTTTCAAGTCCTATCGAGATGTCGCTTGATATCCGACTGGCATTCTTTTTATTCTTTTTATATAATATAGTGACCAATATTTATTTTTTTGAACTAACCATGTTTCATCATGCCAAGTCTTGATAAATGTTGCATACATATAATTTATTTGCCATGGCATGTGTTTTCAGTATACCTTATTTTCATAATGTTTGCGAGTACATTCAACGTACTCACTGGCTTGTCCCTGGCTATTTACTTGGCCAGACTTGGAGGAGGACGAGCCCGTGGAGGAGAATTGCGCTAGCGAGGCCGACGCTTAGAAGGTTCCCAGTCAGCACGCCTGTGTCTTGAGTCTATCACTTGTACCATCCGTCAAGCTTCCGCCACACCAATAAAAATAGTCAAGCCTCACACTGACGCTTGACTCTATGCTAGTCTTTCAGCTTTGAATTCCACCACCCACTGTCATTTTCCGCCACCTTAGTGTGTTGAGTTGTTGTAATAAATTATTGGGTCACCCTGACTCAACCCTGTGTAATATTATTGTACTGGTTATCTATATCAAGGTTGTCCACTGGTTGTGCTTGGGAGCCAGCGTGACTTAAGGCTATTCTGTGATTTATTTCTCAGAAATGAGCCTGACAGACCTTGGTATCAGAGCCAGGCTGACTGTAGGAGCCCTAGGCACGATCGTTAGACACCAAGTCAACGCTGACTTTTTTTCCCAGCATGCATCTCATGCATCGTAGCAAATTTTCTGTAGTCATCATGCATTTGTGACATGACTACGTGGATTTTTGTCTACTGTTGTAGATGGCTGGTGGCAGCTGCCCGTCGCAGATTTTCGCCAACGAGCCTGCGGGATTTTCCCGTCTCCTCGCGAGCATCGCGAAAGACGCGCTGGGGTCCCTTGGGCGTCCGGAGTACGTCATCTACCCGGACAAGATCTCAGAGACCCTGACTATGTACCAGGCTTCGGTATATATTCGGGGTGGTGCGTCCGTGTCTTTCCGCAACTACCGCTTCATGGGGAGAGCTATGCCCACTGAGAGGCATGCTATCCAGATGGCCGCACGTGAGGCTATCGCACGTCTCAGGGATATCCTGCCCGTCATGCAGGACCGTCCCTATTACTACATGCCTTGTCACGTTCCATACACCAGCCACTATGCTTTTTCCTGCACCATAGGGGAAAAGGATACGGCTATTGAGCCACTTGTCCAGTACATCATGGCCTTGGAGCCAGCCTTCACCTCCATGGTGGATGACTACCTCACTGCGCGGATGGACTTGTCTCGTGCAAGAATCATTCGCAGGAGCGAGTACCGCTCTCCTTCGCCTCGTGCTCCACGCACCTCCATTACACCAAATATTCCTCTGGCTAATCCTGCGACTCAGCGCTCGACCCCGACTGGCGATGCTAGCCGTCCGGCTGCACCCATTCCTACCAGAGCTTCTCCACTGACCAGCACGGTGCCACCTCCAACAGGCACGGCATCAACGACTACACGACTAGAGGCGATCCTCGAGGAGGAAGAGGAGGAGGGTGATATCAAATCATGGATGCCTTGCCTGAGTCTCACTCTCAGCAGGACCTAGGATGAGCTGTGTGAGCGAACACAGTCTTCTTCGCCAAGCGACCACTTGAGAACACGGATGTAATATATTTATTTCCTGTTCCGTCTAGCCTTTGTAAAATAGCTATGACCGCTGGCCGATGAGAGCGCGGAGAGTGCGCTAGTAGAATAAAATGATCTTGTATGATACAGTTTCCGCATGTACCCTGTATAATTATATCCTGTATAATTAAATCCTGCTTGTATAATTAAAATCACTTGTGTAATATAACTGTTTGCCTTGCCTTACCTTGTCCGGGGGAAAATTTATTTGGAATTTTATTTCTTCCTTTTTGATTATTTTCTTTGGTGTTATGCAAATACCCCAGAAAGAAATGCATCGTCCCTGGACCCGTTCTATGCCAACTCCAGATGAGAACAATGCTGGACAAATGGAAAATAATTTTACTCAAGGGCAGACGAGTCAGCAAAGCAGTGATTCAGCATTTTCGCAAATGTGTCGCTTATTTGAGCAGAGTCAGCAACAACATCAGGAGATGATGCAGCATTTGATTGACATGGGAAATCACCATGGACAACAGCAACCCAGGTCCAAACTATCTGAGTTGCAAAAGACCCGCCCAACGGACTTTACGCACACTGACAAGCCACTAGAGGCAGACGACTGGCTTCGAGACATGGAAAGAAAATTGGACATTGCCCAGTGTACGGACCAGGAAAAGGTGTTGTACACACCACATTATTTTTCTGGAATGGCTGCGTCGTGGTGGGAAAACTTATGTCACACCCACCCTGACGGAGCAAATATGACATGGGCACAACTCAAGGAGCATTTCCGAGGAGCGCATATCCCAAATAGCATTATGAAATTAAAGAAGAGGGAATTTGAGGATCTCAAACAGCGGGGCTCCACAGTGTCCCAATATCTGGATCAGTTTACTCAGTTGGCCAGATACGCCAACGACGAATATATGACAGAAAACACAAAGATGGAAAAATTTCTCGACGGACTTGTTTCATCCCTAAAGTGCCAGCTGATGGTTCATACTTTTCCAGACTTTAAGACACTCGTGGACAAGGCTATTATTCTGGAAAATGAACACCGCAATATGGATGAGGCTCGCAAGCGTCGCATGAACCAGTCAGGACAGGTACGCAACAACAGGCCCAGGAATGATGTTCAAAAGCCAGTAGTAACCCGGCCAACAAATACAGCTCCACCTCAGAACCGCAGTGCATTCCACAATAGGACTAAGGATACAAATTTTCATTCTGGAGTTACATGTTACTCCTGTGGAGGAGAGGGGCATTACGCTAAACAGTGCCCGAAACAAGGAAACAACCCTCCCAAAGCCAACAACAACAACAATGGACGCGGTGCGACCAACGCTCCGCGACGCAATAATTTCAACCCCAATAACAACCACAAACCAGGACATATCAACCACGTGAATTTTGAGGAAGCTCAGAACGCACCGGATATCGTGTTTGGTACGTTCCCCGCCAACTCAGTAAATGCTACAGTTTTATTTGATTCCGGAGCTTCCCACTCTTGCATTTCTAAAAGATTTGCCGCGAAGAATCAGTTTCCCTTTTTGCCTTTGCAAAATTCCATGGTTATTCAGTCCCCGGGATCGAAGCAAACTACTCAATGGTACTGCAAGGATGTGAACATCGAAATTGAAGGAATGGGATTCCTAGCCAATCTCATCATATTGGACGCAGTTGATTTGGACATTATTCTGGGAATGGATTGGTTAACCACAAACAAAGGTTTTATAGACTGCTATAACCGCACGGTAACTCTTACCAATTGCCAAGGGAAGACCATAAAAGTGGGTACAAGGAAGATTGCCACATTCCAAGGGAAATTAAATCAAGTGGATACGGTGGAATTAAATACGGTTCCTGTAGTCTGTGAATATCCTGATGTATTTCCTGAAGAGTTACCAGGAATGCCACCGGACCGCGAGATTGAGTTCGTTATTGAACTAGCACCAGGAACGACACCCATATACAAGAAACCGTACCGTATGGCCCCAACAGAATTGGCAGAATTAAAGAAGCAAATTAAGGAGTTGATGGAGAAAGGTTACGTACGACCCAGCTCGTCACCATGGGGTTCGCCAGTTTTATTCGCCAAAAAGAGGGATGGTACCCTGCGACTATGTATTGATTACAGGGCACTTAATATGGTCACTATCAAGAATAAATATCCACCGCCTAGAATCAACGACTTGTTTGAGCAGCTAGCTGAAGCTAAAGTCTTTTCAAAGATAGACTTAAGGTCAGGATATCATCAGCTAAAAATTCGAACGACGGATATACCTAAGACGGCATTTACCACAAGATATGGATTATATGAGTTCACAGTAATGCCGTTCGGTTTGACCAATGCCCCTGCATATTTTGTGCATCTTATGAACAAGGTTTTCATGAAATATTTGGATAAATTTGTGGTGGTATTTATCGATGACATACTTATTTACTCTAAGACGCCCGAAGAACATGAGCAGCACCTTCGGATAGTACTGGAAGAATTAAGAAGACATCAGCTTTATGCCAAATTCAGCAAATGTGAATTTTGGTTGAGAGAAGTGGGTTTTCTTGGGCACGTACTAACCCAGGATGGAATCGCTGTGGACCCGGGAAAAGTAAAGGATGTATTGGGATGGAAACAACCCACAAACGTAACGGAGGTCAGAAGTTTTCTTGGTCTAGCAGGCTATTATCGAAGATTTATTGAAGGATTTTCCACTATAGCCAGACCCATGACCCAATTACTCAAGAAAGATAAGAAGTTTGAATGGAATGAAGCTTGTGAAAAGAGTTTTCAGGAGTTGAAAAAAAGGTTAACAACGTCACCAGTCCTAGTTGTACCCGATGTACACAAAAATTTTGATATATACTGTGATGCATCCGGGAAAGGCCTTGGGTGTGTCTTAATGCAAGAAGGAAAAGTAGTAGCTTACACATCAAGGCAACTACGGAGACACGAAGAAAATTACCCCGTTCACGATCTGGAACTTGCTGCAGTAGTACACGCGCTCAAAGAGTGGCGACACTATCTTCTGGGGAACCGATGTGAAATATACACGGATCATAAAAGTCTTAAGTATATTTTTACGCAGCCGGAATTAAATTTGAGACAGCGACGATGGCTTGAATTAATTAAGGATTATGACGTAGGAATTCACTATCACCCTGGTAAAGCCAATGTTGTGGCAGATGCCCTCAGCAGAAATCCATACGCCGGAAATGGCAGCGTACAGCTCTCGCAACATGTGCTCAGCCAGGAATTTGCCAAACTCAACATGGCCCTAGTCACGGAAGGGACCATCTCCCAGTTGGAAATAAAACCAACCTTAGAGGACCAGATCAGAAACGCCCAGAAGGGACATCCGAGTATGGAAGGAATTAGGAAAAAGATGAAACTAGGCAGAGCGCCCGAATTTATTGAAGACGACCAAGGAATTATCTGGTTTGGACAAAGACTATGCGTACCAAACATTGAGGAATTAAAGCAGCAAATAATGGCAGAGGCACACACCGCTCCATATTCTATTCACCCCGGAGGGACAAAAATGTATAAGGATATACAGGAGAGATTCTGGTGGCACGGAATGAAAAGGGATATAGCCATATATGTGGCATGTTGTGATACTTGCCAACGAGTGAAGGCGGAACACCAGAGACCAGCAGGGTTGTTGCAACCAATTAAGGTGCCTGAATGGAAATGGGATAGGATTGGAATGGATTTTGTGGTTGGTTTGCCAAGGTCACGCCACGGAAATGATGCTATCTGGGTAATAATTGATTCACTAACCAAGGTAGCACATTTCATTCCGGTAAAAACCACCTACTCAACACAGAGGCTAGCCAGGCTGTATCTATCCAGGATTGTTTGTCTACACGGAATACCCAAAATAATTGTCTCCGACAGAGGCACCCAATTTGTCTCTAGATTTTGGGAACATTTACAGCAGGCCTTAGGCACGCAACTGGCTTTCAGCACAGCATACCACCCGCAGACCGGAGGACAGACAGAGCGGGTAAATCAAATATTAGAGGACATGTTGAGAGCATGTGTGCTTACCTACGGAGTCAGTTGGGAGGATAGTTTGCCTTATGCAGAATTTTCCTACAACAACAGTTATCAAGCTAGCCTAAAAATGGCACCGTTCGAAGCATTATACGGACGACGGTGTCGAACCCCATTAAATTGGTCTGAGACCGGAGACAGCCGAATCTTTGGACCAGATATGCTAATAGAGGCAGAAACCAAAGTAAAACTTATTCAGGACCGACTAAAGGCAGCTCAGAGCCGACAGAAGAGTTATTATGATCAAAAACACCGCCAGATCCACTTTGAGCCAAATGACTACGTGTATCTTAGAGTATCTCCAACAAGGGGGCTACAGAGATTTAAGGTCAAGGGGAAATTAGCACCGAGATTTATCGGACCATTCAAAATAACTGCAAGAAGGGGCAAGGTTGCTTATCAACTAGAATTACCCGCAGAATTATCAGATGTCCACGATGTGTTCCATGTGTCTCAACTGAGGAAGTGTGTCAGCAACCCGGAGAAACAGGTGCAGCACCAGGAATTAGACCTTCAACCCGATCTTACCTATCGGGAGCGTCCTATAAAAATTTTAGAGAAGTCTGAACGGAGGACCCGGCAAAATGCGATAAAATTTTGCAAAGTCCAATGGAGCAATCACACCGAGGAAGAGGCAACCTGGGAAAGAGAAGATCATTTAAGGACTGAGTATCCGTACCTATTTGAGGAACAGCTGGAATCTCGGGGACGAGATTTTTCTTAAGGGGGTAGGTGCTGTCACACCCCAAAAAAATATTCCTCTGGAGTTTTGAAAACTTTTGCAAAACTTTAACTAAGTTTTTAAAATTTTGGTTGGAGGGTTCGGTTTGAAGGATGGACTTATTTGATTTAAGTATTTTGGAGGTTTTAAGAACTTTTCTTTCTTAAGAATCTTTGGCTTTGGTCAATTATTTTCAAAAGCAAAAATCTTTTCCACCTCTTCTAGCACCATATAAATTCCCAAATAATTTTTCTGCCACTTCAAATTTTTTCCTCTCAAGTCTTGTACACATTCTGTGATCTTTCACAACTCCTCCTCACTCCACAAAAATATTCTTCCTATTATTTTTAAATTCCAAAAAGGGAATTTGAATAAATCATAGTTTCTTGACATTTACAAAGGAACTATATTTTCTATGATCCTTCTGCCTCTACCAAAATTATTCCTACATATATATGGTACCCTCAACCCATTTCTCCAAAAACATTTGGTCCCACAGTTCAAATATTTCAAATTCTGTTCATTTCAATTTTGGTCCAGAAATCATGTTTTGGCCCCAAACCATTTCCAAACCTCACCAAAATTTTTGTCCTTCTGGCAAACTCATTTTTGAGTATCCACACACCACCACACAAAACCCCATGATCAAACTAGTTGCCTAAACCCTCAAAGCATTTCATCAAACATGTTGCGGGCACTGTTCATAACTGAATTAAAATTCAGTTAACTGAATTTTGCTTCGGCCGACAGAGACAGGGTGCCGTGCATACATCAACTTCCTCTCCCGCACGGCGATGTTGCCGGTGTCCAGTGCCGCAGCACTTCCTGGCCCAGCGGCCAGCCACTCCACGCCGGCGAGGTGGCACCGGGCCGGTGCAGCCTCCCCAGGCTCGTCCACGGCGGAGCCGAGCGGACACGCCACGGCCCTCGGCCGCCATTCAATGCCCAGCAACGCCACTACCTACCTCTCTGCACACGCGTCGTCGTTCTTCGCCTCTACGCGCAAAAGACACACCGGCCACGCCGCACGGGGCCCATCTGACAGTCGCCGGAGCCGGCCGCTCCGCCGCGTCCGTGCGGACAGCGCATCGCCAACGTGTCGCGCAGGCGCAAGCCCGACCACGCGGAGGCTTCGGGCGAACGCCACGGGCCTCTAGATTGCCCCGACACCCAGCCGACCGGCCAGAACCAACCCCGGCGACTTCAATTACTCCGGCGAGCTCCGCCCGCTTCGGCCTTCCTCGAACCGCCTATAAAAGGGGTCCCCGAGCCCCTCTAGCACAAGCACTCGCCTCCACCACCACCCACACTCCCTCCTGACCACCCACCAGGCCCCGAGGGGGTCGTCTTCTTCCCCTCCGGTCACCGCTCCGCCGCCTCTGTCCTCGGACCGAACCGAGCACATACACCACCAGAGCAGCCCAAACTCCGTCGAGCTTCCTCTTTTCCACCACCTTGCCGATCCCCCAAGTCAATTTACCTCCCCGAGCCCTCTCCGACGAGCCACCACCTCACCAGAATCGTCCTCCGCCGGCGACGAGCTCACCGCCGTTCAGGTGACCGCCGGTGGCCACCTCCACCACCCCTGGATGCGGAAGTCCCCGCTGGTCATGTTGCGACCAGCGCCGGACCCTGAGACCCCGGCGATCGTCGCCGGCGATCGCCGCCGCCTCTCTGTCCTCGCGCGCGAGCGCGTTTGAATTTAAACCTGACGGGTGGCCCCCACCCGTCAGCTCTCTCCCTCTCTTTTCTGTTTTAAGTGGAAGCGCACTCTGCGCTTTACGCCTTCTGCACAGGAAGACGTACCCGTAACCGAAGCGTTTTCTTTTAAATAAATCTGAGACTTCTGTTTTACAGAAAAACCCCTGGTTTTGAAAAGCTAATAACTTTTAAAATATAAATCCAAATGAGTTGATTCTTTTTGCTAAAATTTTCTTTTCTGCTCTAGTTTATTTTAAGATTTATCTAAAAATATTTTGAGAACTTTTTCTGTTCTGTGTTGGTGTTCTTATTCGAATTCAAATTTGAATTTTTCAGAAAAGGAAGAGGGAACTTTTGCTGGATTTTCAGAAGGGTTTTCTCCTGATTACTTTGGACAAGGCAAGCATTATTGAACTTGAGTTATGATGTTACTTCCTTGCATGGTTGCATGGTATGGAAGTGCATCATATGTTACGTGTTATCACATGTGCATGCATGGTCATATCATGTTGGTTTTACCTTGGCTTGCATGTCATCCTAGCTTGTCTGGCTTACAAATGAATACGTATGGGCAGAGATGTGCTGCTGGTTGGGACATGTTAGTGGGCATGGTCCTTTGTTGACACAGTGGTGTCATGTGTTACTGATAAAAGAACACTGATGATTTTTTAACAGTACCTCCTGAGTCTGCCTAGATCGAGTCTTGCTCTTACACCTAGCTGTATACCGTGCTGCCACGGGTCCTTCCGAAAGGAGGGTACGGCCTAGTAAGTTGTTAACCCCTGGACGGGTGCACGCCACCCAGATAACTACGATGAAGGTTGTAGCCTGTCATCGGGTCAGGGGCATGGGTGTTACCGGTTGTAGCCGAGAGGGGGGCACCCCTTGTAATCCGCGCGTTTAATAGTGATCCCATGCTTTTCGGAGGTTGTAGCCTCCCTGACTTAAGGTGTCTGGAGTGATGCTGTGGGTGAGTCCAAGCATCCGGTGGGCGGGTATGCGTCAGGAGTGTTTTCAACCCAAAGTCCGTATTAGGTTTTAGTCAGTGTACGGTACTGGCTAGACCCTATGCTTGTGGGTAAAGGGTACACCCTCTGCAGAGTTATATCTATTCGAATAGCCGCGTCCACGGTCAAGGACTTAGTTGGGTGGGTCAAGTATCGGTCCCGGGGTCAGTCTCTGGAGGAAAATAATATACTTGAGTATACTATGTTTGCATGATGGATTATCATGAATTTATTTGTGATGAATATTATATTTATGGACTAACCCGATAATTTTGTTGTTACCTTCAAGAGTGTCTCAGGGGCTGGCTAGACTACCCCGGACACTCGCTTTTATTTTAAAGTCCTTTTGAGGCGTCCCTCGAGTGTCAGGCGGTTTATCTCGCCACTACTCTTGTGGACACCCATTGGCATTTCTTTTAAAGTCCTTTTGAGGCGTCCCTCGAGTGTCAGGCGGTTTATCTCGCCACTACTCTTGTGGACACCCATTGGCATTTCTTTTAAAGTCCTTTTGAGGCGTCCCTCGAGTGTCAGGCGGTTTATCTCGCCACTACTCTTGTGGATACCCAACTGGCATTTCTTTTCAAGTCCTATCGAGATGTCGCTTGATATCCGACTGGCATTCTTTTTATTCTTTTTATATAATATAGTGACCAATATTTATTTTTTTGAACTAACCATGTTTCATCATGCCAAGTCTTGATAAATGTTGCATACATATAATTTATTTGCCATGGCATGTGTTTTCAGTATACCTTATTTTCATAATGTTTGCGAGTACATTCAACGTACTCACTGGCTTGTCCCTGGCTATTTACTTGGCCAGACTTGGAGGAGGACGAGCCCGTGGAGGAGAATTGCGCTAGCGAGGCCGACGCTTAGAAGGTTCCCAGTCAGCACGCCTGTGTCTTGAGTCTATCACTTGTACCATCCGTCAAGCTTCCGCCACACCAATAAAAATAGTCAAGCCTCACACTGACGCTTGACTCTATGCTAGTCTTTCAGCTTTGAATTCCACCACCCACTGTCATTTTCCGCCACCTTAGTGTGTTGAGTTGTTGTAATAAATTATTGGGTCACCCTGACTCAACCCTGTGTAATATTATTGTACTGGTTATCTATATCAAGGTTGTCCACTGGTTGTGCTTGGGAGCCAGCGTGACTTAAGGCTATTCTGTGATTTATTTCTCAGAAATGAGCCTGACACTTGTCGCAGCTCACTTAAATCGTTGAGTGGACTCGAAAACAAGATAAGGGTGCGGCAAGCTACGGGTAGGTTCCTCCGCGCACAGGTTTTCCATACAAAGTGTGATCGTTCAAGGAAGACAACCAAAATTTAAAATTTGAACTGGTCAAATTCTAACAACTTATCTTTCATAAGCTGCTTGCTCATGTTGCTTGCTTTCCGGTAAGGCTCTTCTTATTTGAACAGCACTTAGTCCCTCCTCCATCTCCTTCCCCCCCGGCAAACTTGTGCGCGAGGAACGTTCCTTCTGCTTAAGAGAAAAGGAAAGGGAGAGGGAAACAAGCATATTGCCTCTCGGCGTAATAGTGTTTACCGTATGTCTGAGTGTTGCATCAAAATGCCAAACGGAACATGCAAACAGCAAAGAGAAAGCATGCAAAAGGCAATCGATGCGAAAACACGAAAACTTTACTGATGCACGGGGTCTGCGCCCGGCTTTGTACAAAGGGTTACATGCAACAGCGGCAAGGCTTGTACAAAAGGTGGTTGCCGGAGCGGATCACGGCAACCGCGCCTTAGGGGTGAAACTTGCGAAGATGCTCTATGTTCCAGGAGTTGCTCACCGGTAAGCCTTCTTCGGTCTCGAGGCGGACAGCGCCGGGCCTCGTAACTTGCCTCACCCGATAAGGGCCTTCCCACTTCGGCGTCAACTTGTTGGAATTCTTGGCGGACTGAACACGCCGAAGAACAAGGTCGCCTTCCTCGAGACTCCTGGCCTTGACTTTGCGGCTATGGTAGCGGCGCAAAGCTTGCTGGTATCGAGCAGCTCGTACAGCAGCCTGGAGACGTCCCTCCTCAAGGAGCAACGCGTCATCTTGTCGCAGTTGCTCTTGCTCGAGCTCATCATAAGCGAGTACTCGAGGAGATCCGTATACGAGTTCCGTGGGGAGAACTGCCTCTGCTCCATAGACTAGAGCAAAAGGTGTCTGCCCGGTGGCTCGACTTGGTGTCGTTCTGATTGACCAAAGAGCCGCCGGGAGCTCCTCTATCCAATTTCTTCCGCACTTGCGCAGCCTGTCAAAGGTCCTTGTCTTGAGTCCGCGCAGCACTTCAGCATTTGCCCTCTCCGCTTGGCCGTTGCTCCTCGGGTGAGCAACAGAAGCGAAACAGACCTTGGCGCCAAGGTCTTGGACGTATTGCATGAAGGTGCGACTAGTGAATTGCGTACCGTTGTCGGTGATGATCCTGTTAGGGATCCCGAAACGGCAAACAATCGATCTGAAGAACCTGACTGCTGACTGTGCTGTCACCTTTCTCACTGGCTCCACTTCTGGCCACTTTGTGAACTTGTCGATTGCAACGTACAAGTACTCAAAGCCCCCGACAGCGCGAGGGAAAGGGCCGAGGATATCGAGCCCCCAGACCGCGAAGGGCCATGACAAAGGGATTGTTTGGAGAGCTTGAGCTGGCTGATGAATTTGCTTTGCATGGAACTGGCACGCTTCACACTTGGTTACTAGTGCAGTTGCATCTTGGAGGGCTTCTTGCCAAAAGAACCCTTGCCGGAAAGCTTTCCCGGCAAGTGCCCTTGCGCCAATGTGGTGGCCGCATATGCCTCCATGTATTTCTGCCAACAGCTTTTGTCCATCTTCTCTGGAGATACATTTCAACCTGACACCGTTGAGTCTTCTTCTGTACAGCTCGTTATCCACAAACTGATACATACTTGACTGCCTGGTTATCTTCTCTATCTCTTGAGGGTCGTCGGGAAGTTCTCCAGTTTGCAGAAAACGGACGATCTGCTGCGCCCATGCCGGAGCCCGAGGCTCGACGGCAAGGACTAAAGGCTCGAGGGCCGCTGCGGGAACCTCAGCTTCTACGGCAAAGACCTCTGGTCCTGTCGGAGCTGACGGTCCCCCGGCAAGCTCGCCGGAGCGAGGCTTGTCGGGAACACTTGCTTCAACTGCACAAGCCCGAGGGCTTGCAGGAGCAAACTGTTCCTCAGCGTTGTTGTTGATCTTGGGAACTTTGGCGGCGGGTTCAGGAAGATCCGCCGGCAAGTAGTCGCCGGAGACCAACTTTCTTTTCTTGGACTGCCCAATTGATGGTGTAACTGATGGCTGAGTCAGCTTGAGCAAAAAGGTCCCTGGTTCCACAGGTAACTTCATCGCGGCGCACTTTGAAAGGCCATCTGCAATCTCATTTTGAGCTCTGGGGACGTGCTCCATCTGCAAACCTTCAAAGTGCTCTTCAAGCTTTCTCACTTCATCGACATATGCTTCCATCAAAGGACTCTGATAGCTCTTGTTAACTTGTCGGACCACCAACTGAGAATCTCCCCGCACAATCAGCTTCCTGATCCCAAGTTCGGCCGCAATCCTGAGGCCGGCAAGCAAGCCTTCATATTCTGCAGTGTTGTTTGTCGCTTGTTCCCTGGGAAAGTGCATCTGGATAACATATTTGAGGTGCTCTCCGGTGGGCGCGATGAGTACCACGCCGGCACCGGCGCCTTGCAGCGAAAAGGCACCGTCAAAATACATTACCCATTCACTTGTCGCTTCTTGCACGGGTATACTCGTTTCTTGAACTTCATCTTCTGGTGTTGGGGTCCACTCGGCAATGAATTCTGCCAAGGCTCGGCTCTGTATGGTTGAAGTACTTTCAAACTTGAGTCCAAAGCTTGACAGCTCCAGTGCCCACTCGACGATCCTGCCTGTTGCTTCTGGATTGTGCAATATCCTCTTCAACGGAAAGCGAGTGACCACCGTTATCTCATGGGCTTGGAAGTAGTGGCGCAGCTTCCTCGAGGCCATGAGGAGGCCGAATAGCAATTTTTGCACACCAGAGTACCTTGATCTAGCTCCCTGGAGAAGGGAACTTACAAAATACACCGGGCGTTGCACCATCTTCTTCCGCACCTCTCCTTGTTCCTGCGCAGAGCCTTCCTTGTCGGGGCCAGAGCTTGTCGGGACAGCCCCCTGCTTGTCGCTAGATTCGCTTGCCGGTGATGCTGACTCCTCGTCGGACTCCCTCTCCGCCACTAACGCAGCACTAACCACCTGGTTGGTTGCCGCTAAGTATAGCAACAACTTTTCCTGTGGTCTAGGTGCGACAAGTGTAGGAGTGGAGGACAGGTACCGTTTCAAATCCTGCAACGCCGCCTCCGCTTCCGGAGTCCACTTCATGGGACCTGCCTTCTTCAAGATTTTGAAGAAAGGTAGGGCGCGCTCTGCGGACTTTGAAATGAACCTACTGAGGGCAGCAACGCAACCTGCAAGCCTTCTGACATCCTTGACGCGCTTCGGGGCTTCTATCTGCTCGATGGCTTTGATCTTGTCGGGGTTGGCTTCAATCCCCCTCTGTGATACAAAGAACCCGAGAAGCTTGCCGGAGGGAACTCCAAAGACGCACTTCTCGGGGTTCAACTTGAGCTGTATCCTGCGCAGGTTCTGGAACGTTTCTTCCAAGTCTTGAATCAGGGTTTCTTTGCTCTTGCTCTTCACCACGATGTCATCCATGTAAGCTTCTACATTCCTGTGGATCTGTGGCTCAAAAGCAGTGTACACTACCCTTGCAAAGGTTGAGCCCGCATTCTTCAGTCCAAATGGCATGCGGATAAAGCAATAGGTGCCACATGGAGTGATAAATGCAGTCTTCTCCTCATCTTCCTTGGCCATGAAAATCTGGTGATAGCCTGAATATGCATCAAGAAAACAGAGTAGCTCACATCCGGCAGTGGAGTCAACGATCTGGTCAATGCGCGGCAAAGGGAAAGGATCCTTGGGACATGCTTTATTGACATCGGTGAAGTCTATACACAGTCTCCACTTCCCGTTGGCCTTGCGCACGACGACTGGGTTTGCCAGCCACGTCGGATGGATCACACCTCTAACTAGGCCGGCTGCCTCTAGTTTCTTGATCTCCTCATTGATGAACTCTTGGCGCTCCACGGCTTGCTTCCTCACTTTCTGCTTGATGGGCCGCGCATGAGGACAGACAGCAAGCTTGTGCTCAATCACCTTCCTGGGAACGCCGGGGATGTCAGATGGTTGCCAAGCAAACACATCGACATTCGCCCGCAGGAAGGCGACGAGCGCGCTTTCCTATTTGCTGTCAAGGGTGGCACTGATGGTGAAGGTACCACCAGTGCCATCCTCCTTTGCGGACACCTTCTTGGTTGCCGGAGGAGCAGCCATTCCTTTCTTGCTCTTGCCGGTGGAGCTCGATGGAACGTCCTCGACGGCAGCGCAGCACTCCGAAGAGGTGCGGTTGCCGGAGTGGGTCCCAGAGCACTTACCGGACTTGGTCTTCGTCTTCTTCCCCCCGGGAGCTTCAGCGGCAAGAGTATCCTTCTCGACCGCAGCTGCCGCATCCCGGTAAATCTTGTCGGCGCAGATAAGCGCATCCTTCTTGTCGCTGTGGACAGTGATGACGCTTATCGGCCCCGGCATCTTCAGCACGTTGTAGGCATAGTGGGAAGCTGCCATGAACTTGGCGAGGGCGGGACGGCCGAGTATTCCATTGTAGGGCAATGGAATATCGGCAACGTCAAAAGTGATACGCTCAGTCCTGAAGTTGAGCTCCCCGCCAAAGGTCACCGGCAGAGTAATCTTTCCCTTGGGCTTGCTCCTTCCCGGGTTGATTCCTTGGAATGAACCGGTCTCTTCGAGCTCGCCGTCTTGAATCTGGAGCTTCTTGATCACAGCAGAGGAGATCAAGTTCAGCCCGGACCCGCCGTCAACCAACATTTTGGTGACCTTGAGGTTGCGGATGGTGGGGGAAACCAGCATCGGCAAGCACCCGACCGCCGTGGTGCGGTCAGGGTGATCCTCAAGGTCAAAAACGATGGGCGTGCTGGACCATTTGAGGAGCCTGCGCGACTCCACGGGCGGCTCCGCTGCATTCACCTCACGCACCCACTGTTTCAGCTGGCGGTGGGAGGTGTGCAGGGAGGCGCCACCGTCGACGCACAGGACCTCCGTGGCCTTCTGGAACTCCTGTTCGCTGTTCTCGTCGTCCTCCATGTCTTCATCGTCGTCTTCGTCGTTGTCGCGGCCCCGGGGAGGTCGATCTCCTTGCCGCTGCTTGGCCTTGCCGCGGCGTCCTCCCCGGCCGTTAAACGGCCGCTTCTTGCTGGGTTCTTCCCCGCCACCTTGGGCCTTCTCCTTGTCGCGCCTCTCGTACTCAGCTTTTTGCTGCTCGACGAGGTACTCGACGCGCTTGCAGTTGGAGAGATCGTGACCCTTGGTGCGGTGAATCTTACAGTATTGCTTGTCGGAGCTACCCGGCTTGTCGGCCGCCGCCGCAGGGGCAGGCTCCTTGCCGGAGCCGCCAGCCTGTGCTTGCTTGGCGGGGGCCTCTTTGCCGGACTTCTCGACGGCAAGCACTTCCTTCTTGCCCTTCTTCCTGTTGTTCCGCCGCCGGCTCTTCTTTGCCGGGGCGGCGTCGTCGCTGTCGCTTCCCCCTGCGCCAGCATCCTCCCCGGGGAGTTTCCTCCCCTCTTCCGCGCGGGCGCACTTGTCAGCAAGAGCATAAAGCTCGCTGACGTCCCTGATCTTGGTCATCGCCATCTCCTCACGCATGCGGCGGTTACGCACGTTCTGATGGAACGCGCTGATAACCGCGGCAGGGTGAACGTCTGAGATGTTGTGTTGTACCCGGCTGAAGCGTTGGATATACTTGCGCAGGGGTTCGCCTTCCTTCTGGGCCAAAATGTGGAGATCGCTCTCCTGGCCATGGGGTTTGTGGCCGCCGGTGAAGGCGCCAACAAACTGATGGCAGAGGTCGGCCCATGAAGAGATAGAGCCTTCCGGCAAGTGCATGAGCCACGAACGGACGTTCGGCTTCAGCACGAGCGGGAAGTAGTTAGCTAGGATCTTCTCGTCGCGCCCCCCGGCAGCTTGCACTGCGATAGTGTAGACGCTGAGAAACTCCGAGGGATGCGTCTTGCCGTCGTACTTCTCCGGTACGTCGGGCTTAAAGTTCTTCATGCTGGGCCACTGGACGCGCCGCAGCTCGCGGGTGAACGCAGGGCAGCCTGCCGCGTACGGCAAGTCGCCTGGTTCACCGGGCGCGGGTGCGTCGACAGTGTTCCCAGCTCTCTTGTCGGATTGTCGCCGAGCTTCTCGGCGGCGCTCGATCGTGGTTCGAGCGTCTTCATCTCGCCGGTCGTCGAGGACCTGGCGCTGGTCCCGACGAGCCCGCGGGTCCGACGAGGCTGTGGAGCCGTCGTCGGGGTTGTTCCGGCGGGGCGGCGTCTTCTGCTTCTGCGGCGGGGAGTGCACGCTCGTCGCACCCCCGGCAGTCTTGTCGCCGATAGCCTTCGTCTTCTCAGCCTGCCGCGGCCGTGAGGCCGACGGCTGCTGCGGAGAGCCGTTGTTGGCGAAGTCTATCAGGCTCCGGATAGTGGCCCTCCATTCTTCGGCCTTGTCGGCCGCTGGAGGAAAATCGAGGAGCAGCTGCGCCCTTGCGAGCGCTTCTGCCGGAGTAGTGGGGAACGCGGGCGAGCGGTGCGAGGAGCGGGATACGCTCGGACTTCTAACGACGTTAGAAGGAGCGGGGTCCCGCGCCGGCGCCTTCGCTTTGCTTGCGCCCGGACGGGGGTCCGGGGCGTCCCGCGAACCTCCAGTTTGGCCTTGTCCCAGCAAGCGGATACCACCTCCCGTGGTATGGCGCTGCGGGGTCGTGGTGTGCTGTGATGGACGCGGCGCGTCCACGGAGACCGAGGTCCGGTCGTCCGTCTTGTTCTTGGATCTGGTGGCACCGTGAGTGTCCTCGCCGGCGACCACCCTTCCGACGGCGTCTCCCCCGCCCACCGTTGGCTCTGGTGGCGGCGGATGAGACGCGGACGGGCCTCCGACCTCCGAAGGCTTCTTCTTCGGGGCCATGGAGTTGTCGCTGATGGAGTTGTTGATGAAGCTGGAGAAGTTGATGAAGAATGCGCCCGCGCGAACGCCGGATCAGGTTCGCACAACCTCGACGCCCCCTACCTGGCGCGCCAAAGATGTCGGGGGAAACTGTCCGCCTCGAGCACCTATGGGACCGGAGCCCCTTGTCTGTGCGGTACGAGGGCGGAGGGAGCACAAAGAGCAGATCGAAGCAGACGCGCGGGCAGTTTTACCCAGGTTCGGGCCGCACGGATGCGTAAAACCCTACTCCTGCTTGGTTGTGTATTGAGTGGGGCGCTCGGGAGCTTGAAGAAGCAGCTACACCGTGCGTGAGAGTAATCTAGGTTTCCAACCCCCTCCACGTTGTGCATGGGCCTCCTTTTATAGTGCAAGGGGTCACCGACAGGTGTCAACGTAGGAGAAAGGGGTAAAAATGTAAAAGAGGTGGTAGTTGTAACAGTGCGGGAACAGTGGAGCTACAGTACCGAACAGTGGTCTATACCTACTTTAACAGTGGGGGACAGGGGCATTTAATGCCCGTCGCCGTCGACCCCAAAAGCTCCCGCCTTAGCGTCTCCGTCCGCCACGGCGACGGATTTATCGCCGTGGTGTGCCACCGTGTACCCCAGGCTGCACAGCCATCTGCCACGCGTCCCTGGATAGGCCCCAGGGCGACGCGTGGGCCGATGAGCTGGAGCGCGGGTACACAGCGCAACCTTCCCGGCAAGCACCTTGCCGGGGCCTTGATCTTGCCGGGCCCGGGAACTTGCCGCTCCCCGGGCCCCTTGCCGGGGCGCGCATAGCGCCGAGGCAACATCTTCTAATCTTCCTGGCAAGCTCCTCTTGCCAGGATCTTGTGTTAGTGGAACAGCCTTGAGCCTGGTACGGCCTTCCCGGCAAGCTCCTCTTGCCGGGGTCTCGATCTTCTGTCTTGTATACTTTGTCTTTGAATGGTTTGATAGGAGGCAGGAAGGTCTCCGGCGAGCACGCAGTAAACCTTGCCGCGGGAAGCTGCAACTGCCCGTGCACAAGTTGGGGTACTGGGGTACCCCTACCTTAGTACACCGACACAACCATTCCCAGGAAACTTCGTACATCTGTTATGTTGGCTGGTGGTTTCCAGCCAAGTACGGCCTTGACTTTTTCTGGGTCCATGGCAACACCTTCTTCGGTCAATACGTGGCCTAGAAAACCAACCTGTCTTAACAAAAATTCACATTTGCTGAATTTGGCGTATAGTTGTTGTTTCCTTAATTCTCCCAGTATAATTCGGAGATGTTCATCATGTTCTTCTGACGTCTTAGAGTATACCAGGATATCATCAATAAACACCACAACAAATTTGTCCATAAATTTCATAAACACTTTTGTTCATGAGGTGGACAAAATATGCGGGGCCGTTTGTCAGTCCAAACGGCATCACTGTAAATTCATATAATCCGTATGTGGAGGTGAATGCCGCCTTAGGGATATCTTCTGTCCGTACCTTTAATTGATGATACCCCGACCTTAAATCAATTTTTGAGAAAACCTTGCCTTGTGCGAGCTGGTCAAATAAATCATTTATCCGTGGCATCGGATATTTGTTTTTTACTAGCAAGATGCCCGTGCTACGCCATGGTATCACAAAAGATCGGGTGAAACATTATTTATTGAGGAGTCTAGTAACAATAAAAGATGTACAAGACATTTATCAAAGTGATTCCATAT
Organism: Secale cereale; assembly: GCA_902687465.1. Lineage (NCBI taxonomy): Eukaryota > Viridiplantae > Streptophyta > Magnoliopsida > Poales > Poaceae > Secale > Secale cereale. The sequence goes on from LR738715.1 coordinate 795,710,566, forward strand.
TGTTGACAGGTGCACATTGAGCAAAATCAAACATATGATTTGCAATTGATAAACCCCCTCATCCAAGTCAAACTTTTTTTCTCCATTTTCACCTTGCAGAAGACTTGTTACACTTGCCCAATTTTCTCATGATTCTCCCATGTTGAGGGGAAAAAGAGCATGCAACAAATATAAAATCCATCCACACAACAGTTTGTTCATACAGTGCAAATATCTCACAAGGGCTGAACTGAGATCCAAGAGAGGTTTTTCTGAAGCCTAACAGAGCTATTGATTTCATTGATAGGAGTGAATACTGTACAAACAAAGGGAAATTAGATGAGAAAAGATAGAATAGCCGGGAACCACTAAGCTAAATTACTATCACAAAATAATGTGTGGTTCGTCGGCCTCCTTCCAACATTGGCTTGTCAACAACAAGGCATGCAAGCATAGTAGCCGACAACTCCAAATTTTGAAAAATGCGGCAATTGTGTTCATGCAAAACCTCCCAAATCACCATCACGGCCTGCAATCTCCAGTACATATCATCATGTACGGCCTTAGAACAACTATTGCAACAGAACTGCTGCTTTCCCTGAAATAACTACAGAAAACAAAACAATATATGTTGTTACTTATTATCCAATGATTCAACAATGCTCATTTCTTTCTAGTATATTAAGCAAACCAGACTTAAATGTGAAGATAAATGGCTAAAATTAATATATCAGAATAACATACATACTATAGCCTGAGTACACAATTTTAAATGGTCCAGAAGAAAGAAACAATAATGAATTAGAAGTGTTTTGACTTAATACTTGGGCTCTCGCTTCCACCTTCTCACCTAAAAGGACATCAGACAAGCACCTGCAGTATATTTGGACAACGAAAACAAAAATAAGGAACCTGGAGAGGGTCTGTAGTATATATAGGTAAAGGAAACAAAAAACAAATGGACAACACCCCAAGTACATTTTGTACAGAGCAAAGAAACAAAATGTAAAGTAAAAGATGATCTTTTTGCGAGTAATAAAGATGATTCTGAAACATATGTTGGATGTGTGGAACCATGCTTATAACATTTAAGCGGAAGTATAGATATGCATACCTGTGACCAAGGCGTATATCTAGACCTTTTGCCTAAGTGTGGATTTCTCTCCAAAATGATTGCAATGGCCTTAGCTATATAAATATCTCCCTTGGTTTCTTTTCTTATTTTTCCCGTCTGTGCACATATAAATGTTATAGAAAATAGAAACCCAAGAGATATCAGCAAAAAAACACTACGAACTGAGAGAAGTAATTACCTTTTCCAGTATAGCGTCAAACACTTTCCCTATGTTTTGTACAAACTCTTGCCGAACATGAGAACCATTAGTGTCATAAAGGTTCATAACTGAAAGACAATGTAACACGTTAGTTGGAGCCCTATTTGGTTTCATTATATCTATGAACATACAGAACCTAGATAAAGTTGTACCTCTCAAGATCATGGTCAAAAGGCAGTCATCTCCACTTGTGTGCCATAGTGGAAGCCCAAGTCTATGAGGCCATGAAATCATGTGTGTCAAGCATACCTTAGGCATGACTCATACAGCTAGTTCCAATTACTTAGTTACAACCTTAGGCATTTATATCAGGCCATGGAATCATGTGTGTCAAGCATAGTATACCCTTCTTTTAGTTGTTTGCTCAAAACATCTGTGCTAACAATGTTGGCCCTCGAGCTGAGGCTTCATCCATCTTCTTACCTGAAAGGACGTCAGGTAATCAGTACTTTGTAGTATATGTAGACAAAGAAATAAATAAGGAGCCTGTAGAGGGTATGTATTTTATAGTATATTTAGGCAAAGGAAAAAACAATGAACAACACTTGTAGTACATTTTGTACAGGAGCAAAGAAACAAAATGTAAATGATGTTTTTCAATCATATGTATATACAAAATAATATTACTACTGGACTACTTGTAACTTTCTTGCATCAACAGGTTTCTACAAAGAAAAAAATGTCGATAACAGACAGAAAGGAAATAAATATTCAGGATTTGGCCTGAAAATTGTATGTGTAGCTACCAAGCAAAGAAATGCGTTGATGACAAAGCAACCTCCTGTGGACGTTGTCCGATTTTTTAGAACAGAGGGGGTAACAAAGGCAACTACTAAAAAAACAATCCAAACACACATATAATTTTTTAGGTAAGAAGACATGATTTCTCCCAAAACAAACATAACAGAGTATGATGTTAGCCAAAAACAACGAAATAAGAAGCCAGTTGCACTCCTTATAAATATATAATCACAGATACCAATCTATAAATGTCTCATACTCCTGGAGACTTCTAATTTCTTAGCTTATCGAGTATCTTCTGGACCTGCCATGTGGATCGTCATTTAGAAAAATAAGTGATTTGGTAAGAACCAAAATCCAATTGTAGTTGGAGCCAATACTGAGTATTGTATGTGCTTATATATGAAGTACAAATGCATATTTGGTCAGCTTAAGCAACTGCTTCAAGATTTCAATTGAAAGCAATATCTGGTATCTTTTCTACATAGCTACAAGATGGAACTAAATGTCTAACAATGCGCATTTGGTCAATAGTATCAATTGATCACTTCAAGATTTCAACCGTAAGGAATACCTGGTATCTTCTCTACGTAGTAGGAGGTCGAACTAAAAAGAAATCATTTAATTGCTCAATGATTTGTAATGTCCAATGCCTCCTTTCACATGGGAAAAAGCGATACCCAGAGCACATGAACCAATCCAATCTACATTACATGCAGATGTAATGCAGCACGTCAAAAAATAAGCACTAATTCAGAATGAAAACACAAACAAGTACTGAATGCATGTATAATATGGTACCACAAAGTGTGGCAATGTGCTGTCTAGCAATCTATGTGAATAGATTAATAACGTCAAACCACTATCATTTATTGCGTACCAATGATATTAGATAGTAGTGGGCTAGCATAGCAAATATAAGCACAGTAAATAATTCATATAGTATTATAGGGAAAAGGTACCAGTGTTTGATCTCCTAATCAATCAGTTATTTGTGTCTAAGAGAATAGAACAAAAAAAAATCTTCCTCAATAGAAGAATTCACAACGTACAAACCAAATATTGCTCTAGAGTCAAGAAGTAGAACCATACAATTACTCGCAACTTCCCAGTTTTCATGTCAACGACACCAAATGGAAATGTCATCATTGTCCAATAGTAGAACATGATGAATCTGACATATTGCAATAATTAGTAATTTTTGGTATACTAAACAATTTAAACACAATCTGTAGCCTTCATGTTATTCAGGTCTATCCCCTAGCAGTAACAGTGGCATGTGTGTTCATATTTTCAACCAACTCTTGTGATTCATTTCTAAAATAGCTAATGTCGCAGAGAAATGATAACTTGTATAGTTCCATCCGCTAGCACCATCACATATATGCAGCTGCACAAGTAATAAGATTCACCCATACCTTGGTCCTTGACGAAGGAGATCAGAAGGTGAAGTCCGTTCAATCTGAAGATTGTTGTGACTAGCGCGTGGCTTCTTTGGGTGTATTTGAGGTAGCATGAGTCAAGTATGCCTAACCATTTGCTTTATATTGGTCTGCAAGAGTAGTTTCTAGATAACTCAAGATTGGCGCGCGAATTTGAACTCTGGGTCACAGAAAAATTGATATATGTATTGGGCTGCAAGAGTGGTTTCCAGAGAGTTCGGCTTGGGCATGCGGATTTAAAGTTGGGTGACAGAAAATTTAAATCTGGGAGGCGGCACGGGTGGGCAGGACGAGGATTGTGGAGGAGGGCCAGTAGCCAAGTGTAGTAAGTCAGAGGGAAGGATAAGGATCAGCGGGTGGCGCCGCCGCCGCTCAGAGCAGCTCGTAGCCGACGGCGTACTTGCAACAGTCAACATTGGAGGAGAAGGGGAAGGGGGCGGATGGCACAGCGAGGAGGGGGGTGGTGGAGATAGCAGGAGGTGGTCGATGTGACAACTGCAGCATATGAAGAGATAAATGAGGCGCCCGGAAACATACTGCGTCGGCGGCGTACCTGCGGCAGTCGGCATCGGTGCAGTCATGGGTCGGGGAGAGGGGATTGTGAGGAGAGAGAGGTGGGAGTGATGGTCGCCGGTCGTCTTGCTGCGGCATGCGAGGAGGCAGTAGATGCGTTGGCGTCCTGCTTTCCAAGATCGGCTCCAATAAGACGAGGAAAGGGGCGGAGGAGATGACGGGGAGGATGTGGTCGGGGTGGCGGCGGGCAATGAGGCTGAGTGGAGGCATGAGAGGGGTTGTGGTCGGACGGCGTCGGCAGCGGCCATCTGACCGGATCGGTTTCAACGCTGCCGGCGGTGGCGCCTCCTTTTCCCCCTTTCCTGGATATTGGATATGGTCGGACGGGTTAGAGCCTCGGGGGAGAGATGGAGTTGAGCTGTTGACCGAAGAGATGGGGATGTCATGGCTTGTGTGTAAATGTTCACGGAGTAGGGGGTGTTTTTTGCAAAATTTGCCACACATTGCTTCATGTTCCTTGGATGCAGATCCAATGATCGTCGATGAACCAAGGCAGGCACACAATCATCACCAACTCGCATTTTTATAGGAGTAGAGATGGTGACCATGTTGAGTGCTCGATTGTCTATACATAATCTCAGTGTCCCATCCTTTTTCTTGGCAAATAATATTGGTGAACCCCAAGGTGAGGAGCTGACCCGTATAAATCCTTTGTCCAGCAATTCTTTTATTTGCTTCTTTAATTCTACCAACTTGGAGGGCGCCATTCTATAGGGTTTCTTGGAAATGGGGGTGGTTCCAGGTGCTAGTTCAATGATGAACTCTATTTCCCGGTCTGGTGGCATGCCTGGCAGTTCTTTGGGAAATACGTCCGGGAACTCACACACCACTGGAACTTTTCTTAACTCTGAAATGTCCACCTTGTTCAACCTTGGTTGCCGTGATACTGGTCTTTCTTGAGCTGCAACCTTTATCGTCTTCCCGTGATGACGAGTAAGAATTACAGTCCGATTGAAGCAGTCGATAAATCCCTTGTTGGTGGTCAACCAGTCCATTCCTAGGATAACATCCAGTCCCTTATTTTCCAATATAATGAGGTTTGCCTGAAACTTTAGTCCCTCAATCTCAATAATCACGCCTTGGCAGTAACTCTGAGTGATTTTCTTAATCCCGGGGGACTTGATGGTCATGGATTTTCCCAAGGAAAGCATCGAAAAATCATGTTGCAAAGCAAATTTCTTTGAAACGAACGAGTGAGAAGCTCCAGAATCAAACAAAACCATGGCAGGTATTGTGTTGACAGGGAACATACCGAGTACGATATCTGGGGCATCATGTGCTTCCTCCTTGGTCACATGGTTCAAGTGACCCTTCTTTTGATTGTTATTGGGGTTGAAGTTGTTACGCTTGGGTGTTGAATTGTTTCCACTGTTGTTCGGCTTGGGGGCCGAGTTTCTTTGTTTTGGGCACTGTTTGGCATAGAGTCCCTCCTCTCCACAAGAGTAGCAAGTAACACCTAGGCGATACGTAAAATCCTTGTCTTGCATGAAATTTTTTGTTCGGGCGTGGGTCATTGGTCGTGGATTAGTTCGCTCCACTTTTCTGAAAATTAGTCTTGTTACGGTTGTTGCGAGCATGAGTAGTCTTGTCCCTTTTGCGCTTGCAAATATCCTCCAAGCTGCGGAGCGCATTTTCCAATGTAATAGCTTTTTTCACAAGTGTTTTGAAATCAGGAAAGGTGTGTACGACCAGCTGGCATTTAAGTGCTGGTGCCAGACCGTCCAGAAATTTTTCCATCTTTTTATTTTCAGTCATATGCTCTTCGTTGGCATAACAAGATAATCGAGTAAACTGAATATTGTACTCAGTCACTGTCATGCTTCTCTGCTTGAGGTCATCAAAATCCCTTTTCTTGATCTTCATAATGCTTCTGGGAATGTGCGCCCCACGAAAACCTTCTTTAAATTCTTACGAGGTGATATTATTTGCATTGGGGTGCATGTGTAGGAAATTTTCCCACCATGATGCAGCTGCTCTGGTGAGGTAGTGAGGTGCATAAAGTACCTTCTCATGGTCCGAACATTGTGCAATAATTAACTTCCTTTCAATGTCTCGAAGCCAGTCATCGGCCTCAAGAGGTCTATCAGTGTGAGAGAACATTGGGGGACATGTCTTTTGTAGTTCAGACAATTTGGAATGCTGCTGATATGGTTCACGGTGATTTCCCATATTGATAACATGGTTCATCATTTCTTGATGCTGCTGCTGACTTTGCTCATAAAGGCGGCATACTTGAGAAAATGCTGCTTCACTGCCTTGCTAACTTGACTGCCCCTGTGTGAAATTGTTACTTGTGTGGGTACCATAATTTTCTTCCGGCGGACTTGGCATGAAACCAGTCCAGGGACGATGCATTTTCCACTCTGGGGTATTTTTGCAGAACTCATGAGAAAAACTGAGTGGCAAAAATAAATAAATAATTTTGCAAAGGCGGAAATTTTAAGAACTCGATTTTTTTTCCAAGAAAACACTTGATTGCACATGGAGAAGGACCGCTCAGTACATATCTTACACGCAAGCCGTAATTATACAATACATCACTCAGTATGTGCGTACACATTCCTGACATGTTATTTAGGCTAGTGCACTTCTCCGAGTTCCTACATGATGCGCGCACAAACTACTTCTCACCAAACCTATATACATATAAACATAGCGCACAAGCTGATACATCGCACGGTGGCTAGGCGCACTTAGTCGGAGATGGTGAAAACTTTCCTCGGCCTGCCGAGGGTAAGACCTAGTGATGCTGGAGACTCAACCTCCTCCTCACTAATAGGCTCCAAGCACGAAGTACTGGGTTGAGGAGCTGGTGCGGGCGCGGTAGGTGGTGCAGCTCTGACTGGAGTAGGAGCAATGACTTGGTCAAACTCCTTAGTGGTAGGCAGGTGGCGAGCGGTGGCTAAGATGGCAGGTGCATAGGATGCTGAGGACGAGACGTAGGTCTATGGTGGTGCTGTATGGACGAGCTCCCTCCTGTTGGCGAAACAACCCTGAATGAAGTCCATACGAGCAGCCACCAATTCGTCCACGAGGTTATCAAAAGTTTCCTCAAGATCTTTGAGATACTCAACCAACATTTCAATAGCCCCATCTCTTTCTCCCCTAGGGCAAGCGAATGCATGGTGACAAGTGTATGGTACGTGGCATGGGAGGTAGCGGTAGCGACGAGCCTTCATCGAAGGAAGAGCATCCCAGAGACGAGCTATCGCCTCACGGGCAGCCATCTGCATGGCATGCCTCTCCGTTGGCATGGCCCATCCCACAAATCGGAAGCGGCGTGACTCAGAACCTCCTCCCTTGAATTGCACCGCGGCCGGGTGCATAGACACACAGTCGCTGATCTTGTGCTGGTAGAGTGTGAACTCCGAACGAGTCGATGGCCCGATCGCGACCTTGGTGATGGAGACGAGAAGCTTGATAAACCCCTCAGGTACATTGGCGAACACCTGTGATTCACAGTCGCAGCCAGCCATCTACAAAAGTAGACAAAAATTCCGAATAGTCAAATCATAAATTTATGATGACTAACAGAAAATTTGTACAATTGCAAAATGTTAAAATAACACTAATTACGCTAATAACCGATTAGCGATCGCACCTAGTGGCTTCCTACAGTCAGCCTGGCTCTGATACCAAGGTTGTCAGGACCGGTTTTCCAATAAAACATTTATTTAGAAACCGACCTTTTATAAGACCAGTATAGAAGAATCCTACTTACTGGTAGATAAATCCTTGATACAGAAATCCAGAAGTACCAAATATTATACAAGGTTGAGCTGAAGCTGCTCAACAATTTATTACAAGCACGCCGATATTATACATAAAGGCGGATACGGCACAAAGGGTATGGTGGCATAACTACTGACTCGTAATAAAAGTGGTGGTCGATATGTCACAGTGAAGTGCGTGACATGACTCCAAAATCTTACAGCTCATGAAGCACCGTAGTGAGGCTTGATGAATTTATTTGGGTAGCGGAAGCGTATATAATACAAGTGACCAACTCCAGGATTGTACGGGACTGACTGGGACTCCTCTAGGCATCGGACTCGCTATCGTACTCTTCGTTCATAAGATCGCCTTCGTCAACATCTGGCCAAATCAACAAGTCAGGTGAGTACTTTGAATGTACTCACAAGACAATTTGGACATAGGACATAACAAATGCAAACATGATGCACATGAGCAGACTAGTAATGCGCACTCAAATAATAAATTTGTAATGCATGTTAAATAAAAAGGAAGTCAGGCGGTAGTCCTCCCGAAATCCCCCAAAAAATTACTGAAGACCGATCGGGTGTCTGAAGCGACGCCTCGAAAGGTAAAATAAATTAACCTGCCGTAGTCGGGCGTCAGGGCGACACCACATAAAGGGCTTATATTGAAACGTAAATAACAGTACTTGCCACAGTCGGACGTCTAAGCTACATCTCAAAAAGGGCTTATAATGAAAGTAAATACAAGGATGCCATAGTCGGATGTCTGAGCGACATCACATAAAGGGCATATATCAAAAGTAAATAACAAGAATGCCACAGTCGGATGTCTGAGTGACATCACATAAAGGGCTTATATGAAAAGTAAATACCAAGAATGCCACAGTCGGATGTCTGAGCGACATCACATAAAGGGCTTATATAAAAAGTAAATCACAAGAATGCCACAGTCGGATGTCTGAGCGACATCACATAAAGGGCTTATATTTCATCATTTGAATTGAAGTAGCTCATGAAGGTAAATCGTCCCAAGGAAATACTCCGTACATAATAAACTGGTTAGTCCATTCACACGAATAACATTCGGCCGGGTTTACCACTCTCAATTTCATGTTTATTCACTGGAGATTGTAACTAAGACTGACAATGAGACAGATGTTGAGACTGACACTGATACTGACACTGATATGTCGATCATGGTCCTTGACCATGGACATGATTACTCGAATGGTTTTGACTCTGCAGAGTTTGTACTCTTTAACCACAGCCAACGGATTTCAGTAGTCACAAAGGACTACTTCCGTTTAGGTATTTTAGAAGAAACACATCTAACGAGTACACACCCATTCCACATCCCGCTGCCAGGAATCACCCTAGGTAACGTTCAAGAAAAACTTTAAGACGGTGAGGCCACAACCTCGAATAGCATGGGATAAAATTTATATTGCACGCTCTAAGGGGTGCCCCCCTCTCGGTCCCAACCGGAAACACCCATGCCCCCTAACCGGATGACTGGCTTTAATCCAGGGCCATGGAACCCTCATCACGGCCCCTTTATTTTGTGTGTATAAGGAAAGGGGTTTGCAACTGACTAGACCGCATTCTTTGCAGAAAACATGTGGCAGTACGAAAAGGGACGAATGGGAACATGACTTAATCCATGTTAATACTGGAGTTAAACGGTTGACATAAAACTGGCATGCTTCAACAATACCAGTTTACAACCTATCATGCCACCACATGATTAGGTTGTCTCACAACCTTATGAACACATCAACTTTCGAAGCTCACTCGTAGCTTGTCTTGCATGCAATATAACACTCACAAATGCTTATATAAACATGCCATGAGAAAACTCCTGAAGAAATCATGCAAAGCACTCATCATATCAAGGGTTCAAATATGCTTGCCTCGTTCGGAGTAGTCGGAGTCTAGCTCGGCGAAGTTTGCGGCTCCGTCACCTCCTTCGGTATCTACGTTATAAAATAAATCGGATACTAACGTAAATACCATGCGTGCATAAAAGTTGTTCCAAATATTTTTTTTAAATAAATATGATAAAAAACTAGAGAGAAAAATAAAGATGATAGAAAAACAATCACCTCAAAATCATCTTCTGTTTAAAAGTTATTAAGGTTTTAGCCCAGGGACTAATTTGTGATGAAACAGAAACTTTCCAGGGGCTAGTTTAGAAAAACAGAAAATGCTTCGGTTGGAAATACGCCAACCCAAAGGGAACACGTACTTTGGCCGAAGGCGCTTTAAGAAAACGGTTCGAATAAGAGAGGAGAGGCTGACGAGGGGGTCCTACCCGTCAGGTTTGAATTCTCACCGTCGACTAAGGCAAACGGCGATCGCCGGCGACGGTCGACGGTGAACCAGAGGAGGGCAAGGGTATGGTTGCACTCACGGGACAATTCCGCGTCGGTGGGTGGTGGACTTGGTCGTCGGTGAGCACCACGTCGACGGTGGCTTCCACTCCGGCAGACGGCGGTTCGGGCGGTGATGGATCTCGCTAAGGATGGCCGCAAACGTCGAATTGGGGCTCGGGTTAGAAGAGTGGGTGCACTAGGAAGCTACTAGCACAGTCTGGGAGGCGGGGGTGCTCTCACCACAGAGAATCTTGCCGGAGCCGAAGCGGATCGGGGCAGCCGGAGCTGGGGAAGAAGGCCTCCTCGAGGTCCTTCTAGTGGCTGGGCGCGGCTTTGGTGAGGTGGAGGAGTGGTGCTGGGTCGAAGGCGAGCTCAGGGCCTCTATTTATAGCCGGCCCGAGGCGGTTGCCGAGGACTGGATTTCTCCGGCGAGTTATTACGGCGAGGCAGTAGTCGGGCTATAGGTTTAGGTCACTGGGCATTTGCGGATTGGTTCACTGGTTCCAATCAACGGTTAATCTTGGTTCAACTTGGGCGATACTCCACGTCTTTGACGGAACGGCCTCACGGGCTCGTCGGCGGCAGGGAGCGCGCTCTGCGCCTCTCAGGCCACGGTGACTGTGCTCTAGCGCGCAGAGAGAAGAGGACGGTCACGTGGAGGCTTCAGGTGGTGTGGACGGTGCTGGACGGTGCCGTATGGCAGGGCTGAACCCTGCTGGCTGGCACGGGCGGTTCTACCACCGCGAAAGACGCCGGAGTTGGCGAGACACGTCACCACCGATGCTCGCGCCCGTCCAAACGACCGTGCGGCGCACTGGATAAGAAGGAGGAGCAGTGGGCAACTAGCCAATGAGGGCACTGGCGAGATTGACGCTGCTGACCGACAAAAACGACACTGACGGCAGAAACTAAACACAAAAACTCTGAACCTTGACAGTAACAGTGCACACCAACTGTTCGACGAAATGTTTTAAGCATGTGGAAATTTTTTTCTGGAGCTGGGACTTGGTGAAGTGATGTCTTGATGCATCTAGAGGCTGCCTGATTTATCTCAGATTTTTTAGAAGAGAAAAAAAATGAATTTCACAAAAAATGGCAAATCTGGTCCAAACTTGCAGCAAGCAAATTTTGAAAATTTTGAACAGTGGACTAGCAGATCTTGATGGATCTTGGTTGGGGGCAATAAGGACTAGCCAAAGCAATTTATTTGGAATCAAAACTCAAAGGAAATCTAGTAGTAACTTTGTAAATTACAAAGGTCCAAATAAATGGCAGAAAAAGATTTGAGGATAAATTAAATAGAAATAAAATCTAAAAGAGGTTGAAACTTGCTGGAATTGGATGTTAGACTTGACCCAAAGTAGGGATGTGGGTTTTGGATGAAAGTTTTCAACATAGGCCATGGCAAGAGAGAAACTTTTGAGTGGGAAAGAATGAATCCATAATCCATAGGAATTCTTTTTAATAGAAATAATTGTAAAACTTTCCAAAAATTATTTGTGTTGAGCCAACACAAGATGAAAAACCCTCAAGACCAAAAATCAAGGTTGAGAAGGACACATAATTTTTTTTTCATAAAAGATTTGAGAAGGAGAGGCTTTTAAAAAAAAAATAACCTCCTCCCAATTAAAGAATTTGCTAAAACCAAATCAAAAAATTTGGAGTGTTACACATGGGGGGCATGGACCATAGGGGAAACCCTTGTCCCATCTAGGGAGAAGGTCAAGCTAGAAGAAGAAGGAGGGGGGCTCTCTCCCTCTCTCTCCCGGTGGCACTGGAACGCCGCCGGGGCCATCATCGTGTGACGGCAATCTACACCAACACCTCCGTCATCTTCACCAACATCTTCATCACCTCCCCCCATCTATCTACTTGAACATGGTGCTTAATGATTCATATTATTATCCAATAATGTGTTGACATCCTATGATGTGTGAGTAGATTTTCGTTGTCCTATCGGTAATTGGTGAATTGCTATGATTGGTTTAATTTGCTTGTGGTTATGTTGTTGTCCTTTGGTGCCCATCATATGAGAGCACGCATGGGTCACACCATAGGGTTAGTTGTATGTTGATAAGACTATGTATTGGAGGGCAAGAATGACAGAAGCATCAACCTAGCTTAGAAATTGATGCATACGGGATTGAAGGGGGACCAATATATCGTAATGCTATTGTTGGGTTTTACCTTAATGAACGTTAGTAGTTGTGGATGCTTGCTAATAGTTCCAATCATAAGTGCATAGAATTCCAAGTCAGGGATGACATGCTAGCAGTGGCCTCTCCCACATAAAACTTGCTATCGGTCTTGTAATGTAGTCAATTGCTTAGGGACAATTTCGCAACTCCTACCACCACTTTTCCACACTCGCTATTACTAACTTTATTTCATATTTATCTAAACAGACCCTAGTTTATATTTATGTGCTCTTTATATTCTTGCAAACATATCCCACAAAAACTACAAAGTACTTCTAGTTTCATACTTGTTCTAGTTAAAGTAAACGTCAAGCGTGCGTAGAGTTGTATCAGTGGTCGATAGAACTTGAGGGAATATTTGTTCTACCTTTAGCTCCTCGTTGGGTTCGACACTCTTACTTATCAAAAGAGGCTACAACTGATGCCCTACACTTGTGGGTTATCAAGACCTTTTTCTGGTGCCGTTGCCGGGGAGCAATATCATGGGGTGAATATTCTCGTGTGTGCTTGTCTGCTTTATCACCAAGTAGATTTTATTTGCTGTTCTAATTAGTTGTACTTGCTACTCATGGAGATGGGGAACATCCTAAAACCCTCGATGCTCAGTATGTGAAAAATATTATGTACTACTTTGATAATCCTAAGAAAACCCCATTCAACCATATAATGGGAGTAATGTTGGATCAACGTGAATACTTTAGGGATTATCGCTTGACACAAAAAGGGAAACTATTATGGGATCAAATTCATATGTTGCATTGGTATGCTCGGCAACTATGCTTGAGATATGATTATACTTCTTACTCTAGGATGAAGGCTCCACACCTTCCCTATTCATGCAAATTTAATGATGATAAAACCTTGGCTTCTTATGCTAATGGTATTATGATTACTATGATGTGGAACAAATAGAAGAATTCATTTCTTTTATGTGTGCTTATGAAATTGAATCTATGTTTAAAGAGGTTGAAAATCTTGATGATGCTGTTTACAGACCTGAAAATTTTGCTATACTTAAATATTGCTATGAGAATTATGAACACAATGCAAATATTGATGCGTTTATTGAGAATGTCTCCGCTATCCAAGAAGAGACTAATATTTTGTAGGAGTCTATGGAAGAATAAATTAATGACATTGTGAGTTCATTGGATGAAAAAGATGAGGAGGAGAGCGAAGAACAAAAGGAGGAAGAGAGGATTGATCACCCGTGCCCACCTTCTAATGAGAGTAACTCCTTATCTCATACATTGTTTAATTTCCCTTCGTGCTTAACGAAGGATGAATGCTATAATCCCGTTGATTCTTTTGAAATATCCCTTTTTGATGATGCTTACTATGCTTGTGGCCAAGATGCGAATACAAATTATGCTTAGGGAGATGAACTTGCTATAGTTCCTTATGTTAAACATGAGATAGTTGCTAGTGCACCCACACATGATAGGCCTATTATCTTTTTGAATTCTCCAAACTACACTATATTGGAGAAGTTTGCACTTATTAAGAATTATATTGATGGGTTGCCTTTTTCCATGACACATGGTGATTTTGATGCGTATAATATGCATGTGATTGCTGCTCCTACTTGCAATTATTATGAGAGAGGAACTATATTTCCGCCTCTCTATGTTTCCAACATGATAGAATTGCAAGAAACTGCTTATACTATGCATTGGCCTTTACTTGATGTGCATGAATTGTTCTTGTATGACATGCCTATGCATAGGAAGAGAGTTAGACTTCATTTTTTCATGACACATATCACTTTGTGCTCACTACTAAATGCCAAATCATTGCTAGTTAAAATTGGCTTTGATATACCTTAGGATCCGGGTGGATCCATTACTTGAGCACTATATGCCTAGCTTAGTGGCCTTAAAGAAAGCGCTGCGAGGGAGACAACGCGGAAGTTTTAGAGATTCATTTATTTCTATTGTGTGCTTTTATAAAGTTTTTAAAAAAGAGGGGAACCTAATTTTTTTAAAAGAGAGGTGAAAGTAAGAAGGACGAGCACCGCTGAAATGGGGGAGCTCCTTGAACTTTGTTCATGACCATGGAAACTTTGAAAATCTTGAATTACAGAAACTTTTCAACAAAAATAATTATTCCCTTGTACAATTCCATTGTATTATAAAAATAATGTGCCGAGATTTTCCTTTAGGATGATTAAACCGGTTGTTGGTTTGTGCGGTGCAAAACAGAAACTTTGGCTGTAGTGCGCGATTTTACATTTTTTACTGGAACATCAAAAGGATCTGAAACTTTTTGCAAAGTATTGTTATACAAATTGTTGATTGTTCCTAATTATTCCAGAATTGTTAGAGTTACAGAAGTATGATTAATGTTCGGATTACTACAGACTGTCCTGTTTTCACAGATTGCTGCTATAGCTTCATTATTTGCATATGTTTGAATTCTTGTTGAAGCCTCCTTGACTTGGGGCCATAGAATTGTGATATCATACAGTGGGTAATGTTTGTTTATAATTATATAATAGTGTTAGAGCAGTACATGATGGGATTTCATTGATCATATGCACTAACTCCGCCACTAAAAGGTAAGTTTTGTGTGGATGAAGTGTTCGAAGATCGAGGAGGTCTCGATGTGAGGAGAAGGAGGAGAGGCAAGAGCTCAAGCTTGGGGATGCCAAAGGAACCCCAAGTAAATATTTAAGGATACTCAAGCGTCTAAGCTTGGGGATGCCCCAGAAGGCATCCCACCTTTCTTCAACAAGTATCGATATGTTTTCGGATTCGTTTCTTTCACATGTTATGCGTAAAGTCTTGGAGCGTCGTGCGATTTTTCTTTTTCTTTTAATAAATGCACCATGCTAGTATGAGATAGCCCTTGGTTGATTTAGAGAATGCTCTTTGCACTTCACTTATATCTTTTGAGTATGGCTTTACAGAATGCTTCATGTGCTTAACTTCTATCTTTTGAAGTGTGGATTGCCTGTTTCTCCTCACATAGAAAACCGCCATTTGTTGAATGCTCTTTTGCTTCACTTATATTTGTTAGATTGTGGGCATATCATTTGTACAAAGATTTACACTCTCTTGATTCACTTATATCTATTTAGAGAGTTGACAGGAATTGGTCATTCACATGGTTAGTCATGAAATCCTACATGAACTTATAGATCGCTGAATATGTTATGTTTGATTCCTTGCAATAGTTTTGCGATATAGAGATGCTAATATGTGGGAGGTACTAGTGAATGATTGTCGTTTAGTAAAAATGTTGGTGTTAAGGTTTGTGAGTCCAAAGCATGCACGTATGGTCTCCTAACTATGTAACCAAATTGACGCGCATTGTATTTCGATTGTTTATCTTTGCTTGAAGGTCGGGGGCGCGCGATGGTTAGCTCCTACCAACCTCCCCCCTAGGAGCATGCATCGTAGTATTTTGCCTCGAGAGCTAATAGATTTTTTGAAATAAGTATGTGAGTTATTTATGACTAATGTTGAGTCCATGGATTCTACGCACTCTCACCCTTCCACCTTTCTAGCCACTCTAGTACCCCGCAACTTTCGCCGGTGCATCAAACCACCTTATATCCTTCCTCAAAACAGCCACCATACCTACCTATTATGGCATTTCCATAGCAATTCCGAGATATATTGCCATGTGACTCCACCATTCCGTTTATTATGACACGAACCATCATTGTCATATTGCTTTGCATGATCGTAAGACATCTAGCATGATGTTTTCATGGCTTGTCCGTTTTTTATGTCATTGCTATGCTAGATCATTGCACATCTTGGTATACCACCGGAGGCATTCAAATAGAGTCATATCTTTGTTCTAGTATCGGGTTGTAAGTAAATAAAAGTGTGATGATCATCATTATTAGAACATTGTCCCATGTGAGCTTATAAAAAAATAAAAGAGGCCAATGAAGCCCAAAAAAATAGGCGAAAGAAGCCCACCAAAAAAGAGAGGGCAAATAGCCCAAAATAAAAAAAATGAGAGAAAAAGAGAGAAGGGACAATGTTACTATCTTTTTTCACACTTGTGCTTCATCATAGCACCATGTTCTTCATGATAGAGAGTCTCCTATGTTGTCACATCCATATACTAGTGGGAATTTTCATTATAGAACTTGGCTTGTATATTCCAATGACGGGCTTCCTCAAATGCCGTAGGTCTTCATGAGCAAGCAAGTTGATGCACACCCACTAGTTTTCTTTTGAGCTTCCATACAATTATAGCTCTAGTGCATCCGTTACATGGCAATCCCTACTCACTCACATTGATATGAATTGATGGACATCTCCATAGTCCGATAATTTGCCTAGTCGATGTGAGACTTTCTCCCTACTTTTGTCTATCACCACCTTCTATTCCACCCATAGTACTATGTCCATGGCTCATGCTCATGTATTTCGTGAAGAGTTGAAAAGGTTCGAAAAACTAAAGTAAGAAAACAATTGCTTGGCTGACACGGGGATGGGCATGAGGGTACCTTGTGTTAAGAAAAGGGAGCATAAAAGACTATATGATTTTGTAGGGATAACGTTCTTTAGCATTAATATTTTGAAATACTTGATTGTTTGTTGGGATTCCCGAGTATTAAATTCTTTTATGTCAAATGATAGACTATTGCTTTGAATCACTCGTGTCTTAATATGTATGCCATGATTAGATTACATGATCAAGATTATGCTAGGTAGCATTCCACATCAAAAATTATCTTTTTTATCATTTACCTACTCGAGGACGAATAGGAATTAAGCTTGGGGATTCTGATATGTCTTCGTCGTATCTGTAATTTTTGATTGTTCCATGCCAATATTATACAACTTTCATATACTTTGGGCAACTTTTTATACTATTTTTGGGACTAACATATTGATCCAGTGCCCAGTGCGAGTTCCTATTTGTTGCACGTTTTTTGTTTTGTAGAATATCCATATCAAACGGAGTGCAAACGGGATAAAAACGGACAGAGATTTTTTTTGAAATATATGTGAATTTTGGGAAGTGGAATCAACGTGAGACGATGCCCAAGTGGCCCACGAGGGTGAGGGGCGCGCCCTGGGCCCTCGTGGCCAGTCCATAAGGTGGTTGGTGCCCTTCTTTCTCCGCAAGACAGCTAATATCTGGATAAAAATCATGTCAAAAATTCAGCCCAATCAGTGTTACAGATCTCCGGGAATATAAGAAACGGTGAAAGGCCAGAATCTGGGAACGCAAAAACAGAGAGAGACAGAGAGACAGATCCAATCTCGGAGGGCCTCTCGCCCCTCCGCCGCCATGGAGGCCATGGACCATAGGAGAAACCCTTCTCCCATCTAGGGAGAAGGTCAAACAAGAAGAAGAATGAGGGGGGCTCTCTCCCCCTCTCTCCTGGTGGCACCGGAATGCTGTCGGGGCCATCATCGTGTGACGGCGATCTACACCAACACCTCCGTCATCTTCACCAACATCTTCATCACCTTCACCCATCTATCTACAGAGGTCCACTCTCCCGCAACCCGTTGTACCCTCTACTTGAAAATGGTGTTTATGCTTCATATTATTATCCAATAATGTGTTGCCTTCCTATGATGTCTAGGTAGATTTTCGTTGTCCTATCGGTAATTGGTGAATTGCTATGATTGGTTTAATTTTCTTGTGGTTATGTTGCTCTCCTTTGGTGCCCATCATATGAGCGCGCGCGTGGATCACACCATTGGGTTAGTTGTATGTTGATAGGTGTGGCACCCCGGATCAGAGCGACCGGTTTACCTTGCATTGCTAGCCCAGAGACCTTGTCTTCTGGCAACACACAACATCTTGGTACAGAAAACAACCGCTTTATTGATACTAGCGGACCATAGTTTTACATTACAACAGGTAGCGAGGACGAGCGGCACACACGGTGAGGATAGACAATATGTACATTATTTAATGGACATAAAAGGCCTCGGGCATAAACTACGTAGCAGCGGAACGACGTCATAGAGGAACTCCATCTCACAGGGACACCGATGTGGACATGGTCTAGACTCAGACGGCGCTCCTTTCCAGCGACACTTTCCTGAAATCTGGCATGACATGCCAGGTCGGTACGTTGAATGTACTTACAAGCTTACAGCAAACAAAATCATAATGACAAACAATATCATGATAATTATTCAATTATAAATATGCAGCAACAAACTTAGATATATATTAACTAACATGCTGTGCTCATGCCTTTGTAGAAATAAAACCTCGGCCTGACTTACTCCTGGTGATTATTATTAAACCACAAACTTATTTATTTCAACAAGACATAAATCGTGACCTTTCCGGCGATCACCAACCTGACCATACTTGGTCTCAAACCATCTCGGTGGCTCTTCCACCAATTTATTACAGTACAAAATTTTAGAACTTAGTGAGCAAAATTTTATTATATGTTGACCCATGGTGTGACTTACTTTCCAGCGTGTCCGTGACCGTGGACTCGGCTATCGATAGATGTATTACAATCTGCAGAGGTAGTGCACTTTACTCACACCACGGAACCCATGGCCTCGTTCTCCCATTCGGGTGGACCAATGGCGTTTCGACAAAACCCTTCCATTGCCATGACACTCCCCCGGCCACTCCGATTCATTTCCCACTTGAACAGTCCTGGGTGGCCTTGTGCCTACCAAAGGCACACCGACCACCGTCGTGGCCAAACAGATATTGTCCCAAACGGGGACTCGGTACCATAAAATTAACAACGGGCACACAAGGTTATGTCTGCTTACCGGGCCAGGGTACTGCATGCCCATAACCTTCCCTATCTGGAGGTACCGCCAGGAGGCATGACAATGGACCGAATAAAGACCTTCCCACAAAGGCAAATGTGGTTGCACTGGGAAAAGAATCGATTCAGTGGCACCATGACCCGGTCAACAATTTATTCAAGTTGTGTTATTAACAGTTTCAACTTAAAGAAGAATAAATAACCGGTGTCATACAATGCCATGGAATGCAATATACCAAAATGCATCACAAAAGCAAATACAAAGCCATACCAAAAAGCATTACAAAAGTATAACAGGGCCAACTATACTTTACTGAACATCACAACTTCATTATTATACTGGTTATGATTTACTTTCAATTAAAAACATAACTTATTATAGCAAAATTTTATCATAATTACTTGTGTAAAAGAAAGTAACTTCACATATGCATATCCATAATCATTCTCAAGATCCAAACTTTCTTTTAACTATCTTAATAACTTAAACCAAACTCCAACTTTCTGTAAACTGAGTGAAACAAATAAATACAGCAACCAACAGAAAGTATTTAACAAAATAAATTCATATGTATAAATTAAATCATTTGTTCAAGTTGGAAAAATCACAAATATTGAAATGGCACTATGAAAATGTCGTTGTGTCTTGCCTTAGTACAAATGAGGCTCACAAGCCTCCTGGAGATCCTCAAGACAAGTTTCCTCTTCTGAAAATAAATAAAAGTACAAAGGGAAAATATCAAGAATCATTCAAAAATTCACCAGAAAATCTACACAGCACCAAATAGTCTCATTTTTGGTGTGCTGCAAGATTTCTTTACGAAGAACACAATGCAAAAACAATCAATTCATTTGGACTTATGGTTAAAAAGTTATTGAAGTTTGAAGTTCTCTGGAATATATTTAAATTTAGAAATTTAAATAAACGGAATAGGGGGGGTGATGTCGAAGGCGTAAAAGCCCAGAGCGCCACCACTCGTACCGCTTCACGCGGATACGGAGAGGCTGACTAGCGGGCCCCGCTAGTCAGGTGAGGAGGGAGAGATGGGGAAGAGCAGGAGCGGCCGCGGCTTCGCCGGAGCGCACGCCGGCGACGGTGCTCCTTGGGCAAGATGGAAAGGATAGATCAACGGAGGGTTTCTAGGCGCACCTGCCCGTACCCGTAGGGTAGCTAGGGGTGGTCCGACGGTCTCGGAATAGAGCTCGCTGGCGGAGGCAGAACAGGGGGGTCGCCGAAGTTGAAGAAGACGGCGAGCAACAGCGTCTCCAGCAGCTCTAGCTAGGTGGAGTGGCTCTACTAGAGAGTGGCGGAGGCTCTGGTAGGGTCGCCTTGGCCTAAGAGGGTCTAGAGCTACCTCGATGACCCGAGGGGATAGCCCGTAAGCTCGAGCTCGAGGACGATGGCCTTTGGCCAGCCCGGCTGGGCCACGGGGTTCTGCGCAGTGTGTGTGTGTGTGTGGGAGTGGAGCTGGTTGCTCGGAGTGGCTGGGAGGGGGCCTATATATAGGCGAGCCTAGAGGGGGAAAACAGGGCTCCGCCGGCGACACCTGGCTATGCCCGGCGATGAAATGGCATCAGTGAGAGTGGGGGCAAGGCGACGAGGTCACGTGGGAGCTGTGGACGGACGGGGACGAGCACAGGGGCGCTGGGGTGGCGACGAGCACAGTGCGCACCGCACTGTTGCCTTGGCTGGACCACGCCCGTGCTCGCTGCGGTGAGCTCGGGCGTCGGCAAGCGCGGTTTGGCATGCTTGGGCAGGCGCGGAAGCGAGCACGAGCTCTACAGAGCGCTCGGCGGTATCCAGAGCGCGCCGACAGATAGCCATGGCATGGTGTACATGCGTGGTCACCGCGCGAACTATGCCTACTGGCTGACTTGGTGCCAAAATTTATGTCTGGCGTGTTGTTTGTGGTAGATAGGAGTGTTACCTGTGGTTGATTTGTTTCCAGACGCATTAGAAAGAAAATCACATGCCTGGTAAGTTTCTGGACAGAAACTTTGAGAGTTTACTGAGGTAAAATGGTTAATAGTTGGAGGCTGTGCTTTGGAGGCTAGTCAAGAGTTACTAAGGTGAAGATGCACAAGGTGTTTTAGGAGCAATGGAGCAAGTAAAATGGTAGTTGCTATAGAAACTACCATTTCTGTCCAGAATAGAAAAGATTTTCTGTAGCAAAAATATTCCAAAAAGTAGTGCAATATTTTTGCACAGGAATTTGTCTTAGGGTCCAAACAATATTTAGGAATTGCCTTAGATTTTTGTGAGCCAGAAAAATAGGGGTTGCTTTTGAGCACAAAGGATTTAGCTAGGGTTTTGGGAAGAAAAGTGAATATTTTTCAAATAAGAAAAATATTCCATAAAGTATATTAGAGTGGTCCAGAGGGAAAAGATGGTTTGAGGTGGATAGGAGGCACTTGGGTGAAAGTCAAGTGTACCCAAGTGTTTAAGTCCATAAGAAATGATTCAAAAATCACAAGGTTTAAAATAAATTCAAATAAAGCTCTGGCAAATAAAAGAGGGCAAAAATCAGGCTGTCGCAAACCTCCCCCACTTAGAATGAATCTCATCCTCGAGATTTGGTTGCTTGGGAAAACCATTTCGGATAATTTGTCTGTAGGAACTCTTCTTGTTTCTAGGTTGCTTCAGACTCGGTGTGATGTGATTACCCACAAGTGTAGGGGACCTATCGTAGTCCTTTCTCTAAGTAAGAGTGTCGAACCCAACGAGGAGCAGAAGGAAATGATAGGTAATTTCCAGTAAGGTATTTTTTGCAAGCACTGAAATTATAGGTAACAGATAGGTTTGTGATAAGATAATTGGTAGCAAGTGACAAATGGTAAAAGTAAATAAGGTGCAGCAAGGTGGCCCAATCCTTTTTGTAGCAAAGGACAAGCCTGGACAAACTCTTATGCAAGGTAAAGTGCTCCCGAGGACATATGGGAATTATCAGCAAGCTAGTTTTCATCACGATCATCTGATTCGCGTTCGGTACTTTGATAATTCGGTATGTGTGTGAACCGGTGCTTGGGTGCTGCCCTTACTTGGACAAGCCTCCCACTTATGATTAACCTCTAATGCAAGCATCCGCAACTACAAAAGAAGTATTAAGGTAAACCTAACCATAGCCTGAAACATATGGATCCAAATCAGCCCCTTACGAAGCAACGCATAAACTAGGGTTTAAGCTTCTGTCACTCTAGCAACCCGTCATCTACTTATTACTTCCCAATACCTTCCTCTAGGCCCAAATAATGGTGAAGTGTCATGTAGTCGACGTTCACATGACATCACTAGAGGAGAGACAACATACATCTCATCAAAATATCAAACGAAGACCAAATTCACATGACTACTAATAGCAAGACTTCTCCCATGTCCTCAGGAACAAAAGTAACTACTCACAAGACATAATATTGTTCATGATCAGAGGTATATCAATATACATAATGGATCTGAACATATGATCTTCCACCAAATAAACAAACTAGCATCAACTACAAGGAGTAATCAACACTACTAGCAACCCACAGGTACCAATCTGAGGTTTGGATACAAAGATTGGATACAAGATGTCGTGGAAATAGCACGGCAGATGTCCGGTTTAGCGGACTTGATGATGGAACCATCGCACGGGTTAGCTTGAAGGGGTTCATAGCACACAAAAGGACACAGAGGGTTTATACTAGTTCGGCCCCTTCGATGAAGGTAAAAGCCTACGTCTAGTTGGTTTGGTATTGCTTGGGCGTCGGATTACAGGGAGCGGATTCGCTTGCCTGTGTCTCGACGGGTTGATTGTTGCTTGTCCCTGAACTGTCGCCAGGTCGTCCCTTTATATAGAGGTGACGCCTGGTCCGGTTTACAGAGTCCCGAGGTCGGCTCATACTTGTGTCCACCTCGGTCTCTGTCTTTTCTTTCTTATCTCTCAAGTTACATTGCTTGGCGGTTTACAAACCTCACTTCTACACATGGGCCCTAAGATCTCATGGGCCGTAGCTTTTACTAAAATATTACAACCAAGTATAATATAACTAAGCCGGTTTACACTAGCCGGTTTATACCTGCTAGTCATATCCCTGACATTAGGCCCCAGAATGATTTGAACTTGTTCATATCAGTCTTCCTTGTCTTGTACAATTTTCTTCTGTCTTCACACTCTTGTAAACCGGCTCTGACGTCATCTTCGAGACTCACTAGATCTGACCGTGATATCATCTCCGTATTTAACGCTGTGAGCTGTACTGTAGCTTTGTTTAATGGTTATCCGAAAATCGAGGCGTCAAAAGGATCTTTATCCAATCTTTGCCCGCTCGAATCCCGCACCTGTCGCTTCGCATCTGTCCTTTTGCTTATAAATACCGCCGTTCCCCTTCGTTCTTCCTTCTTCTCGCCTCTTCTTCCTTCGTTCGCCGCCCGAGCTTCAAGACTCCATTGACGCCCGAGCTTGGAGCGCCGCCATCACCTCGCCGAATCAAGATCTCCCTGGCCGCTGCATCAACCTGTTTCGACCAGAGAACTCCGCCGCTGTCCTCCATTGTTCAGGTATGTCCTTTCTTCCTCATTACCGTTCTGTATCTTCTAGGGTTCTTCCCTTGTTCTTCCGCCATTAGAGTTTTCAATTAAAGCTTTGTCTTGTTCCTCGTAGATACGTACTTCGTAGAAAATTTGTGACCTTTAGGCCCAGTTAACATATCTTCCACTAGTATTAGCTTTAGATCTCGCCACCTATACTTAATCCTATAGATTCATCTGCTCCGCATACGATCACTGGGGTTTCTTCTCATATTTTTTGCACTTTATTTTTCTTTTCCTCGTACGCCCAGATCTGTTCCACTTTAGCTGTTTACAAGGAAACTTTTTCTTCTCCTTTGTAGATCCATTAGATATACTCCGGTTTAAGCTGTTATGACCTGTTCTTGCTCGCCTTTTGAAATTGAACGCGACGGTTTAGCTGTTCCTCTTTTACTGTTGTGAACCGGAAATGACGTAGCTCGCTGTTATTGCCGGTTTAACCATGCCATTAGTCCTCAGTTCAAACCGTTGCGTAACTTTTATAGATTTCCGGTTTATACTGTTGTACCCGCATAATTCGTTTTTTGCATTTTATCTTTTCCATTACTTGTCCCTCCATTGCAATGGCCAAGCAGTACGTCTCCTGTGATTGGGTTCCTTCCGTCATTACGGAAGAATACTTGGTCAAAATTTCTGAAATTGGTACCTTAGGCCCTCGGTCTGTTTTGAAGTGGCGAGCTCTGGGTAATGAATGCCCCCCTACTCCTAGGCCTGGGGAGGTTATTGTGTTCTTTGACCATATATCTCGAGGCTTCTCTCCTCCCGGTTCAAAGTTTTTCCGGGACGTTCTTGCCGCCTTCCAACTCCACCCTCAGGATATTGGACCCAATTTTGTTTCAAATATCTGTGACTTCCAAGTGTTTTCGGAGGTATATCTGCAAGAAGAACCGTCTGTCGATCTGTTTCGGGACTTCTTTCACCTGAACCGGCGCACAGAGTTCACCAGTGGACCGCATCAGGAGCTCGGTGGCGTTAGTATTCAGAAGAGGAGAGACGTTGTTTTTCCTCACGCCGCTTTACACACGCATCCAAAAGATTGGAACAAGTCATGGTTTTATTGCGTTGACACTTCTCCTGAAGGGGAGAACCCTTTGCCGGGTTATCGTGAAACCCGTATTCCGGAGATTCATCCTCTACCACAACGGCTCAGCTCTGTCGAGCGGACCCGGTTTTCATCACAGCTCTCCAGGTTAAGGGCTTTCATAGCCAATGGCTTGATTGGAACTGACTTTATGCGCTGCTGGTTGTCTTGGAGTATTCTTCCCTTGAGCCAGCGATCACAGCTGATGTGCCAATATTCTGGTAAACCGGACGATCCTCAACGGTTTACCAAGGATAAATTATCTGAATAGGAGGTTATTGAATCGGCGAAAAAGATGCTCAATGTCTCCTTGGCAGAATGCAGCCAAGTCGGGCTAGCTCCGTATTATAAGAAGAATAAGCTGCCTGCGGTAAGTTTTACTTTGCCCTGTATTTGTAACCCGTTCCTTTAAACCGTCTTTTCAATTGTCTTTCTTTCTCTTGAATAGTCTGATGATCCTTTCTGGAAGAGGAAGCCTCAGGAGAAAACCGGCAAACAAGCACGCCGAAAAACCTTTGCCAATAAGAAAAGAAAAGCAGCTGTTGACGCCAGTTCTCCCGCTGAAGATGATGATCCAGATTCCGATGTATGATTTAATCCGGTTTGAATTTCGCTTTTTTAAACTTATATCTGTATCTAATAATAACCTTTCCACAGGAGTTGGCTGAAGGTGATAATCCGGCCAAAATTGAGGTAACCATTCTTTCTTCTGATTCAGAACCTCTTCCACAAAAAAGTTGTCGGACCCTCCGGAAATACCAATATTCTCACCCTTATGCTCAGTTGGATCCTACTTTTATTTTGAAGAAGCAACAACATGAAGCTCTTCGCCGGACCACTCGCCATAGTGGCCTGGCCGAGGAATCATCCGGGATTTCTTTAACTCCGGCTCGAAAACGCCGTGCTGAGGTGATACTTTCTCCGACTCTTCTTCATCCCAAGGCCGGGCTTATCCGAAAACCTCTTAAACCGTCTGATCCTGATTATCAGGAAACTCTGCTTTCTTCTTCTGGTGAATCAACTGCCACGCAGCTTCCTCCCTTGAAAATTGTCCCAAAGTAACTTTTTAACCTTTCCGATTTATGATTCCTTTTTACTTTATAATGTTAACTCATTTCGCATACTTTTTCCAGCAAGCCAAAGCCTAGTATGAAATCCAAGGCAAACAAGCCTCCTGCTGAGACCACTACAGATGATCCGGCCGATGATCCGGCAACGACCGTTCCTCCAGAAGGCGAGCCCATAGCTCCTCTTGAAGATCCTGCGCCTACGGATCACCTCCCCGTACCCGAAAATCCTACTGCTGAAGATGCCCATGATCTGCCAAGTCCGGCCCGGGTCAACTCTCCTCAGATTAATCCGGCATCTCCCAATCCGGCCCACACTGCGACTCCCCCAATTGCACCTGCTTCTCCAGATGTTGTGGTGACTGGTGCTGCCTTCGTTGCTCCGGCTGAGCCCACCGTATTAGCCAAGCATACGGCTAAAACGGAGAAGTTATATAAAGAGAAGGGCAAATGGAGTACTGAAGTATCCAATCTTGCCGATATGAGCGCCCAAGAAATTTATTCTGGGTATCTAAACCGGTTCCACAGCAGCCGAGACTATGAAGCAAGTTTGGTTAACTTAATGAGGGAGAAATATGAGGTAATCCTTTCCTTCTGACTTTGTACTTTTGATATGCTTCTATCCCATAACAGCCCCCAAGTTCCGGTTTAGCTGTGTGCTGAAGGTGAACCGGAACTTTGTAGTTTGAACAATTGATCCATCCATTAGCCCCCAAGTATCAAGTAGATAACTTATTTATATATTTGATACGTGTAAAAATTTCTGATGATACTTCAACCATCCATTAGCCCCCAAGTGTCAAGTAGACAACTTGTTTGTGTGCTTGAGACATGTAATCTTTGAATTGCTGTTACTTATTGCTTCAACTGCCATTAGCCCCCAAGTGTCAAGTATACAACTTGTTTGTGTGCTTGAGACTTGTCTGATTTTTACCTCTTGTCTTTTAACTGTGCTTGCAGGCTGAGTTAAACCGGAACGTGCTGAAATTAATGAACTTCGGAGCCGTCTTAATGAAACAGAATCCGCCGCTTCAAAGGCTAAGAAAGATCTTCAGGTGAGTTTAAAAACAGCTGAAGATCTGAAGAAATACTTTGAAGAAGAGCGGACCACTTTTGAGGTTCAAAAGAAAGATATGGAGAAAAGGGTTCAGGACGCTAAAGGGGCGCTTAATCCGGTTACAGATCGGGAGGACCCTAAAACCCTAAAAATGAACCCACCACCACTCCCCCACTCCCCAAACCCTAAAAACGAACCCACCACCACCACTTCCCCCCTCGTTTGGATCTGGATCGGGAGGAGACCGATCCCATCGACCCGACGCCGCCGTCGCACACCGTCGCCGCCTCATCCCGGCTGGACCTCGCCGGAGCACCGTCGTCGTCCTCATCTGGTCCCCAACGGCTCCATCGAGCCTTGCCGCCCGTACCCCTACATCAGAGGGCGAGGAGCCCCGACCTCCTCTCCGCATCGGCGTCCACCGCTCCGATCCACCCGTAGTCGTCGCGCCCTACCACGGCCACAGCTCGCCTCGCTCGCTACAGCCCCGTGTCCCGCCCGCTCTCACCGCGTCGCTCGGGACTGCGCCCGAGACCACCCCTCGCTGGCCACCGCGACCGGTGCCCCTCCGCGCTACGCTGTGCTGGCCCACCATCCCGTCGGCGTCATCCTGAGCACCACCCACGCGCACCCGCGGCTCCACTCTACCTCGCATGCTACTGCTTCTACGACTGCGCCCGCCTCGATTGTCTGCCGGCTGCGCCCAAGGCCGTGGTCGTCTCCGCCCGCGCCCGCCTTCGGCCTCCATGGCCTCGCAGCTGCCGCTGCTGGCCGCACATCTTCTCCTCTCTCCTCCCCGCCTCTGACCCCGCGGTCGTCGCCTCTATCGCCCGCTCGCCGCGCAGCCCGCGCCTGCTCGTCGCAGACTACCGCCGCCCTCGGCAGGCTCGCCGCCGCCACTGCATCCCAACACCTCGGCCACCTACTGCCGTCGACGTCCTTCCGCGGCTGGCCAGGGCCAGCATCGTTTCGGGCAAGCGCCCGACGCCCTGCGTCCTGGCACCCGCCCCATTGCCCCATAGCGCCCGACCCGCTAGCCCCTTGCCTATGACAAAGGGGCCACAGCCATAGAACGATTTTACAAAAAAGAAGATTAAAAAATAAATAAATAATTAATAATCAATAATTAATAAAAATATTAATTAATTAACTTAATCGCTAACTAATATAATTAACTGTTAGTTAACTAAACTGTCAATGACATGCGGGACCCACACGTAAGCTTGACCCAGTCAACGCCTCTATTTACTGGTGACGTCATGCTAACATCATGCTGATGCAATATGAATAATTTTGAATTAATTTAATATTAATAATTTAGAAAATGATTAAATCTTTATAAATTATTATAAAATAAACTGTAACTCAGATGTAAAAGCTTTGTATATGAAAGTTGCTCAGAACGACGAGACGAATCTGATATGCAGTCTGTTCACTCACGACACATCCCTAGCATAGTGGACATGCAACTTTCCCCCTCCGTTTCATCCGTCCAAAAACACGAAACACCGGGAATACTTTCCCTGATATTTCCCACCTTCGCGAGTATCACCCGGTACTGCGTTAGGGCACACCTAACACCGTTACATGTCGTGTCATGCATCCTCGTGCATCTGTTTGCATTGTATTCATTGTTTCTTCCCCCTCTTCTCTCCGGTAGACAATGAGGCCGACGCTGCTGCTGCCCCGATCGACTACGGTGTTGACGACCCCACCTTCGTTGCCGAGCTTCCAGGCAGCCCCCCCCCTTGATCAACCCGATATCGCCCATTCTTCTCTCTATTGCTTGCATTAGAGTAGCGTAGCATGTTACTGCTTTCGGATAATCCTATTCTGCTGCATAGCCCGTCATTGTTGCTACAACTGTTAATATCTTTACCTGCAATCCTAAATGCTTAGTATAGGATGCTAGTATTCGATCAGTGGCCCTACGCCCTTGTCCGTCTGCCCTGCTATTCTATTGGGCCATGATTGATACGTCCATTTTGCATCATGCTTTTACGTTGATAGTTATTGCACTATGGGTTGTTATTACCTATTATGTCACAATACTTATGCCTTTTCTCTCTTATTTTACAAGGTTTACATAAAAAGGGAGAATGCCGGCAGCTGGAATTCTGAGCTGGAAAAGGAGAAAACATTGGAGGCCTGTTCTGCATAGCTGAAAAAGCCCCGAAACTGCAGGGAACACCGTTTCATAAAATATAAAAAATATCTGGCGAAAGAGATATGCCAGGGGGCCACCACCTGTCCACGAGGGTGGGGGCGCGCTCCCCCTTGGGCGGGCCCCTGCCTCGTGGGCCACCTGGTGACTCCCCGATGCCCATCTTCACCTATATGAGGTGTTTTGACTTGGAAAAAATCAGGAGGAAGATTTCGGGACAAAGCGCCGCCGTCTCGAGGCGGAACCTGGGCGGAACCAATCTAGGGCTGTGGCAGAGCTGTTCTGCCGGGGACACTTCCCTCTAGGAGGGGGAAATCATCACCATCGTCATCACCAACAACTCTCCCATCTTGGGGAGGGTTATCTTCATCAACATCTTCACCAGCACCATCTCCTCTCAAACCCTAGTTCATCTCTTGTATCCAATCTTTGTGGCAAAACCGCAAATTGGTACATGTAGGTTGCTAATACTATTGATTACTCCTTGTAGTTGATGCTAGTTGGTTTACTTGGTGGAAGATCATATGTTCAGATCCATCATGCATATTAATATCCCTCTGACTATGAACATGAATATTCTTTGTGAGTAGTTGCGTTTCTTCCTGAGGACATGGGAGAAGTCTTGCCATAAGTAGTCATGTAAATTTGGTATTTGTTCGATATTTTGATGAGATGTATGTTGTCTTTCCTCTAGTGGTGTCATGTGAACGTCGACTACATGACACTTCACCATTATTTGGGCCTAGAGGAATGCATTGGGAAGTAATAAGTAGATGATGGGTTAATAGAGTGACAGAAGCTTAAACCCTCGTTTATGCGTTGCTTCGTAAGGGGCTGATTTGGATCCATATGTTTTATGCTATGGTTAGGTTGACCTTAATACTTCTTTTGTAGTTGTGGATGCTTGCAATAGAGGTTTGCTACTTCTCGAGTTTGCGTTATATTCCCTCGAAGATGAAAGGGTGATGCTGCATAGTAGCGTAAGTGTTTCCCTCAGTTTTTTAGAACCAATATATCAATCTAGTAGGAGACCACGCGCGAGTCCCTCGCACCTGCACAAACAAATAAGAACTTCGCAGCAAACGCGATAAGGGGTTGTCAATCCCTTTATGGTCACTTACGAAAGTGAGATCTGATAGATAGGATGGTATAATATTTTTGGTATTTTTGGATATAAGAACAGAAAGTATATAAAGGAAAGTAAAGTAGATGAAAGATTAATATGTTGAGAATAGACCCGGGGACCATAGGTTTCACTAGTGGCTTCTCTCATGATAGCAGAATTCTATGGTGGGTGAACAAATTACTGTTGAGTAATTGATAGAAAAGTGCATAGTTATGAGAATATATAGGCATGATCATTATATATAGGCATCACGTCCGTGACAAGTAGATCGAAATGATTTTGCATCTACTACTATTACTCCACATATCGACCTCTATCCAGCGTGCATCTAGAGTATTAAGTTCATAAGAACTGAGTAATGCTTTGAGCAAGATGACATGATGTAGAGAGATAAACTCAAGCAATATGATATAAACCCCATCTTTTTATCCTCAATGGCAACAATACAATGCATGCCTTGTTGTCCCTGCTGTCACTGGGAAAGGACACCAAACCAATATGATATAGGCAAGATTGAAGCCAAAGGCAAGCATTTCTCCCATTGCAAGAACTATAGACCTAGTAGGCCAAACCAAACCAATAATTTGAAGAGACTTGCAAGATATTATAATCATACATAAAAGATTTCGAAAAAGAATCAAATATTTTTCGTACATAATCTTGATCATAAACCCACAATTCATCGGATCTCGACAAACACACCGCAAAAACATTACATTGAATAGATCTCCTCGAATATCGAGGAGAACTTTGTATTGATATCCAAAAAGAGAGAAGAAGCCATCTAGCTAATAACTATGGACCCGAAGGTCTGTGGTAAACTACTCACAACTCATTTGTGAGGATATGGCGTCGATGTAGAAGCACTCCATGATAGATCCCGCCTCCGGCGGAGCTCCGGAACATGCCACAAGATGGGATCTCACGGGAACAGAAGGGTGCGGCGGTGGAATTAGGGTTTTCTCTGTTGCCTCGATGTTTTCAGGGAACATGGATATATATAGGAGGAAGGAGGGCATCGGTGGAATTAGAGGGGGCCCACGAGGGTGGGGGTCGCGCCCAGGCGGAGGGGGCACACCTTGGACCCACGTGGCCACCTCCTCCGTTCCCACGCGTGTACTCCAAGTCTTCTGGGTAGATACGGTTCCAAAAATAACTCTCCCGAAGGTTTCACTCCATTTGGACTGTAACATCCCAAATTTTCAATTTGGAATGTTATACATAGATCATATTGCATTTCATATTTTTGCATTTTTGTTCGTGGCGTTCCTCGAAATTCTAAGCAACTCAAGGACGTATGGAGAGAGTTGGGAATTTTACCGTTTTCGTATTTGAGTTCGCTCGAATACTAGTACGAGGACAATGTGATTCGAATATTTTTCCTCTCATAAAAATATTTCTAAAAACAAAATATGAGCGGAGATAATTTGACTTCTCCAAAATAACAAAAATATTGGAGGAAAAATGTTAAAATCACTTTTGGTAGTTTTCTGGATTGATTCGCGGATTTATTTGCAGAGGAAAAATACGCGTTTTTCAAAATTGCATTTAGGTACGGGAAAAAATATTCACTTTGTCCTAAATATTATTAGAGGATGGTGAAAATTTATTTTGGGAATTTTGGAGTCCGTAGGGTATTTCTTTCGTTACTTTTTCTGCGCCGGGACTCTTTTAGAAAAAAGAAATAAGGAAACCGACTTAGACTTGTGAAGGACCAGGAGACTGGGCTTTATAAGCCGCAGCCGCGGGCCCAACAAGCCCCGCCTTGCCCGCGTCGCCCGAACCCTAGTCGCCCGTCGCGCCAGCCGCCGCCGCCGCTGCCGCGCCCCGCCGCCGCGCCGCTGCCACCCACCGCCACCGCCTGAGTTCCGCCGGAGTTCGAGGTAGTTTTCGTTTTTTCGGTTATTAGATCGGTTTTGTTTAGAAAAACCTAGATCTGTTTTTTTTAATAGATCGGTTCGGTTTTTTTTCCACCGGTTTAGTTAAATAGCGGACGTTTGTCCGTACATTCGTTTTAACGAACGGTTTTCCTTAGTTAACCGCAGACAGCGAACGTTCGTTCGTTAGCCTGTTCGTCATTTTTCTTTTTCGGGGTATTTATCCGCGGTTATTCCCATCGCGATTTCTGCCCTGATCTTGTTTTTAGTTTTTCTTTTTGCTCGAGAGTCGGAATCAGGTGATTCAAAATCCCAGATCTTCGTATCGAAGCCCTCTTTACGTTAGATAAACTTCAACAAATTTTGGCTACTGTAAAATTTGACTTTAGGCCAACTAGTATTTCGGAGCTCGTTTCTTTTGCAGTTTGAGTTTCGTTGCTTCTTTCGAGTTGATTCTTTTTGCAAACCGGAGTTCTTAAGTTGAACTTTCTGGTTAGATCTCTTATTTGCGTTTTACCCGTGCATTAGTTAAGTACTTATTGTATGCTTGTTTGTTTGATTGCGATAGAGTACCCGGAGTGCGCCGCTTGCTACTTTGAGTCTCTAGGTTTTGCGGATCATCAGCAAGGCAAGTAACACTTTGATCATGCTTTCCAATTACCCAGTTTTCATTGCATTAGTAAAACTCTCACACATTGCATGAGTAGGATTAATTAACATGTGTGATTGGGAAGTAGATTGAGGTAGTACCTATTACCTGCATTACATTCAATCCTTTGGGAGTTACTTCTACGTTTGCTGCTAGGACATGCTATGCTCGTAGACGTGGATTGGGTTAGTGAAATCCATCACAGATGTGAGATTGTTTAATTAATGGTTCAACTTAAGGTGGCAACATTAATACACATCTGGGTGGATTGAGGCATCTGGGTATTCCAGTGATTGCCTGTTTTTCTTTTGGACCGCCACCCAGGCTCAAAGGGATCATGAGATTTTTCATACTAGAAACTTCCGTGTGCAACCACATGCCAATATGGGCTCTGGCATAGTTGAGTAAGTTGTGGGAAACCTTTCCATGATGGGCTAGCAGATGTAGTGGGTTTTGTAGGTGTACCAGCCTATCTATCTGGTTAAGGGGACCTCTTCGGAAAGACTGTGTCTCTGTCATCCGTTTCTCAAACACAATGTAGTGCCAGAAACCAAACGGAGGCGATCGAGTCTTGTGGGGAAAAGTGCACAAACCCTTGCAGAGTGTACAAACTGATCATGATTAGCCGTGTCCCAGGTTACGGACGTCTTGAGTATCTAGTACTTGGATTATCATGTGAATCTCATCATGTTACTTTAATTAATTTTGTTAGGTTTAATGATTATTTTAATTGGGGTTGAGAGGATGTCTATCTTCTCAACGATGTTTCAACTACCATGATAGTTAATTAAAAATCTATTCCTTTGAAGTAGGGAAAATTGGCTTTACGCAAAAACTTAACCATAGAGCTTACCACCAGCCATATTGCATATAATATAGCTTTACTTCCATTGCATTCACTTGTGTTGCTTTGCTAGCATATTCCATGTGCTGACCCGTTTTCGGGCTGCAACGTTTCATGTTGCAGACTTTTCAGACGAAGAGTAAGATGCCTTTTAGGTCATGGTTCTATAATCAGTGATGCCGTTGGAGTTGGTGAACTCACTTATCTTCCAAGCCTTCCGTTGTTATCGTATTAGATGGCCTTCAGCCATATTATTTGTAATAAATTCATCGTTGGACTATCGATGTAATAAGTGTGTGATTGCTACTCTGTTATAAATCCTTCAAGTACTGTGCGTGTCAGCATTACTAATCCGGGGATGACACTGATGCACAGAGATCAGACTGTTTGAGGTCTGGTCGCTACAAGATGGTATCAGAGCACACGCTGACTGTAGGATAGGACCACAAAGACAAGCCCTAGAACACAATTCACTCTTCTCCTTTCTGACACCTCATCTTTTCTACTCTTTAGGATGGAGGAAGCAAAGCACAAGTTCATGCAACCGGATGAAGAAACACCCTTTGGACGACACCTGAAGGAAGTCACAAGATATCTAAACATTCGATTACCAAGTTTCACCGGAACCTACAATGCCACTCTACCTGAGGAGGAGCGTTGGTTGATTCAAGCTCAAGTTCCAGGAAGGACGTTCGCACCTGTCACCTCACTCATAGCATTTTCCTTTAATGCACCTACATGGAGCCTAGGAAGGAGCATGGCAGCCCACATTGCTATGGGAAGGATTGGAGAAGTTTACCAGCAGGAGCTAAAGGACACCATCTACCAGATTTGTGGACGGAGATGAGAATTGGGATATGATCAGCACTCGGAAGGGTATGTCCATTGCAGCATTCATCCAGGAGTTGAACCACCACATTCGTCTCCAAGAGCACCAGATGTGTGCTGGGATGATAGATTTGAAGAAGGCCCTAAATAGGAATTTGGAGTTAGAGGAAGAACTCAAGTCTACACGCGACGGATATGAGTAGGAGATGAAGATACTTGTGGAGAAGAATGATGATTTGACACGGAAATTAGGGATACTCATGGGAGAAGAAGACGAGGAAGAAGAACCCAAGGAGATTCCACCGGAAGACTACATCATTATAGATGACACAGATTCGGAAGCTGAGGATAGCAAGGACGAAGACTATGAAGATGAAGCTGGAGCAGATATCATGGAATCCTCTGCCGATCAATATTTTTAGATGACCACCCTGTGACTAGTTTACCCCCCCCCCATATATTAGTTTTAGAGCACCTTTGTAACGATCGTTAGATTTGTAAGACCTTGTTTGAAATTGATTGGTGTGATATGACTGTGTGTTTGTTTCATGTGCATATGGGTAGTGATTTTCCCTTAGACCTCTTTTCTATTCTAATCTCTTCCCTCTACACCCATCAGATGCCTCCAAGACATGAATTTGAGTTTCCCCCTGAGCTCACCCAGTTGATCCAGCAGCAGAACACCCTGATGCAACTTCTTGTCCAGAACACTCAGAACAACAAGAACAACAACAACAACAACAACAACAACCCTCCACCACCACAACATGTGGACAACCTGACACGTTTCTTAAGGTTGCAACCACCCGTGTTTGCTAGCAGCATCGAACCAATTGTGGCTGATGACTGGCTACGCAAGATTGGAAGGGATTTGACCACCGCCAATTGCTCGGATGCTGAGAAGGTGCGATTGGTCGCACACCAGTTGTCTGGACCAGCCGCAGCATGGTGGGAGAATTACACAGCCACTTACGCCGTAGCCAATGTGACTTGGGATCAGTTTCAGCAAGCTTTTCGTACTGCCCATGTCTCGACTGGAGCAATGAGTATGAAGAAGCAGGAGTTTCGCAATCTGCGCCAAGGAAATCGTACTGTGGCCCAGTGTGTGGTAATTACCAGGAGTTGGTCGACCGCGCCCTAATGATTGAAAGGAAGCATCAGCAGATTGAGAGTCGCAAGAGGAAGTATGGGCAAGGAAAGTATAACTCTGGAGCTCAGCAGAAGCCTCGCTTTACCCCTAAAGCGGTAGGACTGTTTCAACATACCCATGGAGGAAGTAGCTCACACAACCATAATGGCACCAAGAATGGCTATGGTAATTGGAATGGGAATGGAGCCAATGGAAACCAGAACCGCCCTACACCGTCCACACCCACCAAGAGGGATTTTAGCCATGTCACTTGTTACAAGTGCGGGAAGAGTGGACATTATGCCAATGAATGCCCAGAAGTTAAGAATGGGAACGGCAATGGAAGCGCCGGGAAGAAGCCCAACCCATTCAACAAAGGACAAGTGAACCACGTGACTGTGGAGGAGGTAGAAGAGCAACCAGATGTTGTTGCCGGTAAGTTTTTGGTTAAGACATTTACCACAATAGTTCTTTTCGATACTGGTGCATCGCATTCATAAATTTCAAGGGGATTCATAAATAGACATAGGATGTCCACCCGAGTTCTTAAGACCCCCATATTAGTAAGTTCACCTGGAGCAGTTTATATGGCACATCAAGGATGTTTTCAGACGCCATTGATCATAGGATGCCACACTTTCCCCTCTGACCTAATAGTGACCTGGAGTCACAAGGATTGGATGTGATATTAGGTATGGATTGGCTATCGAAGTATGGAGGTAACATTGACTGTGCCAGTAAGTCTATTTTGCTCACCACCCCGAAGGGAAAAAGGATTAAGTATGTATCTAAGCATCCGCTTACAAGGACTCAAGTGCATTCTCTCACGGGAGTTGTTCAGGAGGAAGTGCCAGTAGTGAAGGATTATCCGGATGTGTTTCCAGATGAGTTACCTGGCATGCCACCAGATAGAGATATATAATTTTTGATTGAACTTTTGCCAGGCACCGGGCCAATTTCTAAGACACCATATAGGATGCCCGCAAAGGATTTGGAGGAAATAAAGAAACAGATTAAGGAGTTACTGGATAAAGGATTCATACGCCCAAGTTCTTCGCCTTGGGGTTCGCCAGTACTTCTAGTGGAGAAGAAGGATGGATCGTTAAGAATGGTTGTTGATTACCGAGGATTGAATGAAGTAACGATCAAAAACAAGTACCCATTGCCAATGATCAACGATCTGTTCAATAGATTGCAAGGAGCTAAGGTATTTTCTAAGATCGGTCTGCAATCAGGGTACCATCAATTGAAGATCCGAGAGCAAGATATACCTAAGACGGCCTTTACCACTAGGTATGGGTTGTACGAGTATACCGTTATGTCGTTTGGTCTGACAAACGCACCGGCATACTTTATGAACCTGGTGAACAAAGTGTTTATGGAGTATTTGGATAAGTTCGTCATAGTGTTCATAGATGATATATTGATCTTCTCGAAGGATGAAGAGGGGCATGAAGAACATTTTTGTTTGGTATTGGAGAAGCTCAGAGAACATCAGTTATATGCCAAGTTTAGCAAATGTGAGTTTTGGTTGAAGGAAGTCGGAATCCTCGGACATGTTATATCCGGAGAAGGAATAGCAGTAGATCCCTCCAAGGTGGACACTGTGACCAATTGGGAAGCACCGACGACCGTTGGAGAGATCCGGAGTTTTCTTGGACTCGCAGGATACTACCGGAGATTTATCGAGAATTTCTCGAAGATTGCAAAGCCAATGACGGAGTTGTTGAAGAAGGACACCAAGTTCAGTTGGACAGAAGAATGTGAGACTAGTTTCCAGGAGTTGAAGAAAAGGTTGGTATCATCCCCTGTGTTCATTCTGCCAGATCAACATAAGGACTATGAGGTGTACTGCGACGCTTCACGTCGAGGACTTGGAGCTGTTCTTATGCAGGAAGGAAGAGTTGTTTCATATGCTTCACGACGACTAAAACCTCATGAGATGAACTATGCCACCCACGATTTGGAGTTAGCAGCCGTAGTGCATGCATTAAAGACATGGAGACATTTTCTTATTGGAAACCATTGTGAAGTATATACGGATCATAAGAGTTTGAAGTATATATTCACTCAGAAGGAGTTGAATCTTAGGCAAAGGAGATGGCTGGAACTCATTAAGGATTATGACATGATATTGCATTATCATCCCGGAAAGGCTAACGTAGTAGCTGATGCGCTAAGCCGTAAGAGCCATGTCAATACCCTGATGATGGAGGAGTTTCCAAAGGAGTTAGCCGAGGACCTACGAGAACTACGTTTGGAGATAGTTCCGAGAGGTTATGTTGCAACATTAGAAATCCAGTCTACCCTGATGGATAAAATCAGAGAAGCTCAGAAAGCTGACAAGGAGGTTGTCGCTATAAAGGAGAGGATGAGCGAAGGAAAAGCTAAAGGATTTCGTGAGGATGAACACGACACCTTATGGTTTGAGGATCGAATCTATGTGCCCAATGACCCGAAGATCAGGAAGTTGATTTTACAGGAGGCCCATGATTCACCATACTCGATTAACCCAGGAAATACTAAGATGTATTTGGATTTGAAGGATATTTTCTGGTGGACCGGTATGAAGAAGGATATTGCGGAGTATGTAGCAGTTTGTGATGTATGCCAGAGAGTAAAGGCAGAACATCAGAAGCCAGCAGGATTGTTACAACCTATGCCAATACCCGAATGGAAGTGGGAGAAGCTTGGCATGGATTTTATCACCGGATTGCCCAGGACCAAAGCAGGATATGATTCAATCTGGGTAATAGTAGACCGATTGACAAAGGTAGCCCACTTTATCCCTGTGAAAACCACTTATACCAGTGCAAAGTTGGCAAAGATATACATGACCAGAATTGTATGTCTGCATGGAGTTCCGAGGAGCATCATATCAGATAGAGGAACCCCGTTTACCTCAAAGTTATGGAATCAGTTACATGAAACTTTGGGTACCAGGCTAGAGTTTAGCACAGCATTTCACCCGCAAACAGATGGACAGACTGAAAGAGTCAATCAGATTTTGGAGGATATGCTGAGAGCCTGTGCATTAGATTATGGATCTAGTTGGGATGAAAACATGCCTTACGCAGAGTTCTCATACAACAACAGTTACCAGGCCAGTTTGAAGATGGCACCGTTCGAGGCATTGTATGGAAGGAGATGCCGAACACCGTTATCGTTGGACAAAGTTGGAGACCGACAGTTGTTTGAACCAGACTTAATCAAAGAGTCTGAGGAGAAGGTGAAATTGATTCGAGATAGACTGAAGGTAGCTCAGTCCAGGCAGAAGAGTTATGCAGACTCGAAGCGCAAGGAGATAACCTATGAGATCGGAGATAGAGCGTACTTGAGAGTACCGCCTCTGCGAGGAGTTAAACGTTTCGGAGTTAAAGGGAAGTTAGCCCCGAGATTTGTGGGACCTTACCGTGTTTTGGAACGCATGGGAGAGGTTGCCTATAAGTTGGAGATGCCCGAAGGATTGTCAGGAGTGCACGACGTGTTTCACGTGTCTCAGCTTAAGAAGTGTCACGCAGAGATGGCAGACATACCGCTTAGAGACACAGTACCCCTGGAAGCAATTCAGTTGGACAGCGATTTGACCTACGAGGAGAAGCCTGTTAAGATTCTCGAATTTTCGAGCAGAGTCACTCGCAGTAAGGTTATCAAGTTTTGCAAAGTTCAGTGGAGTCACCACACCGAGGAAGAAGCCACCTGGGAGCGAGAAGATGATCTACGCACGGACCACCCACACATGTTCTCTAGCCAAGTCGAATCTCGAGGGCGAGATTCATTCTAAGGGGGGTAGGTTTGTAACATCCAAAATTTTCAATTTGGAATGTTATACATAGATCATATTGCATTTCATGTTTTTGCATTTTTGTTCGTGGCGTTCTTCGAAATTCTAAGCAACTTAAGGACCTATGGAGAGAGTTGGGAATTTTACCGTTTTCGTATTTGAGTTCGCTCGAATACCGGTACGAGGACAATGTGATTCTAATAATTTTTCTCTCCTAAAAATATTTCTAAAAACAAAATATAAGCGGAGATAATATGACTTCTCCAAAATAACAGAAATATTGGAGGAAAAATGTTAAAATCACTTTTGGTAGTTTTCTGGATTTATTCGCGGATTTATTTGCATAGGAATAATACGTGTTTTTCAAAATTTCATTTAGGTCCGGGAAAAATGTTCACTTTGTCCTAAATATTATTAGAGGACGGTGAAAATTTATTTCGGGAATTTTGGAGTCCGTTTGGTATTTCTTTCGTTAGTTTTTCTGCGCCGGGACTCTTTTAGAAAAAAAAAATAGTAAACCGACTTAGACTCGTGAAGGACCAGGAGACTGTGCTTTATAAGCCGCAGCCGCTGGCCCAACAAGCCCAGCCTCGCCCGAACCCTAGCCGCCCGTCGCGCCAACCGCCTCCACCGCCTGCCTGCCGTCGCCGCGCCCCGCCGCCCCGTCGCGCCGCTGCCGCCCACCGCCGCTGCCGGAGACCGCCGCCCCGACCCACCGGAGTTCCGCCGGAGTTCGAGGTAGTTTTCGTTTTTTCGGTTATTAGATCGGTTTCGTTTAGCAAAACCTAGATCTTTTTTTTAATAGATCGGTTAGGTTTTTTTAATTTTCCGCCGGTTTAGTTAAATAGCGGACGTTCGTCCGTACATTCGTTTTAACGAACGGTTTTCGTTAGTTAACCGCAGACAGCGAACGTTCATTCGTTAGCCTGTTCGTCGTTTTTCTTTTTGGGGTATTTATCCGCGGTTATTCCAATCGCGATTTCTGCCCTGATCTTGTTTTTCGTTTTTATTTTTGCTCGAGAGTCGGAATCAGGTGATTCGAAATCCCAGATCTTCGTCTCGAAGCCCTCTTTACGTTAGATCAACTTCAACAAAGTTTTGGCTACTGTAAAATTTGACTTTAGGCCAACTAGTATTTCGGAGCTCGTTTCTTTTGCAGTTTGAGTTTCGTTGCTTCTTTCGAGTTGATTCTTTTTGCAAACCGGAGTTCTTAAGTTGAACTTTCTGGTTAGATCTCTTATTTGCGTTTTACCCGTGCATTAGTTAAGTACTTATTGTATGCTTGTTTGTTTGATTGCGATAGAGTACCCAGAGTGCGCCGCTTGCTACTTTGAGTCTCTAGGTTTTGCGGATCATCAGCAAGGGAAGTAACACTTTGATCATGCTTTCCAATTACCCAGTTTTCATTGCATTAGTCAAACCCTCACACACTGCATGAGTAGGATTAATTAACTTGTGGGATTGGGAAGTAGATTGAGGTAGTACCCATTACCTGCATTACATTCAAACCTTTGGGAGTTACTTCTACGTTTGCTGCTAGGACATGCTATGCTAGTAGACGTGGATTGAGTGAGTGAAATCCTTAACAGATGTGAGAGTGTTTAATTAATGGTTCAACTTAAGGTGGCAACATTAATACATATCTGGGTGGATTGAGGCATCTGGGTATTTTAGTGATTGCCTGTTTTTCTTTTGGACCGCCACCCAGGCTCCAAGGGATCATGGGATTTTTCATACTGGAAACTTCCGTGTGCAGCCACATGCTAATATGGGCTATGGCATAGTTGAGTATGTTGCGGGAAACCTTTCCATGATGGGCTAGCAGATGTAGTGGGTTTTGTAGGTGTACCATCCTATCTATCTGGTTAAGGGGACCTCTTCGGAACGACTATGTCTCGGTCATCCGTTTCTCAAATACAATGTAGTGCGAGAAACCCAACGGAGGCGATCGAGTCTTGTGGGGAAACCCAACGGAAAAGTGCACAAATCTATGCAGAGTGTACAAACTGATCATGATTAGCCGTGTCCCCGGTTACGGACGTCTTGAGTATCTAGTACTTGGATTATCAAGTGAACCTCATCATGTTACTTTAATTAATTTTGTTGGGTTTAGTGATTTTTTTAATTGGGGTTGAGAGGATGTCTATCTTCTCAATGATGTTTCAACTACCATGATAGTTAATTAAAAATCTATTCCTTTGAAGTAGGGAAAAATTGGCTTTACGCAAAAACTTAACCATAGAGCTTACCACCAGCCATATTGCATATAATATAGCTTTACTTCCATTGCATTCTCTTGTGTTGCTTTGCCAGCATATTCCATGTGCTGACCCGTTTTCGGGCTGCAACGTTTCATGTTACAGACTTTTCAGACGAAGAGTAAGATGCCTTTTAGGTCATGGTTCTATACTCAGTGATGCCGCTGGAGTTGGTGGACTCACTTATCTTCCAAGCCTTCCGTTGTTATCGTATTAGATGGCCTTCAGCCATATTATTTGTAATAAATTCATCGTTGGACTATCGATGTAATAAGTGAGTGATTGCTACTCTGTTATAAATCCTTCAAGTACTGTGCGTGTCAGCATTACTGATCCAGGTATGACACTGATGCACATAGATCAGACTGTTTGAGGTCTGGTCGCTACATGGACTCCATTTGATTTTCTTTTTCTGGGAAACCCTGAAATAGGCAAAAAAACAGCAATCTGCACGGGGCCTTGGGTTAGTCCCAGAAATAATATAAAAAGTGTATAATAAAGCCCATTAAACATCCAAAATAGATATATATTAGAATGGAATAATAAAAAATTATAGATACGTTGGAGACGTATCAAGCATCCCCAAGCTTAATTCCTGCTCGCCCTCGAGTAGATAAATGATAAAAACAGAATTTTTGATGTGGAATGCTAACCAACATAATTTTCAATGTAATTTCTTTATTGTGGCATGAATATTCAGATCCGAAAGATTCAAGACAAAACTCTATATTGATATAAGAGTAATAATACTTCAAGCATACTAACAAAGCAATTATGTCTTCTCAAAATAACATGGCCAAAGAAAGTTATCCCTACAAAATCATATAGTCTGGATATGCTCCCTCTTCATCACACAAAATATTCATATCATGCACAACCCCGGGTTTCAGCCAAGCAATTGTTTTCATACTCAAATTTTTTCAAACCTTTCAACTTTCACGCGATACATGAGCATGAGCAATGGATATAGTACTATAGGTGGAACAGAGTGGTGGTTGTGAAGAAGACAAAAAAGAAGAAGATAGTCTCACATCAACTAGGCGTATCAATGGGCTATGGAGATGCCCTCAATAGATATCAATGTGAGTGAGTAGGGATTGCCATGCAACGGATGCACTAGAGCTATAAGTGTATGAAAGCTCATCAAAAGAAACTAAGTGGGTGTGCATCCAACTTGCTTGCTCATGAAGACCTAGGGCATTTAAGGAAGCCCATCGTTGGAATATACAAGTCAAGTTCTATAATGAAAATTCACACCATTATATGAAAGTGACAAAACAAGAGACTCTCTATCAAGAAGATCATGGTGCTACATTGAAGCACAAGTGTGGAAAAGGATAGTAGCATAGTCCCTTCTCTCTTTTCTCTCATTTTTTTGGAGGTGCTTTTTTTAGACCCTCTCTATATTTGTTTTGGGCCATCTCTTTTTTTGGCCTTTCCTCACATGGGACAATGCTCTAATAATGAAGATCATCACGCTTTTATTGACTTACAACTCAAAGATTACAACTCAAAGCTAGAACAAAATATGACTCTATGTGAATGCCTCCGGCGGTGTACCAGGATGTGCAATGAATCAAGAGTGACATGTATGAATGAATTGTGATGGTGGCTTTGCCACAAATACGATGTCAACTACATGATCTTGCATGGCAATATGACAATATGAAGCGTGTCATATGAACGGAATGGTGGAAAGTTGTATGGAAATATATCTCGGAATGGCTATGGAAATGCCATTGTAGGTAGGTATGGTGGCTGTTTTGAGGAAGGTATAAGGTG
Source organism: Secale cereale (assembly GCA_902687465.1). NCBI lineage: Eukaryota > Viridiplantae > Streptophyta > Magnoliopsida > Poales > Poaceae > Secale > Secale cereale. The sequence goes on from LR738715.1 coordinate 795,753,864, forward strand.
GGTGTATGGTACCGGCAAGAGTTGTGCGGTACAAGAGAGGTTAGCAATGGTGGAAGGGTGAGAGTGCGTATAATCCATGGACTCAACATTAGTCATAAAGAACTCATATACTTATTGCAAAACTTTACGAGTCATCAAAACAAATAATCAATGCATGATCCTAGGGGAAGGGTTGGTAGGAGTTATCCATCGCGCGATCCCGACCTCCACAAAAAGGATGACACTCAATAAATACCACATGCTCGAACTTCATCACATAGCGGTTCACCATACGTGCATGCTATGGGAATCACAAACTTTAACACAAGTATTTCTCAAATTCATAATTACTCCACTAGCAGGACTCTAATATCACCATCCTCATATCCTAAAACAATCATCAAGTATCAAACTTCTTATCATATTCAATGCACTTTATATGAAAGTTTTTACTATAATCATCTTGGATACCTATCATATTAGGACTAGTTTGATAACCAAAGCACATTACCATGCTGTTATAAAAGAGTCTCAAAAAGATATAAGTGAAGCATGAGAGATCAACAATTTCCACAAAATAAAACCACCACCATGCTCTAAAAGATATAAGTGAAGCACTAGGGCAAAACTATCTAGCTCAAAAGATATAAGTGAAGCACATAGAGTATTCTAACAAATTTTAAACCACGTTTATCTCTCTCAAAAGGTGTGTCCAGCAAGGATAATTGTGGCAAACTAAAAAGCAAAGACTCAAATCATACACGACGCTCCAAGCAAAAAAAATATCATGTGGTGAATAAAAATATAGTTCTGAGTATAGTTACCGATAGATGAAGACGAAAGAGGGGATGCCTTCCCGGGGCATCCCCAAGTTTAGGCTTTTGGTTGTCCATTAATTTTACCTTGGGGTGCCTTTGGCATCCCCAAGCTTAGGCTCTTGCCACTCTTTGTTCCATAGTCCATTAAAGCCATACTTAAAACTTGAAAACTTCACAACACAAAACTTATCAAAAAATCTCGTGAGCTCCATTAGTATAAGAAAACAATCCACCACTCTAAGGTACTGTAATGAACTCATTCTTTGTTCATATTGGTGGTAAACCTACTGTATTCCAACTTCTCTATGATTCATATCCTCCAATACTACTCATGGATACATCAAAATAAGCAAACCACACACGAAAAACAAAATCTGTCAAAAACAGAACAGTCTGTAGTAATCTGTAACTTTCGAATACTTCTGTAACTCCAAAAAAATTAAATAAATTGGTAAACGTGAGGAATTTGTCTATCAATCATCTGCAAAAAGAATAAACTAAATAGCACTCTCCTGTAAAATCTAGTGGCTAATCTCGTGAGCGCTAAATTTTCTGTTTTTCACGGCATGATCATATAAACTTCACACAAGTCTTCCCAAAGGTTCTACTTGGCACAAACACTAACTAAAACACAAAGCCACATCTAAACAGAAGCTAGATGCAATATTTATTCCTAAACAGAAGGAAAAACAAACAAAATAACATTGGGTTGCCTCCCAACAAGCTCTTTCTTTATAGCCATTAAGACAGGCTTGAGAATTCAAGGATGCTCACATGAAAGATAAGAATTGAAGCACAAAGAGAGCATCATAAATTATGTGAAAATCAAATCTAAGTCTAACATACTTCCTATGCATAGGCATTTTATAGGCAAATAAATTAGCAAGACAAACAAGATCTAGCATATGCAAGGAAGAAGAACAAAACAAAAGCAATCTCCACATAATGAGAGGTAATTTAGTAACATGAAAATTTGTACAAGCATATTTTCCTCTCTCATAATAATTGCATGTAGGATCATAAGCAAATTCAACAATATAGCTATCACATAACATATTCTCAACACAATCCACATGCATACGAAGTTGACACTCTCCCAAAATAGTGGGATCAAAATTAACTAAAGTCATGACCTCTCCAAACCCACTTTTATCAAAAAATTCATAAGATTGAACATTCTCCAAATATGTGGGATCTAAAGTTGACACTCTTCCAAAACCACTTTCAATATTATTGCAAACATTATTATCAATCTTACATTTATCAAGGGGGTAGAATAAATTTTCAAGATCGCAAGAAGCATCACCACAATCATGATATTGCAACAAGTAGTGGGCATAGCAAAATAAGCATCCCCAAGATTAGGGTTTTGCATATCATTAGCACAATTGACATTAATATAATTTATAATAACATCATTGCAATCATGCTTTTCATTAAAAGAGCTATTGTGAACCACTTCATAATTTTATTCTTTCGACACTTCATCACAATTTACGGACTAACAAATTTCAAGCAAAACCACATAAAGATAATCTAGTGCACGCAGCTCACACTTGCACTTGGTTCATCATAATTGGATCTCTTAAAAAGATTAGCAAGTGGATGAGGGCCCATAATTTAACAAGCGAAGATGCAAGATGATAGAGGGCACATAGCGTCACAAGCAAACAGAAAGGCGAACAGAAAAAGGAAAATAAAACGGCAAAGGTGAAGTGGGGGAGAGGAAAACGAGAGGCAAATAATGTAGTGCGAAGGATAAGGGTTTGTGATATGTACTTGGTATATGACTTTTGCGTAAGCCTCCCCGGCAATGGTGCCAGAAATTCTTCTTGCTACTTCTCGAGCTTGCATTGTATTTCCTCGAAGAGGAAAGGGTGATGCAACACAGTAGCGTACGTATTTCCCTCAATTTTTGAGAACCAAGGTATCAATCCAGTAGGAGACCACGCGCGACTCCCTCGCACCTGCACAAACAAATAAGAACTTCACAGCCAACGCGATAAGGGGTCGTCAATCCTTTTACGGTCACTTATGAAAGTGAGATCTAATAGATAGGATAGTATAATATTTTTGGTATTTTTGGATATAAGAACAGAAAGTAAATAAAGCAAAAGTAAAGTAGATGAAAGATTAATATGTTGAGAATAGACCCGGGGGCCATAGGTTTCACTAGTGGCTTCTCTCATGATAGCAGAATTCTAAGGTGGGTGAACAAATTACTGTCGGGCAATTGATAGAAAAGTGCATAGTTATGAGAATATCTAGGCATGATCATCATATATAGGCATCACGTCCGTGACAAGTAGACCGAAATGATTCTGCATCTACTACTATTACTCCACACATGGACCGCTATCCAGCATGCATCTAGAGTATATATCTATTATATAATTAAAACACAAGTAAAAGAAGCCACCACGTTCATCCACATAGATTAAATTATCCTAGCCATTATTTTCTTATATTAACGGCTCAGATTTAAAATTGTAACGTTACATACAGATATTGTCGTAAACTAACAATTAGACTGTCACGTACAAATATTCCGGGGACGTAATTGGGGTGGTTCAGATATGACAAGATAAAAAAGCTAACTTCGAAGGAGCGTTCAAATTTTACAAGAAAAAAAAACTAATTTGGAAGGAGTCAATGGAAGATAAAATAGCTTGCATCAGCGTATGTGCATAGGACTCTCAAAACTAAGGCAGAGGATATATGGATACAACATGAGAAAAACTAGACGGGAAGCACTAGGAATTCGTATTAGATGCGGCCATCCAACCCAACTAAGAAGATTATATGGCCGGCCATTTGACGTGAAAAACCTGAAGCAATCCGGTTCGGGCATGACACGCATGTCATTTATGCCATTATTATGCCAGAAGCCAACACATTGGTGTATGTTTACTTATAGTCCTCTAAAATTTCTACCCAAAGTCCAAACTATGCAAACAATATACCATGTCTTACTCGCATGGTGCATGTCTGTGAGAATGAAATTGTCATTCAGTGGACGCTACAATGATCAATGAAATAAGTAATGGTTTTAAGATGTATTTGTTGCTATTTTATATTAAGAAAATGCACTATAGAATAAAAAATGCTTAACCGGGGACTTAAGAAAATCATATGTATGTATGGACCAGCTGAAGACGTCATCAAGAATTTTGAATAATTTTAAGTCATATTAATTGATTCTTCATTATACCAACTACTTGAAAGAATCGTAATAGCTAGCCTACGGGTGAGGCGTTTCCGCTTTACAGCTTGATGGAACTCGAAATTTCTGAAAAAACAAAAATCAAGTTTCCAAAAAAAACACTTATACATGCATACTAGACGCGTGGATTTTTTTTCATTATTACACAGGTTGACTGTGATCTATATAAAAACAAAATCATGTACTTTCATAGTGAATACTACATGTGCTATAATTACATGATTTTGTTACTTTTCTGTAGATCGCATATAATAATGTTTTCGCCATCAAACTTAACAAACCAGTATTATGCATCCATAGGTATGTGTGTACTATTAAAAAATGAGGCCTGAACTTTTGATTTTTTTCTCCAAATTTCAAGTTCTATGGAGATCAAGCTTCATTAGAAACTTCTCCTAGGCTACACATAGGTGCATGCATGCATTTTAGAGATGTAAGCTTTTTTGTGGGGTATATGCAGATTATTAACTTTCTAGATCAAAAATATAGTATGCATGTGTTCACAATCACTTGGTTGTGAAATAACTATACACACTTCTTATATAGATGTCAAATTCGTTGGACATTTTCTTATCACATCCATTTGATTAAGACTGAATGGTTATGTAGTAGTGTTCAGATAGAATTTTGAACATCTAATGGCTATAATAAAGGTCTACAAAATGAATTTACTCATTAGTTTTTTTCTTTTTTGTGATATTTTCTAGCATATTTTTCTTTTCAGTATCCGGGCGACCCAGACAGTTTGTATGAATACATACCAACAGCTTTTTAATAAACAACGACAGTTACTTAGAGTTAGATGGTGAGGCTACACAAACAATTAGAGAGGATATTGTCATGAGCATTTAGTAGCCCGCATGGAAGGTCGGCATCCATGATATCGTGCTATCTAGAAATATTTTACTTGGAACGTTGATGATATAGATAGAGGAAGACAGAGTAATATTTATACATTTAATAATTGATGAAATGGCTTGGTGTGGTAGGAAGCTAACATTAGTGTCCTTATTCACTCTTTGTCACCCATGTGTCGATGAATTTAACAACACTAATATATTTACCAAAAATATCTCACATGTACTTTGATCATGTTTGCATAGGAGACGTGCACACATCCCAAGTAAACTATATTTTGTATTTTAAATGATCTACCAAGGGCGACTAACAAACAATAGTGGAAGAGAGAAATACGTAGATTTTTATGGAATTATATGTCATTCCATGGCAGAATGTCGATTTTTATCACAGACCAATTCAAAAATAATACAGTTAAAAACATAATTCCAAAACATTATCTATTTTTCGGATATGCACATTTGGGCCTTCTGAATATCACTTAACTGCCAGTAAACAAATACTGGTGGAGATGTTTTTTTTAGTAAATATAATAATTAGTGAATGGCATGATCTGAAGATGTGGAGGCATACACATGGATATGAGGATATATGACAGTGTGCTAATAGAAATTGGTGGAACATATGACAATGTATGGCTGCAAGTCATCAGTGTTTTCATTTTCTCGGTTAAAATTCTAGAAGAATGTTTGGTGCAAAGATACATGAACATGGACAAAAAGGTGAAACCTTGAAATCTAGAAATTAGTGCCAAAGCTCATGGATTGGCATGGTAGGATACTTGCATTGGTTCTTTTGATATTTCATCTTGGGACACATATCATTAGCAACAACTTTATAGTAAATATATCAAAGTTTAATCATTTTATAATACTAGACATTTTAGCTATATTTTTTTATATAAATACATATATAGGAATATATTGAATGAACGAACGTGTATAGAGCAAAACCAGCAAAATATTTAAAGTTGTAAAGGAAGTCTAGCCGCGCAAATGCGTGGGTCACCCAACTAGTTAAGTTCATAAGAACAGAGTAATGCTTTGAGCAAGCTGACATGATGTAGAGGGATAAACTCAAGCAATATGATATAAACCCCATCTTTTTATCCTCGATGGCAATAATACAATATGTGCTATTTTGCCCCTGCTGTCACTGGGAAGGGACACCGCAAAATTGAACCAAAAGCCAAGCACTTATCCCATTGCAAGAACTATAGATCTAGTAGGCCAAACCAAATGAATAATTCGAAGAGACTTGAAAGAATATTATAATCATACATAAAAGATTTCAGAAAAGAATCAAATATTGTTCGTAGATAATCTTGATCATAAACCCACAATTCATCGGATCTCGACAAACACACCGCAAAAAGATTATATTGAATAGATCTCCTCGAAGATCGAGGAGAATTTTGTGTTGAGATCCAAAAAAAGAGAAGAAGCCATCTAGCTAATAACTATGGACCCGAAGGCCTGTGGTAAACTACTCACAACTCATTAGTGAGGATATGGCGTTGATGTAGAAGCACTTCGTGGTAGATCCCGACTCTGGCGAAGCTTCGGAACATGCCCCAAGATGGGATCTCATAGGAACAGAAGGTTGCGGCGGTGGAATTAGGGTTTTCTTTGTTGCCTCGATGTTTTCAGGGTACATGGATATATATAGGAGGAAGGAGGGCATCGAGGGAGCCAGAGGGGGCCCACGAGGGTGGGGGGCGCGCCCAGCGGGAGGGGGCGCGCCCTGGACCCTCGTGGCCACCTCCTTTGTTCCCTCGCGTGTACTCCAAGTCTTCTGGGTAGATACGGTTCCAAAAATAACTCTTCCGAAGGTTTCATTCCGTTTGGACTCCGTTTGATAGTCCTTTTCTGTGAAACCCTGCAATAGGCAAAAAAACAGCAGTCTGCACTGGGCCTTGGTGTTTGCACACGAACACGTTACCGTGTACCTCCAACGCCGAGGGTGATGCAGCGCAGCTCGCGTCGAAGGAGACTCGTCCGGAAGCGCGGTGCGCAAGCAATCCGGCGGGCGCTTTTGAGCACCCGAAACCCCACGCGCCCGGGAGGGACCCCATCTGGACACACGACGGCTATGGCCTATCCTAGGTCGGTTCAACTTCCCCTAGAGCCTCGAAGATCGCTGCCCTTCAAAGAAGAACGAACGAAGAACGAGAGAGAAAGAACAAGGGAGAGATGTAAAACTAGGGTAAAAAGTAGATGGGTTTTGCGATTGTGTGTTGTTCAATCGGTCGTCACCCCTTATAGGTATATAAGAGGCGGCTGGACTTCCCGTGCAAGGAAAAGGCTTGGATTCACGTCCAAAACCCTAGCCTTGGTTTTGTCCGAACTTTCCAAAACTGTTCGGTTAAACTGGCTGTACCTTGCGGGTAATTTTTGAGGTGGTAAACGACCTCGGATGGAAAAGAGCCCAAAATCAATCTTGACCGTTTCGACGAGACGAACAACTTTCATGTTGAATGTTTTTTGATTTGAAGCAATCTTCTAGGCCAAAACGGTCACGCAATACAGGTTGTTATTCGCGGTACCCATCAGACATGTGGCTGGTGGGGCGCGCCACTTATGGCTGTGTGACAGGGCTGTGTTCGGATGGCTGTAACTTTTGTATACGAACTCAGATTGGGACCGTTTTTATATCAGAATCGACCGATTTGACAAGACGCACAACTTTGATGTTGAAACTTTTTCCATTTGAGGCCAGCTTAATTGGGTTTCAAGCCATTCTTAAATCTGGTGTCAACATGAGCATCTCTGAACTTGTCATATCTTTTGCACTTGAGCTCCGCTTTGGTCCATCTTCACATCTATTTCAATCATCTTGAAGAGAGCCATCAATAGGTTACATGAACTCATAATTTTAACCTCATTCCATTATAGCCTCAAGTCACTCTTTGTGATCATGCCATTTTTGAGCGTCAACACATGCCCCCCTGTTTTTCGGCAAAGCTAGCGTGCCGAAAAATATCTTGCAACACGTTGGTCTAAGAACGATGTCAACACTCCATAGGCCATCTATATGTGCTTAGGGCAATAATTCCTATATCGGCCATGTTTTGAACTTCTTGTTCACATCATACCTTGTAACCGATTAACACCAATCGGCTTTAAAGAAATGGGAGTGAACCCGTTTCTTGTTGCACTAAGGAAATCAAACTCCGAGAGGTCACGCCCTGTTAAGAAAGTAACATCGGGATGATTCCAATCCACCGATGCATCGGCCAAAGCAACACAAGCCGAATTATCCGCATGAATGACTTCTACCTCATCATCGACCCATCGTATTAAGAATTGATGCATGGTAGATGGCACACATTGGTTAGCATGAACCCAATCGCGGCCTAATATAACATTATAGTTACCTTGCACCTCCGCGATGAAGAATGTGGTGGCCAATGTTTTGCTTCCCACAGTGAGTTCCATGCATGTCACACCTTTGGCCTCTGTCTTTTCTTTACCCTCAAATCCATTAAGTACCATATTGGTCTTCATCAACGCACCATCATCTAACCCCAACTTTTTGAAGACTGAGTAGGTACAACGCTTCAAGTGCTTCACCGGTTCTTTTGGCTTCTTGAAGATAGCATTCTTAGGACCAAAATCCAGCTGGGGTACCTCCCCTTCTTCACCTATAGCATGAAACTCGGCAGGTAAGAAATATACCATATTAACATCCATACCTTCCTGAACCGGCGTAGATTCATAATCCACCATCCCATCTTCATCTCCCAATGTGTATATTGGGCTTAAATATTCCTCAATTGAAGGGGGTGTTTCAACTGATGTGGACGATGTAATAGGGGTCACATCATCCTCTTTTGATGGTGAAGGTGTTGCTGGAGCTAATGTAGAAGCATATGTGTTCTGTTTTTGTTTAGTCATCCACAATTCGTCCCTTTGCCTCTACTCTTTGTGCTGTACCTTCTCGTGGTTCCTCATGCGTTGTAATCTCCTTTTCATGGTCTTGGTTAAACCGGGAGGACACCACTTATGTTGACCATATTTGGGATACCTTGGTTTAGCCTTGCTTGTGATCGCCTCATGATCATTCACCATGGAACCCTGCTGAACAATAACAATATCACCATTAGAAGTAGCCAGATTACCAACAACCGGCTTTTCGATCTCCTTTTGGTTGTCGCATACTGCTATTTCTGCATTACGTGACTTAACATGCCCCACTTTTTTGTTGGCCTTGCTTGGAGAAACTTTTGTTGGCCGATGAGCTCCATAGCTCAAACGGACTTGTGTGGGATAATAAAGCCTCTCGCGAGCAGGCCTTCTAGGTGCTGCCCACCCCATATGGAAAGCATAAGGAGCCATTGGGGGCTGCCCCCATCCTCCATTGAAGTGTCTCATGTAATATGGCGCATAGGAGGGTTGTGACATCCATGGTGTCGGTGCCCATGACCCATATGGCCTTGCATGGCGTTGAAACTCTTGCCCCGGAGGCGATCTTGAACGCTTTGAACGCGATGGCCGATTAGAGCTATAACCGGCCACTTGACTTGCATATTTGGATAGCAACATATCAAAAGTTGGCTTGATTCGATTGCGCTTAGCTTCACTCTTTTCCCACTTGCCAACTTCTGAACTCTTGGGCTTGATAAATTTAACATGAGCATTTTCTTGTACTTGTGGTTGCCCCCCGAGTGCAGGATTTTTTATAGTGATCTTCAACACTTCCTTGCCATCGGGTTGCTTCTCAAGAACAATCTTTCTTCCCAAGACCTTGTCACCCTCCTTGCTATTCCTGGGTTCACCAATAACAACATTATCTTTATTAGCGGATTCGGCTATGTTAGGCCGAATTAACATATTCTTCCCTTCCAAGTCCATGGTGTTTATCGGGAAGGGCTGTTTATCAACTTGCATCTCAGCAAAATTCAATCATCCGTCATTAATGGCCGATTGTATCTGCCGTCGAAAAACATTGCAATCGTTATTAGCATGAGAAAATGAATTATGGTACTTGCAATAAGCAGGCCGTTTTAGCTCCTCAAACAGCGGTATGGTGTGTGATATTCTAATCATCTTGTCTTGCAAGAGAGCATCAAATATTTTATCACACTTTGATATATCAAAAGTAAACCTCATCTGTCAGGACCGGTTTTCCAGGATATTAATTTCCCAGTAAACGGCCCTTGTGCTCACCAGCCCCAGGATTACTGTTAGCTGATGAGACACAAACTTGATACAGAAATTCCAAGCAAAATACAAAATATGTAGTACAAGACCATTCTGGTCCATGAGTACAACAAAAGGGTTCTAGTGGTTGATGGCGGAAGCGGTTTGCGATACATCAGCGTCTATGGGACTCCATTTCCCACAGGAACAGCTGACCTGGATAATTCCTATCTTCGCGAGGCTGCTATCACCGTTGCCTAGGTTCCGGGGCTGCCATCGCAGCGCTCCTCTCCCAGCAAGAAATCTGGCCAAGACAATAGCCAGGGACAAGCCAGTGAGTACTTTGAATGTACTCGCAAACATTATGAACACAGGTAAAATATAACAAATGATGCACTGAAACATTCCATGATCACTTTGTTAGTCACGCAATAAAATTCATGACGCACGCAAGCAGGTTATTCTTATAAAGCATGATTGCGCAACCAGAGAATAAGAATAAAATGCACCGATCGGGTGTCTGAAGCGACACCTCGAAAGGATAATAAAATAACGCATGCCTCAGTCGGACGTCTGAGCGACGTCTCATAAAGGGCTTATAAAGGAAAATAATAACAAACTTGCCACAGTCGGGCGTCTGAGCGACACCACATAAAGGGCTTATAAGGAAAATAAATAATAAGCATGCCACAGTCGGGCGTCTGAGCGACACCACATAAAGGGCTTATAAGGAAAATAAATAATAAGCATGCCACAGTCGAGCGTCTGAGCGACACCACATAAAGGGCTTATATGAGAATAATCACGGGGAATATCCAGGAGGTAGAACCATCCCAGGGATACTCAATAATTCAAACAATACAAATGGTTAGTCCAAAATAATATTAATCATAATCATCATTCGTCACACGTCGTGATTTATTCTGGTTTAGAAGTTTTCCTCCGAAGACCGACACTAAGACCGACACTTGACCCATCCCAGACTGTAGTCCTTAACCGCGGATACGGCTATTCGAATAGATATAAACTCTGCAGAGGGTGTACTCTTTACCCACGAGTAACGGTTTCCTTTAGTCCATCGGGACTAATTCCATTTACGGTCTTTTAGTTGAAAACACACCTGACCCGCACACACCGGCTTAACTTACCGGTGTCTGGAATCACCCACGACACCTGTTAAGTAAAACTCTAAGTGGGGAGGCTACAACCTCGAGTAGCATGGGATCACAGAATTTATAATGCGCGCGAACTAGGGGAGCTACCCCCTCGGCTCCAACCGGAAACACCCATGCCCCCGGACCAGGTGGCATACCTACCGGATGCAGCCGGTATCTTCCACCTTGGCCTCTCTGTACGGTGTGTGCCAAGAAAGGGGTTGACAACTTACTGGACTGTACCCTACCTGCGGCAGGGACAAGTGGTAGTACGAAACAAGAATGGGGGTTACCGGAACAAGACTCGATCTATGGTCGACTCAGGAGGTTAAAGCATCACCTACGTGATTAGCATAACAAATATATTCCACATCAACAGGTTCACCGCTCATCATGCTACGTCATGCCCTCACTGATCTCTCTTGTCACCATGTGGTACCATTTTCACGGTCATACTTTACCCATGACAAAGCTTCTCCCCGAAGTTTGTCCGGACCAGCTTAGGCATACGTGGCATGAGGCAGTAACCACTTCACATGTATATCCCATGAGTACAGCAATCAACTTCTCATCAAATGCATTCATGCATGACTTGTCATCATATGCAAAACTTATTATTTCCTGTGACATAAACATAGCTTACTACTCCTAGTAAGCATTTAACAAAATATCATATCTGTGTTCAAGATGCTTGCCTTCAAGGTGCAGAGAGGTGAGGGCACTCCAAAACTTTTGAAAGTTTTGATCTTCCCTCCAAATTCCTATTTTTGAAAATATTCAAATTAACACATACTTTAAAGACAGTACAAAAAGTTGTCCTAATTATTTTTGAAATAAATCTTAAAATAAACTAGGTGAAATTTGAGAGTGGTAGGAAAAAGAATCAACTCATTTGGAGTTTTATTTAAAAAGATATGCCCAGTCAAAGTTTAGTCAAAATTCTGTTTTAATAAAAACCAGAAAAGGGAAAACGCATCGGTTCAGAATACGCTTCCAGAGAAGAGGAGACGCACTTTGGGCTTTACGCTTTCACTTAAGCGCCTCGGCGGGACGTCCAGAGCCACTGACGGTGGGCCCGCGGGTCCACCCGTCAGGTTTGACTGGTCCAACCAGTCTTCTTCCTCCTCTGGCCGAAAGGGGGCGGAGCTCCGGCGATCGACGTCGGCGAATGGCGGCTCCCCGCGGGGTTCTGAGGGAGGGGATGGATCCGCCAGTCCAGGGCGGTCCTCCCGGTGGTTGTTAGGCTCGCGGGGGTGGAAGGAGTCGCCGGCGGCGAGCGTTGTGGCGGACGGCGTTTCGGGAGGGTTAGGGGCTTCGAGCTACGGTGGTTCTTGATCGGGCTAGAGAGGTGGGGCGGCTCCGTACGGTCGAGGGGAGGCGGATGGTGGCGACAGAAGGACTAGGGGGGTTCTGCTCGCGACGCACGGTACAAGAATGCGGCGGCGGCCGAAGCTACCGGAGACGAGGAAGACGGCCTCCCTCCCTCGATTTCTGGCTACGGGAGCTCCAGGAAGATGGCTTGAGGCTGCTTGGGGGTCTGGACGGGCTCGGGGCTCCTCTTTATAGGCGGGGGAGGTCGGTTCGGCGACGGCCGTGGATAAGAACGGTGGCTCGCCGCCACTGTGGTTTGCAGGACGACGTGGCGATGCTAGCGGGGCACGGCGTGGCTGCGGGAGCTAGGGGATGAGAACGGCCTGCTCACGAGGGCAGCTGGCGAACGGAGAAGGCTTGGGCGGCGCCGCCCATGGCAGAGCCGGTCACGGGCGCCGGTGTGCCGCCAAAGCGCCAACGCTGCCGCTCTGAGAGGAGCAGGGCGAGTAGGGGCCGCACTGGGGGACAAGGGAGAGGATTAGGACGAGCTCGGGAGGCTTATCCAGGGCGTGTCGGTTCGGGCGCGAGCACGTGCAAAACGCGCGCTCTGCTCGCGCTCCGGGCATGCACGGCAGGTGTTCGGCGAAATGCCAAAGCGTGCTAGAGGTCTAGGGTGAGGCTGGGGTTTAACAGGTCTATGTTAGAGTTAACTAGGAGTCTAGTGGACAAACTGATTTGCCCAGAGGGGTAAGATCACTATGCAAATACAAAACCATGCCAAAACTGTCCATGAACACAAGGTGCTCGACAGAATGCCACGGGCTTCTAGGCATCTCTTCTGGTGGCCAAAAACTCTAGAGTAAAGTCTATTTAGATGATAAAGAGGGTGGCAAGGTTAGTTTGTCAAAAGCAAAAACTTCCTAGTGCAAGTTTTTGAGAAAATCAAATCTGGACAGAAGAGAAAAGCTATCCTTGCATGGACCAAAAATATTCCAATGGGTCCAAATCTCCTGGACTTAAGAGTTTGGTAGGGTGGACTATAAGCAGGAGAAAAATTTAGAGGCAAAAGGGCAAGCAAAAATGGAGCTGTAGTACAAACCACTAAACTGGACCAGAACACAAATGAGGATGGTTTGCTCAAATTTTTCAAAGAACACCAATGGATTTTTGCATAGGAATGAGTTATATACTTCTACCAACATCCCCAAATTTTGGTGAAATATTTAAATGAATTTTTCAAATGGTTGCAGTGCAAAAGAGACTCCAAAACTTATGAGGAATCAATTAAAAGCAATAAAGCTTTAGGGAAGTATTTACAGAAATATTTCCACTGATAAAAGAAATGATCTTGAGAAGGTATACAAGTCCAACAATATTCTTGAAAGGTTCCCCTTGAGGGAAAAATTCCACAATTCAAAAGAAAAGGATGGTATTGAAATCAAAAGAAAACCCAGAAAAGAAAATTTTAATTTCCTGACAAAATTTTTAATAAATAAACCATGGTTAAAATTTTGGGGTGTTACAACACCACCCCCCTTAAGAAAAATCTCGTCCTCGAGATTTGCTAAGGACGATCTCAAAATATCCATCCTATTACCATAAAGCATTTATTCAAAAGAAACGAACATTTCAATATGTAATACACTGAGGTTACTGCGAGGGAGCAAACAATTGGTACAACGACAGTGGGTACTGGTGCTATGTGAAGAAAAACTATGGTTGGGAAAACCGAGGAATTACTACTATCGGCTACGGTAAATTTAGAACAACAGTCTAAATTCACAAATTACGCTGGTCGTACCCGAGTGTGTAGAGCTCTCTCTGGCTGACAGGTGGACCCGGGGTCCACTGTCAGTCTCTCCTCCTACCTCTGGCTCTCTTCTTCCTCTCTCTCGCGCGCGACTGCGCTTTCTCCACCGGCGACGCCTAGCGCGTAGGGCATCTAGGCCGTACTGTGGTAGTGCGCGGCGTGCTAGCTGCCGGTGCAGCGTGCACTCACCTCGCGGGCCAGTGCGCTGTCGGTACTGCTCGCGGATTCGCCTCCGAACACCGGCGATCGAGCGACGAGCGGCGCTGGTGGACTTCGCCCACCGTACACCGATCTCGAGCTATAAAATGACCGCGGTGCTCCACTCTTCTTCCTCACACCTGGCCTCGTCTCTCTTCTCCTTCCTTCTCCTCCATTTCTGTTTGCAGGAGCTCGCGACGAGGCTCTAATGGCGGAGGTGATGCCGGACTGGTACGTGATCCTGATGTGCGGAGGGTTGGCGGCGTTGCTGGGGTTCTCCGTGCTCTTGTGCGCGATGATCCTCAATGATCGCCGTGATGCTGCTGCTCGAGTGTTAGCTCTACGCGGCGGCGGTGATCATGAGGATTAAGTGTGGTAGTTAGGTTCTGACTGCTGTCAGTGTGCTGGAGGTAACTTGCACTCTAATAATCACCCACAAATTTCTCCTCTAGAAACTGTGGCGTGTTAGCGAGGTGATCAGTTAGGTGCAAAAATATGCACGTGGCTATGCAATCAGTGCATGCTATGGAGTGGTTGTGGAAGTGAGCCTGCTGTCGTGGTGCCGTGTGAATTAAAATGCATGACACGAAGAATTTATGTGCTGTAATAACACCAAAGAAAAATCCCACCTCCGAATTTACCGAGAGCAAAACAGTCAATCAAAATGAACAGCAGTAAAAACCACTCCCATTAATCGAAAACAAACATTTAATTCATCGCACAGACTTAGGATACAACGCATAAGCTGAAATACATAAATAAGTGCTAGGATAACAAACATAGCAGTTACGTCTACGATAGAAACGGAAAATGGACAGGGTCCTGAGGAACTGTCTCTGGCACTTGGGCACATTCCTCTTCTATCAGGGAAAGCGGATTGCTTCCCGGTGTTGGAATACATTCTACTTCTTCCGGAGGGAGCGGAGGAAGTTGAGGAAGCAATCGAAGAACGTGTCCCTCCTGAGTTGGCAGAGGGGGTCCGCCAATGGTGATCCGGGGATTCAGAACAGCAAGGTAGTGGAGATACCCCAGTATTTGCTGGGTGAAACGCTCCTAGGCCATCACATATTGAATGAGATAGACCAGGGCCGGATCGCTCTCCGTACGTCCACAGCGGAACGTAGCTTCTGCTCCAAAAGCAGCGCGGCTTGGGAAATAGCAGTATTCTCTTGTGCTGGCACAAGGTACCGCAAATCGAAGACGGGTGATTGCTTCATACGCAGCAGACTCAATGGCCATGCCTGGTGTTGGCATGGATCTCCCGATGAAGATAACATAGGGAGGGCCTTGGTTTAAATCTGCTGGTGGAATATGTACAGCTGCCCAGTATTTCGAGAGATCAGGAGTGATTCTCGATTTGAACAGTTCATACAGGGGTGGATGGGTGGAGCCAAGAGTATTGCGGGTAAAATCCCATAATATCTTAACAAAACTACCAGGTTTTGCGTCGGGGGTCCTCAGGTAAGCTCCGGGGTGAGACATGGATGGGTGAATGAGGAAGGTAGTGCTCGATGCTGATGGTTACTGGTGTGGAAAAATGAGGGTGGCCTCTTATAGAGAGCCTGGGTTGTGAAACATGAAGTGGTGCCGTACGACTGAGACACCGACTCCGGCGCGGGGCTGTCTGAGTCAAAGTCTCAGGCCTCAATCCCCAAAAAGGAAAGTGACATGTTACTGTGCATGTCGGTTAGGAGTCACGTCTAGAATTTTACTCTGCAACCACTCGTCAAATAATTCATGCCAGAACACACATACTATGAGATGATGACACACAAGTGGTTACAAGCTCACTACGTCACACAACGACTACTACGGAACTAAAGGAAAAACCGGCCACTAGGGCTTGACAACAATCCTGGTGGACTCAGTCCACCTGGTTGAGATCTAGCCGGGCGTGTCCTGCGGATGCCGAGTCCTCTCCGGGTGCTTCCGCGTCGGAGCTGGCCGGGGTAGGATGGGGAGCTACAGGGCTGGAGTAGCGGTGGTGGCCTTCGCGGGGTGTCGAGGTCACCGTCCCATTGGAGTAGGCCTCCAAGAGACGACGGAGATCTCCGGGTGAGGCGATGGCATTGCCCGGGTGGATGACATGGTCAGAGCTTGGGGGCTCAACCGGCCTTCCAGGCAGCACTATCGGGGTGTCGGTGGCGGGTGTGACTTCGCTCCTTGCCGGGGTCAGGCGAGCGAGCGTCATGCGGGTCTCAATCAGGTCAAGAGTGACCTGATCAAACAGTGCCTCTTGCGCTTCTAGGTAGCGCACCAGATGCACCAGGGCAGGGTCCGACTCATGGTCTCCGTTGGCGACCTGGGTCGGTCTACCATAGCCTTCACGACTAGGGTAGTAGTAGAATGAGCGGCAGTTAACCCTCGGCGACAGTTGCCGAAGATGAACTATAGCCTCTCGGGCTGCAAGTTGGATGGCTTGGGTCTCGTCGGAGGTCGTCTTCCCGGTGAACCGGTAGGGACGCTCCGATGTGATGCTTCTACCGTAGATGTGTGCCGTGGCCCAGAAGTGATGGATGGAATTACTCGTGTGCTCTAGGTACACTACATACTCCGGCGGCTCGTTGGTGCCGAAGGCACGACGGGTGAGATTGGCGAGGATGGCTACAAAGCCTTCGAGCTCGACTGCGGTGGTCTCGTTGTGAACGAGGGGGCCTGGCATCTTGGTGGTTGGATATCGAACTGGGAATGAGGCTGTGATGTGCTGAGTTTTGGGGCAAGGCTTCCTTTATAAGTCAGCCGGGTCTTTCATCGCACGCTTGTGGATGGGACAACTCAGGTGTCGGCACAGGTGTACGGCCTATGGGTAGACCGATAGGTTGGGCACCGACTGCCAAAAGCTGTCGGGGTCACTGTGTGGCTATCCTGCACGAGAGATTTGGCTGGGTTTAGAATAAGGTTTGGTGGGTTGTTTAACCTAGGTTTATTGACCTGGCTAAGATAGGATTAGCCAATGGTCAGCCTGGCTCTGATACCAAGGTTGTCAGGACCGGTTTTCCAGGATATTAATTTCCCAGTAAACGGCCCTTGTGCTCACCAGCCCCAGGATTACTGTTAGCTGATGAGACACAAACTTGATACAGAAATTCCAAGCAAAATACAAAATATGTAGTACAAGACCATTCTGGTCCATGAGTACAACAAAAGGGTTCTAGTGGTTGATGGCGGAAGCGGTTTGCGATACATCAGCGTCTATGGGACTCCATTTCCCACAGGAACAGCTGACCTGGATAATTCCTATCTTCGCGAGGCTGCTATCACCGTTGCCTAGGTTCCGGGGCTGCCATCGCAGCGCTCCTCTCCCAGCAAGAAATCTGGCCAAGACAATAGCCAGGGACAAGCCAGTGAGTACTTTGAATGTACTCGCAAACATTATGAACACAGGTAAAATATAACAAATGATGCACTGAAACATTCCATGATCACTTTGTTAGTCACGCAATAAAATTCATGACGCACGCAAGCAGGTTATTCTTATAAAGCATGATTGCGCAACCAGAGAATAAGAATAAAATGCACCGATCGGGTGTCTGAAGCGACACCTCGAAAGGATAATAAAATAACGCATGCCTCAGTCGGACGTCTGAGCGACGTCTCATAAAGGGCTTATAAAGGAAAATAATAACAAACTTGCCACAGTCGGGCGTCTGAGCGACACCACATAAAGGGCTTATAAGGAAAATAAATAATAAGCATGCCACAGTCGGGCGTCTGAGCGACACCACATAAAGGGCTTATAAGGAAAATAAATAATAAGCATGCCACAGTCGGGCGTCTGAGCGACACCACATAAAGGGCTTATATGAGAATAATCACGGGGAATATCCAGGAGGTAGAACCATCCCAGGGATACTCAATAATTCAAACAATACAAATGGTTAGTCCAAAATAATATTAATCATAATCATCATTCGTCACACGTCGTGATTTATTCTGGTTTAGAAGTTTTCCTCCGAAGACCGACACTAAGACTGACACTTGACCCATCCCAGACTGTAGTCCTTAACCGCGGATACGGCTATTCGAATAGATATAAACTCTGCAGAGGGTGTACTCTTTACCCACGAGTAACGGTTTCCTTTAGTCCATCGGGACTAATTCCATTTACGGTCTTTTAGTTGAAAACACACCTGACCCGCACACACCAGCTTAACTTACCGGTGTCTGGAATCACCCACGACACCTGTTAAGTAAAACTCTAAGTGGGGAGGCTACAACCTCGAGTAGCATGGGATCACAGAATTTATAATGCGCGCGAACTAGGAGAGCTACCCCCTCGGCTCCAACCGGAAACACCCATGCCCCCGGACCAGGTGGCATACCTACCGGATGCAGCCGGTATCTTCCACCTTGGCCTCTCTGTACGGTGTGTGCCAAGAAAGGGGTTGACAACTTACTGGACTGTACCCTACCTGCGGCAGGGACAAGTGGTAGTACGAAACAAGAATGGGGGTTACCGGAACAAGACTCGATCTATGGTCGACTCAGGAGGTTAAAGCATCACCTACGTGATTAGCATAACAAATATATTCCACATCAACAGGTTCACCGCTCATCATGCTACGTCATGCCCTCACTGATCTCTCTTGTCACCATGAGGTACCATTTTCACGGTCATACTTTACCCATGACAAAGCTTCTCCCAGAAGTTTGTCCGGACCAGCTTAGGCATACGTGGCATGAGGCAGTAACCACTTCACATGTATATCCCATGAGTACAGCAATCAACTTCTCATCAAATGCATTCATGCATGACTTGTCATCATATGCAAAACTTATTATTTCCTGTGACATAAACATAGCTTACTACTCCTAGTAAGCATTTAACAAAATATCATATCTGTGTTCAAGATGCTTGCCTTCAAGGTGCAGAGAGGTGAGGGCACTCCAAAACTTTTGAAAGTTTTGATCTTCCCTCCAAATTCCTATTTTTGAAAATATTCAAATTAACACATACTTTAAAGACAGTACAAAAAGTTGTCCTAATTATTTTTGAAATAAATCTTAAAATAAACTAGGTGAAATTTGAGAGTGGTAGGAAAAAGAATCAACTCATTTGGAGTTTTATTTAAAAAGATATGCCCAGTCAAAGTTTAGTCAAAATTCTGTTTTAATAAAAACCAGAAAAGGGAAAACGCATCGGTTCAGAATACGCTTCCAGAGAAGAGGAGACGCACTTTAGGCTTTACGCTTTCACTTAAGCGCCTCGGCGGGACGTCCAGAGCCACTGACGGTGGGCCCGCGGGTCCACCCGTCAGGTTTGACTGGTCCAACCAGTCTTCTTCCTCCTCTGGCCGAAAGGGGGCGGAGCTCCGGCGATCGACGTCGGCGAATGGCGGCTCCCCGCGGGGTTCTGAGGGAGGGGATGGATCCGCCAGTCCAGGGCGGTCCTCCCGGTGGTTGTTAGGCTCGCGGGGGTGGAGGGAGTCGCCGGCGGCGAGCGTTGTGGTGGACGGCGTTTCGGGAGGGTTAGGGGCTTCGAGCTACGGTGGTTCTTGATCGGGCTAGAGAGGTGGGGCGGCTCCGTACGGTCGAGGGGAGGCGGATGGTGGCGACAGAAGGACTAGGGGGGTTCTGCTCGCGACGCACGGTACAAGAATGCGGCGGCGGCCGAAGCTACCGGAGACGAGGAAGACGGCCTCCCTCCCTCGATTTCTGGCTACGGGAGCTCCAGGAAGATGGCTTGAGGCTGCTTGGGGGTCTGGACGGGCTCGGGGCTCCTCTTTATAGGCGGGGGAGGTCGGTTCGGCGACGGCCGTGGATAAGAACGGTGGCTCGCCGCCACTGTGGTTTGCAGGACGACGTGGCGATGCTAGCGGGGCACGGCGTGGCTGCGGGAGCTAGGGGATGAGAACGGCCTGCTCACGAGGGCAGCTGGCGAACGGAGAAGGCTTGAGCGGCGCCGCCCATGGCAGAGCCGGTCACGGGCGCCGGTGTGCCGCCAAAGCGCCAACGCTGCCGCTCTGAGAGGAGCAGGGCGAGTAGGGGCCGCACTGGGGGACAAGGGAGAGGATTAGGACGAGCTCGGGAGGCTTATCCAGGGCGTGTCGGTTCGGGCGCGAGCACGTGCAAAACGCGCGCTCTGCTCGCGCTCCGGGCATGCACGGCAGGTGTTCGGCGAAATGTCAAAGCGTGCTAGAGGTCTAGGGTGAGGCTGGGGTTTAACAGGTCTATGTTAGAGTTAACTAGGAGTCTAGTGGACAAACTGATTTGCCCAGAGGGGTAAGATCACTATGCAAATACAAAACCATGCCAAAACTGTCCATGAACACAAGGTGCTCGACAGAATGCCACGGGCTTCTAGGCATCTCTTCTGGTGGCCAAAAACTCCAGAGTAAAGTCTATTTAGATGATAAAGAGGGTGGCAAGGTTAGTTTGTCAAAAGCAAAAACTTCCTAGTGCAAGTTTTTGAGAAAATCAAATCTGGACAGAAGAGAAAAGCTATCCTTGCATGGACCAAAAATATTCCAATGGGTCCAAATCTCCTGGACTTAAGAGTTTGGTAGGGTGGACTATAAGCAGGAGAAAAATTTAGAGGCAAAAGGGCAAGCAAAAATGGAGCTGTAGTACAAACCACTAAACTGGACCAGAACACAAATGAGGATGGTTTGCTCAAATTTTTCAAAGAACACCAATGGATTTTTGCATAGGAATGAGTTATATACTTCTACCAACATCCCCAAATTTTGGTGAAATTTTTAAATGAATTTTTCAAATGGTTGCAGTGCAAAAGAGACTCCAAAACTTATGAGGAATCAATTAAAAGCAATAAAGCTTTAGGGAAGTATTTACAGAAATATTTCCACTGATAAAAGAAATGATCTTGAGAAGGTATACAAGTCCAACAATATTCTTGAAAGGTTCCCCTTGAGGGAAAAATTCCACAATTCAAAAGAAAAGGATGGTACTGAAATCAAAAGAAAACCCAGAAAAGAAAATTTTAATTTCCTGACAAAAATTTTAATAAATAAACCATGGTTAAAATTTTGGGGTGTTACATCATCTCCTCATCACGATTCTTGCGAATCGACTTAAGAGCATTGCACATATAGGGTTTGGCCTTTGAGGACCAAACAAATTCAGTAGTATAGACATCAACCTCATCGTCCGAATATCATCATTGTGTTCAATCATATGCATTCTAGGACAATCGGTTGTAGACCTATGTACTTCTTTACTTCGACTCTCTTGGGCCAAAGCTTTCTGTAAGACTTGATTAATGCTCAAAAACTCATAACTTTCTAGCCTCTCTTTAATGTGAGTTTTCAAACCATTAAGAACAAGATCCGCCAAGTCTCTCTCATTTATCACTAAGCTATAACATCGGTTTTTTATATCTCTAAATCTCTTGACATAATCGGTGACCGATTCATCATGTTTTTGCCTAACCGATGTAAGATGTGACAACTTAAGCTCATTATCGCCGCTATAAAAGTGATCATGAAACTTCTGTTCTAATTGCGACCATAAGAGAATTGGACCATGCGGTAAAGAAGCAAACCATGAAAATGTGATGCCAGTTAAAGATAATGGAAATAAACACACTTTCAATTCTTCTATGAAACGTGCTTCACCTAACTGCGCTAGATACTGACTAACATGCTCCCATGTTGTTTTTGTGCCCTCTCCACTAAAATTTAACAAAATCAGGAACCTTGTAACCTTGAGGGTAGGAAACTGCATCAAAGTGCTCAGGATAAGGCTTTTGGTACACACGACTCTTTACTTTCGGCTCGTTTCTGAAAGTTTCTAGAAACATATGCAAATCCTCCCTTAATTTAGCTAAAATTGGATCTGAGGTAGATGAATATGTTTGTGGGAATGACATCGGAGCAACCTGAGTACTAGCTAGTGGTGCAACTTGTGGGATGGGCGCCGAACCATGATTCGGCGGAAGACCAAACATGCTTGCGCCTATGGATGGTGCGACAAAGTGATTCGGCGTTGACGCCGAATTGGGCACACTCATAATAGGATTAGGATATGCAGGTGCAGCCACAAGCTGGTTGGTTTGACTAGGGTAAAAATTGAACGACATACTATATTGCTGTTGCATAGGAGGTGCCGTTGAAATAGGTAAAGTTGGACTAGGGTTTTCAGATGCACCAACAGTACCACTACATGACGAAGGCTGTCGGGGTATTGGATCGACACCTATGGGATCACAAGAATCCCTACTACGGTTGCGGGGCACAGGGTTGAGAGAAGAGCGGCCGCAAAGATGCGTAAAACCCTACTTCTACTTTGGTGGATTATAAGTTTGTGTTCTTCAGCAAGCTATGGGGCGTGAGGAGCTCCAAAAGGCCGACTCGTGAGGATTTCTAAAAAGCTGAATCCTTCTCCCGGTCGCCTCGGGCCTCCTTTTATAGGGAAAACGGGTTGCCACAGTGGCACACAGGAGGTGGAAAGGGTAAAGTGATGCGAGGTTATCCCTCGCATTACATGACAAGGCGCATTTAATGCGCTTAGCTTAGGTGTCCTTGATTTATCGAGGACGGGGGAGACATCCGTCTTGTCCGTCGCCGCTCCTTCTTGTGTTGACACGCGCCCTGGCCAGCGATGCCTGAGATGCCATGTAGGCAAACAGGCAGCTGAGGTGGCGGAATGGTGGGTCTCCACGAAGATTTTCATGTTGCCACGTAGGTGCCTGCCCAACTGGTTGGGCTGGCAGCTGCATGGGGCGGTGGAAACTCAGTTGGTGAGGGCCTGATGGTGGCCCTCTGGATGTCCTCGGCAAGGGCCTTGCCGGGGCTCCGGCAAGGGTTTTGCCGCGGCGCCTGCTGTCATCCCCGGCAAGGTGCTTGCCGAAGGTCTTGTGGTCCTCCTTGGCTGGTATCCCGCCAAGGGTCATCATCTTCTCAGTGTGTATCTGATCTTCAATGTCTTCACAAAGATCTGCATGCCACCACAAGGATATCTCCCGAATCTTTGCCCTATGGGGGCAGTGGACTCAAGGGTGATCCGCTACGTAGGCGTGGGGCGAGCTGCCGCGGCAAGGGTCTTGCTGGAGCTGCTAGAGCCGGCCCCGGCAAGGATCTTGCCAGGGCTACTGAAACTGGCTCCCGGCAAGGATCTCGTCGGGGGAAGCTGCTTCGTCCCTTTGCTCTTTGTGGTCTTGTTCTTGGTGTTACTCTAGTTCCATCGAGCTACGGTCTTACCCTGACTCACCTCCCCTGCCATGCTTGGTGTGGTGGTGCCCGTGGCTCAGACTGCCCGTGCACAGTCATAGGGGTACAAAAAGTGTACCCCTCTTTTTGTACACCGACAGGAGCCCCCGGGACTGGGCCACACATGAGCACGACGTGTTGTTGGGCTAGGCCCAGAACGGTGCGCGGGCAGGCGGGACGGTTTTTACCGTGGTAAGATTTTCCGCTCGCTTCGCCTCCCACGAT
Source organism: Secale cereale (assembly GCA_902687465.1). Classification (NCBI taxonomy): domain Eukaryota; kingdom Viridiplantae; phylum Streptophyta; class Magnoliopsida; order Poales; family Poaceae; genus Secale; species Secale cereale. The sequence goes on from LR738715.1 coordinate 795,777,748, forward strand.
CCGTGCGCGTGGCGCGGGGTGGAGGGATCTGCGTGACGTGGGCGGCATGCGCGGGGCGGTTTCCGCAGGCATGCGTCACGTCGCAGTAAATGCGAAAGGAGGCGGCCCGCGTTCCCCCCCCCCCATAAGAAGGAATAACCGCGGGCGCGCTGCTCACTTCCTCCATTTTTCTCGCGCCTCTTCCAATCTCAGAGCCGTTGTTCCCTCTCTTCCTTCCTTCCGAAGCTTCCGCCGTTGCTTCGCCATCCCCCTCCCTCAGCCCTCCAACTCAGCCGCCATGGCATCCAAACCCGCCAAGGGCAAGGGGGTGGCCAAGGGCGCCGGGTCTGTGGAGCCGCCGGAGGGCGCGTTTTCGGGGGACCGGACGAAGGCTACATTCTTCATCCCATCGACGGTCGACGTCTACGAGCTCCGGGCCGCCTTCAAGCCCCTTTGGGGGTGAAGACGGGGTGGGGGGGAGAACATGGGACATCTGGCGACGCGCGTCATTCCGGCCGCTTGCGCCGAACCCGGCCCAAATCGGTACCCCTTCTTCGTCGACTACTTTTCTTGCGGGTTATGTCCCCCCTTCCCCGATTTCTTCTGTGATGTCATGCACACCTTCGGCTTCCGCCTCTTGGATTTCACTCCGAACGCGGTGGCATGCATGGCTTTCTTCGCGCACCTTTACGAGGGCTTTGTCGGCGTGCAGCCCAACACGGCGCTCTTCCGCCACTATTTCACCCCTCGGATCCAGCCGGGAGGTGTCGTGTCTGGGTGCATCACCTGGATTCCAAGATCCAAGGGAGCTTACTCGGATGGTGCCGTGAAGGAGAGGTGGGATGAATGGCGAGCCCGGTGGTGCTGGATTGAAGAAGAAGAGCCGCCAAGATTCTACAGGGTCCGCTGGGCGCCGCCGGTCCGTGGCAGTGACTGGGGCGACGTCGATGCCGCCGACGGGAGGCTCACCGTCGCCACCACCAGGATTCTCCGGCACACCCAGGCTGGCCACACCCTTGAGATGATAGGGGCGGACTTCATTCGCCGTCGGATCGCCTCGCTGCACAACAAGGGGAGCCTAGCCTGGCTCTTTAGGAATCCGGCCGACATCATGCGGCTCCGCCCTGGCCTCGACCACAACCTCAAAGTGATGGGACATGCCCACTTCTGTCAGCGGCTCTTCCAGCTTGATATGGGTCGCGACGGCGAGATCGAACGGACCGGCAAGGCTGTGAGGGCTTCCGCAAAGGCCGGCAAGGCCGTCAAGGGGCAGCTCTTCAAGCTGCCAGCGGGGGTGGTCCCGCTCTGCAACAATTCGCGCCAGTCCGAGATCGTCGCCATGATGCCGAAATGCAACGCGCACGGCCCCGTCCCGAGCTGGCAGGAGCCGGTGGACGAGGTCGTGCAGCAATTCTTCGACTCTCTGGTCGAGGTGTGCGTCAAGCCTGACGCCGAGCGGTGGCTTGTCAGGGACACCACCCAGGAAGAGCTGGACTACATCGCCGCTAGGGCGAGGGAGGCGCATCTCGTCATGCAGGCCGGCAGTGCCAAGGGTGTGGAGTACAAGGATGCCACGACTGCAGAGGAGGAGGAGCTCGCCTAGTGGGTGGCGGCGCCGGAGAGGCTAGCAGCGCCGGCACCAGAGCTCCGCTGGTCCAAGACGTGGCCGATGAGTCGTCGGAGGAGGAGGACGTGGCGACGGGCTTGGTGCCGGCCAGGGGATGAGGTCGAGTCCTGCGGCGGGCCAGTTCCGATGAGCCGGTCCGACCCGGCAAGGCTGCGCAGCCTCAATTGGCCCTGGAGGGGTCCGGGCGCCACACGAGGGCCACGGTGGCGAGGAGGTTGACGAAGGCCGCCGAGAAGAAGAAAGCAACAACCCCTTCTCCATCTGGGCGCACACCAACTCCGCCTTCTTTGCCTCCCCCGGCAGACGTTGACTCGGATGCCGACGCAGAGTTCCCTTTTTATCTCGGGCCTCTCAGCCCGAAGAGGAAAAGGAAAGCGGTGGAGGAGGAGGAGATGGACGACGAGTAAGTACTTCGTTCCTTATCGCCATTTCCATTCTCCTGAACCATACCACTCATCTTGACCTGTTTTGCTTCTTCAAGGATGCAGAGACGTTGGCCCAAAGGATAAAGAGGGCGAAGGCCTCGGCGAGCAGCCAGCCCCCGGCTGGGGCTTTAGAGACACCACTGGTGGTGTTGAGCTGCCCGGACAGGAGCCCCCAACACAGCCCCCAGCGTAAGTTCATCACCCTCTTCTTGCTCGACATGCAGTAGGTGTTTGGTGCTGTGGTACTGACCTTGTCGGTTTTGTAGGACGGGAGAGGTAGCAGGAGGAGCCGCAGGGGGCTACCCCCAACACACCCCCCCATCCACTACGCCACCGCGAGGGGCGTCCCCGGTAAGGGCACCAAGCATGCAGCCCACACGTATGGAGGAAGAGGGGAACTTGGGCGCTGGTGGCTCTGCCACAGCGCCAGGCGCCGATGAGGAGGGGACTTCTGCTTCACAGCCCGGCACTGGTGAGTCGTCTGTCTTCTATCTCTGCTATGCCCTTATTATTTTTCTTGGCTTCATCATCCCCATCACTGCCTAGGCCCTCTTTCAACAGATATCGAGGACGTGGACGCCGTCATCGGGGAGGTTGCTGAGGAGGCTGCGGCGGAGGCCGACAAGATCGCTTCCGGGGAGGCCGCCAAGGACGATGCCGAGGCCGCGCCAGATAAGGCCGCCAAGGACGCTGCCGAGGGTGCCTGCGGGGAGCCTGCCGGGGAGGCCGGCAAGGCCACAGCCGAGGAAGAGGTGGCTGATGATCAGCCTTCTTCCTCCACAACCTCGGGCCCCGGCAGATACCTAAAGGGGGGCGACGGCCTCTTCGTCCATCTCGCAGGGGGGTCAAGTTCCCGAGCGCTCGCCGGAGGGGAAGTCTTTGATGGTGAGGTGCTCGCTGCCACCGGGCTCGAGGTTGTCGATGAACCGGGCGCCAGTGGCGATGGTTCCCCAGAAGAGCAGCTCTTCCGCGCTAGGGGGCCAATTTCCGAAAGCTCCAAGCGCTCTACCGTGCCCGTCTGGACAAGGTTAAGTCCAGGATGGCAACGGTGGATGAGGCGGAGGTGGACTTCCACGCGCGCATTGTTGAGGCGCAAACCTGGTTTCACCAGTCCCGCGAGGAGCAGAGGGCCTTCCAGGAAGAATTGGCCAAGCGCGATGCAGAGCTCATCATGAAGATGTCTGACATCGAGAAGGCCCAGGAAGAGGCGGCGAACTTGGCTGCCGCGGCCGAGGCCGCCCGGAACCAGCATCAAGCTGCCCTCGATTCCCAGGAGGAAGACCTCTCCGCGCGTGAGGTGAAGCTTGCCGCAACGCTCCGTGGCAAGGATGAGGAGCTCGAGGTCCTTGTCGAGCGGCGGACTCGCGAGCTGGGGCAGAGGCACAAAGAGGTACTCGATGCCCAGGCTCTGGCCCATGCAAGCAAGGTGCAAGAGCCGGAGGTGGAGCAGGATGAGCTGAAGGAGCAGGCCCTCAAGCTGTCCGACGAAAAGAACAGGCTCAACTGCGCATTGACAGAGGCACACGGAGCGGTCATCAGCAGGCTGTGGAGCTCTCCGAAGCACAAAACTCAATCAGAGATCTCAAGCTGAGGCTGGATAATCTCGAGAAGATGGTGTCGGATAGCTCGGCTCGGGAGGAGACCTTGACCAAGAGCCTGGAGGCGGAGAAGCAGCTGCGGGCGGACGAGGCCGCCTCCCACCAGGAATACATGGCGGGCGAGAACAGGTGGATCAGCCGGCTGGAGGACATCACCGGCAGGGTTACCTCGCAGTTGGCCCTCATGGGGATGCCAAACGTGAGGTATGCCAATGAGTGGAGCGGGTCCGTCAACGCCAAGCTGACCCTGTTCTTCGAGGGTGTCCTCGGTGCCTTGGCTGATCTTCACTCCAACAGAATGACCACGCTCGTCGGGGAGGCCCGACGGCTTTGCCGGGGGGTCATGACCAAGGTCCTCACCAAGATGGCGTTCTGGAACCCCGCCCTCAACTTCGAAGCCGCGATGGAAAGCTTGTCGGAGGGTACTGACCTCACGGTGCTCAAGGAGCGCATCAAGCCCGTCATCAGCCGCATCGACGAAATCAAGAGGGTGGAGGGCCAGCGCCGGGATTAGGCATCCCGTTCTTCTTCGCCACTACGGGTCCATGACCAAGACAAATTTTATCTTTAGTTAAAACCGCAACGATGACATGATGTAATATAGCTTTGAAATATCTTTGGAATTATCCATGTTATTTCCCTGTTTGCTACCCCTTTGTATGTCCACCCTACGCTAGCTGGGTAGGCTTGCCCGCGCGAAAAAACCGAAGGCGGCGTCTTGGGGACGGGTCCCCATTGGCCTGCCGGGTGAGTGTGCTGCCGGGTGAGCCACCTTGCTGCCATCAACGCAGCCGCTCGAACTGTCGAGTTTGACACGAGTCAGAGTCGAGAGCTTTGCCAATTGCTGAAGGCTACCCTACCGTTTCCAACGCAGTCGTTTGAACTGTTGAGCGGACTCGAAACAGAGCAAAGGCGTTGCCGATCGGGAAGGGCCCCATTTGCGTGCAGGTTTCTTTTTGCACAAAGAACGACAGCTCCGAGGATAACAACTTTAAATAATAGGATGGAAATATCCAGGGTTCGATGTAACTTAGCTTTTATTTGTAGCCGCTCGAGTGCTGATCTTCCGGCCTCCTTCCTTCTCAAAGAGCCACGAAGACAAAGGAGTGATGGGCTAAGTGCTAGAGCCGATTCTCACAACTGTGCCCCCTACCTGGCGCGCCAAAGATGTCGGGGTATTGGATCGACACCTATGGGATCACAAGAATCCCTACTACGGTTGCAGGGCGCGGGGTTGAGAGAAGAGCGGATCCAACAGTTAGCACACGGTTCCTTTACCCAGGTTCGGGCCGCAAAGATGCGTAAAACCCTACTCCTGCTTTGGTGGATTATATGTTTGTGTTCTTCAGCTAGCTATGGGGCGTGAGGAGCTCCAAAAGGCCGACTCATGAGGAGTTCTAAAAAGCCGAATCCTTCTCCTGGTCGCCTAGGGCTTCCTTTTATAGGGAAAAGGGGTTGCCACAGTGGCACACAGGAGGTGGAAAGGGTACAGTGGTGCGAGGTTATCCCTCGCATTACATGACAAGGCGCATTTAATGCGCTTAGCTTAGGTGTCCTTGCTTTATCGGGGACGGGGGAGACATCCGTCTTGTCCGTCGCCGCTCCTTCTTGTGTTGACACGCGCCCTGGCCAGCGATGCGTGAGATGCCATGTAGGCAAGTAGGCAGCTGAGGTGGCACAACGGTAGGTCTCCACGAAGATCTGCATGCTGCCACGCAGGTGCCTGCCCAGCTGGTTGGGTCGGCAGCTGAATGGGGCGGTGCAAACTCAGTTGGTGCGGGCCTGATGGTGGCCCTGTGGATGTCCTCGGCAAGGGCCTTGCCGGGGCTCCGGCAATGGTCTTGCCACGGTGCCTGTTGTCATCCCCGGCAAGGTGCTTGCCGGAGGTCATGTGGTCCTCCTTGGCTGGGATCCCGCCAAGGGTCATCGTCTTCTCAGTGTGTATCTGATCTTGAATGTCTTAACAAAGATCTGCATGCCACCACGGGGATATCTCCCGAATCTTTGCCCTATGGGGGCAGTGGACTCAAGGGTGATCTGCTCCGTAGGCGTGGGGCGAGCTGCCGCGGCAAGGGTCTTGCCGGGGCTGCTAGAGCCGGCCCCGGTAAGGATCTTGCTGGGGCTGCTGAAACTGGCTCCCGGCAAGGATCTCGCCGGGGGAAGCCGCTTCGTCCCTTTGCTCTTTGTGGTCTTGTTTTTGGTGTTGCTCCAGTTCCATCGAGCTTCGGTCTAACCCTGGCTCACCTCCCCTGCCATGCTTGGTGTGGTGGTGCGCGTGGCTCAGACTGCCCATGCACAATCATAGGGGTACAAAATGTGTACCCCTCTTTTTGTACACCGACAGAGGCATATTTTTCTTAGCATTAGTATTTGCCACAAAAGAATTGTACGTCATCACATTACCCATAGTAACAAGACTTTCAAACACAGCCACTTTCTCTGGAGAAAAAACTTTACTAACGGTGATTAAATCTTGTTTGTCAATGAGAGGAGAAAAATTGACGTTTCCAACCGGAGTGATGTTGCCTTGAAGGTCCTTCATGAAACTTGCAAGAAACGCCTCCAAATCCTCCTCCTCATGCTTCTTCTTGAGCACTTCAAAAGCCTCTTCACTGCTTCTTGCGCGTTTCATAGGCTTGGCGATGTTCCTCCGATAGTTCATCAAGACTGGACTTAATGATGCTATCGGCGTCAACTTCTGAGGGCTTGGGGAGATTAGACATGGTTGATGATGATTCTTGATCTTTCGTCCCCAGCGGAGATGACAAAAAGTGTGTTCGCACATGAACACGTCACTGTGTACCTCCAACATCGCGGGTGATGCACCGCAGCTCGCGTCGAAGGAGACCCGTCCGGAAGCGCGGTACGCAAGCAATCCGGCGGGCGCTTTTGAGCACCCGAAACCCCACACGCCCGGGAGGGACCCCGTCTGGACACGCGGCGCCTATGGGCTGCCCTAGGTCGGTTCACCCACCCCTAGAGCCTCGAAGATCGCTGCCCTTCAACGAAGAACGAACGAAGAACGAGAGAGAAAGAACAAGGGAGAGATGTAAAACTAGGGTAAAAAGTAGATTGGTATTGCGATTGTGTGTTATTCAATCGGCCGTCACCCCTTATAGGTATATAAGAGGCGGCTGGACTTCCCGTGCAAGGAAAAGGCTTGGAGTCACGTCCAAAACCATAGCCAAATTCGGATTGGTTTTGTCCGAACTTTCCAAAACTGTTCGGTTTAAACTGGCTGTACCTTGCGGGTAATTTTTGAGGTGGTAAGCTACCTCAGATGTAAAAGAGCCCAAAAACAATCTTGACCATTTCGACGAGACGAACAACTTTCATGCTGAACGTTTTTTGATTTAAAGCCATCTTCTTGGCCAAAACGGTCACGCAATACAGGCTGTTATTCGCGCTACCCATCAGACACGTGGCTGGTGAGGCGCGCCACTTATGGCTCTGTGACAGGGTTGTGTTCGGATGGCTGTAACTTTTGCATACAGACTCGGATTGGGACGATTTTTATATCAAAATTGATCGATTCGACAAGATGCACAACTTTAATGTTGAAACTTTTTCCATTTGATGCCATCTTAATTGGGTTCGAGCTATTCTTTAATCTGGTGTCAACATGAGCATCTTTGAACTTGTCATATCTTTTGCACTTGAGCTCCGTTTTGGTCCATCTTCACATCTATTTCAATCATCTTGAAGAGAGCCATCAATAGGTTACATGAACTCATAATTTTAACCTTATTCCATTATATCCTCAAGTCACTCTTTGTGATCGTGCCATTTTTGAGCATCAACACTTGGGTTAGTAGGTTAGTCCCAAAAATAATATAAAAGTGCATAATAAAGCCCATTGAACATCCAAAACAGAATATATAATAGCATCGAACAATAAAAAATTATAGATACGTCGGAGACGTATCAAGGTTAATCATAAGTGAGATGCTTGTCCAAGTAAGGACAGTACCCAAGCACCGGTCCATCCACATACCAAATTATCAAAGTAACGAACGTGAATCATATGAACGTGATGAAAACTAGCTTGAAGATAATTCCCATGTGTCCTCGGGAGCGCTTTCCTTCATATAAGAGTTTGTCCAGGCTTGTCCTTTGCTACAAAAAGGATTGGCCCATCTTGCTGCACCTTATTTACTTTTATTATTTGTTACTTGTTACAATTTACCTTATCACAAAACTATCTGTTACCGATAATTTCAGTGCTTGCAGAAAACACCTTACTGAAAACTGCCTATCATTTCCTTCAACTCGTCGTTGGGTTCGACACTCTTACTTACCGAAAGGACTACGATAGATCCCCTACACTTGTGGGTCATCAGCGATCACTTCGAGTGTGATCCCAGGTATATACTACATACATATGATACGTGAGACATGTTATGACTAAAGTCAGGTCGGCTCGTTGAGTACCCGCGGTTGATTCACAGATTGGGGGCTGAAAGGACATACTTTCTCGATGGCCCTCTGTGTGGATCTTTGTGGTGGAGCGACAGGGCAGGTCACGACCACCTAGGAGACAGGTGGGCCTGGCCCTGGTCATTGTCCGCATTTGTTTCAAAATAACATGCTTAACGAGTTTGGATATTTGATCCGAGTCTGGCTGCTGGCCTATACGCACTAACCAGCTATGTGGGAATAGTTATGGGCTCTCGACGTCGCGGTATCAGCCGAAGCCTTCTTGACGTCAGCGACTTAGCGGCGCGCACCGGGTTGGACCGCGTAACACAACTTCCTTAGTGATGGAGGTTGCTAGGTCTACTCACTGGGCGCGTACGCAACGTGCAGGTGTGCAAATGAGCGATGGGCCCGGACCCCTGCGCGCTTAGGACTTAGACCGGCGCGCTGAGCTCTCTGCTATGCTTATGTAGGGTTGTGACATGTTGATCTTTCGAGGCCGGGCATGACCCAGGAAAGTGTGGCTGGCCAAATGGGATCGAGCGTGATGGGTTATGTGGTGAACCTCGGTAGGGAAGTTAATCTATTCGAATAGCCGTGTCCCTCGGTAAAAGGACGACCCAGAGGTGTATTCCGACCTCATGACAACTAGAACCAGATACTTTATAAAATACACCCAGATAAGTTCCAGAGATATCCCGGTTCCAGAGATATCCTGGTGATCGCTTTCCCACAGGGTGACGAGTGGAGGATCGCCGGGTAGGGTATTGCTAGACGATGTTACTTGGTGAACTTACCTTCTACTCTCATCTACTGCTGCAAGATGGAGGCTGCCAGAAGCGTAGTCTTCGATAGGATTAGCTATCCCCCTCTTATTCTGGCTTGCTGCAGTTCAGTCCATAGATACTACCCATATCATTGTTACCATTTGCATATGTAGTATAGATCCTTGCTTGCGATTACTTTGGATGAGTAATCACGGTTGCTTTGCTCCCCCTTTTCCCCCTTCTGTTCCTTCTTCTCGGATAATGCAACCAGATGGTGGAGCCCAGGAGCCAGATGCCACCTATGACGATTCCTACTACACCGAAGGCGCTTACTACTACGTGCAGTCTGCCGACGACGACCAGGAGTAGTTTAGGAGTATCCCAGGCAGGAGGCCTGCTCCTCTTTCGATTTGTATCACAGTTTGTGCTAGCCATCTTATGGCAACTTGTTTAACTCTGTGTCTGTCTCAGATATTTGTTGCTTCTGCTGACTCGTCTATGATCGAGCACTTGTATTTGAGCCCTCGAGGCCCCTGGCTTGTAATATGAAGCTTGTATGACTTATTTTACTTCTAGAGTTGTGTTGTGATATCTTCCAGTGAGTCCCTGATCTTGGTCGTACACATTTGCGTGCATGATTAGTGTACGGACAAATCGGGGGCGTCACATGGTATTAGAGCCGACTGCTTGTAGGAATCCCCCTTCAACACTCCTTGACCGAAGACGAGTCTAGACATTGCAAAACTTTTACTAACATGGCTGTGTGGCTTACGGGCCCACGTCGCCATTTGGGTGGTACTAGGTTCTTTTACTCCTGGATCTTTACTCCGGGACTCTGAACACTCTCCTATTCGGGTTAAACGAATTTACTAACTCTAACATTAGGATCCCGAGACCACTCACCCCAAAGTTGGATAAGTCATAGTTATTTCTTAGAATAGTATTTTGCATAATCCCCACACTGTCATTTGACTCCTTTGAAACATCTTTGTTTTCAGATGGAACCCACGAGGTAGGTCGTGCGCCACACGCAGGCCATTGGAGCCTCGGGATCACCTGTTGTGCTAGCTGAGATGATGACCTATCTGGGTAATCGCTGGCACCCTTAGTATACCGTGTACTAGCAGTACCAGGACTTTAACTAGGAGCAGTACCGTGCCATCGTCCGCCTATACTCTCATGAAGTGGACTCCTCTACTGTGCTGCACACCGCTCATGGTGTTGGAGTGACCATCGATATGGCAGTTCACGATGCTGCTTACGCTGCTCTGACACGTCTTCATGGAGAGTATCGGGCGTTGGACACTTCCCCTTTTAGGTACGTTGTTATCGCCTTCGACGATGGAGCGGAGGGATACTACACTGCTGCATACTCCACTGTCGCCCGAAAACCCTTCCATCATCAGAACCTTGTTCTGCATGCTGATGGGCTGGATCGAGATAACAGAGCTCTTCGCCACGAGTTGTACACCACCCGTCGGCACTTGTACCGTGCCTTGACGCTGTTGCACGCCTTTGTCCTATCTAGACAGTTGCCGCCTACTGCGATCTACCCAGCTAGGACCGTGATGCCTCCTGGTGTCGGTTGACAAGATGTGGGAGGCTACGCTCCCACACTTGGTCCTCTGTTGCCACCTGGATGTCGGGTTCTGCACCAGAGTATCCATGGCCGCCAGGTTGCTGGCGTGGAGGACTTTCCGTTGCAGTGCTACCAGCTGTCAGGCTACATCTACCTCCACAGTTCCGCCTAGGACTGATGTAGTCTTACTTATTAATATTAGATGCATTCTCCGCGAGCATGCGTGCCGCCTATGATGTCCTTAGTCTATGTACTGAACTCTGTGTACTGAACTCTATGCATGCAATCTTTTGTAATATATGCCGACTACTATGTGGTATTTTACGTGCTCCTTTCATTATGCATGTTTCATCCATGAATGATTCTTATGTTTGCAAATTTCTCAATGCTGAACTACCCCTGTTATATATTAGCAGGATGGTTAGACCAGCTGGCCGTGGTCATGGTGGCAACGCCCCACCACCTCCTGAATACATGGCCGGTATGATCCAACAGTTTGAGCTGAATCGCCAGTTCATGGAGACTGTTATGGCTCACTTCCCTCGCCCCTACATGAATCAGCAGCCTAGCGTAGTGACACTGAATGACTTTGCTCATCTGAACCCACCCGTCTACCGCAACTCAACTCAGCCAATTGATGCTGATGATTGGCTACGTGAAATTGCTTTTGAGATGGAGTCTGCTGGAGTAGCCGCTGCCAACTATGTCACCTTTGCGGCATACTACCTGAAGGGTCGTGCTGCTCAATGGTAGGACAGTCACATGCATACATTGCCTGCTGGAACAATCATCACTTGGCCGGAATTCCAAGGTGCCTTCCGTGCACGCTTCATTCCTTAGGGAATCATGGAAAGGAAGAAGCGTGAGTTCCGCAACCTCACCCAGGGCAACAAGACTATGGATGCTTATCAGCGGGAGTTTCTGGACTTATCCCGCAATGTTGAAGAAGACATTGCTACTGATGCTCATAGACAAGAAAAATTCAGCGATGGGCTTCAAGCTGACGTCAAGCTCGCACTCCTTGTGCATGACTTTGGAGATTTCGCCACCTTGGTGAACAAGGCCATCTAGGTTGAAACTGGTCTACTGGAACACCAGGGATCTCTCAGGTGCAACCATGAACCGGGCTCATCCTCGAGCCCTCCCTCACAGAAGCGCATGGTCTGGATTCCCAACAGTGTGTACCATCCAGCTGCACCTGCTCCAAGGCAGTCCTATGCTGCACCTTGTCTGCCTCCACCACCTAGGTAGCCAAGACTTCCAGCTGCACCACTCCCAGCTCCTGCTTCAGCCCCCAATGATAGTCTGTGCTACAAGTGTGTTCAGCCAGGGCGACTTGCCCGGGACTGCTTCCAGAATCAGAACCAGCTTGCACTACCTACATCTGGCCGTGGGAACAATCAGCCCCGCAACAGCAATGCCAAGCCTTATGGTCATGCTCAGGCCAACCACGTTGATCTCAATGAAGCTCAAGACTAGCCTGCTACTGAGATGGGTATTATCCTTGTTAATTCAGTACCTGCATCTGTTTTATTTGATTCAGGAGCATCACATTCATTCATGTCAGAAGATTTTGCATATAAGCACGACATTAGATGTGAAGAAATGAACCCTTCGGTAGTGGTCAAAACCCCTGCCGGCCAATGTCAAACCTCCATGGGTTGTCACGACGTTCCCATTGAAATTGAAGGGTTGGAGTTCTATGCCTCTCCCATTATCCTGAAGTCGTCCAACATTGACCTCATTCTAGGAATGGATTGGCTAAAAGCGCATACTGCTTCTATAGTTTGCGCCACCAAGACAGTCCATCTGTTACACCCTTCCAATGAAATAGTAAGCTAGAACGCTCATCTAGTTCAGAATGTCGAGGCACGTCTTTATACATTGAATGCATGGAATGCTTCACCACTCGAGGGCATCGAAAACATTCTCGTCGTACGCAACTTCCAGGATGTCTTTCCTGAGGAACATAGTGGGATTCCCCCTGCTAGAGCTGTCGAGTTTATCATCGACTTGAAACCAGGCACCACTCCTATAGCCAAATGACCCTACAAGATGCCGCCTCATGAACTCATTTCGCTTAAGGAGGAAATCGACAAATATCTTGCTAGTGGTTTCATTCGCCCGAGTTGCTCTGCTTGGGGAGCACCTTCCCTCTTTGTCAGGAAGAAGGATGGGACAAACCGATTGGTCCAAGATTAAGGTCCTATCAACCAAGCAACTATTCAGAAGAAATATCCCCTTCCTCGAATCAATGATCTGTATGATCATCTGGCTAATTCATCAGTGTTCTCTAAACTCGACTTGAGGATGGGTTACCACCAGATCCGTGTTCGTGAAGAGGATATCCAAAGACTGCCTTCATGACTCGATATGGATCATTCGAGTACACCGTCATGTCATTCGGCTTGATAAATGCTCCAGCTACCTTCTCTCTCCTGATGAACTATATATTCATGGAATACCTCGACAAATTCGTCATGTTTTATCTGGATGATATCCTTGTATTTTTCAAGAATAAGGAAGAGCATGCGGAACATCTTCGCCTGGTACTGGAAAAGCTACGAGAGCACCAACTGTATGCTAAATATTCCAAGTTCGAGTTCTGGCTTCCTAAAGTAACCTACCTTGGGCATGTCATCTCCAAGGATGGTATTGCCGTCAAACAAGAACGAGTTAAGGCCATTCTCAATTGGACACCTCTGAAGAACGTCAAGCAAGTCAGAAGTTTTCTTGGTCTCGCCAGCTATTGCCGTCCATTCTCGAGAACTTCTCCAAATCGCCAAGACTCTGACTGGTCTACTTCAGAAAGACGTTAAGTTTGAGTGGACAGAGAAATCTCAGGAAAGTTTTCGGGCGCTCAAGGACAAGCTTACTACTACCCCAGTGCTTGCTCCAGCTGATCCTAAGAAGGACTTCGTCATTTACTGCGACGCTTCCCGTCAAGGATTAGGCTGTGCCCTAATGCAAGAACGCAGAGTGATTGCTTATGCCTCTCGTCAATTGCGCCCTCATGAAGAGAACTACCCAGTTCACGACCTTGAGCTTGCTGCTGTCATATATGCTCTAAAACAGTGGCGACATTACCTTCTTGGTAATCATTGCGAGATATTCACCGACCACTAAAGTCTGAAGTACTTGTTTACTCAACCAGACCTAAACCTTCGTCAACAAAGATGGATGGAGACCGTAGCAGATTTTCACTTGGGTATTTCCTATACCCCGGGCAAGGCTGATGTGATGGCTGATGCCTTAAGCCGCAAGTCATATTGCAACCACCTCTAGGTTCACAACGTTCATCCCTTGCTTGTTGAAGAATTCAAAAGCTGAACCTCCATATAGTTCCTCCTGGAGCGCTCGCTCCCCCTCCTCCAGAGTCCCACATGATGAATCTTCGTGTTGTTCCCAGGGTTCCCTTAATACCCTGGCTGTCGTACCAGATCTCGTGAGAAGTATCAAGACTATTCAACATTATGACGATGAAGTCGAGAGGATTAAACACTACCTCGCAAAAGGAAAGCCCACATTCTTCTCTGTTGCTGATGATGGCGCCTTGTACTTCAAAGGCCGCCTAGTGGTTCCGAGTAAGAGGGAAAACCAGGACAAGACTCAGGATGTTATGAAAGAAGCTCATGATACGCCTCTGTCAATTCATCTTGGTAGTACCAAGATGTACCAAGACATTTGTGAGAGATTCTGGTGGTCTAATATGAAGCAAGACATTGCTCGTTATGTTGCTGAGTGTGACGTTTGCCGTCGTATCAAAGAAGAGCATCAAAGGCCTGCTGGAACCCTGCAACCTATCTCTATGCCTGAAAGGAAATGGGATGATGTTGAAATGGACTTCATCACTGGATTACACAAATCGCAGAAAGGTAATGATGCAATTCTTGTCATCATTGACCGGCTTTCCAAAGTTGCATATTTTCTGGCTGTCGAAGAAACGATTACTGCTAGTCAACTGGCGACTCTCTACATGTCCTGAATTGTTTCACTTCACGGTATTCCACTAGTTATCAGTTCAAACCGTGGCAGTTTATTCACTTCAAGATTCTGGGCAAGTTTCCAAGAAGCTATGGGAACACATCTGTCATTTAGTATTGCTTTTCATCCTCAGTCGCAAGGATAAGTGGAACGCGTCAACCAAGTTCTCAAAGACATGCTTCGAGCTTGTGTAATTTCCATCGGCAAGAAATGGGAGGAATCTCTCCCTTATGCTGAGTTCTCTTATAATAATTGCTATCAAGCTAGTCTGAAGATGGCTCCCAGTGATGTGTTATATGGACGAAAGTATTGAACCCCTCTAAACTGGTCAGAAACTGGGGAACGTTCACTCTTCGGTTCCGATATTATTCAACACTCTGAAGAACAAGTCCGCATCATCCGTGAGAATCTGAAGACTTCTCAGTCACGTCAGAAAAGTCAGTATGACCGTCATCGTCAGGACATGGTGTATCAACCTGGCAAAAAGGCTTATCTTCAAGTTACACCAATGAAGGGTGCTCACCGCTTCGGGATCAAGGGAAAATTAGCTCCTCACTATATTGGTCCTTTCACTATTCTTGAAAGGCGTGGAAAGGTGGCATATCAACTGGAGCTGTCGCCGAACCTTTCTTAGGTTCATGATGTGTTCCATGTGTCTCAACTCCGCCGCTGCTTCAAGGACCCAATCCGAGCAGTGGATCATGAAGTGCTCGAGTTGCAACAAGACCTCTCCTATAAAGAGCATCCGGTCTGCATTCTCGACCAAGCTGAATGCCGCACATGTCAGAAGGCGATCAAGTTCCTCAAAGTCCAGTGGTCGCATCACTCTGAAGACAAAGCCACTTGGGAATGCGAGGTCTTCGCGAAGAATACCCCGCACTGTTTCCTTCTACATCGTAAATCTCAGGACGAGATTTCTTGTAGTGGAGCAGAATTGTAACACCCAGATACTTAAGCTATAGTGAATCTCTGCTAATGATGCCATGTCATCTCGTTACTGTTGCTAATCTCGTTTTGGTCCTAAAACATTTCAAATTCAAAATTAAAATTTTAGCAAACAGTAATAGTTTTCAAACGTTAAGATCAAAATGTTTGAGCTATGCCAAATATTGCGTAACTAATTATGCTGGAGAAAACATAATTTTTGCAAATGTCTAAATACTCTAAAACAAATAAAACAGAAAAGGAAAAATAAGTAAAAGAAAAGGAAATTACAAAAACAGAAAAGAAAGGGGAAAAGAAAAGGCCCCTAGCCAACTGGGCCAGACAGCCCAGCCGGCCAGCCCAACTCCCTGGCCTACATAGGCCTCCCCCACTCCCCCAAACCCTAAAAACCAACCCACAACCACCACTTCCCCCCGTGTTTGGATCTGGATCGAGAGGAGCCCGATCCCATCGACCCGACACCGCCCTCGCACACCGTCGCCGCCTCATCCCGCCTGGACCTCGCTGGAGCACCGCCGTCATCCTCATCTCCTCCCCAACGGCTCCATCGAGCCTCGCCGCCCGTACCCCTGCATCGGAGGGTGAGGAATCCCGGCCTCCTCTCCCCATCGGCGTCCGCCGCTCTGATCCCCCCGTAGTCGTCACGCCCTAGCATGGCCGCGGCTCGCCTCGCTCGCTACAGCTCCGTGCCCGGCCAGCACTCGCCGCATCGCTTGGGACTGCACCCGTGACCACCCCTCGCCGGCCACCACGACCCGTGCCCCTGCTCGCACACCTACGCGCTACACTGTGCTCGCCCGCCATCCCGTCTGCGTCAACCAGAGCACCACCCGCACGCACCCGCAGCTCCACTCTGCCCCGCATGATGCTGCTTCTGCAGCTGCGCCCGCCACGATTGCCTGCCGGCCGTGCCCAAGGCCGTGGTCGTCTCTGCCCGTGCCCTCCTCTGGCCTCCATGGCCTCGCAGCTGCCGCTGCTGCCTGGACCTCTCCTCCTCTCTCCTTCCCGCCTCTGACCCTGCGGCCATCGCCTCTGCCGCCCGCTCGCCCTGCGGCCACGCCCATCCCACGCCCGCTTGTCGCTGACTCCTGCCGCCCCCGCCAGGCTCGCCGCTGTCCCTGCCTCGCAGCACCCCGGCCACCCACTGCCATTGACGTATTCCCGTGGCTGGCCAGGGCCAGCGCCGTGTTGGGCAGGCACCTGACGCCCTGCGTCCTGGCACCCGCCCCGTCGCCCCATAGCGCCCGACCCGCTAGCCCCTTGCCTATGACAAAGGTGCCGCAGCCCGAGAATGATTTTACAAAAAAAAGATTAACAAATTAAAAAAATAAAAAAAAGTATTAATTAATTAATTACTTCATTAACTTAATTACTCCTGTTTTAGAATAACCTAATCGCTAATTAATATAATTAACTGTTAGTTAACTAAACTGTCAATGACATGCGGGACCCACACGTCAGCTTGACCTAGTCAATGCCTCTGTTGACTGGTGACGTCATGCTGACGTCATGCTGACGTCATGCTGACGTCATGCTGGATCAATATTAATAATTTCGAATTAATTTAATATTAATAATTTAGAAAATGATTAACTCTTTATAAATTATTATAAAATAAACTATAAATCAGATAGAAAAACTTTGTATATGAAAGTTGCTCAGAACGACGAGACAAATCCGAATATGCAGTCCGTTCGCTCACCACACGTCCCTACCATAGCGGACATGCAACTTTCCCCCTCCGTTTCATCTGCCCGAAAATGCGAAACACCGAGAATACTTTCACGGATGTTTCCCCCCTTCGCCAGTATCACCATGTACTGCGTTACAGCACACCTCACACCGTTACATGTCATGTCATGCATCATCATGCATCTGTTTGCATTGTATTTATTGTTTCTTCCCCCTCTTCTCTCAGGTAGACTACGAGACCCACGCTGCTGCTGCCCCGATCGACTACGGTGTTGACGACCCCCCCCTTTGCTGCCGAGCTTCCAGGCAAGCCCCCCCCCCCTTGATCAACCCGATATCGCCAATTCTTCTCTCTATGGCTTGCATTAGAGTAGTGCAGCATGTTAATGCTTTCGGATAATCCTATTCTGCTGCATCCATTGTTGCTACAATTGATGATACCTTTACCTGCAATCCTAAATGCTTAGTATAGGATGCTAGTATTCCATCAGTGGCCCTACACCCTTGTCCGTCTGCCCTGCTATTCTATCGGGCCGTGATCACTTCGGGTGTGATCACGGGTATATACTACAAACATATTATACCTGATACATGTTGTGACTAAAAGGAAATACTTTCTCGACGACCCCCTGTGTGTATCTTTGTGGCGGAGCGACAGGGCAGGTCACCACCACCTAGGAGACGGGTGGGCCTAGCCCTGGTCGTTGTCCGCATTTGTTTCAAAATAACACGCTTAACGAGTTTGGATATTTGATCCGAGTCTGGTTGCTGGCCTATACGCACTAACCAGTCACGAGGGAATAGTTATGGGCTCTCGACGTTGTGGTATCAGCCGAATCCTTCTTGACGTCAGCGACTTAGCAGCGCGCGCGGGGTTGGACCGCGTAACGTAACTTCCTTAGTAATGGAGGTTGCTAGGTCTGCTCATCGGCCGCGTACGCAACGTGCAAGTGTGCAATGGGCGATGGACATGGACCCCTGCGCGCTTAGGACTTAGACCGACCTGCTGACCTCTCTATTGTGCTTAGGTAGGGTTGTGGCGTGTTGATTTTCCGAGGCCGGGCATGACCCAGGAAAGTGTGTCCGGCCAAATGGGATCGAGCGTGCTGGGTTATGTGGTGCACCCATGTAGTGGAGTTAATCTATTTGAATAGCCGTGTCCCTCGGTATAAGGATGACCCAGAGTTGTATTCCAACCTCATGACAACTAGAACCGGATACTTAATAAAATACACACACTACGAAAAAAAGACACATCCATGACATTTTGGGCCGAACGAAACATTCTTTTGTCATACTTATGACACTTCTATGACAATAATTGTGATAAAACATGATATCATCATAGATGTGGTGGGGTCCTACTTCTATGACAAAAAATCATGACAGAAAATGGGCTTTTCGTCCTGGGCGCGCCGGAGACACAGCTGCATGATATTCTTTGGGCCGTCCATGACGGAAAAACCATGGTAGAAGCGAGGGTGAGGAAAATATCGGGGTGTTCCCGGTTACTATGGGTGGTCGGGGCCGAGCGATGCGCGTTTCTCTCATACACGCACGCGCGTGGGTGTGTCAGTGTATTTGGATCGACACCTATGGGATCACAAGAATCCCTAGTACGGTTGCGGGGCGCGGGGTTGAGAGAAGAGCGGATCTAACAGTTAGCACACGGTTCCTTTACCCAGGTTCGGGCCGCAAAGATGCGTAAAACCCTACTCCTGCTTTGGTGGATTATATGTTTGTGTTCTTCAGCTAATGAGGAGCTCCAAAAGCCGAGTCGTGAGGAGTTCTAAAGAGCCGAATCCTTCTCCTGGTCGCCTCGGGCCTCCTATTATAGGGAAAAGGGGTTGCCACAGTGGCACAGAGGAGGTGGAAAGGGTACAGCGATGCGAGGTTATCCCTCGCATTACAGGACAAGGCGCATTTAATGCGCTTAGCTTAGGTGTCCTTGCTTTATCGGGGACGAGGGGAGACGTCCGTCTTGTCCGTCGCCGCTCCTCCTTGTGTTGACACGCATCCTGGCCAGCGGTGCCTGAGGTGCCATGTAGGCAGGCAGGCAGCTAAGGTGGAGCAACGGCGGGTCTCCACGAAGATCTGCATGTTGCCACGCAGGTGCCTGCCCAGCTGGTTGGGTCGGCAGCTACATGGGGCGGTGGAAGCGTAGTTGGCGCGGGCCTGATTGTGGCCCCGCGGATGTCCTCGGCAAGGGCCTTGCAGGGGGGCCCGGCAAGGGTCTTGCCGCGGCGCCTGTTGTCATCCCCGGCAAGGTGCTTGCCGGAGGTCTTGTGGTCCTCCTCGGCTGGGATCCTGCCAAAGGTCGTCGTCTTCTTAGCTTGTACCTGATTTTGGATGTCTTCACAAAGATATGCATGCCACTACAGGGATGCCTCCCGAATCCTTGCCCCACGGGGGCAGTGGACTCAAGGGTGATCCGCTCCTTAGGTGTGGGGCGAGCTGCCGCGGCAAGGGTCTTGCCGGGGCTGCTAGGGCCGGCCCCGATAAGGATCTTGCCAGGGCTGCTGAAACTGGCTCCCGGCAAGGATCTTGCCGGGGGAAGCCGCTTTGTCCCTTTGCTCTTTGTGGTCTTGTTCTTTGTGTTGCTCCAGTCTCCATCAAGCATCGGTGTTACCTTGGCTAACCTCCCCTGCTGTGCTTGGTGTGGTGGTGCCCGTGGCTCAGACTGCCCGTGCACAGTCATAGGGGTACAAAAAGTGTACCCCTCTTTTTGTACACCGACAGGAGCCCCCGGGCCTGGGACACACATAAGCGCGACGCATTGTTGGGCTAGGCCCAGAACGGTGCGCGGGTAGGAGTGGCGGTTTTCACCGTGGTAAGATTTTCCGCGCGCTGCGCCTCCCACGACCCGCGCGCATGGCGCGGGGTGGAGGGGCGTGCGTGGTGTGGGCGACATGCGTGGGGCGGTTTTCGCAGGCATGCGTCACGTTGCAGTAAATGCGAAAGGAGGCGGCTTCGCATCTTCCCCCTAAACGGGGGGAGGCGTGGAGGCGCGGCCCGTTTACTAAACTGGGCCGTGGCGCGGTCGTCAAGGCGTCCACTCCCCTCGATCATGGGGTGGGGAGAGGTTGCCTCACCTGTCCCCTCGGTTCTGCACGTCTGCCACGTGCCCTCCATGCGCTTGAGCTGGCGAACGGTGGAGGCGGGAAACCGAGTTGTTGCTGGTTGGGGCGGCGGGTCTGCCCCGGCTCCCTCGCCTTATGCGTCTTGATTGGCCAAACGGGGCGGTCGAGCCCCAGCCCCGCCCCTTTATAAAGAGCGGGAGGGAAGGGAGGGCGCCCCGCACTCCTCCATATTCTTTCTCCTTCAGCTTCTACTCCTCTCTTCTGTTCGCCATGGAGAGAGGAAATCCCGGCTCTTCAACGGTGGCGGCGAGGGTCGCTGCTCGACAACGCGTCCCTCCTTCTCCTGCACCTGTAGTGGCTGAACCAGCCACGAGGGGAAGAGGGAGGAGGCGAGGCCGGGGCGCTCGAGGAAGAGGAGGACGGGGCGGCCCGCCGGCCTCGCCCCCGCCAGCAGCCCCTCCTCCATTGGAAGGCCATATTGGGGATGACCCTTGTGAGTTCTTCGTTAGGATGCGGGGGCCGCCACGCCGTCGCCTTCGTCTCCCGACTCCATTTGCGCGGGAGATGGAGGTCGATCCGCCGGAGTCGTTGCGGCTGCACATGAGGGGCTGCGGGATCAGTGGCACGCGGGTCCACGTCGACTTCCCTGCCCCTCATGTGATGTATCTTCGTCAAGGATGGAATACGTTCGCTCGCATCCACAGCCTGACGGATGGGCTCACCCTCCATTTCAAGTTGATGGAGGATGGCCATCTCTCCGTCAAGATCTTCGGGCACTTCCGGACTCGGTCGAGGTGCTGCATGGAGAGCTCCTCCGATGACGAAGATTCCTCCTCGAACGAGGGTGACGAGGAGGACAGCGGCAGCGACGACGAGGGCGGTGGACGGCAGGATGACGGGTCCGACTAAGTGTCGGGCGCCGCTCCTGGTGGCACCGGCGACCCCATCATCCGCGTCGCCGGCTCCTTGAACTTCTTGGGGCCGTCTCCTTGGCGGCTGGCGTAGGGAGGCTGCGGAAGAGGAAGAGGAAGAGGAAGAAGGTGGGCGGCAAGGTCGTCATGTCGGAGTACGCGGGCACCGACGACTTCGACGCGTACTGACGTCCTGCCGCCTCGTCTTCGATCTCAGCCTCCGGCGCCGTCATCACCATCCAGCCCTTGGGCGGCCACCGAGATGTCCTCTTGGTGTCTTCTGCCACCCGTAGGTCGCCTAGGCGCCCCTTTTGCCTTTCTCGCCTCCTTGACCTACCTCTTGAGGAGAGGGACAAGAAAGGCATTACGGGCATCATATCTCTGTTTATTTTGTAAGCCTTCGGGCATATGTTAACTTTAAAACATGTAATCTCCTTGTTCATGTTTTTCATTCCCTATGGACTATACCTGAATGGAATGTTTTTAATGAAAAAGGAATGTTTGCCGGGTCATTTGTTCGCAGGTAGAACCCACAACAGGGAATAAATCCCTGATATCTCTAAGATAAACATTTTCTCGCCACGCAACAGGCCTTGCTGTCTCCCTACTTCGCTAAACCTTTCTCACGCCTTTGGCAGAGGCAGGGATGAAGTGGGCTCAGGCTCCTCATTTTATCCTTTCGCCGCTGTGACTATGACCAAACTTAGTCGCAGGAAAGAGCCCTAGGGCCTAGCGTTATGGGAGCACGATAGCTTAAGGAAAAGAACGAGGTTTCACATACCTCAGTCCATAATGGAATGCATGATAAGGGATAAAAGAACTTATCTGAAGTTGCAGCCCCCGGCAACCCTGGTCTGCCGTGGGTGAATCTTTGCCCTTGTAGCCCCCGGCAACACTGGCTCGCCGGGGCCTAGGTGCTAGTCTGTTCCTCTTTCTTTTCCCCAAGTGGCTTCGGCAACGATGTCTGCGCGTCCTGTGAACCAAAGAAGATAGAAGAAAGACAAAGACTCGACCTCTTAGCTAGGGGTTAGCCGACGCTAAGCACTATCAACCTTATGGATAAAACTTGCGAAGATGCTCAATGTTCCAGGAATTGCTCACCGGAATGGCATTTTCGGTCTCCAAGCAGACTGCGCCGGGCCTGGTGACTCGTATTACCCGATAAGGGCCTTCCCACTTTGGCGTCAACTTGTTCGTATTCCTGGCTGATTGAACGCGTCGTAGAACAAGGTCGCCTTCCTCAAAGCTTCGGGCATGGACCTTGCGGCTATGGTAGCGGTGCAAGGCCTGCTGGTAGCGCGCTACTCTCACAGCCGCTCGAAGACGATCTTCCTCAAGGAGCATTGCGTCATCTTGCCGCAGTTGCTCTTGCTCAAGCTCATTCAGGTGACCCGTATATGAGTTCAGTGGGGAGAACTGCTTCTGCCCCGTATATGAGTTCAGTGGGGAGAACTGCTTCTGCCCCGTATATCAGGGCAAAGGGCATCTGGCCGGTGGCTCGATTTGGCGTCGTTCTGATCGACCAAAGAAACGCCGGAAACTCATCAATCCAGCTCTTGTGCAGCCTGACAAAGGTCTTTGTTCTTAATCCTCGCAGCACTTCAGTATTTGCCCTCTCAGCTTGACCATTGCTCCGGGGGTGAGCAACGGAAGCGAAACAAACTTTGTTGCCGAGGTCTTGGGTATATTGCATGAAGGTGCGGCTCGTGAACTGCGTGCCGTTGTCGGTGATGATCCTGTTGGGTACACCAAAACGACACACTAGTCCCTTGAAGAACTTGACGGCTGACTGAGCTGTGACCTTCCTCACTGCCTCCACCTCTGGCCACTTTGTGAACTTGTCGATTACAACGTACAAGTACTCAAAGCCCCCGACAGCGCGGGGGAAAGGGCCTAGTATGTCGAGCCCCCGGACCGAGAAGGTCCAGGAGAGAGGAATGGTTTGAAGGGCTTGAGCTGGTTGATGAAGTTTCTTTGAATGGAACTGGCATGCTTCACACCTGGTGACCAGTGTCGTCGCATCCTAGAGGGCAGTGGGCCAGAAGAAGCCTTGCAGGAATGCCTTGACGGCAAGGGCTCTTGACCCTTTGTGGGATCCACATATGCCTCCATGTATCTCTGCCAACAGCTCCAGTCCTTCCTCTCGAGGGATGCACTTCAATTTCACGCCGTTCGGTCTCTTTCTGTACAAGACGTCATCGACGAACTGGTAGATAGCAGACCGACGGGCTACTTTCTCCGCTACTTCCTGGTCCTCGGGAAGTTCCCCAGTCTGGAGGAATCGGATGGTATGCTGCGCCCATGCTGGAGCCTGGGGCTCAACGGCAAGGACCAAAGGCATTTACTCCGCCAATGGAGCGGCTGTCTCGACGGCAAGAGCTTGACGCTCCGCGGGAGCTAGCCGTCCTGTGGCGGGCTCAGTGTCTCCGGCAACATCCTTGCCGGCGGCTCCGGGGAGCTCGGCGGGAAAGTACTTGCTGGGCCCTGATTTCCTTCTCTTGTTCTGCTCTGTTGATGGATCAACGGATGGCTGAGAAAGCTGGAGCACAAAGGTACCTGGTTCCACAGCTAGCTTGTGGGCAGCGCGCTTTGACAGGTAATCGGCGATGTCATTCTCCGCTCGAGGAACGTGCTCCGCCTGTATACCATCAAAGGGCTCTTCCAACTTTATCACTTCATCGGCGTAGGCCTTCATCAACGGGCTCTGGTAATCCTTGTTTATTTGTTTGATGACAAGCTGCGAGTCGCCCCTGACAATGAGCTTCTTGATTCCGAGGTCTGCCGCGATCCTAAGACCAGCAAGCAGCCCCTCGAACTCAACAGTTTTATTTGTCGATACCTCCCCGGAGAAGTGCATCTGGACCACGTACTTGAGGTGCTCTCCAGTGGGCGCGACCAGCAGTACGCCAACCCCGGTGCCCTGCAAGGAGAAAGCGCCATCAAAGTACACGATCCAGTTGCAACTCGCCTCTTTGCCGGGGAGAGCAGTTTCCTGGACTTCTTCATCAGGCGTTGCGGTCCATTCTGCGACGAACTCTACCAGGACTCGGCTCTGAATCATCGAGGTACTTTTAAACTTGAGGCCAAAGCTAGACAGCTCCAGTGCCCACTCTACAATCATTCCCGTTGCATCTGGATTGTGCAATATCCGTTGCAGAGGGAGGCAACTGACGACAGTGATCTTGTGCGCCTCGAAGTAGTGACCCAGCTTCCTCGAGACCTTAAGAAGGCTGAAGAGAAACTTCTACACACCGGAGTACCTTGATCTAGCCCCCTGCAAGAGGGAGCTAACAATGTAGACCGGGTGCTGCATCATTTTCTTCCTCGGCTGCCCTCCAACCGGCCGTGTCGTCTCTGCGCCAGTGGCACCAGGCTCCGCCGCTGCTATGACCCCATCATCAATTTCTCTCTGCGCCACTAGTGCGGCGCTGACCACCTGGTTTGTTGCCGCCAAGTATAGCAGCAACGGTTCTTGTGGTCTAGGCGCAACTAGTATTGGCGTGGAGGAAAGATACCTCTTCAAATCTTGTAATGCTGCTTCAGCTTCTGGCGTCCACTCCATTGGGCCCGCCTTTTTCAAAATCTTGAAAAAGGGAAGGGTGCACTCGGCAAACTTGGAAATGAATCTACTCATGGCGGCAACGCAGCCAGCAAGCCGACGCACATCCATGACCCGTTTGGGTGCTTCAATCTGCTCTATGGCTTTGATCTTGTCCGGATTGGCCTCTATCCCACGCTGCGACACAAAGAACCCGAGAAGTTTGCCGGACGGGACGCCGAAGACGCACTTCTCAGGGTTCATCTTGAGGCTGATCTTGCATAGGTTGACAAATGTTTCTTGTAAATCCGGTATAAGGGTTGCCCTGTTCTTGGTTTTGACCACTATATCATCCATATAAGGATCCATATTTCTATGGAGCTGGGTTCAAAACCAATCTGGACTGCCCTTGCAAACGTCGAGCCAGCACTCTTTAACCCGAAAGGCATTCGTACGAAACAGTACGTACCACATGGGGTGATGAATGCTGTCTTCTCTTCATCTTCTCTTGTCATGAAAATCTGGTGGTAGCCGGAGTAGGCATCGAGGAATGACAGCAGGTCACACCCAGCCGTGGAGTCAACAATCTGGTCTATGCGTGGCAACTGGAAGGGGTCCTTGGGACAAGCTTTATTGATATCTGTGTAATCAATAGACAGCCTCCACTTCCCATTTGCCTTGCGCACTACCACTGGATTGGCCAACCACGTTGGATGGAGCACTCCTCTTACCAAACCCGCAGTTTCCAATTTCCGGATCTCCTCTGTAATGAACTCTTGCCGTTCCAAAGCTTGCTTCCTGACCTTCTGCTTGACGGGCCGCGCATGAGGAAAGACAACAAGGTGGTGCTCAATCACCTCCCTGGGAACGCTGGGGATGTCGGATACTTGCCATGCAAACACGTTGACATTCGCCCGCAGGAAGGTGACGAGCGCGTCTTCCTATTTGTCGTCCAGGGAGGAGCTTATGGTGAAAGCCCCTCCCGTGCCATCCTCCTTGACAGACACCTTCTTGGTTCTCGGCGGTGTGGCCCTGGACCTCTTGTTCCTGCCGGTGGAGCACTCTGGCACGTCCTCGACGGGAGCGCGACACTCCGAAGAGGTGCGCTTGCCGGAGTGGGTGTCCGAGGTCTCACCAGTCTTCTTCTTTCCGGTGGAGCTCTCTAGCACGTCCTCGACGGGAGCACAACACTCCGAAGAGGTGCGCTTGCCGGAGTGGGTGCCCGAGGTCTCACCGGTCTTCTTCTTCTTCCCTCCTTGGGCTCCAGCGGCAGGAGTAAGTGCCCTCGTAGTGGGAGCTGCTGCAACCACTTGCTGGTATAGTTGGTCAGCGCAAATCAGCACATCTTTCTTATCGGAGGGGATGGTGATGATCGTCACAGGTCCTGGCATCTTCAGGGTGTTGTAGGCGTAGTGTGACGCTCCCATAAACTTGGCCAGTGCTGGGCGGCCAAGGATCCCGTTGTAAGGCAGGGGGATCTTGGCAACATCGAACACGATCCTCTCCGTTATGAAGTTCAGATCACTTCCAAAGGTCATGGACAGCGTGACTTTCCCCTTCGGTTGACTTCTCCCCGGGTTGACCCCCTGAAACGTGCCCGTCTCTTCGAGGTCTCCATCAGGAACTTGCAGCTTCTTGATCACGGTGGGCGAGAGTAGGTTCAGACCGGCCCCGCCATCGACTAGCATCTTTGTTACCTTGAGGTTGCGTATTGTCGGTGAAGCCAACAATGGCAAGCCCCCGACCGCAGTAGTGCGATCAGGGTGATCCTCGGCATCAAAGATGATAGGTGTGCTGGACCATTTCAGCGGCTTTTGGGCACCGGACGACGGCTCCACCGCTGTAATCTCACGCACCACGGTTTAAGTTGGCGGTGAGAAGTATGCAGCGAGGCGCCCCGATCGACGCACATGTCGTCCGTAGCCTTCTGAAATTCTTGGTCGTCGGACTCGTCATCCTCTTCGTGATCGTCGTCTTCAGGCCTTCTGTCGCGGCCCCGGGCGGGCCTGTCCTCCTGTTTCTCCTTGCCGCAACGGCCTGCTTGGCCATCATGCTTCTTGCCGGACCCCTCAGCGCCGTCCAGGCCCTTCTCCTTGTCCCGCCTCTCGTATTCAGCCCTTTGCTTCTCAGCAAGGAGCTCAACCTGGTGGCAGTCCTGGAGATCAAGGCCTTTGGTGCGATGGATCTTGCAGTATCGCTTGCCGGAGTTCCCTGGTTTCTCGGCAGCCTCCAAGGCCCGGCAAGCAACACACCCGGCAATTTCCTTGTCGGGGTTACTCGCCCTGGTTTTCTTGGCGGAGCCGGTGTCATCAGATCCCTCGACGGCAAGCACGGCTTTACTCTTGCGCTTCCTGTTGCGGTGTCGGCCCTTCTTCGCAGGGGCGGCAGTATCCTCGTCTGAAGAGTCGGTTTCCGCACCGGCGCCTTCCCCGGGGTATTTCCTTCCCTCTTCAGCCCGGGCACATCTGTCAGCAAGAACATAGAGTTCCGCCACATCTTTCACCTTGGTCATCGCTAGTTCTTCGCGCATCTTGCGGTTACGCACGTTCTGGTGGAACGCGCTGATGATGGCGCCAGGGTGAACATCAGGGATATTGTACTTTACCCTGCTGAATCTCTGTATGTACTTGCGCAGACTCTCGCCTTCCTTCTGGGGTATGACATGCAGGTCACTTGCTTGGCCATGGGCTTGATGGCCTCCAGTAAAGGCGCCAACAAACTCATGGCACAAGTCGGACTAGGAGGAAATAGAGTCTACTGGCAAGTGCATCAACCACGACATGGCGTTAGTTGTAAGAGCCAACGGAAAGTAATTCGCAAGCACCTTATCGTCGCGGGCACCGGCAGCTTTCATCGCGATGGTGTAGATGATGAGGAACTCCGATGGGTGGGTCTTGGCGTTGCACTTCTCGCCAACGTCAGGCTAGAAGGTGCGGTGAGAGGGCCACTGGAACTGCCGCAGCTCACGGGTAAAAGCCGGATAGCCTACCTCTTAACGTAGACCTCCAGGGCTCTCCGGTGCTGGGTGTTCTGCAACAGGCCCTGCTCGCCTGTCTGACTGGTGGCGTGCTCCGCGCCGGCGCTCGATGGTGGTTCGAGCGTCTTCATGAGGTCGCTCCTAAAGAACTTGGCGCTGGTCGCCGTGGGTCCGCGGGTCGGACGACGCGATGGAAATGGCGTGGCCCACGACGTCCCGACGAGTCGACACACACGGTACCGGTCGAGGAGGAGGCGAATGCACCGTAGCCACGGCGTTGCCTGTCCTCCCGCCATCGGTGTGTGGGACTCCATCGGAGCGTCGACCTGGGAGCTCTGCTTGATTTGGTTCATCCTTGTTGGTGACTGCGACAAGGCTTCGGATGGTGGCTCTCCATTCGTCGAGTTTCACCGTAACGGGAGGAAAGTCGAGGAGCAACTGCGCGCGTGCCAGGGCTTCGGATGGGGTCAATGGTAGCGAAACCTGCACGGACCGCGACACGCTTCGACCCCTGAACGTGTCAGGAGGAGCTCCGTCATGATCCCGCGATCGCATGCCGTTTCCACCAATGCTCCGGCGGGCGGGCAGGTCTTGTACGTCTCAGGTGTGGCGCTCGGGGCTCTTCCCATGGCGACTCCTGGGATCTTCGGCGTGACGACGCCGTTCAGCGCGCGCTACTTGAGAAGAGCGTGTTGTTGGCGCCGGCGTGGGAGTTCTGGAGGTCCTTGCTTCGCCTTCGGGTGATGCGGCAGTGACCTTGGAAGGCCCCGCGCCACCCGCAGAGGGTTGGGCTCCATCTTTGGAACTGGCGGTGTGTGGCCTGTTACCAGGTGCACAAGCATCGCCACCTCCCAAACTCCGGCTACTGGGACGGCGTTGGTGTTCACGAGCAGCGCCCCGGGTCCTTTCCGCGACCGGTCCGCTGCTCGCCCGCGTCGGGACGGGCTGTCCGGCTTCCGACTGGCCAACCGCCACCGTCGTCTTCTTCTTGGGCGCCATGATGATGAAGAAGCGCTGAACTGACTGCTAAAGCTGATTCTCACAACTGCGCACCCCTACCTGGCGGGCCAAAGATATCGGTGTATTTGGATCGACACCTATGGGATCACGAGAATCCCTACTACGGTTGCGGGGCGCGGGGTTGAGAGAAGAGCGGATCTAACAGTTAGCACACGGTTCCTTTACCCAGGTTCGGGCCGCAAAGATGCGTAAAACCCTACTCCTGCTTTGGTGGATTATATGTTTGTGTTCTTCAGCTAATGAGGAGCTCCAAAAGCCGAGTCGTGAGGAGTTCTAAAGAGCCAAATCCTTCTCCTGGTCGCCTCAGGTCTCCTTTTATAGGGAAAAGGGGTTGCCACAGTGGCACACATGAGTTGGAAAGGGTATAGTGATGCGAGGTTATCCCTTGCATTACAGGACAAGGCGCATTTAGTGCGCTTAGCTTAGGTTTCCTCGCTTTATCGGGGACGAGGGGAGACGTACGTCTTGTCCATCGCCGCTCCTCCTTGTGTTGACACGCGTCCTGGCCAGCGGTGCCTGAGGTGCCATGTAGGCAGGCAGGCAGCTGAGGTGGCGCAACGGCGGGTCTCCACGAAGATCTGCATGTTGCCACGCAGGTGCCTGCCCAGCTGGTTGGGTCGGCGGCTGCATGGGGCGGTGGAAGCATAGTTGGCGCGGGCCTGATGGTGGCCCCGCAGATGTCCTCGGCAAGGGCCTTGCCGGGGGCCCCGGCAAGGGTCTTGCCGCGGCGCCTGCTGTCATCCCCAGCAAGGTGTTTGCCGAAGGTCTTGTGGTCCTCCTTGGCTGGGATCCCGCCAAAGGTCGTCGTCTTCTTAGCTTGTACCTGATCTTAGATGTCTTCACAACGATCTGCATGCCACTACGGGGATGCCTCCCGAATCCTTGCCCCACGGTGGCAGTGGACTCAAGGGTGATCCGCTCCATAGGTGTGCGGCGAGCTGCCGTGGTAAGGGTCTTGCCGGGGCTGCCAGGGCCGGCCTAGCAGAGATCTTGCCAGGGCTGCTGAAACTAGATCCCGGCAAGGATCTTGCCGGGGGAAGCCCCTTCATCCATTTGCTCTTTGTGGTCTTGTTCTTGGCGTTGCTCCAGTCTCCATCGAGCTTCGGTCTTACCTTGGCTAACCTCCCCTGCTGTGCTTGGTGTGGTGGTGCCCGTGGCTCAGACTGCCCGTGCACAGTCATAGGTGTACAAAAAGTGTACCCCTCTTTTTGTACACCGAGCGAGGCGTTGGTCTCTAACTGAACCCGAGCGAGGCGTTGGTCTCTAACTTAACCCGAGCGATTGCACTGTAGGCTACGCGTTACTAAACCCAAGCGATCGATCGATGGCTGTTAACTGAACCCGATCGAGCGATTCCTTCGCTAATGCTGCTAACTGAAGTCGATCGATGCTGCCTCTGCATGAACAGTGAGTGTTGCTAGGGGGTTTGGATGAACAGTTCCCGGTGGGGGTCGCTGAATAGGACCCCGTGGTGTTTCCTCTGCATTAACAGGACCCCGTTCGATCGAGCCGGTTAGGGCTGCATGAACAGGACCCCGTGGAGGGCTACATGAACAGGACCGCCCCGTGGAGGGCTGCATGAACAGTAGACGGTGGAGGGCTGGATGAACATTAGCCCATTGAGGGGTGGTTGAACAGGAGCCCGTGAAGAGGGCTGGTTGAATAGTAGCCGATGGAGTAGCGCGTTGTGGAGGCCGAACAGTCGCAGGGGTAAGGCTGGAGGAGGTCGACGGTGGTGATGAACAGTATCCCGTGGAGTCCCGTTTTGTGGTACGCCACACCCCTCCCGATGAACAGGACCCCCATTTTGACTGTAGCGCTCCAACACAAGTCCGTTTCCTCCGTTTTGAGGTACGCCACACCCCTCTACATGAACAGGACCCCCGTTTCGACTGTAGCACTCCAACACAAGTTTGTTTCCTCTGTTTTGCGGTAAGCCACACCCCTCCCGATCAACAAGAACCCCGTTCCAACCATAGGAGGTCCGTTTCCACCGTTTTGCGGTACGCCAGACCCCTCCGATGAACAGGATCCCGTTTAGAATGTGGCCGGTCGAACCCAAGGCTGTTTCCTCCATTTTGTGGTACGCCAGGCCTCGTTTTTATCGGCTGTTCAGTCCAAGCACTCCCGATGAACACGACGACGCATTCTGTTGCGACCCAGCCGGTTAGCACCCCATGAACACGACGACGACGCTATTTCTCCGTTCCGACCCAGCCATGTACACGAGCCCTAGTCGTACTTATGTGCGAGTAGGTGTTCGAGACCCTTCCAGTATGTACGTAAGTGGCCGTATTTTATTTCTTGCACACTGGCTGCTGTACGTACGTGTACATGCTACGTGCGCGCCTCTACTACGACACGTGCACGCCTCTACATCGACCAGTCTATATGTACAAGTTCGCGACCAGAATGACAACACTATGTACGCTTCGACAAGGTGGGTCCCGACTATGAGGCACTTCCTTGCGTGCGAAGATGTAGGTGGTGGGTCCCAGCAGTCAGGGGGGCGAATCGTTTTTCTTGCCCGGACGCACTTCCTTGTGTGCGAAGATGTAGCTGGTGGGTCCCAGCAGTCAGGGGGAAACATTTTTTTCGCGAAATACGGTGGCCCGTCTAGTGGGTCCCGCCTGTTAGGTGGAGGAATAATTATTTTGCGCGTAATAAGGAGGCACTTCCTTGCTGCGACGATGCACCAAGCTATCAGCCTCTCCACGTAGAGTCCACGTCCGATGGAAGCCGTTCCTTGACCACGTTGACAACGCCGCGCCGAGAGCAGCATGGCGGTGGATGACGGCGAGGGCTAGGAACGGGACGACGCTGAGCTGGGGAAGACGCAGCTGTGGATGCCCACGCCTAGAGGAGTATGACGATTCACTTGTTCGGCTTTGGTGTGAGGCTGCCGTTGCCGCAGAATAACAGGGGGTGTGGATGAGTGGAGGGATGGCCTGGCCAGCGGTGGGAGTAGTAGGGGGCGGTGAGGCCTTCGCGGTAGCATAGCTGGCCACGGGAGGCAGGAGCACGAGGCATGACCGACGCTGGTTTGCTAGCTGGTTTGGGCGGCTGGAGCAAGAAGACCAGAGGTTGATGAAGCACTATGGTCGTTGGATGGACTTCGTACGGTCACTGGAGCTATAATCGTGCATATTGACTAAGTTGACAAAGCCCTCCGTCCCCGTCAACTTAGTAGGCCTACAAGTTAGCCTGCCACTATACTAGGTCCCAGCTAACGGGGGGAGTATTCATTTTTGTGTGTGTAATAAGGAGGCACTTCCTTGCCTGCGAAGATATAACTGGTGGGTCCGAGCTGTCAGTGGTGGTAACGTTTTTTTCGCGAAATACAGAGGCCCTTTCCGTGGGTCCCAGAAGTCAGGTGGAGGAATCATTATTTTGCGCGTAATAAGGAGGCATTTCCTTGCGTGTGGCCGTGGACCCAGCTGTAAGCCTCTCCACGTACAGTCCACTTAAGATATATGTCGGTCGTTGACCACGTTGACCAGGCCGAGCCGAGAGTACTAGGGCTGTGGACGACGGCGAGTCCTAGGAAGGGAATGACACGGAGCCAGGGAAGACTCAGCAGTTGTTTCCGAGAGTACGAGGGTTTACTGGTTCGTCTGCTGTCCCTGGAGGAAACAGCAGGTGTGGGTGAGTAGAGGAATGGCTAGGCCAGCGATGGGAGTACGGTGGGGCGATGAGGCCTGCGCGTCAGCACATCTGGCCGTAGGGAGGAGAGAGCAGGCAGTCCTGCTAGCGCTTGTTTGAGCGGCTGGAGCAGGAAGAGCAGAGAT
Source organism: Secale cereale (assembly GCA_902687465.1). Lineage (NCBI taxonomy): Eukaryota > Viridiplantae > Streptophyta > Magnoliopsida > Poales > Poaceae > Secale > Secale cereale. The sequence goes on from LR738715.1 coordinate 795,810,074, forward strand.
TGAAGAAGCACGACGACCGTTGGATGGACACATCCAACAGTCCCAGCTTGTGCGTCAACCTTTTTTATGAAAGCCTCAAATCTTTGGAAAATATCATACATCCCATCTGCCATGATTAATAATAATTTACAGCCCATTTGCTAATTCTTAAGGTTTTTTTAGGAGCCCATATTCTTTTTGTTAGCACTACAGCCCATATTGTGGCCACGGTTAAAAAATTACATGAAATTTTGCATATTTCAGTGCGGTTCGAACTGTCTTTAATCCTGAAACTTTGATTCACATTCAAACAGATTTTAAAAATAAATTTATATCAATATAAAATCCAACAAATTGTCCATGCATAAAAATCTATGCAATTTAAAATCTCGAAATAAAAAAAAGAAATTTGAAACTTATTGCCGGTTTGATGTGATTTAAAATTGTACAGCCCATTTCTCATTACTAATAGGACATTTTCTGGGCCAGCTGAATTAAGCTCTCCTCATCTAAAAAGATTTGGAGCCCAATAGGCCTGACTAAGCGACTTACTTGGCAAATCACAAAAAAACTGAGCTGTGGCCGTGGACCCTGCTGCGGCCGTGGACCCAGCTGTCAGCCTCTCCATGTACAGTACTCTTCCGACGGAAGTCGGTTGTTGACCACATTGACCATGCCGCGCAGAGAGCACCAAGGCGGTGGACGACAGCGAGGCCTAGGAAGGGGACGCCGCGGAGACGGGGAAGACGCGGCAGTGGACGCCCACGCGGAGAGGAGTATGAGGGTTCAGTGGTTCGACTGCGGTGTGAGACTGTCGTCGCCATAGAATAACAGGGGGTGTGGGTGAGTGAAGGGATGGCCTGGCTAGCGGTGGGAGTAGTATGGGTACAGTGAGGCCTCCACGGCAGCACCGCCGGCCACGGGAGGCAGGAGTAGGCGGCACGACCGACGCTACTTTCGGCGGCTGGAGCAAGAAGACTAGAGGTTGAAAAAGCACTATGGCCGTTGGATGGACATCGTACGATCATTGGAGCTAGAATCGTTCATATTGACTAACTTGACAAAGCCCTCTGTACCTGTCAACTTAGTAGGCCCACAAGTCAGCCACCCACTATGGTGGGTCCCAACTAGCAGGGGGCATTCATTTTTTTGTGCGTCATAAGGAGGCACTTCCTTGCGTGCGAAGATATAGCTGGCGGGTCCGACCTATCA